>JAESUZ010000809.1:0-713164 GCA_017311185.1 Proteles cristata cristata
TTCCCATGTGAATTGAGGTTTTCCTGGTTCTTTGTATGCTGAGTAATTCTGGATTGTATTTTGAATATGATGTTATGAGATTTCGAGTCTTATTTAAACCATATTTAAAATATTCATATTGTTGTTCTATCAAGCAATCAACCTGGTTCAATTCAGGATACAAATTCTGACCAGCCTTCTATGGGTTGTGGTTTCAATGTCAGTTCTGTTTCAAACATCTTTGTAACACTATTTGGATGTGTCCTGTACATGCACTATCCAAAGTTCAGTCTGGAATCCAGGCAGTGGTCTATCCCATAGCTCAGTTTTCAAATCTTTGGTAGGTATACTGCTTAAAATAAGACTCAAGCCTATATAGCTCAGAGATGAGCTGAGGAGTTCATAAAGAACTTTATAGGTGGCACCTGGCTGGCTCAGTTGGTGAAGCATGGGACTCTTAGTAGTGGGGTTGTGAGTTTGAGCCCCATGTTCAGTGGAGAGATAACTTAAAAATAAAATCTTAGAATAAACAAGAGAGAGAGAGAGAGAGAGAACTTCATGAGATTGTTTTTTCAGTCTTCACTCTCTCTATTATCTCCTTGGTACTTTATGGTTCTTTGAGACACCATTTTCAGTCATCTAACCAGAAAGCTAGTACTGTACTTATTCCACTCTGCCACAAACTTCCTATGACTGATTTTCCTCTAATTTCTCACTCTTGGGAAGTAGATTTTACATAATAGTATACTTAAATCCAGCTGTCAACAGTGGATCTTTTTGAAATGTCTTGAAATTTCCGTTATGTGGGTGACATTCACCTCTGGTTTCTAATATAAATGCAAATAATCATTATCTACTCCTTCAGTAAATTTTAACTGAGCATCTAGTATGTGCTAGTTAGTATTTCAGTGAATGATACAAGGACATTTCCCTCTGGAACTTATATTTAAATTGAAGGGAAGGGCATTTCGGTGGCTCAGTTGGTTAAGCAACTGACTTCGGCTCAGGTCATGATCTCACAGTTTGTGGGTTCAAGCCCCACATTGGGCTCTGTGTTGACAGCTCAGACCTGGAGCCTGCTTCAGATTCTGTGTCTCCCTCTCTCTCTCTGCCCCACCCCCACTCATGCTCTGTCTAAAAAATTAATAAACATTAAAATTTTTTTAAATTTTAATTGAGGGGAGACAAAGTGAATAAACAATAAGTAAATATCGGATATGTCAAAAAGAGATAAGTACTACACAGAAAAATATAGCAAGAGAAAAGAGGTGGGGGTGTAGACCTTAACTCAGAGTAAAGTGGGACCCAAGAGAGTGAGGAAAGGAGTAATGAGATCTGCTTGAAGTTAAAAGGATTGTTCCAGTTTTTCCTCTTTATCTATTTCATTAGTCACTTCAAAGATAACTTGGTAGGTTAGACAGTTGGAGCCCATGTGTGAGCTGCTATCTTGCTCAGAAGTTCCCTGATTTCATGTCTTTTCATCTTAACCATCTGAATTCTGTATGTTCAAGGCACAATTTTCAGGCATACCTGGGGCACAGGCCAATTCTCCGCTAACAAACAGCATTTGGGGCAGAATTAGTTACTGTTTATTAGTTCCCCACTTTTTTTTTTTTAATGTTTTATTTGTTTCCAAGAGAGAGAGACAGTGTGAGCAGGGGAGGGTCAGAGAGAGAGGGAGGCACAGAATTGGAAACAGGCTCCAGGCTCTGAGCTGGCTGTCAGCACAGGGCCTGATGCGGGGCTCAAACCCACAAACCATGAGATCATGACCTGAGCCGAAGTCAAATACTTAACTGACTGAGCCACCCAGGTGCCCCCCCACTTTTTTTTTTTTAACTGCAGACACTGACTGGTATACTCTGGGCCAAGTTTCTTTAAGGTTTTAGTTTACAATAAATAATTCTTTCCTTGTGTGTCTTATAAAATATGTTCCTTGTACAAAAATCAGAAATCACAGATAAGCAAACAGGAGGAAAATAATGTAAGAGATGTTCATGTAAAATAATTTTGGTTTATACACTTCCATTTTTTTAAGTTTGTTTTTTTTTTAAGTTTTAAGTAATCTCTACATTCTACATGTAGCTCAAACTCACAATCCTGAAATCAAGAGCTGCATGCTCAACCAACCGAGCCAGCCTATTTTTTTTTTAACCATGAATAAGTTTCACATGTTTGCAACAACTGTTCTCAATGTGATTATGGGTTCAACCACTAACATGAGACTGTCAGTACGACCACACCATGCTGCATGACAAAATGTCCCAACTTAGCTCACATCAGGTTTTTAATCACATCACTTTCCAAGGAGACATACATATACACCTGTTTAGTGTCCTCTTTAGAAATCTTTAATAGAGCTTCTGAATTGATGGTAAATACTCTTACCTGGTAACTCATCTGCTACGTTTATAGCCAGGACACATATCCTTTTGTCACTAAATAATTAAGGCTACAACATCAACACAAGAACAGCAGTACCAACAACTGCTGTTTATTAAGCACTATGTGCTAGCCATGCTGCTCAGCAACTTATAAATTCAAAGCATTTTCTAAAATATTTCAGAAAATTACATCATTAAAAGAGAATTTAGTTTTGACTTATTTCCAGAAAAATAAGCTAGCCATAGAGTCAATAAAACTCAAGAGAACCAGAGAGCAGTGTTAGCTTGAACTATTCTACTTATTTATCCAGGTCCCATCAATAATTAAACTGTCCCCTGATGCCACCAGCATACCATTTAATTCTTCTGCTACACTGCACTGAAATGCTATGGAAAAAGTTCCTCTTGTTATATTATTTACTACTATTGCATCAGCATACTAAATTACCTGTGGTAGCTCTCTGGTAATAAAATAGGCAATTTATTTTTCAGAAAATGAATTACTCATTGGTAAATCACAGCCATGACCGTCTTTACTCCAAAAAGGCAAAAGATAAAAATTCCGCCCAAAGCATGACATTCTAATACCACTCTTTGACCTAATAATTCTACTTCAAGGAATATAGAATAAGGAAAAAATACCACAAATGTGTGAAAGCTTTAAACGTCCAATAAGAGGAAAAGAACATGGTCATGCAGATAGTGAAAACATGATGTAGGCAAGAAATATATTGTTTTAAAAGATTATTTCCAGACATGGAAGATGCTAACAAATTTTACAGGAAAAGGGCAGGTTCACAAACTACATGCAACAAAGTCTCAATTTTGTAAAAAAACATTTATGTATGTTTGTACATTACATAAATACATTTATACATACAAATGCTAAAAAGATACAGCCCAAGATTTTAACCGCAGGTAGCGTTACTATGGAGAATTAGTTCTATTTTTTCAATGTTTTCTAAATTTCTACAATGAATATATATTTTTATATTCAAAAAGAAACAGATTCTTTCTCTTTCATAGATTGGTAGTTCTCAGATTTTTAAAAACAAGGATACAGCATTAGAGATCTGTTGTAGACTAGTGTCTTTTCTAACTTATATTAAAGCCTCTGAATGCTTTCAGTGGTCTAACTGAAAACACATTTTTCCCCCTAAGAAATGATTTTGTTTTCTTTCTTTTCATGCTGGGTATTTAAGTAGAGTATGACTGGCCTTAATCACAAATGAGTATGATTACAAATTTCACTAATAATGTCTCCTTCCTTTCAGATTGGGCCACACAATCAATAACATCAAAACTGGGTTAATTCCCAGTTTGAATCTGATAACCTCTGGCATTTATGCCAAAGTAGAGTAATTTTCAGTGGCCTCCGACCAGTGTCTGCTGTTTTGAATCCCCACCTATAGCTGGGTGGCTGACAGATTTTGCTGCCTCATCCAGAATTGTCATTCTTCAGGATTTTCATAAGAAATGGAGAGAGCCAAGACCCTACTGTCCCATTCTAAGAAGTGTCCGACTTATGCAATGAATAACATCTCCAGTTACCACGGAAAAATAGTGACAGAGTCATCGTAACTATGAACTATGACATGCAGGCAAAGACAAACTATATACCCACTAGCCTGGCTCTGCAATTTATATCTCTGAGTCTTTTATTTCCTCCTCCCTGAAATGTGGATTATAATACCTGTTAACTGGGCAGCTGCAAGGATGCATGAGCTAATGTGTGAAAAACACAGAGCATAGTGCTTGGTGTACAGTTAAAATTCCCTAAGTGGTAGTGTACGGATGTTGTTACTGAAGAAATAAACATACATGTATGCATACTTATGCAAACTAAGGAAGGATAAAAACATTAATAATCTGAAAACAATCCACGGGGAAATGATAGCCTTGAAGATAATTTAAAATTCACAAAGATAATTTAGCAGCGGCAACTGCTACCATTTTGCTGTGCTCCCTCTAAACTACATACTTCTATTAACAATCGTAAATTTGAGAAGTAAGATCATGTGATAAGGTGCTTAAATAAAGTGACTGCTGCAAGCTGGCTGTGTACTTTCCTGCAATTATGACCGCTGACGTTAATTACATTTTTATGTGTAGCATATGAACTGCACATTTTCTGACTGCAGCCCCAGGCCCGATGCAGGACACTCTCTTTCGGCATGAGTAATGGCAACAAGGCAGCAGAGCCTCATCACTTCGGGAGGCAGGGATGGAGAACGGGGCAAGAGACACCTGACCTCCTCTTGTTCTCTGGGAAAGAAACAGGGGCTGATAATGAAACAAACCCATGTGCACAAGGAGGCTCCGACTCCTGACCTTCTAGGTAAAGCAGACGTTAAGAGAGTAAAAGCAGAGTCCTACCCTTTCCATATCTAACAGAAGGTCTGGAATTGAGTAACTCTTATTGTTGAATGAATGAAGAAATCAATGAAGCCTCAAAGTCCTAACTCTTCATGTGAAACAGCTATGGGGGACCTCAGAGGCATGGGGAGGGGGGAGTTGGCCAACACAGGTATTCTTTGGGTTATTCCCTGATTTCCCACTAACTGTTGAAACGTGAGAACCAAAATTTTAATTCGGCTACAAGCAAGGAGCTGGGAGGACATTTCCCAGAGTGCTTACAAATATGGTCTAGAACTTCATAATAAGGGAAATGCCAGTGTAACGATTTGGACGTGTTTATCACAGTTGTGCCATATATTCTCCTTAAATGAGGACAGATTTAGTATAATGGCTTGAGGAAACATTTAGTATAATGGTACAGAATGAGTGTTTACAATACAGACAATAATAAAGATAATAGCTAAAAATTACCTAGGACTTCTGGAGTCCAGACAACTGGGCTAAGTGGCTTTTCATGATGACTCATGAACCCTCCATACAATGATCTGAAATGTTACACATCGACTTTATAGATGCAGAAAGTGAGGCCTAAAAGGTTTACAATTACTCCCAAGTCCGCACGGCTACTGACAGTGATAAAGCCAAGACACATACCCCAAATACTGGATTTCAGAGCCTAAAATATGAATCACTGTTATTCTGACAAACAGGATTCATTTAGAGTTCTAAAGGCATAAATCGAATCAACATCTGAGTAACTGGGTCCTGTTGTTTTTTACTTTACTTTCTCTACTTGTTGAAAACCATTACTGGTTCTGATGTGATTAAAATTTAAGTTTTAAAGCTGTTCCCTATACCTATGTGTGGAATTAGATACTTAAAAAAACTTTTTAACATTTATTCATTTTTTCAGAGACAGAGAAACAATGTGAAGGGGAAGGACAGAGAGAGAGGGAGACACTGAATCTGAAGCAAGCTCCAGGCTCTGAGCTGTAAGCACAGAGCCCAACACAGGGCTTGAACTCATGAACCGCGAGGTCCTGACCTGAGCCAAAGTTGGCCATTACTTAACCAACTGAGCCAACGAGGAGCCTCTGGAATTAGATATTCTTATAAGTGTCTTCCTGATTATTATGTCCACTTGGGCACAAACACATTCCTAGAATTACCTGCTCCAAACTCTATTTGACTGAACAGTTTGGGTAAAAGGATTTTCTACCACCACCTAAACTGAACACAATACAGCTTTGTAAGAGGCTGAAACTGTCAAGCACCCAGTATCTCTCTGGATCTCCATACAGACTTGGGGATATTTTTGAAAAATGAAGAAGTCTCAAAATCCTCTCTCAAGAAAGACAGGCATTGTGCGAAGGACTCCATAATAGTCCTAAAGGTCACTTCAGACTGGGTCTGAGGATTTCTTTCCATTCTGACAGAAAATAAGCTTCTGGAACTTTAAGAATGGAAGAGGAGCTAGATCGAAGAGAAAGGTTTGGTAATCAAATAAGAATAAAAAGGGTGGGGGGAGAGCAGAAAAGATTAGTCTTGCTTTTTAATCTAAAGGGACCTAAAGTTGCCTGGACTTAATAGGCATGGGTTAAGCCTCCTGTGAGATGACAAATGTGTCCCAGTGGGCTGATCCGGCTTCTCAGTAAGTTCCAATCTGTCCCTTTTGCCTTCTGCCTCTTGTTCTTTCTTTTTCCAGTAATAATATGCATGGAAAGGTGGGCTGTGCAGTGTGCTAGTGCTGCGTGAGAAAGGGAACATTCAATACTTGTAATCATAATGACTGTTAAGTTACATACAACCTGGCCGAGGGACCTCAAACTCTTTCCTTCCCCTGAACGTGTCATGTTACTGCTTTCCCTGGGACAGGAGTCTTTGTCTGTGTGATGAACACCTCCTTCTCCAGCAGGTCCCACTCCAAATACCCACCCCCCCCCGTGAAGACTTTCCTTGACCCCTCAGTAAGGTGAAGATCTCCAGCTTCAAGCTCCCACAGTGGGTTGTAAGCCCCTTTAGCGTGGCGACTGTTAATTACTGTAATGAATTCCATGCAGGCAGAGATGTGTCTTTGAACTCTGCCTCCTCAGGCATTTTAATGAAATTTTGTTGAATAGACAAATAAATTAATTCGGCTGGGGTGCTGGCCGCCGACACCCTGGCTGAATGGTGGCAGCCTTCCTGTGACTGGAAGCATCAAACAGCACCACCTTCTTGAGCATGAGCACTGTGTTTTCTTCCTCCATGCAGCCTTCCCAAGACCTAACACCAACTCCTCCTCACAGAAGATGCTCAAACAAAACAAAAAACAAAAAACCCAAAAAACCAACCAAACAACAACAACAAAAAACTCAGTGAACTAAATGAGACCTTGGCTGAAAGGGCTGACTTCTAGAAAATTACTTTACTTTCATGGCTCCATCTAAACTATTTTTCAGATATCTGAGTTTTTAAGATACACTGGGTATTTCTCTACCTGATTTCTTAATATGTTCTTCCAAGATTTTTTTTAAAGATCCTCCTTTGTTTGAAACACTTTCCACACCCCCCCCTATTTCACAGAGCAGAAGAGGACCTGGAGTCTGCTAAACTCCATTTCTAGGTCAGACATAGAACCTAATGTGGATACATCAAACATGGCTAAGAGGCTTTCCAGCTGGCCTGCCTAACACTACATCTTTGTTTTCAAGGGCCCCTTTGAAACATAAATATGTCATTAATCTACAAGGGCGTTCTTTTCCCCCACTTTCTGAAACTAATACTTGCTTGCTGAATAGAGTACAGATATCAGAATAGGCACCAAACACCACTAGCACAAAGCTGAGGAGAGGTGGGGAGAACTGTTGTCCTATAAATATAAAAACTGAAAGCTCCTCTCATTGGGCAAGTAGCTGCATTCTCTACACAGGATATGGTCCAATCTTGTTATTGTTCTCAACAAAAATAAAATTACTGAGAGCTGGCTGAGAGTAGTAACAACGATAAGAAGGCTTAAAAGCCCAGCTCCTATTTTTAAAATGGATTTGGGAAGGAGGAAGCTCTCTGGCATATAAGAGACTGAGTTTTCTGTGCCCTGTGGAATTTTCTTCATGTCACCCTCTCAGCGCCTCCGCTGCTAGTCTGGTGAGAGCAAGAAAAAAATCATAGTCACATTTTTCCAAGAGAGCAGCACATCTGGTTATCTTATTTTTCAGAAGTGTCTGATCATGTGTGGGCCCAAAACACAGAATTTAAGGCTTTTCCTCTCTGGTCCGGTTTTTCCTAACTACAGCCAATGCGTTCCTAAGGACAGAGGTACAGTCCGCACGTACATCTCATTTCAAAATTTTGCTCACAGAGTCAGTCATTTACAACTCTGTGAGCATGCCTGCTCAGGTCAAACTTTTTGTTCTGTGTATTTAAAATATTCCTCCTTTTATTTTTGTAGCTAAAACTTAACAGAGTACAATTAAGTAATGAAGGCACCAGACCCTTCCCAGTTGTGCTTACAGGAAAGCACATTATGGCAGGATTGATGGAATGTACCTTTTTAAACATCCTGGTGGAATCCTCACTTATCTGCATGAAACGCATAATCACATTGTTCAGATAGATGTCACTCAAAGTTGCATGGTCTTTGCTTTCTCTTCTCACTTGGTTCAGAAGCAAATACCAGCAGTTCACTGGAGACAGCAAGTTCTGGTCTTTCCTGAGAAGTGAAGAAAAACAGAATTACCCTCGATTTCAAAGCTGCCCCAACCAGCTGGGGGAAGTCACCAAGGCGAAGCAGGAGCCACAACAGATGGGTACTGTTGCTCTTCTTCCTACTCTGGGCATTGCTCATTGGGCTACTCGAGAGCCAGCACATCAGCCTTCCAGGCTGTGATGGCGGAAAGCCAGCAATTCCCTAGGCCTGGAAGAAAAAACTTGGACCAAGAACACCAGTCAAACCCACACTCCTGACAAGGGCCATGGGACCCTAACACACACAGTACTTAGGCAGGCTTTCAGCTTTCAACATCCATTGAAGAAAGTAGTTGATATTTACATAAAAATCTATTGACTACTGTCTCACAGACAGACTGTGGTTTGCCACTGCTTACAAAGTCTGCTTTGAACGTCCAGTCTGCTGCTGGAAAAGAGATTTGGCTAGGTATGCTTTCCATGGGACATACATTCGAGGATTATTCATTAATCCCCTGATATATAAACTCCAGCTTCCCAAGAAGTGTTCCTGGGAATCACAGCTTTACAACATTGTCTGGAGGCTCAGGAATAGAACCAAGAGGTTTACTGCCTTATGACCTGTCATTAAACTATTTCAGATTTGTAACGACACCTTGTTTTAGTCTAGAGAATAAAGCTAAAAGTGAATATAAACCACAAGACAACTTGTAAAAAAAAATCTTAAAGGATACCTCCAAACAAAAAACAGTAACCAATTGGCTTCAGAAAAGAAAAAAAAAGACAGTGGTCTTTAGTTTAAAGTTAGACTTTAGTTTAAGTCTAACTGAAAAATGACAAAGAAGGCGTAAGAATGTTTATCCTACGTAGGGCCACTAGTGCCATTTGTACTGGACATGCTACCTTATTATTCACAATCACTTATGATTCGGAACATTAATTATGTTAGGAAAGAAATCATTAAGTCAACTCTTTCTGCCCCTAAGTTCCTCAGATTCAAGATCTGACACTAAATCAAATCCAAATCCTCTCTGGAAGCAAGTACAAGTATCAGATGGAAATAGAAACAGTTGAAGGGGAAAATCCTCTGTCCCAGGGTCCTAGGATTGGTACCCACTAGAAAAGCCCCCTGGCACACTAGAATTACATCCCCAACCTAGACTTCCTTTTTTTTTTTTTTTAATCAAAGTCATCAAGCAAGAGACACTGCATCTGTGGCAGACAATACAGGCCTTTCTATTGACAGTCTCTATCTAGCCAGCCTAAGAGGTAAATGTTACATTAATATATTAACTTTTATGTATATCCTTTATGCTGAAATAACCCATAAATTCTCTGAGAACATTTCCTACTTTGACATTTCCTACTTTGAGAACGTTTCCTATATTTTTGTATCCTGAGTGCCCTGCCCAGGTTAAGCATTAAATAAACGATTTTTCACTCGCTGAATAAACGTGCATTATTGCCTTAATAGTAAGAGACAATAATATAAAATGACAGTAATAGCAGCTATCATTTGCTGAGCACCTGCTACAAGAAATACTACACAAGAGCATAGAATATTAATCAATACTGTCCAAGTTCAAATCCCAGAACTATATTTACTAGCTATGTGATCTTGGCCAAATTATCTCAACTTCTCTATGCCTCTGTAACTTCATTTGTAGAGTAGGTAAAACAACAGTACTTGTAAGATTATTATGAGGATGATTTCAGTTAATATATAGTTTTTAATGCTTACTATAATGCCTTAGATCCACAATAAGTGCTAAACAAAGTTAGCTACAAAGTTAGCTATTTTTATCTAGTGGCTAGCTGGTCTAAAGCCTTGACACACATTAACTCTACATAATCCTTACCACTACAGTTTAAGGCAGAAATTCTTTGTATGCCCTCTATCAGTGAGAGAGGTGAAGCTTAGCGATTTGCTGAAGACCAAACTAGTATCAGAGTCTTTGAGTCCAGGAAGGCTGATCTAAGCGTTGGTCTTCTGTCAGTGGCAAACTTAAGTTAAGGGCTGTTCTACACAATGAGCATCCCAAAGCTGAGAACTGCCAAAGATTTAACATTTGTTTGGTGAAGAGAAGAAGGGACACAGAGTGCATAACTCATGCGGGCTATCAATCACATCAAGGACTTTGTCATGTTTCTTATTTAATGGTCATCAAATCTCATTTTACAAGTCAGGAAGCCAAGGCCCAGAAAGGTTAAACAACTTGACCAGAGTGGCACAGGAAAGCCAATATTCAAACCAGGTCTGTTTGATGCTTTCATAAAGGCTTTGAGTTTCTTCTTACGCCTCGTTTGGCCCTTCTGTGACTTATCTTCAGTCCCAAATTCAATGAGCCCAAATAAAAGAAAATTGCAAACTGTTTACCTCTTGACAAAAAACATGTGGACAAACCGGGAGAAAGAAAAAAGGGGCAGCTGAACCACTAAGGGATCAGACTAAGGTGCCTTGGTCCATACAGGTTTTCAGCACAACCGATTACCAAGCGTGGAACATAGATGTTCAAAAATATTTACTGACTGGATGAATGGGCTGTCTTCTTGTTTGTAATCACTTTAAAAAGGGACAGTTACTGTGAATTCAGTACCAGGTCCAGTCGCCTTTCCAGTTCTAGTTTCTGTCAAGTACGTTTGACATTTGTCCACCCTGGGAATCATCACTAAGATTTATTTCTACACTGGACCAACACTAGAGATTAGCCATCAGAAACAAAATTTTTTCCCCCTATCAAGAATTGTGCTGTAAAGCCAACAGTGAAAACAAAGACAGGTTCTCTGCAGCCCCCTCTAGTCTGGAGCTCAGCCTGAGCAGACTGGACCCTGTGTTGCTGCAAGGAGGTAGGGGGGTTTTCTGCTTTACCAACGTACAGACAGTACTTCCGCTGGTTGGGACTTTAGGCTGGGGCGCAATGCAATAGGGTTGGTAGTGGGGAGGCCCTCTGTTCCACCTCTCTACCTTGCACACGCTTCATCCTCTGCCCCACATGGGACTTAAGGGTGGCTGTAACTGTCCCTTTGAGTTTACAGTCCCCTCTTCCTCTTTTGGCCCCTGGAAATTTCCCTTACTTTCCTATGAGTTCAGTCACACATTTATAGTGATGTCCATTATATTTTAATCAGCATTTCTGGAAGTTTCATAGCAGAAATACTTTTCAGATCGCCTAGTCTACTATATTTCTAGAAAGTAAAGACGGTGCTGCCCTTTAAATACCTCCTAAACAAATCTCTCTTTCTCCCTGCTGTATTGCTAGTGAGCACCCTCTATGTGCTCTCTTCCCTCTCCTGTGGCTTCTTCCAGTCTACAGTCCTACCCGGGGTCTTTGTCATCATCTTATAATGCAGGTCTGAGTTGGTTCACTCTTCTACTTAGAACTCTCCAAATGCTTCTCATGTAGTCAGGACAAAGTTCAAGCTGTGAAGTGTGACCTACAGACCCCCTGGATCTGGTACAATTTACACCTGTGGATTGAATATTTCCACTTGGTGGTGGAAGGGAAAAAACATGGCATCCGCTCCTCTGTCTGAGCCGACAAGATTTAAAACTGGGAATTCTCTTCCTCTGCCTTCTGCCAGCACCTCGCCTCTGCTGCCTTCCCTTCTCCCCCTCCTCCTGTCTCTGCATGACACAGCTTACCATCTCACTACTTGCTCCCACTTGACTCCTTCTGTTCCACACAACTGCCTTGCTCCCTTTCCGTCTGCTCCTTGATACAGGATGTTCCCCTTGCTGGAACATCTGCTCTGGTCCCCTCAACTTGCCAACTAGTCCTTCATGTCTGCACTTACATATCACTTTTTCCACAGCCTTTCCTTGGCCTTCCCTTCCCCACCTCCACTATAAAATGGATTTCCATCGGATCTCTCCATGGCATCCTGCACTTAGCGATGTCATAGTTCGTATATACTCTATTAAAGTTGCCTACTGCTCTTTTTCTGCCTCTAGGATCTAAATTACAAAGTAAATTTCACTATGAGAAAAGCTGTATGTATTTTTTAAACAAATGAAGTACAATTAATTCAAGGTTTAATTATACTTGGTCATAAACATTTTACCAAAATCCCTGAGTTTAAAGTCAGTCTCAAGTGCAGTGATCACAAACATGATTGGGGGTGGGGAGCTAAACACAAGCACCCTTTACTGCTCATTTTCAGACAAAATCACTACAGAAACCCTGAGGTCCTTGCTCAGAGAAGCAGCCATCATAAATGTGCCTACTGAAATATCTTCCAGGGTAGACACCAACTCCCATTTTTCTGTAAGCAGGCATTTTATAAACACACACCTTTTCTTCTTATATATAAAGTCCTTCACAAATAAATATTTATTAGAAAGAAAAAACGTTGAGAGATTTAAAAATGTAATACACTGGTGCTCACAAATTATAAATGCAGAGAGTTGCTTTCATCTGTGAGGATATGCCGATCGACAGCTTATCCGCCAAAGATGGAACATTCCAAAACCAAAAAGGGTGGTGAGAAGGTAGGGTATCACCTTGGAAAGATGAATTTGAGTCAAATCTCTCTTACTTGTACTGCTGATGATCCTTGGTGCTTCTTGTTTTTGCCATGAACCTTTCTGCTAACTTCTCTAGGTTCCGAGAATATTCCGTCTCAATTTCAGCTTTTTTCCGGAAGAAATCCTGGAGGTCCTGGAGAAGTTGAACTCGCATCTCTGTTTGCTGCTCCAGGCATTTTTGTTGCTCTACCAGCTGAGCTCGGATTTCTAAGGAAAGAAGAGAATCTATTTGACGATTTTGTGAAAACTACTGAGGCGTGTGGGTACATGTGAGACAAAAGTAACAAATCCTATTTTACGTTTCGCTCTGTCTTGGACCTTTATGAGACTGCTAGATCCAGATCGGTTCTTTACATAATCTGCTGACCCTTTAAAAGAATGGGCCAAGTCCCAGGAAAGAATGTAATAAATGAGGATAGAAATATGGTTTACATCTGCAATGCCGCAAAAGAGCATGGTCATGAGGGCAAATAAATTAAGGCCTTTAAGATAACAATTGATAACATGTGACATCTTTGGGTAGCTAAGTGCATTGTAATTTTTTCAACAGCATTTTACCTCAACTATCCCTTTCAAATTTGAAAGGCAAAGATGTGAGCATCATTTCTTCCAGATTTCTGAACCACCAATATGTGCCAGTTGGCAAGCACATCAGACACGGACATCTGGTAATTTTTATTTAGTGTATAAACTTCTAGTTTGTAAAACACATAGCTTCTGGGTTTATAGAGATGCTCTGCCTAAAAATAATTTCCTTGCATATTCAAATAATCCATTCATAAATGGAATCCTCAGATTCCACTTTATTATTCTATTCACAACATCAAAGGGTCTTCACTTGGCCTTCAGTTTTTACACAGTGTTCAAACTAACAGCTCTACTGACACTTATAATCCTGAAAAGAATCCTCTGATGATTTTAATACATTGGGAAGTTAGTCTTTTACTGATTGAGGAGAAAAAACACAAAAGCAAAGGCGTGTCATGCAAAACTATCTGTAAATGACTGTAATGATGGAACCTGTGTGTTTTAGAAAATGAGATACAGCAATAACTCTGACTTGTTTTTGTCCAAGGCCCAGCGCTAACCTCCAGGCAAGAATACTCATACCGGAAAACTTTATTCATCTTTTCCAGAGTCAGTGAGTATTCCCTAAAAGCCCTCACTTTCAGCGAATACTTACTGACTCTGGGAAAGATGAATAAAGTTGATAGAATACAAAAATATGCCCAGGGACACTTGGCTGGCTCAGTAGGTGGAGCATGCAACTCTTGACCGCAGAGTTGTGAGTTCAAGTCCCACACTGGTTGTAGAGATTACTTGAAAATAAAATCTTTAAAAAAAAAAAAGAAAAGAAAGAAATCAATGTCCTAATAACACCTCCTCAATCCCTTTCTAATTTATCCTTCTTCAATAGCGAAAGACTGAGTTCACAATATGTATGCATACATTTGGTCATGTTTAATCAAGCTCAAGTTTAATCAGCAGGCTGGTCAAGTTCTAAACGGGGTGTCAGGAAACTTGCTCAATTTAATAATGGCTAGCAATAATCAAAGACTAGTCTATACCCTATTGAAGTAGGTACAAGTATTATCCTCATTTTAAAAAGAAGAAACTGAGGTTTAAGGAGATTAAATACTTTCTCCTGGCAAAAAAAGATACAATAACTATGAAACAAGGCCCTCAATAATGTCACGTTCTAGGCAACAAGGCTTTAGGGGGAGGACTGGGAAGCCACAGGATGCATTTCTTTTTTTATTTTTTTATTTTGAGAGAGAGAGAGAGAGAGAGAGACAGTCAGTCAGTCCCAAGCAGGCTCCACACCATCAGCACAGGGCCTAATGCAGGGCTTGAACTCACAAACTGTGAGATCATGACCTGAGCTGAAATCAAGAGTCTGACGCTTAACTGAGAAGGCCACCCAGGTGCCCCACAGGAAGCATTCAGTGTCCTGTCTTGGTTTCTTCACCTCTAGATTGGGGGTTCCTATTACTAATCTCATAGAAGTGTGGTGAACACCAGAGTGAAAACATTATTACAGGCTTTTAACTACCATGAACAGCAGCTTTTTTTTAGTCAATCAAAGTAAGTGTTTTTCAATACAGTGTTATAATCACCGTGTCTGCCAAACTCTTTCCCCCACAAATGCAGAACTATTTTTGTCTCATGAAGAAAAAAGAAATCAAAGGTGGGGGGGATTTTTCATTCAGGAATCTCAGTACGCCTTTTTCAGATTTGGTAATTTTAGCACATCTTGCTGTGCTAAGAGAAAAATAAATCAATCGTCTTATGCTGTCAACTGGGTTTTCTTTTTTTCTTTTAAGCTGCTTTGCTGCCAAATAAGAAAAAAAAAGTGGCTAAGAGTACAGACTCAATAGAACTACACAAAAATTCTGTGGGGTTCATTCCTCAGCCTCATTCTTAGATTTTTCTCTTGCTTGCTTTCTTCAGGGTTTAAAATCAAGAGCCAGGGAATTTTGAGGAGGACTATATTTAAACAGTTAAAACCCTCATCCTCTTTTTGCTGGGAGTAACAGTTATTTCATATTGTTAGTAATTTCCTCATCAAAACAGGACACTAGCAGCATTTTCAATAAGGAAAAGGAGAAGGGCCAGAACCTAGGGTATGGTTTGGAGAAAATAAAATATGCTCTAAAATCTGGAGGGGAATTCATTTGGTCATCTCTTTAATTTAGACAAGTTGGAGACAAATGAGGAAATGATCACAAAAAAGACAGTAAGAAAAAAAAATCAATACACAAGTACTACCATAAGAAACGTCTTATTAGAAAGAAAAGACCTTTGGGTTCCTTACACCATACCAGAGCCACAATGTAGCACAATGTTAGAGTAGGCCACCTCCCAGCACATGCGGTATGGCTTTCTTCAAATGACCTCACTAGATGTGATCTAACGTGAAATGGCACTGACGAATTTAAGAGTTTAAATAAATGAGTAAGATATAATAGTCATATACATTTTGGTCCACTGCTCAGAACATATCAAAGAAGCCGGTAGTGATGCACTGTGCCCCACACCATATCAGTCCTTGCATTGGGACCGCAGGTGGCTGCAGGGTGTAGCACCACTGTCATGCAAGGTATCAAAGAACCATTAGGGCTGGAATTGGTGAAAGTAGCACAGTAAGCTGTGATTTCTAGAAAAAGTGTAAGCCTTATTTCTGTAGAAGGGATTACAGCTTCCTACCCACGTGCAGATTCTTTAAAGATGATCTTTTAGAACACTTTCTATTAGCTTTTTTTATATTGGTATTGATCTGGATAATTTATTTTTGAGATTCAAGCTTCATTTTAATTTATAGTTCATCAAGCCATTATTGAGCGATTTTGTGTTAGGCAGGGCATAACAACACTTATGAGGATTTCTAAGACACAACTCCTTCTGGTAGGAAATACAGATCCTAAGTGGATAGCATCAACACACTATGCTCTCTGCTCTAATGGAGAAATGTACCAGGAAGCTATGGAAAGAGGAGCTGACCCAGACAGTGGAAGAGCATATAAGGCATAATACCCTGAAGGATAAGTACATTACAAGGTATACAGCTATAACCACCAAGAAAGTGGAAAGACAACACAAAGAATGGAGAAGTATTTACAAATTATGTATCTAAGAAGGAACTTGTATCTTGAATATGTAAAGAACTCTTACAAGTTATTAATAAAAACATAAATAATCCAACTTTTTAAATGGACAACGGATGTCAATAGACATTTTCTCCAAAGAAGATCTACAAATGGCCAATAGCAGATGGAAAGTGGCTCAACATCATTAGCTGTCAGGAAGAGGCAAACACCACTTCACACCTGCTTGGATAGTTATAATAAAAAGGACAGATAATAACAAGTGTTGGCGAGGATGTGGAGAAAACAGAACCCTCACTGCTGCTAGAAATGCAAAATGGCACAGCTACTTTGGAAAACAATCTGGCAGGTCCACAAAAGGTTAAACATAGAGTTAACACAGACATAGCAAATCCACTCGTACTAGGTACGTACTCAAGAAAAATGAGAACACAAAACTTATGTACAAATGTTTATAACGGCATCATTTATAACAGATGAAAAGTGGAACAATGTACATGTCCATCAACTGTTGAACAGATGAACAAAATGTGGTCTAGGTATAGAAGTGACTCAGCCATTAAAGGAGTAAAGTACTGATTCATGCTACAACATGGATGAACCTTGAAAATATAACCTAAGTGAATGAAACTAGGCACGAAGGGAAACTGACTGCATTATGAGCTATCCAGAACAGAGTAATGCACAGAAAGCAGATGAGTTGTTACTATGGCTGGAGGAGTTGGGAGAAATGGGAGGGGACTGCTAAGGGGTATGCAGGTTTCTTTTTGGGATGATGAAAATGTTCTAAAAGTGACTGTGGTGATGTTTACAAAGCTGTGAACATACTGAAAAACAGTGCATTGTACCCATTTAGCAGGTGAGTTAAATGATAGGTGACTTACTGTTGTTATATAAAAAAAGATAGGGGCCCCTGGGTGGCTGAGTCAGCTTATTGTCCAACTCTTGATTTCGGCTCAGGTAATGAGCCACCAGGGTTGTGGGACTGAGCCCCATGTCAGACTTTGCACTGCGTATGGATCCTGCTTAAGTTTCTCGTTCTCCCTCTCTCCGGCTCATGTTCACAATAAATAAATAAACTTAAAAGAAAAAGATAAACTGCTGCATTACAATTTCATGAAATTTTGGTTGTTGAGACATTTCTAAGAATGATGATAATAGTAATAGCAACAAAATAACTCCTCATATTTCCATCCCTAGTACTTTCTAGTAGTTAATCAAATTTGACTACATAAGGGCAAGCATTTTAAAATGATGTCTTTACAGTGGCTCTTGCTTCAGTATTTTTACTTCATCTTCAATTTATCTATAAGCCAGAACAGTAAATGAACTAAGCAGCTAGGATCACAGGTATATTATTAATTGCTACAATTCTAATGGTATAGAAAAGATATACCTAACAGAACATTGGCCGGGGGAGGGGCTTATTACCATGACTCCCCAACAAAGGCATGAAACACCACAATCTTTTATAGGCAGAAAAATGCCACCTCCGAGGAGGCTCTAAGCAGTCATTATTTAAATCTGGGTCAGGACCTACTAACTAGTAATAATGGCCATTTTCACAAAGCTAACATGTGCTGTGTTTTAAAAAATGACTCTTATTTCATTTCTGTGTTACCAGAGCATTACCATAGAATGAGTCAACATTAATAATCCAACAAGACACAGAAAAGTATGCTTTCAAACTACTCAATTTGTTAAAAAACTGAAATAGTTCCTGTAAGCTATAAAAATCTGCTAATACTAAAGAAAATGGAATTGGCTAGGAAAGGAGGAAACAAAGGCATTTCTTCCTATTGCTCTGATAAAAAGGAAGTCCCAGTTCTTAAAATAGAGTGAGACCACAGGCTGATTCACATTTCACAGAAAGACTGACTCTATGAGACTGGGTTGCTTCTCTAATATGTTACTAAATGTTGAAGATTATGAATAACATTGATAGATGGGGAGTAACACTCATGATCATCCAGCAAATAAAAACACAGCAACATTTCTAAGCTATCACAAACCATCTCAATTTTCTCATAGTCTTGTTTGGTCAGATTTTTCTTATGATAATAAAAAAGTATACATTCTGTTAGACTTTATTAGTACCTTTACCCAATGGAAAATACCAATAAGGTATTTTTCCCAAATGATAGGGGAGAGCCGTTGGAATGTGTCCAAGAACTCCATGCGACTGGTTCTGTCAATTGTTCACATGCTCACCGTTCACATGAATATCTATACAACCTTGTAGCTGCCGATCAGTGAAATACCAGGTGCAAACTTGGGTGAAATAGTTGTTTAGGTTAGAAATTTGGAGCAAAAAAGAAAACCCCACAAAAGTAAACAAAGATCACTTCTCCATTTCACCAGAAATCTGAATCCAAGACCTATGCTTCTCTTATACTTTGCCAGGAAATTACGTGGCATCAACGTGGACCCAGACTGGAGTTACAGCATTATCAATTATAAGTCATCGGACATAGGGCAAGTCACTTAACCTCTCAAATTTCACCTTGTGAAATGACAGTCCCACCTCAAGAGACCAGTGAGGATTAAATGAGAAGACGAGAATGCAAAGCATGCCACAATCTGCAAACAATCACCAAACAGGTGAAGATGCTATTATGACTCGTATCAGCAGCCTTTCATTAGTATCAGCAGCCTTTCATTACGAAGACAGTCACGGACTATTCCCTTGAGCAAGGCTCCTTACCAGAGGCTATAAGTAACAGACTGAAGGTCCTGAGCCCTATCGTCAGTGAGAAGAGAGGCAGTGCACACAGTGAGAGCCACTGACCTTCAGAGCCTTAATGTATGAATGTCAAGGAGCAATGGGAGGCATGCAGAAGAAGTTTCCATGGTTGGGCAGAGGGGTGGGCACTGAGGAGGTGACCCTGAGGTTGACTTGGCAGTTTATTGACATGTGCAGGGGGAAGGGTCCTCCAGGCGGAAGGAATAGCATATGCACATGGGGCTCTCTCCTGTGTCAATCCAACCCCAGATGGGTGGGGGGTCCAATTAGGGGCCTAGGGCAGTCCTATGGAGAACACTAAGGAGTAAGATTTTATATATCTTAACATCTAGTTTCCCAAACTGGTTTGATGACAAGAACCACTGAGGGTGCTTACTAAAAATACTATGTCTGGTCCCCTGAGTTTAGCTGGCTATTTTTATTTTGTTGGTCTGGCAGGACCTGGAATGGAGGATTTTAATTATGTACCCAGGTGAATCTTTCCAGTGGGCAACTTCAGGAAACACAAGCAAAGAAGAATGGAACAATTCTGAACAAGGAAAATACATAATCAGACCTGCATTCCAGAAAAATCACACAGACACTGAAATAAATGAAATGCTAAGAGTCTTATGCTTCATGAAATAAGAATTGCCTTTGTAAACTGTATGGTTCCCTGTTTGAACTATGACTTTCTGGGCAAAATGAACTAACAACAATAAAATCACTCACAAGAATGAATGGTATCCATGTTCTCCCCTGCCTAAGCCTATTATTTTAGTTAGTTATGAATTACTCATTTCTGTCATCTGGTGTGGAACTAATGAGAATTTCCATTTAATCTGTTATCAGAAAGGAGAAGCTGATTTTCAACCACATTGTAGAGAAACCTTTTGAGCTTTGCTGCTCGATAGCCATTAGTCACACTGAGCCCTTCCAATATGGCTAGCCCAAAATGAGAGGTGCTATAGGTATAAAATATATGCAAAATTTCAAATCTTTTTTTTTTTTAAGAGAGAGACACAGAGAGAAAGCAAGCGTTCACACTTGCATGTGTGCAAGAGGGGGAGGGGTCGAGGGAGAGAGAAAATCCAAGGCAGGCTCCACGCTCAATGTGGAGCCCAACCTGTGGCTCGATCCTAAGACCCTGTGATCATGACCTAAGCCAAATTCAAGAGTCAGACAACACAATCAACTGAACCTCCCAGTGCCCCCTATTTCAAAATCTCAGTATGAAAAGAAGGAACGTAAAATGTCTCACAGACAACCATTAACATTGAAATTTAAAAATTTAGACACTGGATTATATAGAAGACATTAATAAAATTAACTTCACTTGTTCATCTGTTTCTTCCCACTTTTTAAAATGACTATTAAAAAGCCTAAAATTAGAAATGTGTTCAGGGTGCCTGGGTACCTCAGTTGGTTATTTGTCTGACTTCTGCTCAGGTCACGATCTCGCAGTTCATGGGTTCGAGCCCTGTGTTGGGCTCTGGGCTTACAGTTCAGAGCCTAAAGCCTGCTTTTCAGATTCTCTCTTTCTCTCTGTCCATCCCCCGCTCATGGACGCACACAAGTGTGAACACTTGCTCTCTCTTTCTCCCCCTCAAAAATAAATGAACATTAAAAAATTTTTTTAAATACAGTTCATGTATATGACAAAGATCCTCTAGGATATGAGTAAATTAGCAACTAGGCTTCTCATAAGTGGAATCTGAAATGTGGAGTTCTCATCAGAAAAGGTTTTTGAAGATAATATTGGCAGGCTTGATGAGAAGACAAGACTTAAGCATAACGCAAATATGGGATAGAATACAGAGTAGCAAGACATTACTTCTGTGACCTTGGAGGAGCTACCTTTCCTCAACTGCAAAAATACTAATTATAGATGTCATTGACAATGAAAGACTTTAAGGAGAAATGAAAAGACTTTCTCATCTTGTAAAGCACTGTATTGGCCAATTATCATAAAATATGTAATGAAAATGAAGAAAGAAGTTCTAGATTTGATAATGCTGACTATACAGGCTATCAGGAACTTTCAGAAAAAGAAAGTTCATGACTAACTGGGTTATCAGCAGTGACTGCTTTAGAGGGCGGGAATTAGCCTGCACTGCCTTTAAAGAATATGCAGAATTTAGAAGGTTGTGCAAGTTTGGGGAATGGAAACATAGTTCCTTAAACCAAAAATGTCATTTTTGATATCTTGGCCCAGAAGAGTTAGGTTCTGGGGAAAGAAGTTTAGGGTGGCTGGACAAAATGTAACCTTCCAGGTTACTATCTCACAGAAAATATAACTCCCTAGTCTTTTTCTACTTTTTTTTTTAAAGTTTATTTTATTTATTTTGAGAGAGAGTAGGGGCAGGAAAGGGGCAGAGGGAGAGAAGGAGAATCCCAAGAAGGCTCCGCATTATTAGGGGGAGGAGAACAAAGTGGGGTTCGAACTCAGGAACTGTGAGATCATGACCTGAGCTAAAAATCAAGAGTCAGATGCTTAACCGGCTCCACCACCCAGGTGCCCCCTTTCTCTACTTTTAAATTAGGATATCACCAACAATTTAAGCAAACTAAATAGCGCAGACATATATGACATCAGGTTGCTTCCATTCTAAGCTGAAAACCATAGCCTCATCCTAAAGCTCTAGAGATGGTTAGCATAATTTGAGGGGAGTAGAATTATAATAAAACCTTCTGGAATAAAAACAAGGTAAGAAACTGCCCCCTCAGTACAGTTATGCCTCATTGCTTTGGATATAAAAGTAAAGTCAATTTCAAAACATTTCTGACACTTAGAGAGGGGCCATATCTACATTCTTAAGTTTTCATCACAACATCTTCAATTGAAAGGACACTAATGTCAGCATTATTTTAGAATAAAAGCTTAGTACAAAAGCATCAATTTTCATAGCTAAACATTGTATTTTGGACTAGATAACATTTTCAGGTGAAGTATGGAAATCAAATTTGCACCTTTTTCTTTTTTCCAGATGAAAGCTACCTAGCCAGAATAAATGGCAACAGATAAGGTGATCAATTATTGCAGTTTAATACACTGCAAGAAACACCAGTTTAAGTAAGTTACAGATCTGAATGATTCACTATTATGCCTGTATTTGGAAGGCAGAAGAGGTCAGACTTCATTAACTTTTCGATAATTAAGCAAGGACGTTTCAGCCCGTATTAGCAGACTGATTTTTACTACCAGACAATGACCATGTGTGAAAAACAATGATCTGTAGAGAGCACAAAGATTTATTTACCTTTTGGAATGGCCTGTGTTGCTGTTCTTTCAAAGGTTCAAAGCATTTTCTAAACGCTGACTTGTTCTTTCCTGATAGAATTCAACATGAAGTCTCATGGAGTAAATAGAAAAGTTTGCCCATTGCGGGGAGTAAGTTTTAAAAACGAAAAACATTTCAAGAAGTTTAATGTTTTGTACCAAATCACTTGAAAATTATGGCTTTTCTTCTTTTTCAAGATTTTAAAGTAATGTCTATACTCAACATGGGGCTGGAACTCACAACCCCAAGATCAAGTTTCATGCTCTACTGACTAAGCCAGCCAGGCGCAACAAATTGAGGCTTTTTTTTAAATTAAGGCGCACCTCCTTACTGCAGTAATTACAATTTTAAAGTGCACAGTTTAACCACCCAAGCAATTTATCATTTACGTGGTAAATATGAGGAGAATACCTAATTCTTACTAAATTCCTGATTCTGTGACAGGTCCTTAATACAGTTTGGCTTATTTAATTCTTACAACAATCCTATTATTTAGTGCCTCCATTACATAGATGTGGGTATCAAAGCTGAGAGTTTATTTTGTCCAAAGTCATACAATTATTAAGTACTAAAGCTTGAGTTCCAGGTCAGTTTTATCTGATTCCAAAGTTCATGATACAAAATTATAATGTTCAACAAGTACATATAGTATATAATCAAACAAAGCAAGCCCAAGTGATCTAGGCCTGGCCTTTTAGATAATTTGTTAGAATGTATATATAGATACATATATAACTTAATATATTAAATAAAGTTTAGCTGCAAAGTATCTAGCATCATTTAGAAAAGCAGTGACTGTATTTCTATCATTTACTTAAATTAAGAAAGCCAGAAGAACCTCCTTTTCCCCGCAAAATTCAAATATTTTATAAAAACCAGCTAAGTGACTGATACTAATTCCCTAGAGTTTTCTGAATGTTGTGGCTTTATGGGAAAGTATGTATTTAGGTCAACTGCTGCTGTTTTTAAATTGTTGTTTTTAAGTTGTAAATTGCTATGAACTGCTAATATGTTAAAAATTATTGTAAAGTTTTAACTACACTGACTATAAATCCCTTGAATATGAATATCATATCTCTAAATTTCCATACAACACATAATAGATGCTCAATAATCGTCTCTGATGTACGTCTGCATTAGTAAAGATAACAAGTTATCAGAGGGCTCAGTTACGTATATACGGATTCAGGACCCACATTTTGCTAAATCATAAAATGGTTTTCCATTTCCCTTTGCCCACAACCCACAGCCCCATCACTATCCCTTCGTGCTTTGCTCCATGGGGTCCTTGTGGCATGCAGCCCTGCATGGTTTTCCCCATTAACCATGTCCTATTTGGTTAACAGTGGAAAAAGACTTCAGGTAAATTCACTGTCATGTTTACACATCTCTCAATTAAAGATATTTCATAGGTCTACTTCTACTATAGAGAATAGTCAGTCTAGGAAAATAACAAAGGAAACACTAATCATTTCACTTAATTTCCTTTAGGTCTCTATTAGGGACTCTGAATGGATGGTTCCTGGCAAGTTTCTATCTTACTTTGATTTAACTACAGTTCAGTGAGTGAGAGCTCTAATAACATCTGGCTCCAAGGTTAACTGGACTCTGGCTCAGGAGTTGATACAACGAAAGCAGAACATGGTCAAGTGCTTATGCTTCCTCAACATGATTTTTCATTTACTGACAGTCAGTGTTCTGGACCGTGCAATCAATGCCTTTCAAGCTGTAGGCTACAAAATCCTTAAAAGAGATGATATTAAAATACATACATTCATATCTATTTATATGTATCTTTCAAGATTTTTCAGGCCTAAGCAAATACTGAACATCAGCTTGTTAAAATGTCAGAAATGTTCATTTTCTTCTTTATTTTATCTCCTCAAAATACCAAATGTCCAATTAAAATGTCCAGTTTGACTGACAACCTATGTATTAAAAATAATACTCTTCTATTTTATCCTCAGATGCACAAACATCCAACTTTTAGCCACATCATCTGCAAAACTTGGATTCAACAATGTTCCCTCGACAATGTCCACTTAACAAGTGAGGAAAGAAACGCTTTTCACTTCTCGTCTGACAAACTGAGCCTCTAGCAGGTGCTGAACTCTGAGGGAACAAATATAAACCAAACTGCTTTGCACCCTCAGGGCCTCTCAGGGTAGCTCCCAGTCCACTGTTATTTTTATAACGATCATCATTTACAATGCAATATACTAGGTCCTATAATGGAAGCAGGAAAAAAAAAAGTGCTGTGGAAGCACACAGGAAGGAACCACAAAGTGCCCAAGGAAATCAGGGTGGGCTCTGAAGCGACACCAGAGTTAGCAGATAAACAGACAAGAGCTGAGGTGGGAGCAGGTAGGGGAAGGGTATCATGGGCAAAGGCCAGGCATAAGCTCAGGGCATTACATGGATTGCAGTTTGTTCTGTATTGCAGGGAGATAAGGGAAGCAGGGGTTGGGCCAATTATGCGGGGGTTAAAGGAAATACTCTAAAATGGTAAGTGATGCTATTTTTTTATTCAATTACTCATTCACTTATTACAGGGCATGTTTCTATTTATTTAATAAGTTAAAAACAAATGATTATTCACATTTAGAAAAGATAGCTGTAGAACTATGTTCTAACTGACGAAATTACTGGAAAATGACAGCTCCTGCCAAATTCTTGACAACAGATTTCTTAAAATTATTTTATGCCAATTTAGACAAGGGAGGCAGTGTCAACTGTATTCAACAGAATACTGATATGGAATAGAAGGATTTATAAATACCATATATGATCAGAGTTGCCTTCTATATCACTTGTTTTAAAGTTTATTATTTTTTGAGTAAGAGAGAGAGAGAGAGAGAGAGAGAGAAAGAGTGAGCGAGCACACAAGCATCAGCAGGGGAGAAGCAGAGAGAGAGGGAGGAGAGGATCCCAAGCAGGCTCCGTGCTTTTAGCACAGAGTCTGATGCGGGGCTCAAACTCACGAACCACGAGATCATGACGCAGGCCGAAATCAAGAGTCAGACGCTTAACTGACTGAGGCACCCAGGTGTCCCGTTTCTATTTCACTTTAATTAGATTTTAGTTTTGAATTAAAGTAGCTTAAAATGACAAATTATTCAAAATACCTATCTTCTACCTTTTTATCGCTTTTGTGGTCCATTCATTTTGTAATTTACTTTGAAAAAGTATACTTAAAAGATACTGTATCATTTAATCTTCACACTAAGGTAAAAATCCTCACATTTTCTAATCTTCTACCTCTTTACAAGCTCTTTGTAAGATCTCCAATACAATATTAGCTTTATGACCTCTAACATGTCCACTCATTTACACAGCTACTTTTATCTGGAAGACAATGATTTTTAAACACAATCAGATGTATGAATAGCCCAGTGCATTGTTGTGATATGCTGTCCTTCCTCCAGATCCTCAGTACCAGTGAGCTTCTTTCCAAGTCTCCACCAATTATGTATCCACAATGCTGACATTTACTTGAACCTTTCCTCCCCAGGTCTCTGCCCACACTGTGTACTTCCTCTGTTATACGTGACGCTGGTAAACAGCCTCTGTTGTGGGGTTGCTGACAACACCAACTCGATCTCTGGCCCTCCATCTTGTTCATGTTTGCCAGATGACTGTCCTTGGGGGTACGTGTTCAAGCACCCTTGGGGATTACTGTATGTACTTTAGAAATGCTCACCAGGGCCAGGAAGGGGGGGAGGCATGTTTTGGCCTCCCGTGAATCTGTTAGAAATAACACAGGCTTGCTCCTTCCTGATGCACAGGTGGTAGTGCTATAAGATCTAATGACAGGTTAGCTGTCCATTAGGTGCATGCAAAAGCTCGAGGTGTGTGTGAACCCTTTGATCTCACGGCAGCACCCTTCCACGTGACCCCCTGTTTGCTCTCTAACATCTGTGGACTAAGGTCTGGACTTTGCGGAGAATCACCGTGCAGCTGGGTCGTCCGCCCCATCCTCCATCAGTAAGTTACCCTGAGCCAAACTCTAAGTGATGTCGAGTGGCCTGCTTTGTTTTCTGATCTCTAAGTGCCTTCTCGGTTTGGGGGATGGTGTACTGTCTCTCCTCCATGTATCTTATGTAAGATGCAGAAGTCATAAAAAGGTGAAGGAGAAAAACAATGAGCTGACAGACTGAGGGAAAGAAAGGAAGGAAGGCTGGGGCAGGAAAAGGATAAAGGGAAACAACTTAAGGAGAAAAGAATTGAGAGGGAGAGAAATAAGAGGGAGAAAATGAGGGGGTAGATGAGGAAAGAGGGCAGGTGGAGAAAATGAAACAAATGTGAAGGTGCCTGGCTGGCTCGGTCATTAACTGTCCAACTCTTGGTTTCAGTTCAAGTCATGATCTCAAGGTTTATGAGATTGAGCCCCACATCGGGCACTGGGCTCGGGGCTGATGGCATGGAACCTACTTGGGAATCTCTGTCTCCCTCTCTCTGCCCCTCCCTGGTTCATTCACTTTCTCTTAAAATAAATTTTTTTAAAAATATGAAGTGACAAAGGTCTTCAGGAAGTCACTGAACCAGTCTTGGGCACTGGAAGGCCCTTAGATTTCTGAAGAGTACATTCTGCTTCTAACAAATCTCAGATATCAGGCTGCAACCTTAGACCAGCATGAGAATAAAATTTCAAAGTCAAACATAATTTCTTGTTCGTATTAAAAACGCAGCGTAGGGGCGCCTGGGTGGCTGAGTCAGGTAAGTACTGAACTCTTGATCTTGGCTCACGTCATGACTTTGTGGTTTGTGAGATCGAGCCCCAAGTTAGGCTCTGTGCTGACAGCATATAGCCTGGCTGGGATTCATTCTCTCTGTCTCTGTCTGCCCCTCCCCTGCTGGAGCTTCCTCTCTCTCAAACTAGATAGATAAATTTTTTTTAAAGAGTGTAAGTTGGTCAGAGTCGTAAGATCTTCCCCTTTTAAGCCTTTAGAAACCTCGGTGAAATCAAAGTTGGTCATGAATGTTCATGACCGTGAAGTTCATGTCTGATGGACTTCAAGTTCCTTGGTTAAGCGTGCGACTCATCCATGCTCTTCTTTCATAGTACCCTGATTCTACTTGTACCTCTGAGACCACACAGGAGAAATTCTTTGTATTCATTCTATTGTCATGGTTAAAATTTTCAGCTCCTGGAGCATTTTAATTATCTTGGCACCTCAGGGGTAGAGCGGAAAAGCCATTAAAAGCAGGTAGAATCTCTGCGAATTCTTGCACCATCTTCCTTCTCAGTAAAAATGAGGCCAATTCAATAAAACCCAAAACTTTCCACACTGATCCACAGCACATTGTTTCCCCTCCTTTTAAGTGTAGATGTTTCTGGTGAGAACTCACACTCCTCACAGGAACAGCTGTCTGAATGGATGGCACTGAGCCTTCTGCCACTCCACCGGATTTTTCCCCAGGGCAGGTGCCAAAGTCCTGAGCTCAGGCACGCCACCATCCGCAGAGTACTCCAGGTCCTGTCTCCTGAATGCCAGCAGCACGGCCCAGGATGAATACTTTTTTTCTTCTTCACTCTGGTTATCAGGTTGGCCGGCTGGGATCATCCCAAAGGCAGAGAGCACTGTGCCCAAATGCAGTGAAACACTTTAGAATGTTTAGCAGTCCCCTCCCGAGATGAAAATAAATAATAGCTACTTAGAGTCTTAAGATGGGCATGGGAGCATTACCTCAGAGCAGGGTCAGAAGCTTAATGCCCTCAGAGGCAGAAGAAATCCCATAAATGAGTGAAGTGACGGGGTATAAAATAACAAGGGAAGAGAATGACTGTGTGCAGTGGGAGCACACGCCTCATCTAGCCACCAAGTTCCAGTTGACAGTTGCTGCACAGGGAGCAGTTATGCCCAATCTGATCTTGTTTTTTGAGAGAAGCCTAAAATCTGGGTTTTTGGGTAAAATAGCCAATTTTTTCAATATCAGCAACTAATTAAATTAAAACAAAACAGTGTACAGGCAAAACAAAACTCATCTCTGTGCCAGATTTTGCCTCTAGACTACCACTGTGTGCTCTCTGATGGAGAGAAATGCTAAGCTTTTTGGACAGAATAGCACCTTCCTCAATTGTCATAAATATAAGAGAAACAAAATTCAGATTAATGATCATTTGAGGGCCCTCAGAAATGAGGCAGCAATGTAAATGGTGTGTGGAAAATCAATCAAAACAAAGTGACACTTACTAATATTATTTGCCAGCTTCTAAGTGAATTTATTTGTAACCTGGATGCCAATGGCTTGACTTACTCTACAACTCACACCAGTTTTCTGGGAACTGAAAATATTAGAACAGTTTCTCCTCCTCACCATTCTCTCCTGGGGCTCAGCCTCAAACTGGAAGATGATCTGAAGTCCAATCTTCTTGGAACTCTTTCTCAAGAACTGTTCTTACTGACTCAAGAAATCTGGGAAAAGCACTTCTCCCAGTGCTGGTACAAATCCCATTAACCATCCTTGCTATCAAAGCCTTTACTGAATAATCTGTGTTCCAATTTATTTTTTGTATCTCTCTTCTTTGGACATATTAGAGAAGTAGAAGAATCACAGAATCTCAAATTTACAATCAGCCTTCGGAATCATTTGCTCCTGGGGCACCTGGGTGGCTCAGTTGGTTAAGCATCCGACTTCAGCTGGGGTCATGATCTCGTGGTTTGTGGGCTTGAGCCCCACATTGGGCTCTGTGCTGACAGCTCAGAGCCTGAAGACTCTGTGTCTCCCTCTCTCTGCCCTTCTCCTGCTCATGCTTTGTCTCTCAAAATAAAGAAACATTTAAAAAAATCATTTAGCTCTATCTGCTGTCTGGTGATCAAATTCTCCCAAGTCCACGCCTGCCTGGAATTCCTTGTCTCCCAAGAGCACCCTGTGCTACTATCTGGCAACTCTAAACCTCAGAGAAGTCTCCTTGAACTAAAACAAGAAGTCATCCATTTGCTGCACAAAAATGTATCAAAATGCCAATGATATGGCTCATACTAGTTGCTTTTACATAAATATGAATAAGCTGGGACATCCCTGCCCCTCTGCAAAGAATTCACAGAAATACTTTTAAAATTAAATTTCAAACTCCCAAAAGGGTACTCTGTATGAGTAAGTGCACTCAAGAGACAAAACAAAGCCAACCAATCAAAAAGCCTAAAATGTAGTAAGACAAGCCATGAGAAGTGAATACAAAAATATGTAAAAGAAAGAAAAGGTTTAAGCATTAATAGAGAAATAGGTATGAATACTCAGATCTGAAACTTGCTTCAAAATTAACCTAACATCTTTTCCTAGTCACTCTGGGAACAAAAAGCTAAATGGAAGACCATTATCAAGTTCATTACCCACTATAAGGAGATTTATTCACCCATAACCTCCCATACTTGGAGTGCTACAAAAGGTGTCAGTACCACTACTTGGATTCACTGAATAAACCTCTTCCCCTTTTGATACCTGTACTCTTTTTCTGCTATGCTGTCCCTTACGTCTAATTCAAGAAAAAGATATTCAATCAATTCCATCTCCCTTCTCCATCTACTCCTGACCTGCCCAGTTAAGAGAAGTTTGAGAAAAAGAATTCATTATATGGTAGTTGAAGGTTTGCTTGTCATCTTACAGCTGAGAAGACTGGGTCCAACGAGGGGCGCCTGGGTGGCTTAGTCGGTTAAGCATCCGGCTTTCGCTTGGGTCATGATCTCGCGGTTCGTGGGTTCGAGCCTTGCGTCGGGCTCTGTGCTGACTGCCAGCTCGGAGCCTGGAGCCTGTTTCAGAGTCTGTGACTCCCTCTCTCTCTACCCTTCCCTGCTCACTCTCTCTCTCTCTCTCTCTCTCTCTCTCTCCTAGAAATAAATAAAACATTAAAAAATTAAAAAAAAAAAAAAGACTGGGTCCAACGAGAAAGTCATAAATTTTATAGAAAGTTTTGTTTCATCAGCTGAATGTAAGGGAAAATTTCCTCTGTGACTATAAGCAAGATTTTCTTTCCTTTGAAATTCTGGATCCTAACCTTGGGTAATTTATATAAACTTAAGCCTCCACAGAAACCAATCTCATTTCTTTGTTATGAGGATTAAATTAGATAAACCATGTAAAGAATTCAAACAGAGCCTCACACAGATAATTCCCCCAAAATGGTACCTGTTGTTATTAGTATCATTTTTACATCTACTGGTCCTAAAACATGTTGACATATTTCTTAAGAATCCATATTTTTGGGACACCTGGGTGGCTCAGTCAGTTAAGTGTCTGTCTCTTGATTTTGTCTCAGGTCATGATCTCACAGTTTGTGGGACTGAGCTCCACACTGGGCTCTGCACAGACAACATGGAGCCTGCTTGGGATTCTCTCTCTCTCCCTGCCCCTTCCCATGCACTCTCTCAAAATAAATAAATAAACTTTAAAAAAAAGCACTCTTATTTTTTCCTTGATTTGTGCATACATATCCATTTTATAAAATGAGAAAAGTAGAAGGAAGAGGGGGAATCACCCATCTTATGGAACACACCTATTAATATGGTACAATTATTTTTTGTGTTTTTTTAAAGTATGAATGGTTCTTTTAATTTAAAAAAGAATCACTTACTACTACAAAAGCAGACATATATGCTGTAAAATGTTAGAAAGTGTAACTTAAAAAAGCCCCTTGATTTTCTACCATGAGATTAATTTTGATAACATTTTGCTGTATATTCTAAATATTTTTCTAATACAGAAAGCTCTAGGTTATATCCATTTTGACTTTCCAACCTTTAATGGTTTATTCAATGCCTGTACGCAGGTAGATTTTCCAGCATCAATAACCACTATCACTGGTCCCTTCCAAAGGGCCACACTCTTTGTCAGATTACAGCTAATCCTTACAAAAGTCCCACAAAATACATTCCAATATCCCTGTTTTACAGATAAGAAAACTAAGACTCATAAAGATTAGGTGATTAGTCCAAGGCCTCAAAGCATTAAGTGACAGAGCTAGGTTTCAATCCACCTTTGTCAGACTGCAAAGTCTGTTAAGTTCTCCCCTAGCTCCAGCCTAAAGTCAGGGACAGATGGATTCTCTATGGGAGAATCGTTAAAGGAACCCAAAAAATTCCCGATCCTTATTTGGAGAGCAAAGTAGTATGACTCTCATTTTTAAAAGGACGGAAGTGACTCAATGTTACACAGTGAAGAGGGATAGAGCTGGACTTTAAATATTAGTTAGATGAGGGTACCAACAGTTCAATACAATATGACTCTCGGCTATGGGATGTTTAAATTTAGAGTTTGCTGGGATTTTACATAAACACATTCTCAAGCCACCCACAAGTACTCACTGGTGAGCTGTTCCTGGGGTATAATTCAAAGGGGGAAAACCTAAAATTAATTAGGGAGTTGCATAATCTTAAAGTATACCACAGCGAATCTTACCCCTGAGGTTTCAAGGTCCTGCTTATCAGGCTTCTGGGAAGGACAAGCGGGTATTTAGAGACCTGGCTGGGACTCTCAGCTCTGTCAGTGAATACCTGCATGACCTTGGGCAAGTTACTGACTCTCTTCTGGGATCAAGTGACTCCATCCTTAAAACAGGTATAATATATGCCACCCCACCCCACCCATGGACTCACATTGCTGTCAGAAGGATAAAGGTTATGAATGAGAAAAGGGCTTAGATGATTCAAATTTTCCATTTCTGTGTAAGGTAGCTAACAAAAGTAATGACGACTGTAATAATAATGTATTACTGTAGCTACACCTGGCTGAGTGCAAATTAGGTCATATTTTAATATTTAAAAAAATTTTTAATTTTTTAAAAATATTTTTAATGTTTGCTTATTTTTGAGAGAGAGAGAGAGAGAGAATGAGCAATGGAGGGGCAGAGAAAGAGGGAGACACAGAATCCAAAGCAGGCTCCAGGCTCTGAGCTGTCAGCACAGGGCCCAAAGTGAGACTCAAACCCACGAACCATGAGATCATGAGCTGAGCTGAAGTCAGATGCTCAACCGACTGAGCTACCCAGATGTCCCTGTCTTGTTTTTTAACTGTTTATTTTTGAGAGAGAGATAGGGAGAGAATGAGAATGCACACAGGAGGGGCAGAGGGAGAGAAAGACAGAGTATCCAAAGCGGGCTTTGCGCTGTCAGCACTGAGCATGACTCAGGACTCAAACTCACTAACCATGAGATCATGATCTGAGCTGAAGTCGGATGCTTAACTGACTGAGCCACCCAGGTGCCCCAGGCATTGTTCTGTTTTATATGAATTAACTCATTTAATTTTCATAAGTATTATTATTACCTCAATTTTACAGATGATTAAACTGAGGCAAAAACAGGTTAAGAACTTGCCATGGTCATTTGGCTAGTAGGTGGAGCTAGGTTCTAAATCCAAGAAATCTGACTTGAGTCCATGCTTTTAACTATGTGAAAATGAAGTTCCTAAAAATCCTTTACTTCTTCTCCCACTTCCCCCAGACTCTATGCCACACCTCCTCCAAGGGAAAAACAGAGAAATATATTCTACTGTTTCAGCAACTTTTGCTGTTTCTAATTATACGATTATCTTTACAAAACCAATTAAAAAAGAAATTTTGAAGCTATTCTGACAAATCTATTGATTCAAACAACGATTTTATCTATTTCAGCAACGTTATCATCAATCAGTCATACCAGGTAATTTCATAAGAAAAGAATTTAAGGGTTTACAATTCTTTCAAGGATGGTTCTCATTAAAAATTTTCCCCAGTGGTCCTGGAAAATTATACCTTGTTCTAAAAGCGATGACATTCACTATCTTTAAATGTTCTGTCCAGGGCAAAAAACCTAAAAAGAAGAAAATTATGCAATGGAGATGCAATTCTAAAGTACAGAATAGTCATATTTCACGGAAACTCAGTAATCTACTGAAGAGTACACCACCTGTTGACTCTCCCCTCTTAGCTAGTGGCTCCTGTGGGGTTAAATACTATCTGGCATAGACATTAGTCCGTGACTGGTGTCCCCCCCCAACATTTTTACATATCCAAATGATAAACCCAAAGTGTAGACAAGAAACCTCAGAAAATAAGTAGGCAGAAATAGAATATGAGCCTACAAATAAAGGCTCTGTATGTGATTTTAAATTTTCTAGAAGCTATGGTAAAGAAAAAGGAGATGAAATTAATTTAAAATATATTTTACTTAGGACAAAATATCAAAATATTGTAGTTTCAATATGTAATGAGTATAAAATGTTAATGAGATATTTGGCAATTTTTTTGCATCAAGTCTTCAAAATCTGTTGTGTATTCACCCTCCCAGCACATTGCAACTGGGACTGGCCACTTTTCAGGTGCTGAATAGCCACATATGGCTAGTAGCTGCCTTACCAGACGGCACAGTTCTATAGAGTTGGTTTTTTGGATTTTGATTTTTTTTTAAGTTTATTTATTTATTCTGAGAGAGAGGATAGGGAGGGGCAGAGAGAGGGTGAGAAAGAATCCTAAGCAGGTTCCAGGTTCAGCGCACAGAGCCCGATGCGAGGCTCGATCTCATGACTGCAAAGATCATGACCTGGACTGAAACCATGAGTCAGATGCTTAAATGACTACGCTATCCAGGTGCAACTAAAGAGTGGTTCTAAGAGTACAGTGGGGATTAGAGAATCAGCCAGTGTCTTTCTCTCAAACAGCAAAGTATAGGTCAAGGAGAAAAGTTACAACAGGCTGGTAATTCTGCACTGTTCTGAAAGGCACACAGTGTTTTAGTGTAAAGGTCCTCTTCAACTAGAACTTAAATAACAGCTCAGATTATAAATGTGTATGTGTGTGTGTACAGAGACACACAATTTTCAACGTATAAACAATGACCAGTAAAATAACACAATCTTGGCCAGTGTGGACACCCAGTGTGACCATACAAAGGGAAGCATGGGAGACAACATGGGAAGTGCACTATTAGGGCACATGGGGTTTTGAACAATACTGATTGAAACTGAACCCCGTATCAACTAATATGCCCCTTTTCCTTTCTTCTCATCTCCCGTCTTACTTCACTGAACTTTATCCTCAGATGTCACTACTCCTGAAAGGTTTTATCCAAGTATCTAAAATATACCCACCAGGGGCACCTGGGTGGCTCAGTCAGCTAAGGGTCCAACTTTGACTCAGGTCATGATCTGGCGGTTCGTGGGTTCGAGTCCTGTGCTGACAGCTCAGAGCCTGGAGCCTGTTTCAGATTCTGTGTCTCCCTCTCTCTCTGCCCTTCCCCTGCTCACACTCTTTCTTTCTCTCTCTCGAAAAATAAAACATTAAAAAAATTTAAATATACCCACCAGCTCCCAATCCCCACCAATCTATCCCATTACTGTAGGTATTTTTCTTCAGATCAGTTATTATTCCCTGATATTAGAGTATACAGTTTTTGGCTGTTTCTTCCCCTAGCATGGAAGCTCTGTGAGGACAAGAAGACGGTTTTATCCACTGTGAAATCCCAGTACTCACACAAAACAGGGCTTGAGGAGATTTTCAACAAGTTTGTTTATTCAACAATGCTATGCACCTACCATCCATTCTGACAGGTGCAAAGAGGACACAGGCAGATGGTGGCTCTGTGCCAGTAAGAAGTCCAAGGTGAAGGGAAGGCCTTCACGTAAGTCCTGGCCCACATGCAGAGTATGTTATAAATTCCCTAGCCATACATCCTGAGCCTGCTTCTGGGGCCTTCCCAGGGTCTGCTCCAGATCCACTCAAGGCCCTTTGCAGCGGGGGGTGAGAAGAGGGAGCTATACTTAGGTACACAGGCACAATTCTTGTCCCAAGCTGCTCTGTCCAACAGGATGTGCTGTACCGATGATGATGTTCTAGACCTACACTGTCCAGTATAGTAGACGCTGGCCACATGTGGCTATTGAGCACTTAGAATGTGGTGTGACTGAGGAACTGAAACGTCTACCTTTCGATCTAGTTTTAAAGTTAAATTTAAGTAGCCACCCTATTGGAAAGCACAAGTCTAGAGGAAAAGAAAGTCAATGATTACAGAACAGATTTGTACAAGTTTCCTACTGCTGCTGTAACAGATTACCACAAACTCAATGGCTTAAGACAATACAAATTTACTCTTTTAGAGTTCAGAAGGAGGTCAGAGGTCCAAAAAAAAAAAAAAAATCTTTGGGGGATAATATCAGTGTCAGGAGGGTGAGTTCCTTTTGGAGGTTCTATGGGAAAATTCTTCACGGTCTCTTCTGGTTTCTAGAGCCTGCCTACATTCCTTGGCTCTGGACTGTAAACACACTCCAATCACCGCTTCTACTGTCACATGACCATCTTCTCTCTTATTACCCCTCCTGATTCCCTCTTAGAAGGACCCTTGTGATTGCACTGAGCCCATCTGGACAATTGAGGATAATCTTCCCATTTCAAGATCCTTAATCACATCTGCAAAGTCCTTATCATCATATGGAGTAAAATTCACAGGTTCTGGAAATAAAGTTATCTTTGATGGATCATTATTCACCCCCCCACAAGTTAGTGAGTGACACAGGAGATAAGAAGAGCAAAATAGAGAGCCATAGGAGGACTTTCATCAGGAAAGTGACATGAAAAGATCACTCTGATAGCAGAATAATTGGAGGAAAGTCAGGGTGGGGCAGGGAGACCAATGAAAACACTTAACAAAAGGTAAGAGCACAGGGGAGATGAAAAGATGCCTAAAACTAGTCAGTGGAGGGGGCCAAAAAGAAGAAAATATGAAGCTGAGAAGTAGTAAGGATGTAGAATCCACAGAAGCTCCAGAAGGTAACCTTGGCTGGTGAGAAGGACAAAGGAGACTCTGAATGTTTAATTTCTCAGAATTCCAGGTGGTGATTTAGAGTCTTTATGTCATTGTCCTGTCTATCAATGTTTCCTTAAATGATTCTACTCATGAACGAAAACACAAGGGTATTTTTCGCAATATGAAGCACCGCTTTATAAAAAGCCAGTCCATCATACAAGCACCATGTAGGATTTTCAACAGCTGTTCAAAGATGCAGATGCTGGGGCGCCTGGGTGGCTCAGTCAGTTAAGTGTCCCACTTCAGCTCAGGTCATGATCTCACGGTTCGTGGGTTCAAGCCCTGCATCGGGCTCTGTGCTGACAGCTAGCTCAGAGCCCGGAGCCTGTTTCAGATTCTGTATCTCCCTCTCTCTCTGACCCTCCCCTGCTCACACTGTCTCTCTCTTACTCTCAGAAATAAGTAAAACACATTAAAAAAAAGATGTGGATGCATAATATTGTACAAAAAGGCAAGAGGGTCAGTCTGGCCTCCAGATGGGTTTGTTTGTTTGTTTTTTGGGGTTTTTTTGTTTGTTTGGTTTTTCTTGGTCATTTCAGCTTAATGCCAAGGCATATAGATTAGAGCTCAGAATTTTCTTTTTAAAGGTATAGTGTAAGGAGCTTGCAAGTTTCAAAACCAAAAGATAAATCTGGTGGATTCATCTGAATGTAGTATGGTGATTCAAGTCTGTATGTCGGGGGTTTGATATCTCAAAGACTTGGGTTCAAATACTGCCTCATCTGTAATACTAGCTTTGGGACATTTGAGGAACTTAAATTAGCTCTCTAAACACCAGTTTCATCATTTTTTTTTACTTTTTTTTTTTAATGTTTTATTTCTAGGAGAGAGAGAGAGAGCGAGCGTGAGCAGCGGAGGGTCAGAGAGAGAGGGAGTCACAGACTGAAACAGGCTCCAGGCTCCGAGCTGGCAGTCAGCACACAGCCCGACACGGGGCTTGAACCCACGAACCGCGAGATCATGACCTGAGCGAAAGTCGGACGCTTAACCGACTAAGCCACCCAGGCGCCCCAGTTTCATCATTTTGAAAGAAGAGATAATAATGCAGATTATAGGGTTGCTATAAAGGTTAAATGATATCCTACTTCATGTCCAGTACAGTGTAGGTAGTCAGTAAAGGTAATTATTATTAACTAAAAGTCTTGTTTGGAAGAATCATAATCAGAAAAACATACTGTTTATTATTAATAAATCTAAAGGCTCTCCAAACAGATTTTTTAAAAAACCCACACAAGTAGGAATTTCAAATATGGATTGAAGCACATCAGCAAATCCTCACAGAATAACTGAGGATAATCTAATGACATGGATTTAATTAAGTCCTCAGGACACATGCCAGATGAACTGAATTTCCTCAGTTTCTATCCCAGCTTTAAAGGATCCATCAGGCTTCACTACTGTTTTAAGTAACAGAGTAAAATACTCCAAGCTTAACCAACTATCCTGGCACCAGTACTGAATTAGAAAAAAACTGAAGAAAAAAAAATTTTTTAAAGATTAAATATACAGATGTCCTCAATTTATGGACAAGCTCTGTCCCTGAAGGAATATGCATGTTGCAAATTAGATTTTGATAATCAGAATTTATTTTCCCAATGACAATTTCAGAAACTTGTTTTGCTAGAAAGCTGCAGTAACTTTCTTTTTTGGCCGGGGGGTTGGGAGTGGCCATAGGATTAGGATGGATGGTATTTAGTATTCTGGCAGAGATGAAATTAAACAGATTCTCCACATTAAATTTTGGATTTTGCTAAGGTCATGTTTTGATTGAAGTGGCAAAGTAATCCTCATCATCTGGTAATGAAAAATATATCCCCTCCTATAAATGATGGACTGGAAGATAAACTGTAAAGTACCATATGTAGTATTACCTTCCTGGGACAAAACATTTCATATACATTCAAGAAAGCAACTAACCACCTTCAATAAATGCTTTAGATAAATGGGACAGTTTCGTGAACACACATACCATTAATCTGACACAGCGTGAAAAAGAAAGCTAGGGAGGGGAAATTGGAGCTTAAATCCAAGAAATTACTAAAAATTAGCATTCTGTTGATAAGGGCTAAGTAGGATGTGGTCAATGATTTTCAGGACAGGATTCAAATTCGTAGTTGTGGGTTTTCTGGTTTTTTGTTTTTTGTTTTTTGTTTTTTTTAAGAAGACACTGCAGAAAGCAGGTATACAACTTAATATACAGACTGCCAAAGTAACACCATTTGTCCAACCAGCATCCTATCTGCAAACCCTAATTACCAAAGGACAGCAAATTAAACACTAATCTTCACTGTCCACAAGCAGTATTTTTTAAATGATATCCTGTGGACTCTACTTCACCTTATTAAACACTCCATGAGGTTGCTCATAAAGTCAAGTCATTCACCAAGGACAATCAATCATAGTTAATGGTCACCATAAAAACCGCCTGCAATGCTGACCAGACAATTTCTGGTAATTAGAGTAAGTGGGGGCCACCAGCTATCCTGTGAGAGAGCCCTAATTCCAAAGTCTCCTGAGGAGTGATGAGGATGAGGCCAATGCAGGGCTCAAATCCGCTGAGCCTCTCTGCAGTTGGCGGGGCGGGCAGCACTGATGAGTAGACAAGCATAGCTTTCTGGGGGTCTCCAAAGCTTCTATGAAGGAATCCAAGGGCCATAATAATACCACTGAGTGCTGAGGTGTTTTACCTGCCACTCACCTTACCTGCTACCAAACATATTCTGAACCAATTTGGTGACATTTTGGGAAAACTCACTGCCTACACTGTCCTGCCATAAATTTTGAGCCAGAAAAGAAGCCAGGCTCAAAAGACTTCTAACAGATACTTAGAGACTGCTCTTCATCCCTCTGGTGGTGACACACCATTTGTCCACTTGGGGGTTCACATCAGCCACAGTGTTTATTAATTATCCCCAACTCGGGGCCCACTGAGTCATGCAGAGTGAGATGCAGTTCCAACCAAATAAGCAACCATTTCTGGAGACTTTGTACATCATGGCTCATTCAAGATTAAATCATGTGTAGGCAAAAAAAAAAAAAAAAAAAAGGAAGCCTTCCAAGAAGAAGAAAATTGATGAGAGGGAGAACACATTAAGAAGCCAGCAGACAAAGACAGGCAGACGGGTACTCCAGCCCTGTCTCCATCCGCCCATATGTTTTTCCTCACACCCATATGCTCACTCTCAGTTCCCATATGGTTTCTCCTTCTCATTATGAAACTGGAGGTGGGGTGGGGGCAGGAATGAGCACACAGCTACTTGGTATAAAAGCTCCCAGAGACACCAAGTACCCTAGGACATCACAGACAGTTAAGTGGAGTTACACAGAGGCCCCTGGCAGGCAGGCTGCAAATGTCCTGACCCGTGTCGCTCCTCTCCATGTTCACCCCAAGGTCAGGGACTTCTGGATGCTCTATCACTGGCACAAGCACTAGCTCTCTGGTCCCGCTGTGGGCAGTTTTTCTGGTTCATGGTGGTCTCCTGCCTGAGGCCTGAACCTGTGCAGCAGAATGAACAGAGTTTGCCAAGAAACAAGGGGCTGAAAAAGGTCATCAGCGCCAATGCGCCTGATGACCAGCTCCTCACCTGGACCAGTTACGATAGCAGTGAGGACCCTACATAGTTCCAGCAAAGTGGGGCCCAACGGTTCATTATCCTCAGTGATGACATACTGTGACCTCAAATGTTCATAGCAGCATTATTCCCTTTATAATAGTTATAAAGGGAAATCCACCCCAATGTCTACCAACTGATGAATGGATAACATTTTGTGTACCCAACATAATGGAGTATTATTTGGAAGTAAAAAAAGGAATGAAGTACTGATATGTACTGCAACATGGATGAACTCTGAAAATATCATGCTAAATGGGAGAAGCCAGTCACAAAAGGACAAATATTAAAGCTCGAAGCTCATACCAAAAAAAAAAAAAAAAAGCAGTCCCTTATTGACCTTCAAAAGGCAAGCATAATCTATCAACTAAGGGAGTATCTGCATAACCTTGGGCCAGATGGTGAAAGCTCCCTTATATTTTTGTTGTATCAGTAAATAATTTTTTAAAGACCCTAGATTTTAGAGAAGTTTCAGGTTCACAGCAAAACTGAGCAGAAAGTGTAGCGATTTCCCATATCCTCCTATCCCCAAACATGCACTGCCTCCCCCCACTGTCCACGTCACTCACCAGAATAATACATTTGTTATAATCAATGAACCTACAGTGACATATCATAAACATCTAAAGTCTACAGCTTATAATAGTGTTCACTCAGTGCTGTACATTCTGTGGGTTTGGACAAATGAATAAGGACACATATCCATCATCACAGAATCATACACTGTACTTTCATCACCCTGAAAATCCTCTGTGCTCAACCTGTTTGTTCCTTCCCCAACTCAACTCAGCAACCATCGATCTTTTCACGGTCTGTACAGGTTTGCCTCTTCTAGAAAGTCACATATTGGTATCATACAACATGCAGCCTTTTCAGATTCTTCACTTAAAAATATGCATTTAAGTTTCCTCCGTGTCTCTTTACAGCTTGACTGAACTCATATCTTTTTACTGCTGAATAATGTCCCATTGTCTGGAGGCACCAGACTCTGTATATCCATTCACCTACAGAAGAACATCTCTGCTCCAAGTTTTGGCAATTATGAATAGAGCTGCTATAAGCATCCATGTTTTAATTTTTTGTAATTTCTGTATTTCCCTTTCAGTGTATCTTGTGCATCTGCTTCTCTACTATCAAGCACCTGATGATCTTAAGTTATCACTTTTTCTTTTTAAATGAGTTTATGACACTGAGAACTGGATTTTCATAGCCTTGGTTTTGACTGACATCGATGACTCCTTGAACAGTTTATATACCTACATCTTTAAAAATCTGATGGAAGCTCTATCTTAGAGAGTGGCTCAAATTTTTAAGGATAATTTATATCATGAAAAATGTCTTCATGTTTTAGGCCATGAAAATCAACAAATGTCACACTCTAGTATATTTTTGTCATCTGAGATCTTCCCAATTTGAATCCTGTCTGATATTCTCATTAACCTTCATTTGGATCTCGATGGGGGCCCACGGTGAAGCCACTGTGGGTTCAAATGAATATGCCTGTGTCTCTCCTTCTGCATTCAGAGCTCCACAGACAGCAACCACATCTCAGTTCTCCGGATGTCTTCCATATCAAGCACAGTCCCTGACACAGAGCGATAATTCAGCAAAATGCTCGTTACACTGACATGGCTGTGTCACCGCTGTTCATGTAGGATGCATTCTGTTTAACAATTTTTTAAGTTTTTTAGAAAACTCTGAAAAGCTCTTTTAATCCACAAATAAATCGTGGAATCTTGACTGACTAAACCTAATAAACAAAGACCTTCAATTTTATTTTATTTTATTTTTTCCTGGACTTGACTTTTAGAAATGGTAAATCTGAATTTAAAAAACTGGCAGAATTTAGTTCTTTAAAAAAAAAAAAAGAAAACCTTCCAGGAAGTCTTACAATCAGTCAGAATCAATTCTTACATCTTCTCTCGATGCCATATCCATGACTGTCTCCAGGGCTGACATAAAAACTTGAACAGACAGGGGAGCCCAGGTGGCTTAGCCAGTTGAGCATCTGGCTCTTGGTTTTGGCTCAGGCCATGATCTCACAGTCTATGAGATCGAGCCCCATGTCAGACTCTGCACTGACAGAGCAGAGCCTGCTTGGGACTCTCCCTCTCTCTCTGTCCATCCCACTTGTGCTCTCTCCAAAATAAATAAGTAAACTTAAAAAAAAAAAAGCTTGAACAGATGCTTGATGAAAACTGGGTTTCAGACCTATCACTACAAAGCGCTGCAATTTTTTTTTTTTTCAAGAAATTCGCTTACCTATCCTGAAAGGTGCTTCACTAAAAAAAAATTGACTATTTTTACTGAACTGTACTTAGTAAAGCAGGAAAGTGTCCTTGCTCCAGAGAGTCCACTTTAAACACAAAGCCAGAGTGATTATTTCAACCAGAAAATAAAATCATGTCCGTTCTCTACTCAAAATCTATACGACTCAGAGGAAGAGCCAACGCCTGTATCATCCACTGTCCTAACATACACTTTTGTAGGTGTTCTTTCTCCATCTTCAGTCCCTACGCAAGCATGCCGGGCAAGCTCTGATCCCGGGCCTTTCTACCAGCTATTTCCTGTCTGGAATCATCCTCCCTCTGATGTCCCCAAGCCTGCATCCTTACCTCCTCCTTTACGTCTCAGCCCAAACTTTATCTCCTTATTGAGGTCTTTACTGACTATCATAGCTATAAATGCAGCAATGTTCCTGCTTCATTTTTCTCTCTAGCACCATACAATTTACATATTTATCTATTTACTGTTTACCTTCATCTCTCTGCAATATAATCCAATGAAGGCAGAATTGTGCATCTATTTTTATTTAGGGATTTTTAATTTTTTTTAAAGTAATCTCTTTAACTTTAAAAAAATCTCAACGTGGGACCTGAACTCATAACCCCAAGATCAGGAGTCCCATGTTCTTCTGAATGAGCCAGCCCCAATTTTATTCTTAAGATTTTATTTATTTTTGGTTTTTTTTTACTTTTTAAAAAAGTTTACTTATTTGAGAGAGAGAAAGAGAAAATTAGTGGGGGCAGGGAAGAGAAAGGGAGAGAGAGGATCTGAAGCAGGGTGCAGAGCCCAACATGGGGCTCGATCTCACAAAGCATGAGATCATGACCTGAACAGTCAGACAAGACACTCATTTTTTTCAGACAACAAACCAAGATTTTCTTTTTAAGTAATCTCTACACCTAACATGGGGCTCAAACTTATGAGCCCAAGATCAGGGGTTGCAATGCTCTTCTGACTGAGCTAGTCAGCTGAGCTAATTATGTGCCGATTTTGTTCACCGCTCTCTTCTCAGAGCCAAGATCTTCTCAGAACCAAGAACACTGGCTGCCACATAGCAGGCCCTCAAATATTTGATGAATTAGTTGAAAACTACATTTTATAAGGAATTTCAACAACTGAAGTTTTCCGGTATTCAAGAGAGTTTTCTGGTTAATCTCCTGTTCTATAATTAAACACTATTATCAAAAATTTTCAAACCATATTACATGTTTCGAAATATACCATTTTCCATGGTTCCCATTTCTTACAGACTTAGGTTGCCTAAGAGTGTGAATCATTTCTATGTCATGCAAATGGAGCTAATAGGCATCAGTAACTTGTCCAAGTCACATTATGCAATCAGTGGCTCAGTCATAACAAACGCCGAAGCACATGTTCACTTCTGGACAGCGTCTTTTTCAAGAGGACTCTATCTTAGCTCATCATCTGCCTTCATTAAATAGAGAACGAAAAGTTCTTTTAGGGCAGTGATTTATAATCAGAACTGTACATCTTCAAATGATTTTAAATAAATGCATCTACTTATTTAATAGTCACCAAAAGAAATGCATTTGCTACTATTCTAAGTTTTGGTGGTTTTTTTCTTCTTACCCTTAAATCAAATGTACATAAGCAGCTCATTATTTTACTTCAAAGACAACTCGGTTTCAGGCACCAGTTCAAGAAAAGAAAACCAACATTCAGGATTGTCACCCTTTCTATGAGCGGCTCTTTTTTTATATCTCAATTGAGTTTCTCTAAAAGTTACATTTTAACAATTTTGTAGGTACTTAATTTGCCCCTTGCACAGATCTGGCTATGGGGTGTTAGGTCTAACTAAATCAAATATTTAGACAGAAGGGAAAGAGAAAGGAGGAAACAGTACTAATAGTTATTGACACAATATGTATCACCTCACTTAAAACAACCATTTTGATGAAAAAAAATCAAGTCTCCAAAAAGATATAAATTACTTAACGCCCCACAAACTAGGTAGGAGCAGAGCTAAAGTTTGAACCTCCATCTGTGGAAAATCTTGCCATTCATTATACCACATTGCCTCTACTAACACTGCATATTGCCTTTTTCATTTTAATGAAAAATGGGGGGGAGTGGTGGAAATCTTCATCAAAACTGAGCAAAGGATGAAAGAAAATCAGTCTAAAAACTGAGGCCAAGAAAAGATTTCAGGAAAAGCAAGTAAGTAAATAAAATGTTAAAATGTTAAATATCCTATGACACTAATATACTACCCTTTAAGACATCTTCCTGATAGAAGTATATAGAACTACCTTCTTTTTTTCTGAAGCGGGGGTTGGGGAGCATCCATTTAATACGGTGCTACTCTCAAACCACAGCTTACTGATGAAAAGACAGGAGAAAATACTTTGCAAAATTTTCCAGAACACTGAAACTAAAGTAAGTGAGGGCCTGTGCTAGCAAGAGGATAGGCCAGCAATGTATTAAAAATGAGTAGTGAAGGGTACCTGGCTAGCTCAGTTGGTAGAACAGGTGATTCCTGATCTCAGGGGTTTAAGTTCCAACCCCCACACTGGGTACAGAGATTATACTTAAAGATAAAATCTTAAAAAAAAAAAAAAAAGAACTAGTGAAATGTCTTAAAAACAAAAAATTCTAGATAATAAAAAAATAGAATTCTCTCACACATTCATACAAGATGGGTCAGTGACAGAATAGGGCTCAGACATAAGCCAATGGAAGAGCCTCCAAATGCACTCACACCATGAACTGCAGCATCACTGGTGGAAGTGCTGACATAAGCCAAGTTTGCATAATTTTTAATAAATGCTGGGATGGAGCTGTAATGATGAAAATCTGGAAGGCCCAGGTTCCTTTTAACTTTATAATTTCTAATCTCCCAGATGAAGGGTATAAACTAACTCAAGGAATTTAAATGAAGGCCAATCAGTGCAAGAATGAGGCAAAGGCTTCACAAAGTGATAAGGCATCTTCTTCCTCTCTATAAAGATGGAAAAACTGAAGTTTGTTTATTTATTATTTATTTATTTATTTATTTATTTAATTTGAGAGAGAGAGAGAAAGCACAAGCAGGGGAGAGGGACAGAGGGAGAGAAAGAGACTCTTAAGCCTCCATGCTCACCATAGAGCCTGACGTGGGGCTTGATCCCACAACCCTGGAATCATGACCTGAGCTGAAATCAAGAGTTGGATGCTGAACCTAGTGAGCTACCCAGGTGCTCCATATATATAAATTTTTAAAAGATGTTATTTTTAAGTAATCTCTACACCCATCGTGGGGTTTCAAACTCACAACCCCAAGGCCAAGAGTTGTATGCTCTGCCAGGTCAGCCAGCCAGGTATCCCTGCAGAAACAGATTTTTAACCTAGCATACAAGGCTTTAAGGGCAATAGTTAAATGAGTTATAAAAGGTATGAAATGGTCCATTCAGAAACATGAATTAAATACCTACCATTTGTCAAATACTCAGGTAAGACACCTGAGATTTAAAAAAAAAAAAAAAAAAAAGGAGGAGTTGTGAATGGGCTCTTGTCTGACCAATGGGAGCTCATCTAATTAAAAAAAAAAAAAAAACACCAATCCAGTAACTGTCATATAACAGAGTAAGTGCCATGAGAATACGAAGCAGGGAAGGGTCAGAAAACATAGATGCAGGACATCTAATGCAGAGTAGGGGTGCAGGGATGAGGGACAGACAGGTGGGTCATTCGAGAGGTGAGAACATGTGTAAGGAACATTCAAGAGCAGCTCACTGTTGGAAATGATAAATCCTAGGCAAGTCTTCCAACATACCTCAAATGTTTCTGCTACATTCATAGAATGCCAAAAAATTCTATAGAATGTGAAGACTTGTTACAGCTTTTATCACCACCTCACTTGAAAACTTGAAGACTTTGGTTAAGATGGTGAACTCTGGGATGAAGAGAAGGCATGGAGGGATTCAGAAAGGATTAAATCTTTTTTGAGACCCAAAGGATGCTGTCCCGAAGTAGTGCTGCTGGAGAAAGCCTCATGCATGTCATGAGCTAATGACATGGGGCCACCTAAGGAAGCATACAGTGGTTATTAAAGCCATTATCCTGCAAGGAATCAGAGATGGAACGAGAGTCCCTGTCAAGTCAAATACAAAGAGCTAAGCTCCACAGAACACAAAGGCTTGTAGTATTTGCACAACTCCTTAATGAGGGAGAGATCTGAAAGAAAACCATACTCTTGATATAAGAATTTCACAAAGAATAAATCTCTAGGATGAGGATTATAAGGGAGCAAGAACTGTCTGGCTCTTTTCTGAGTTTCTCTCTCTCTGATACCTGAAGATGCTTTCAAAAAAGGTAAGTAGAGGCTGGAGCAGGCAGACAGAAAGGAGAAATGTTAGTAGGTTGAGGGCTTTATTCCTTTCCTCCTTTGAGAAGATATGTCTCTCTTTCAATAGGAAGTTTATTCACATTCTAACCAGCTGCAAAACAGTGTTGAGAGCCAAGTTCCTTTTGCCAAAGTTCACTCTTCAAACCGGCAGCCTGAGGTTTGATAACCAGTTAAAATGCTCAACACAATCACTGCCTTTTCGTGGAAAACAGAGGCTCCATTGTTTAGAGATACATTTTCAAGTTTAACTCTTCTAGAATTATGAAATTCAAAACGAGAGCTATTAGGTTCAATATCACAGTGAAGGGAATTTTTGTGTGTGTATTAGTTAGGATTCCTTTTTTCCCCCTCCCAAAGAATAATTGGATTACTCTGGTAATGGTCAAAAAATACATATACATATAACTAGAAGTACTTTGCAAACTGAAAAACTACTTCAAAGTCATAAAATCTCATGTATGTGATCCACCATGTTTCTAAAATATGTCATATTCTTTTTCAAATAAAACATCTGATCTATGGCTCCATGTTTCCCAAAAACCAGTGGTTAAAAACAAACAACACTCACTCAGGAGGTATCATAGTTAAAAAGGACATATAGAAGTGGAGGTGAGAAAATATTCTCCATTTGTACCAAAGATATATTCTCTTTCTTGATATTAAACATGCATCTGTGCAAATAATACAAGTTATGTTCGTGCATTCATTCAATAAGCACAGTAAAGTCCAGCGCCATACACAAGGCATTATATAGGAAGGCACGTACAGGTATACAAAAATAAACATAAAACAGCTTATATCCTCAGCTATCATCTTGGAGGAAATATTAAATAAAAACATAGAATATAGAAAAAATAGAGCATACAATGTGTAAGTGCCTGAATGTATAAGACCACAGCCATGGGTGGGGCGCCTGGGTGGCTTAGTCGGTGAAGCGTCCGACTTTCGCTTAGGTCATGATCTCGCGGTTCGTGGGTTCGAGCCCCGCGTCGGGCTCTGTGATGACTGCCAGCTCAGAGCCTGAAGCCTGTTTCAGTCTGTGACTCCTTCTCTCTTTGACCTTCCCCTGCTCACGCTGTCTCTCTCTCCTAGAAATAAATAAAACATTTAAAAAAAAAAAAAAAAGACCACAGCCATGGGAAATGAGATATATAGACAAGATCAAGAAGGGCAGGAATGGGCTATCCCTAGAGAGAGACGGATTGTGGGAGATACTAACCCCCCTACTGAGCAGATGAACCTTATCCTAAGGGTAATGAGGGGCCAGTAATGATCTTTTGTTATGAGAGCAACTAACAGCACGACCAGAAGTGTTCTCTAGGAAAATTTTTCTCAGACCAAGACAGGAAGGGAGAGAGACTGGGTGGACAGAGCAGTTAGGAACCGGTCTACTAATCCAAATTAGAGGTAAATCAGGCCAAAATTAGGACAATGGTAACTAAAGGAGGAAACGGAATCTAGATCTTCTCCACTGAGTTAGTTACTCTTAGTTTTACATCATGGAGACCTCCATATCATTATCCAGTTTAGGACAACAACAAAAAAAACCACAAGTGGTATTTTCAGTTGAAATGATCCCTTGTATTGCTAAAGTGATATCTGCAGAATAAAGTATAAAAATCATATAATCATCTTAATAGATGCAGAAAAGAGGGGTGCCTAGGTGTCTCAGTCAGCAAAGGGTCTGACTCTTGATTTTGGCTCAGGTCATGTGATCAGGTCAGTTCGTGAGATCAAGCCCTGTGTCAGGCTCTGTGCTGACAATGCAGAGGATTCTCTCTCCTCCTCTCTCTCTGCCCCTCTCCTGTTCACATTCTCACTCTCTCTCTCTCAAAATAAACAAACATTAAAAAACTAGATGCAGAAAATCTGACAACATTCAAAGCCATTCATGATAAAAACTCTCAGCAAACTAGAAATAGAGGAGGAAACTTCTTCATTCTGATGAAGGGCATCTACGAATAATTTAGAGCTAATACTACACTTGTCAAAGGTTTTTTAAATTTAAATTTTAGTTGAGAAAGAGTGCAAGTGAAGGAAAAGGACGGGAGGGGAGAGAGAGATGGAGAGAGAGATGGAGAGGGAGAGGGAGAGGGAGAGGGAGAGAGAGAGAGAGAGAGAGAGAGAGAATCACAAGCAGCTCCACATTCAGCACAGAGCCCAACATGGGGTTTCATCCCATGAGCCTGGAATCGTGACCTGAACTGAAACCAAGTGGAAATCTCAATACACTGAACCACCCAGGCACCCCAAGCTAATACTAGCTACTTAACACTAAAGGATTACATGCTTATTCCATAAGATTAGGACTCTTACTGTTCTCACTGCTTCTATTCAACATTGAACTAGAGGTTCTAGCTGGTGCAATAAGATGATTTTACAACTCATGGGGAATGATAAAGGACCTAGAATACTTAAAATAATTTTGGAAAAAATAAGTTGAAGTTCTTATACTACATAACGTCAAAATTTCTTATAAAGTAATAATACTCTGTAGTATGGTATCAGCATACAGACATATAGATCAGGAGAAGAATAGAAGAGAGTTCAGAAGTAGAGCCACACATATATGGTCAGCTGAACTGCTGTAAAGTTCAATGAGTAAAGGAAAATCTTTTCCACAAATGGTGCTGAAACAATAGGTAGCCACATATAAAAAATTAAACCCTTACTGAACACCACAAACCAAATCAACTCAAAATGGGCACTGATCTAAATGCAAGAGCTAAATATATACAACTTTTAAAAGGCAAAATGAGAGAAAAATTTTAGTGCCCACTGGGCTAAGGAAATACAAAATCAAATCACGAGATATCACTACACACTACCAGACTGGCTAAACACTGAAAGACTCACAACCAAGTGTTGGTGATGGTGTAGAGCAAATTTAGCTCACTTACTACTAGTGAGATTATAAAATGGTACTACCACTTTGGAAAAGAGTTTGGAAGTTTCTCATCAAGTTAAACACAGCCCTACCACGTCATCTAGCTAAGTATGCAAAGGGAAAATGGATATCCACATAATGACTTGTACACAAATGTTCGTGGCACCTTTATGTGTAGTCAACAATGGAAACAACTCAAATGTCCAGCAACTAGATCAATGGAAAAACAACTTGTGATATATCAATTTATACAATGGAATACTACTCAACGACAGTATATACAGAAACTACTCATATACATGCCAACATGGATGAATCTCAAAATAACTGAGTCACGTGAAAGAAGGCAGACCTTCCCTCAAAAAAAAAAAAAAACCCACATGATTCCATTTATATAAAACTTTAGAAAATCAGTGGTTGCCTGGAGTGGTGAGGCTGAAGGGTATTCAAGGAAGAATAACAAAGCATGACAAAATTTAGGGGAGATGGTGGTAGAATGTTTACTATTTTAATGATTTCATAATCATCACATATTATATGTCAAAACTTATCAAATTGTACATTTTAAATATGTGCAGTTTACTGTATGTCCATTATATCACAATAAAACTGTAAAAAAAATTTTTAAGATGGGAAGAAAAAAGAAGCCATTCCATGAATCCAAATAGAGATGATTAAGGCCAAAATTAGGATGGTGACAATAGTAGTGTAAAGGAGAAAATGGAAAAAACAGAACTTCCCCATTATTACGTTGGCTTATTTCTATTGTTCATCACAAAGAACTTCAGTTCATGATACAGTTTAGGGCAAAAGAAGATAGGAGGTATTTTTAGTTGAAAAGGCTCCTCATGTTGCCAAGATGATTTCTGCAAAAGAGACGTCAGAGCCTGAAGAGATCAGGGTGCGGTGACTGGACAGAAAAGCTGTTGCAGTGGATACTGGGATTCTGCCCAGATCTCTGCTCCAAAACTTAAGTGTTCACTCCTGCCAGGAGTGCTGACTAGGGGTGGCTCACAGCTCAGCTCCTTCCCAGTCAATGTCCTTGGCTAAAGGAAGCCACCTCACCCAAGATTCGGTCCCCATCCTTAGGGACACCCCAACTCCACAGCTCCCCAGGGAATCAATACCATTTTCAGAAGAGGTGCTATTCCCAAAGCACTGCCCAATAAACAACCTGCACTCAAAGCTCCATCTGTTTCCCAGGGGGCCAGGCCTAAGACACCTCCCCACATGGAACAGAGAAAGCTGATATACGGGCCAGGGCTCATGGAAGTGTTCTAGATTGAAAGGAAGAATTTTTGTAAGTTGGCTAAGGAAAAGGAACAGCACTCCAGAAAGCATCATTCTCCACAGAGAAAATAAATGTTTACTGTGATGGACAGACAACAAAGCCCACAAAAGTAATCATGTACATACCAGTGACGACATGCTACGACATTTAGACATCCCTAGAGTAATAATGATGATGGTAAGACTTGGAAGGTGTAGGGTCTATAAGCTGACTCAGCTGAGTCGTGAAGCAGTAAAAGTACTGGGGAGAAGATGGCTATTTAAACACCAGAAATAGTTAAAAGGGGAAGAGGAAGGGGAAGGAAGGAAGGAGAAAGGGAAGGAGGGAAAGGGAAGGAAGGAAGGGGAAAGGGAAGGAAGGGGAAAGGGAAGGAAGGAAGGGAGGGAAGCTCTTCTCTCCCAATAAGAATCATCCATTAATATTAATGGCAATAAAGAGTTAAAAGTACAAGTGCTGAGTCCTAATCTTTGCTCTTTCTTGATGGGGGAGGGGCAGGTAGAAAGAGGATGTCAAAACAGGGGAATAGGAAGAGTTCTGTTTGTTTTGTTTCCTGGGGCTGGGGTGGGGGTGTTTCCTGAGGACTCTGCCAGGAAGTCATCGTTTCTGTCTGAATAACTGAGAAGTGGATCAGTGACCTGTCCACGTCACCGCACAGTCTGGGGGTTGGGGGCAGGATGCACCTAGAGGTAGCTTACCTAGGAAACGGTGCTTGCTGCCTGAAGGAGGAGAGTAGCTGGGGACAGTAGCTGGGGACAGGTGAAGGAGGCAGGGACCTCAGCTGCTCGCTCACCCAGCTTGCACCTGGGATCCAGCCCTGCTCCAAAGCAAATTTTCCATTACTGCAGCTGTTCTAGGGGTCTTTGATGAGAGGGAAGAAACGTTGGTAACACTCACTAGTTCCCAACATCTTTTCAGGTTGGGTTATTTCTTCTAAGCACTGTCAAAGGCAACTACAAACCTTCAACTGTGTGCATAATGGTGAGGAGAGCCAGATCCACGTTCCCAGCAAAGCCTTCTTCACCCCTGCTGCTGGCCCTATACCCGACGTGTCGCAGCAGGGACAGAAGCACAAGACAGTCCCAAAGCTCTGGCCCGAAACTCTATCACTCACAACTGTGCAAACCTTGGCACATTACTTAATTTTCTGGGCCTCCATCTCCTCAACTGTAAAATGGAGAGATAGCAGCACCTTCCTGGACAGAGTTGTGAGAGCTGAGGTAGTATGTGCCCCAGCACATGGATGGCTACTACCAAATGAGAGAAATGCTTGCTGCCCAATCCTCCTTATTAGCCACATTCAATCCCAGCACTTAGCATGCACATATACCTTCACTGTCAGAGCCTTAATATCTTTGTCAAGATTATGTGAACTCCCTGTGGTGATATCCTTACTGAACAATATATATATATATATATTCCCCCCACCCTACCCCAGACCTTTTTCCTGAGAGTAGATTTTTAAGATGTATTCATCTCCTATTTCATAGACGCTCCCTATGGCTTCATATACCAACCATGTGCTGCTCACACTAAGAATCACTGAATGTTGACTCCGCTCTGCCCCACTGCAGATCTGTACATCCCCTAGCCTAATGAGCATCTCTAGGCTGGATACTTTCAGGCAACTCAAATTCAATGTATTCCAAATGAATCATCTCTACCCACCTCCAGCCCCTATAAATCCATTCTTCCTCCTTTTCATATGGCCCTGGAGAAGAACAGCTGCTAAAAGTGAGGGTTCGGGAGCCAGTCAGGCTTACTTGGGTTCAAATCCTGACCTTAACCACTTACAGGCTATTGAATCTTAGACAAAGAATTTAACCTTACTTTACACCTCAGTTTCTGCAACTGTAAAATGCAGAAACAGAACACATGTTATAAGAATTAACATGCTAATACATAAATACACTTAGGTGCCTGAGACATAGCTAACAGCTCAATGAATGCTAATTATTACTGTTAACTTTGTTGAAGGAACAACCAAATATACAGGAATGAGTGCTAAGAAAAAAAAATCATTTCTCCTGGTGCATTGGCATGCTGCCTTCCACCAGACAATGAGTGATGCACTACTCATTGTGCTTCCTTTTCTGAGATCTTCAAGAAACACAGAGTTAAATCTGGAACTCATTTGTTGTAATTAGACTTAGTCTAGATTTTCTGGTACCTACAGTCCTTCCCACAGCCCCAGCTACTTTGAAGCATTCCTTTTTGTTGTTGTTGTTTCTAATTTTAATGTTTTTCACTGGAAACTAGCTAAAATAATTTTTGGATGTATCCATTCATTAAAAATATCTGTCTACCTAATGAGCCCTTTTATACGTCAGGCATTGTGCTAAAAACAATGACCAACGATGAACAATGGAATGAGTGCCTGCTGGGAGACGGCAAGGGGAGAAGAGACAGATGGAAGGCGGTGCGGAACAGTGCAGAGAGCAGGAGAGAGAGGGTAAGTTCAGAGGAGAAGAAACAAGTAAAAGCAGCGTATGCTAATCGTGCTCACTGGCAAGTTTCAGTGATGGCAACAATGGCTCATTAAGATGTTCAACGAAGCAGCCAGTGAGGAACTATGACATGCATCGCAAAGTGTGGAAAACTCTTCTGAAGATCCAGCCCAGTTGAGCCAACCAACAAAATCACCATGGCCCCACTAGGGCTGGAAAAGAACAGCAGCATCTGACCAGGAATCAGAAGAAATGAACAAGAAAGAAAACTGCCATCATACCTAACAAACTATTGCCAAATCTTCCACATACTTTGAGATGGCTTGGAATAAAAGGCAGTAAAATTTTAATTCACAACTGTATGCTTTACTTAGAGATGTCATTAACTTCATTGCTTGGAAAGTCTAGATAAGTCATGTTGTGTATGGTTATTCTCACGTATGTTCTTTCTATTTAATTAAAGAACTATCATAGGTGCCTGGGTGGCTGAGTGGGTTAAGTGATCGACTTCAGTTCAGGTCATGATCTCACGGCTCGTAAGTTCGAGCCCTGCATCAGGCTCTGTGCTGACAGCTCAGAGCCTGGAGCCTGCTTCAGATTCTGTGTCTGTCTGTCTGTCTGTCTGTCGTCTGTCTCTCTCTCTCCTTCCCCCTGTTCACGCTCAGTCTCTGTCAAAAATAATTAAAAACATTTTTAAAAAAAGAACTATCAGGTTGTGTTTATCTTACAGTATAAATGACAGTCTCAAGGACTGCTAGAATTATCTGATCATCACTTTGATGCCCACAGAGAATATTTTCAATGAGATTTACCTTCAATTTTTTCTTGCTTGAGTGCACATAAAAGGAGTTGAGAAGGGGAGAAATTTGCAGAATTGATGGCATGGTTATAAATGCACAGAATTTCAGGTCCCTTATTCAGGTTATTATTAACATGCACTTACTCTTATTTTACAGAAAATTCTAATGCACTCAGAGATCTGATGTACAAATGTATAACGGAGGCAATACGTTAAATGCAGAGAGAGTCAAGAACTCCCAATAAGTAAAGATAATACAATAATACATTTCCTAAGGAAAGCAAACAGAAAAGCTCAGAAATCAGAGCCAGGTGGGGTCACTCCATTCAACGGAATCCAGGCTCAATAGCATCACTACACCAGAGAAGAGCATTAAATTATTTTCAGTACAACTTAAGATATTAGGCAAGAAAATGGCTAATATGCTACAAAGGGCTTGCACTCAAAGGAGTGATTATTATTATTATTATTATTTTTTTTTGGTGTATTGGGAAAGGGGCTGTATATCTTTGTCTCTGAAAACACAGGACAACAATGAAGATTTATCAGCAAAGAATGTTCAACATATTTTACCGTTAAAGGCCAGATTTGATGAAATCTAGGTAAACTTCTGAAATAAAATCCCAATTATGATTTTAGAGACCATCATGAGCTTCATCCTTTTTGTATTTCGCTTAATGTATTAGCTACAGATCAGCACAGACATTCCTAAGATAAGTCACTAGTTGAGCTGACAGTCAAATCCAATGGACTCGACTAGTTATTTTTTTCAGCACGAAAGCCCAATCATCCAGGACTCTGATTTCAAAAAAAAAAAAGCACTTCATCTTTTGGCACGGTGACAGCCATTCTTTTATTCAAACAGAAGGACAAGGGATTACAGTTAATCTCAGCAGAGGTACCAAACTGCAAAAGTGCAAAAAGTGGGAGAAAAAGATGTCTGAGGGAAAGAAAGCCTTGTAATTTAACATGTATTCATCAGGCATTAACTCTGTCTCAAGTATCTTACTTTGCACAATAAAGTTATCCTTCATAGACCAGCAACACTAAACGGTACGAAGGCATCACTGCCATTCAGAAGCCATTAAGCTCTGACAGCCTCTGGGGAGCACTCCCAATCGACAGAACTGCCTCTTATCAGGTCTGAGAAGGTAAGGCACAACCATGGCAATGACAATGGGTCTAGTGCTTCCTTAGGCAGGCTCCATTCTCCATATGTCAAGGGGGGTGTGCCACATGCTGACGAAAGCAGGTGCCCAGCGAGCCTTTATGGTGACACTCTGAGGCATGTTGCCTCCAACCATGAAAACACTGTAATGTTAGAAACAAACGGAGGCACAATTTCCCAAAACACTGTTTTTAAGCTGATACTGTAGTTAGTGGTCTGCTGAACACAGAATACAATTAAGAACAATTAGCCATTCAGCGGCATTACCAGAGACAGCTCTCCTTGTGGCCTATATTTTAAACAAAAAGCCAAGCTTCCAGGCGGAATGCTCAGCCATCCTGCAAGTGAAGGAAGTCTACAAACGGCTTCCTGTTTCCTGGCAGACCTCCATTCCAGACAGTGCTCCTCGGCCCGGCCCTGGGGACGCACCACCACCCCTCCTCCCTGGACACATAACATTCCAGGCTCACGGCTCTTCTGCTTAGCTTGGCTTCTTATATTTTTTTTCCTTTTATGTAGGGAAAACAGATAAGCAGCCATCTGAGAAAGACATTTGATAGACTATCAGGTTGGAGCACAGCAAAAGGAGGGGTGGAGAGAAGGTGGAAGGAGAGTGTCTACCTTCAGTGAGAAGAAATGAGAGACACAGAGAAAAAAACAATGTTTCACTTTCCAGAAGAAAAAAGGTTTCTGACTGAAGAGAGCACATGGCTGGGCTTGAGAGTTGCAGGGACTCTCAAGATCTTGTAGTTCGATCTCTTCATGGTATAGAAAGGAAAAAGAAGTTTAAAGCCATTAAGCTACCTTCCCAGGGTCACAATGTCACAGGCAGTTAACTAACTGCCGCTTCTCTAACTATGAGCACCCCTGGGAGAAAATGCTAACTTAACAAGGATGAATAATTATTCTTCCCCTGGGGAAAAACATGTTTTTCACTTCATGGTTGCTGGGAGGTGTTTAACAGACCAGGTTCCCTGCTCACTGGAAGAAACAAACCTTCCTGGGAAGCCCGGGGCCTGCTAGTTAACCAAGCCTTCCGAGCTGTGCTGGTGTACGTTTCTCAACTCCTCTCTAGCTCCTTTTATGCCTTCTTTCAACCTTTCTTCCAGGTCTCCCATTTAATGTCTTTGTTCTCTTATATTTTATGGATTCTTGCAAACTCCCTGAAACCTCTTCTGGAACAACTAAAAATATATTACAAATACCTTCTATAACATTTGCTCCTCCTGAGAACTCTGTGCTGCCCTGAGCAGAGGTCAAGCATTAGTGTTCTACTTGACACAGTCAAGTATACTTTCTCCTGAGCAAAAATTCTTGGTAAAGAATCGGAGCACCTCAGTTGGTCAGGCATCTGACTTCAGCTCAGGTCCTGATCTATCTCACGGTTTGGGAGTCCGAGACCCCCATTAGTCCTCTCTCCCTCTCTGCCTTGTTCATGCTCACTCGCTCCTGCGCTCTTGCTCTCTCTCTCTCTCAAAATAAATAAATAGAACTTTAAAAAATTAAAAACTCGGGGCACCTGGGTGGCTTAGTAGGTTAAGCGTCTGACTTTCACTTAGGTCATGATCTCGCGGTTCATGGGTTCGAGCCCTGCATCGGGCTCTGTGCTGACTGCCAGCTCAGAGCCTGGAGCCTATTTCAGAGTCTGTATCTCCCTCTCTCTCTGATCCTCCCCTGCTCACGCTGTCTCTCTCTCTCTCCTAGAAATAAATAAAAATATTTAAAAATAAAATAAAAAATTAAAAACTCAAGTCAGACTTTTCTATATATAAAAAATATCTTTTGTTCAGATTAAGTTGAGAAATACATTAGCAAACCTTAAGCCCTTAAGGCACCTTTTCATTCAAATAAAGGCATTTCAGACAAAGAAAAAAATTAAACACATTTCTAAAGGAATTTCACAAACAGCAGCAGAAGGTGCCAATGGGGTGAAAAGCACTGTTTCAGTGTCTTTCCATACATTTACAGACAGCATCATAACTTACAGCACCTTACAACTGTTCAACTGCCCAAGGCTTCATTTTTTATTTGGACAATATTACACAGAAAGGAATAGAAAGAAAGAAAGAAACAGAGAAGGCAATCAAGTGTTCGTTTCTACTCTCTTTCCCATCAGAATGGGGCAAGATCCCCTCTCAAGCTTCAGGACACAAGCAGAAAGTAAGAACACACTTCTGCTCCGCAGTAACAGGTGACAGGTGAACACAATCAGACACCTTTGGGCATCTGCTCTCCCCCATCTGCGAGGACTCTTAAAGGTCCCTACATAATTTATGTGGCTTGGAGAGAAGTGAAACGTGAACTAACATGCAAGCATTTCAATTTAGCAACAGAGAAGGCACCAAGCCAGCTGCAGCACAGAGACACTTGTTAAAGGATGGGTCTTCGGGAGGCCGTGCGGCTCCCACCTCCAATGTCCTGGCCATCCCCAACTGTTCTGGCTCCTTGAGGAAGGTGTTCTCAGGACGAGCGGCCCATTTGCCGCCCATCTGGTGCACTCACCTCAGTAGAAAGCACTCAGCATCCCCTTCTGGAGACTATCACATATCACTTAGTCCATATGTGTTGTGTGCTCACGTGCAAAACAGTCAACTCACTTTCTGGCTGACCTGGTAATCCGGGGCTGCCCACGGCTGCGTGGGGAGATCACTGTGTGGGGGGAGACTCCAGGCTAAGCATACCAAGGGCGGGGGGCTCTACAGCCAGTGTGCTGTTTCCACACACTTGGGGGGAGGGAGCTTAATACTGGGAAAAACAAAGGCTGCCGAGATGGGTGAATAGAATAAAGGAAAAGAGTACACTCTTTCATTAGTTATTAGGGAGAGAGAACAGTTTAGGCAAGCTCCCGTTGTCAATATAACATACTACACATCTCATTAAGAAGCTACAAAAGGCTGTTTATTGTTCTCATGCTAAAGGTCCCTGTACACAGAGAAATCAAAATGTCAGGATTTTCCTGTCTTAGTCCTAAGGGAGATCAGTCTTTGAAGAGGATATCAAGCTATCCCAATTCAGCATCTCTGCTTTAATTAATTGACCATATGGGGCCCAGATGTCATAGACAAGTTTGATTTGAATTAAGTAATGCATAAAATAACAATAAATTTCTTTTGAGGTATGGATAACACTACATTATCAACATCTAAAAAGAGACATTCTTAATGGGTGTTGTATCCTTTATTTCAAGTTCTATGGTAAACTATATATAAAATTATATGTGACAAATTAGAAACTATCACCAAAATGAAAGGGCTTTTAAAATTTTTCCTCTTTTTCTTTGTCCTATATGATTCTGGAACATTATCATCAACAACAAGCTTTCCCACTATACAAGGAATCATTAATTAGAATTCTAGTCCAACCAGGAGTTGGACTAGAGTCAGTCGGTTAAGCATTTGACTTTGGCTCAGGTCATGATCTCGCAGTTCATGAGTTCAAGACCTGCATCAGTCCCTGTGCTGAGAGCTCAGTCTGAGCCTGCTTTGGATTCAGTGTCTCCCTCTCTCTCTCTGCTCCTTCCCCATTTGTACGTTCTCTCTCTCTCTCTCTCTCTCTCTCTCTCTCTCAAAAATAAAAGAATTTATAGGGCCTAATCATAAATTACAATTTTATTCCAACCAGGGGTGCCTGGGTGGCTCTGTCAGTTAAGCATCCAACTTAGGCTCAGTTGGATGAGCCTTGTTGGCTTGTAATCTTGCAGTTCATGGGTTCGAGCCCCGCATTGGGCTCTGTGCTGACAGCTCAGAGCGTCAAGCCTGCTCCAGAATCTGTGTCTCCCTCTCTCTCTGCCCCTGCCCTGCCCATGCTCTATCTCTCTCTCAAAAATAAACATAAAAATTTTTTAAAGAATTATATTCCAACCAAATTATCATGATAATAATTAACATAAACATGTTTTACAGTCATTTAAAAAAGCACATATGGAAAAAGCTAAAATCCTTGTCCACTGCATCTAATCACAGAACTGGCTCTCCCTAAAACAAAAGAGAGATTATTAGTTACTTCTGTCATTATGATGGGTATGGTTTTTTAAGTATTTGTCTATATAAATAAAGCAGAAATAAACTTTAGAAAAGAATTTACTCTTTAGCCTTGAATTCCCACCTCCCCACATCTGGTCCCAACTTAACTTTCTGATTGGTAATCACCAATCACCAACAGCAACATCCACTAAAGCCAGTAGAAGATTCTTCAGCCAAATACTGAGCACATTCTCACACTTCACTGGCTGTCTTTTCCTCACCCTCCTCCACATTTCGGATCCTGGACTTCTAGGATGCTGCTTGGCATACAGCAAGCATTCAGTCCAAAACTGATGGAGCATAACCACCCCATCTCTTCATTCATAGGAAGATTTAAACTTTTAGTAAACTAGGAGTTGAACATTTAGAAAAGTGCATCCTCTTAACTTTAGTTTCATCATCAGTATATGGGAATGATTATCGTCAATTTTATGTGTCAGCTTGGCCGGACCATGGTCAAATATTATTCTAGATGCTTGTCTGAAAGTGTTTTTTGGGTGAGGTTAGCAATTATATTGGTTGATTCTGAGTAAGGGATAGTGTGGGTGGGTCTCATCCAATTAGTTGAACGCCCTAAAAGAACAAAGGCTGACCCCCCCTCACCTCCCCAACACCCCCCCCACACACACACACACCCCTGCCTGCCAAGGAAGAAGAAATTTTGCCACCAGACTGCCTTTGGACATAAACTGCAACTATTTCCTGAGCCAGCCAGCCTTCCCCATCAGATCTTGGACTCATTAGACCTCCACAATTCCATGAGTCAGTTCCTTACAATCAAACAATTTCTCTTTCTCTGTATGTACATGCACACTTGAGTAGGTGCGCACACGCTGTACACACCCTGTGGGTTCTGTTTCTCTGGAAAACCCTGATGAATATGTTGTCTTATGTACTTCACAGAGTTGTTCAGATTATAGTCAATATGAGACATGCACAGGTTAGCAAATTGTAGAACTGACAGATCAGTGACAAAGCTTTCAGCCCAATCAAAATGGGCTTTAGGCAATAAGAAAGTTAGTTACATTATAAACTTATTAGTGGAGAATATAACCTCATTTCCCCAAGACATAGAATACTTGTGTTCATGACTCCAGTTCCTTTGACCTCTACAATCCACTGTCCTGAATCTGAGTCTGGTTCTTCTATGATTAGAAAGAGGCTGCCTCATGCAGCGGCTCCAGCATCATACCAGACCAGATAGAGTCCACAGGACATAAAGGATCATCTCGTTCAGTGTCCCAAGGCATGTTCTCAAAAGCACCTGAGCCTGCTTCCTTTTACCATCTCACTGGCCAAGACTGGGTCACATGCCCAACATTGAGGTAAACAATCCCTGACACCTGGAAACAAAACTGAGATTCTTCCAACAAAGAATGGGAGAATGTTTACTGAGGAGGTGACCAGTCTGATGCAAAAGTAATATATAAGTTCAAGATACCACAATTATTATACTTCTACTCTTTAAGACCTCGTACAGGCCCCAATACTGTGTATCCTCAACGCAAGCCCAAATGATTTCAGGCTGTCCTGGATTATTCTAGCCTTTTCTATTCATACCTCTCATTATATTCACTACACAGTGTTAAGCAGTTTCTTTTAAAGGTAATTTCTAAAAATTATACCAGTAATATATGTTCAGGGATGAAAATTCAGAAATACACAAATAAAAGTCACTTCTAGCATTTCATCATGAGAGATAACGGTTATTAATATTTCAGAATACTTCCTTCCACCTTTTTCCTTTATTCTATTTATGTGTGTTTATGTATGAGAGTAATGTCTTTTTTTTTTTTTTTTTTTTGGTATAAAGGTTCCTGGCTTTCCCAACTAAAATTCAAACTCACTGACGGCTGGGACTCCCTGTGACATCCTCCACACAATTACAGCACCTTGAACAATATATGTTGATTCATACTCTGTAAGTCACACAAAGAAAGTTTAAACAAGCTGTTCTTTTTCTTTGGGGGATTAAGAAAGAAGACTTAATAAAACAACATTCCAAAACATGTCCACTAATCTTTCAGATGCTCTTTTTTCCAAGAATTTTCAGAAAGCTTATTAAACTTCCTGGCAATAAGATGTACTGCTTTCTGTAAGTGCTGTTTTCAGACAAGAAAATATTGTGTAACTTCTCTGATGTTTAGCAATTTCCTTTATTCTTATAATTAAGCTAATCCTCCATTTAAAAATATAACCCGAAAAGAGGTAGGATAAATATAAATTCAGAAAACATGATTTCAGATAATTCCCTTCCTTAGAAATAAGTCGACCAACACCTTTGTGTAAAGCAATGTTTCCACACACCTAAGTCACACTGTCAAACAACTGAAGTAGCTATTTGATGACACTATGGCATAATATTGTAAAAAATAATATAAAAATTTATCTGATTTTTGGTCTCTGATCTTACTGACAGTTTTCTTAAATTAAGGCACAATTCTCTATGGCATAAAACCCAAATGATAAACCCTCCATTACTCAAATCTTGGGCTTGTTATTATTTAACAAATATTTATTTACTGAATAACTACCATGTGCCAGGCCATATGCAAGCCACTCGTGATTGAATGGTATGTAAAAACGAAGCCATATTCTGCTCTTGGTGTTCACAGGATAGGCGAGGACCCAAAGACATTGCTGAGTAGGCTTACAGAGCATTTAAGACTTTGTCCCAGTAACAGTCTCCAATGACTGAGAGCATCTGCTCTCAACATCTTCTTTTTGCCCCTCTATTCTCCATCTTTGCTCATGAAACAAGAACAAAGAGTGAAATGACACCAAAGTTAGATTAAAACACTGGGAAAATGTAGGGGTGAAATGGTAAGTTAAAAATGCTGAAGTGGGGGCACCTGGGTAGCTCAGTTGATTAAGCATCTGACTTTGGCTCAGGTCATGATTTCATGGTTCATAGGTTCGAGCCCCACATCGGGCTCTGTGTTGACAGCTAGCTCAGAGCCTGGAGCCTGTTTCACATCCTGTATCTCCCTCTCTGTCTGACCCTCCCCTGCTCATGTTCTCTCTTTTTCTCTCTCTCTCAGAAATAAAACATTTTTAAAATTTTAAACAAAAAAAGTGCTGAAGGATGTGGTAGGACCTCCTCAAGAAATGCATGAAAATACACAGAACAACATGAAAATACATGGAACATGAAAGGGACACACTGTGGCCAAGATGACTAATCAAGTTCCCTTCCACCCTTACTAGTTCTTACTGTGGTTAGTATCTTCAAGGTATACAAGCAATCTGTACGCCTACAGATATTTATTGAGCACACGGAGGGGTCTATACTCGTATCTTAGAAGAATCACAGATTATAGAGCAGTAAAGGACAACATAAGCTTGAAATCGTAATGCATAGGAATAGACAAAAAGTAAGAAATGTTGCAAGGTGGGTAATGAACATAGCAAAAAATGGAACAGAGTACAGAGTTCTAGGAGTTCAAAGGTAGATAGGACTCCAATGGGCCAGTGCATATTCCAAGGACGTAATGAAAGTGGTGGGGGGCGGGGTGCCTGGGTGGCTCAGCCAGTTAAGCATCCAACTCAGTTCTGGCTCAGGTCATGAGGCTGACAGTGTGGAGCCTGCTTGAGATTCTCTCTCTCTTTCTCTCTCTCTGCCTCTCCCCTACTCATGTTGTTTCTGTTTCTCTCAAAATAAATGAAAAAAAAAACAACTAAAAAAAAAAAAGTCAGTGGTGGGGTAGCCTCTGGGCCTTTTTGAATGGGTGGAATGGAGGCTGGAAATGAGAGGGGGAAGCCTCTTCTGGCAGGTGGAACGTCCCTGGGAGGTTAACCCAATGGAACGGACTCAAAAACAACTGGCAATATCTGAACAGAGCTCAGCCCAGAGGTCAGGCCTGGGTTTACAGACTCAAGTGTCATTGACAGGGGACAGCTGAAGCAGTACACCGGGTGTGCTCTCTAAGAGTTTTGTGCCTTGTCAAGTGCAGGACTTCCATGTGGGCAGTAATTAACTTCCGTAAGTACAAACAGGCTCTTCCCTCTCTTTTCAGGTTAAAATTTCTACCCTTCTGGGGGTTAGATCTTAGGGCAGAAAGACAATACTTCTAAGGGCTTTGGACACAACTTCACCTTCAGTTCTGCTTTGGCGTAAAGGTTATTTCAAGTGGCAATTATGGTTTTTTCCTTGGGTGTGTTCCCACATTTGCCAGAATTACTTACATTTACAGTAGATGGCTTGTCCTTTTTGTTAACATTGCTGTGACACCACTCATTTCCATTTTGTCCTACAGAACACTAAGAACTCCTATGAATTACCATCAGTTCACTTAAAATCGTAAGACTGCCTCATTAAGCCTGGGGCTACCCATTAAAGTTTTATAAGCTCCATGAGTTTGTTCACATTAGATTCAAATTCTAACTACTCAAGCTTCTTGTTCTGAATAGTTTACTGTTGGTGTACTTGTGCATGGTTTTTAATAAGGCATGAAAAAAAATGATGGCTTTTTTCACAGAGCCTTTTATAGAAGTACAGCAGAATGCTGTCTTTTTCTTTCTTCTTTTTTTTAAAGTAAACTCAACGTGGGGCTTGAACTCACAACTCTAAGATCAAGAGTCACACACTCTAGGGGCACCTGGATGACTCAGGTGGTTAAATATCGAACTCTTGGTTTCAGCTTAGGTCATGATCTCACGGTTTCATGGGTTTGAGCCCCAAACTGGGCTCTACACTGACAGTGTGAAGCCTGCTTAGGATTCTCGGTCTTCCTCTCTCTGCCCCTCCCCCACTCACACTGCCTCTCTCTCAAAACAAATAAATTTTTTAAAAAAAATATCACACACTCTACCAACTGAGCCTGCCTGGTGCCCCTTTTCTATATCTTTTCAACAGCATTGATTACACAGGATACTCTCAGTGCTAGTTAACTAGGTTTTTGTGTTTTCATGTTTTAATCCTAGTTGGGGATAGAATTCATAGACATTGCTATGTCCCAATTTACTGAATGGAAAATAGTTTCCTTTTCCTTAACCCTTTTCCCTTCTCTAACACTTACATCCTGGGTCTGTACCTGTATTACCCCTCTACTTGTACAATCTCTGGGTGTCAGTGAATGATTCCCTCTTTCAAAATACCGTCTCCCAAGAAAAGCAAATTAAAGTCGACAAGTAAGTATGCTTTCTAGTAATAACACAGGCATATAATTGGCTGCTAGGTGATTATCTAGTTCAGCCAGGATCAGATCAGAAGGGAGTAAAAAATGAACACAGGGAAAGTGAATAGTAGCAAAGAATGTAGGCTCTTCTCCCTTATATACCCAAGAAAGTATAGTCCAAGTGCCACTCCAATGATAAAATCATGTTATTACGTGCTTCTGCTACCAAGGACACTACTAAAATTCATCAGTGTGTTAGGTCCCTAGGAGTATACTTCAAGGACTCTGGAACACAGTCCAAAAGATTCATTAAAAGAATTTTGTTATTTATTAGGAGAATTAATGATAAATATTTTTTATGTGACCACCATTCAGACCAGCAAGAGACTGAAATTTAATTTCAATTTGTTTACGGTCTGCTGGAAAATAGTCATATCTGCATATATTATCCTTTGCATGGGAGTTTGCAAATCCCTTAAACTTTTTTAAAGGGATTTTTAAACTTAAAAATAAGTTTAGAGGATCTAAAGATAAATCTCAAAACTGTGTATGGTTGGAATAAATCATGTGTCTGATTCGACACAGTCAACATTTGCACACTCACAACTTAAGAAGTTTTCTGAACATCTTATCAGTGCCTGTCCCAGTGTCTCAAATTAAATCTCACAAGCACAGGTAGACATTTATCCCACCACTTTGGACAGACAACATTCAAGGTATTCAATAGTCTGTCCTTCTCTTATTTTCAGACTAACATTACACCGTTCTATGTATATCTAAACTCTAAACAAGACCTCATGATCAGGACCTGGCTTTCCAGCTCTCATTCACTTGTTTATGCTCTTCCTTCCTCTTAGAATGTACTTTCCATGGTACATGTAAAACTCTTACCTATCTTATTTTAAGGCATCAAACATCTTCTACTATGCAAAACATTCCCTGATCTTGAGCCTTCCTTAATAGTGTATGATCTCCCAATTTCTGAATGCTCACAGCATTTTTGCCTTATTCATCTTGGTAAGACCCATCATCATGTCTTGTGTATAGTAGGAATAATACCATCCACTGCATAAATGAGTAATTCTGGTGATACTTAAGCAGGATTGTCAAGTTACCTGAAGGGGAGGGGAGGGGGAAGCAACTGGTTTCACCAACTCATCAACAGTACTTTGGCCATTACCTTCTTTTATTCAAAATGAAAATCGTTTTAAAGATGTAGAAACCAACACCCAGAGTAGTTTGGAGATGAGAAAAGCAGGGAAGGGCCACTGGTCTCATTTCAAGTATGTTATTCTACATACGTTCTATTACTTCCTGCCCAGTAATGGTGGATTTTTTCAGTCAACCCAGACACAGTACAAATGTGAACCATCCGCCAAAGACTACAAAAATAAAACTATCAATATTACTTTGCTATTGATGAAGAAACACACTGTAATAATTATAAAAGATTTCCTTTTCATGACTGGGTTATTTTTCACTTAAAAACAAAAGGTGTGGAGGGCGAGGACACAATATCTACACAAATACACTGGAATTATGTTAGAAACATAAACCAGTCATTAGCTACTAATTAACAAGAGGTGTATGAACATAGGGGCACCTGAAGGGCTTAGTCAGTTGAGCTTATGACTCTTGATTTTGGCTCAGGCAATCCCAGGGTTGTAAGATCAAGCCCCGCGCTGAGCTCCATGCTGAGAGTGGAGCCTGCACGAGGTTCAGTCTCTCTCTCCCTCTGCCCTTACCCACCGTTTGCCCTCTCTATTTCTAAAGTAAAAATTAAAAAAAAAAAAAAAAAGAAAGAAAAGAGGCACAGAAATATAAACAAAAAGTTCTACAAACTCTTTGTTCAGAAAACATTTATGCCAAATGTCATCTGGCTATATTCACCTTCAAATGCAAAAATAGCAATGTTACATAATACTCAAAAGTGCCTGTCAGTCTAGTGCCACATGTGGCTTTCTCATTGGTGACACTCTTGACACTTCTTGAGTTTTTTCGCGCTTATCTCAATGAATATAATCAACTTTTCCATTAATGCAATCGCAAACAATTCACTCAGTCGCTCCCCGCAAAAGTGAGGTACTTTGATTTCCTTCTGAGACACTAAAAAGTTGATGTAGCCTATTTCCTCATTATTAATCAGGGACTCTTGTTCTTCCAGCGCTGACTGCGTTCACAACTATTAATGGGGGGGAAAGGGACACCTAACATTTAGAGACCTCTGAATAAAAGGCCTCACAATTTTGCAATTTTGGGTGTTTTCAAATTTCTACCCTTTATCATCTCAACTTTAAGGAGTGCTTCCCCTCCCCAGAATATTTTAGATATGCAATATTTCACTCTGAAAAAGAAAACATTATTCAAAAAATTTTTTTTTATTTTTGAGAGAGAGATTCAGCGAGTGAGCAGGTGATGGGCAGAGTGAGGAAGACACAGAATCCCACAGAGGCTCCAAGATCTGAGCTGTCAGCACAGAGTCTAACACGGGGCTTGAACTTGTGCACCATGAGATCATGACCTGAGCCAAAGTTGGACACTTAACCAGCTAAGCTACCCAGGCACCCCAGAAAAAAATGATTTGAATAAAAAGAGGTAATCTCAAGGCTCCTTCTTGAATGTTAGGATTTTCTGTTATTTCTCCATGTAAATATAACAAAGCGAACATCAATAATTTTTATGGAAGTTCATTACTAAGTTGATCTTTTCCACTTTCTGTGGAAGGGCTTCCACGCTACTGGAAATGGGAGAAAATAAAGTCCAACCTGTTACACAGCACCATAATTTTTGGAAATTGAGAATATTACAATACCATAAAGCATTACTCATCAAAATATCATTTTTTAAAAACTGAAGTATTGCTGATTTTCAACTTTAGCTACCTATTAGAATCATCTGGGGGAGATTTAAAAAAAAAACCCTGCAACAACCCAGACCCCACCCCAGACCAATTATATCAGAATCCCTTGGAATGGAGCCCAGACAGTATTTTTAGAACTTTTCCCAGGTGATTCTCATGTGCAGCCAGCAACAAGAACCTGCGGGGTACTGTTGTTGAGGTCAGAGTGTTTTATTTTAAAATTTTATTTAAAACAAGAACTTAAAAACCACTACCAAACAATCTAACTCACTTAATTCTCACAACACTGATTTCAATCCCGTTGGACTGATGAGGAAACTAAAGCAGACATTACACAAACAGTTCACCAAAGGTCTCAGGGACAATGAACGGTACAACGAAGGATTTGCATTCAGGTAATCTGGCTCCAAATCCCAGCTCTTCAATGCTGTGCTGGACTCCTTCTCCCAGAGATAATTTATCTACACAAAACTGTACAGACCTTAGGAATCCAGTTCAATGAGTTTTGACATCTGTATGAACCCATGTAACTACCATCCAACACAAGATTTAAAACACTATCATGGTTGGGGCGCCTGGGTGGCTCAGTCAGTTAAGTGTCAGACTCTTGACCTCAGCTCAGGTCATGACTTCAGGGCTGTGAGTTCAAGCCCTGTGTTGAGTTTGAAGCCCAACTTAAAAAAGTTTTCAACTTAAAAAAAAAAAAGAAAAGAAAAGAAATAAAGCACTTTCATGGTTTCAAGATTCATCCATATTGTTACATGTAGGGGTAGTAGTTGTATCTCTATCTCTCTGCAGGCTATGGTAGTATGGATATACCAAAATTTGTTTATTCAGTTACCTGCTGAAGAACATTTTATATCCATTGTTTCCATGTGGGGCTATTATGAATAAGGCTGCTGAATATTCTGATTCAAATCTTTTGGAGTAAAAGTGCTGTATCATATGGTAGGTCTATATTTCACTTTACAAGAAAAGGTCAAATTACTTTCCAAAGTGAATGTACCCTCTGACACCCTCATCAGCAATGCACATCCCAGAGTGCCTTTTAGGGAACAGCATGCTGCTATCTTCATAGTGCACAGGAGACTTCCCAAAGGAGAAGTCGTTTAGAATTTGACAATACTGACTATGTGAGAAAAAATAAATAAAAAAGAAAAGGAAAAGGAAACTACAACCTAACCACCACCATCACCACCACTTGTCCTACAGAAGCATATTGAGAGCGTGCACTTGAAAACACCAGTGTTGCTATTCATACTGCATTTCAACATATTAAATACACACAGGCTCTGAAAAGCCAAAAGTCCAATAATAAGCAAACAGTAAGGAAATCAATCAACTGGTTAGTCATGCTTAACCCAGCTGGTCTTGTGGGACCCCCCAGCCCCCGCTGCCACCAGGTTCTCTAAGGAAAGAAATACAAGGCAGATTATGGGGTTTCCAATGTTACAATGTTTGGGAGACAGAGATGAGAGCAATTACGTCTGCCTGAGGAGACTGGGCACGAGTTCATGAAGGAGGTAATATATTATATGGCTCTGGCTGGACAGTAAGGTCTTAGACTGTAGAAATGGATGGGTAGAGCTAAAAGGCTCTCATTCTGGACCTAGTACGAAGTAAATAACAAAATGGGAACGTGGAGGGCATAAATGAACACTCTGCCAAAAGGACTGAGTCACTGTGAGTGAAGGAAGAGTGGGGTCAGATACGGGGAATCTGCAGTTCCCTTGTAAACACGAGGATGCTATCTCTAACATACTGGCTGGCTGGCCTGCCGGTCACCAACAGTACACGGGGAGCAATGCAGTCAGTCCACTAATGTTCACCAAGTTCAAACTAGGGCCAGCCAGCGACCACACCAGGCCTGCTCTTGTGCAGTAGGGGTGTGTGGCTGCCTACAGGGAGCAAGTTCTAGAACTCTAGAATTGGAATCGATGACCATCCAGAGTCTTGTGAGCCATATATATATATAGTCAATGATCCTTCATTACTATAGGATATATTGGGTGTAGGTAGAGTGGAGTTATGTGGAGAAGAGGAGTGTGAGGTATTAGAAAAATATCCAGGTGGGGTGCCTGGCTGGCTCAGTCAGTAGAGCACACAGCTCTTGATCTCAGGGTTGTGAGTTCAAGCCCCATACTGGGTGTGGAGCCTACTTAAAAAAAATATATATATATATATATATTTGAATATCCAGGTAGATATGCTTGGGGAACAGAATGAAATTGTAGATGAAAGGTTTGGGCTCATTAATAGCCAATATAACAAATGGAGTAATTTCAGTATTACTGGCAACTCTTACACTTCAATCCTATGAAAACCATGGGGACATTAGATCTGTAAACCAAAAGATGTGTAAATCTTAACCCAGAAAACAGGCAGAGCTAAGATTCAGGAGGTGGACAACGTTGGTCTGAATCCCAGCTGGACCATGTGCAACTTGGGGGACGTTGGCCAAGGAACTTAACCTCTGTGAGCCTCACTTGCCTCATGTATTAAAACTGGGATGATAATGGGGTGCCTGGGTGGCTTAGTTGGTTAAGTGTCCGACTTTGGCTCAGGGCATAATCTCACAGTTGGTGGGTTCGAGCCCCGTGTCGGGCTCTGTGCTGACAGCCAGCTCAGAGCCTGGAGCCTGCTTCAGATTCTGTGTCTCCCTCTCTCTCTGACCCTCCCCTGCTCACGCTGTCTCTCTCTCTCTCCTAGAAATAAATTTTAAAAAAACAAACCTGGGATGATAATTATATTCACCTCCCCAGGAATGCTATGCAGACTAAAGGACATCGAATAGCAAGCAACGTGTCGAACACACAGTCCCAGCTCACTAACTCTTACTATTATTTACATTTAGAAAAATCCACACTTGCTTGCTGTTAAGGTATTAAATTAGAAAGGTTAATTTTGGAATACTCAGAAACTCTATATATTTGATAGTGTGAGGGAAAGAGAATCATGTACAACACCAAGGTACAGACCATATATACACTGTCCAATAATTTTTAGCATGTGAAATGAAACTAAATTTGGAGGAAAGGATTGCAAGGGAAATCCTTTGAAACTTTGGCCAAGTTGTGGTTCTTCTTGTTCCAAATGGAATTTTCACCTGCCATACAGATCATCTTATAAAACAGCAGTATTTCATTTCCCCTCTTGATTTTCCTCCATTCTCTTTTCTTCCTTGCTGAATTTTCTTATTTGTGATACTAACATGTTAGGGACTTTGAGGATTAAGTTACATAAGTTTTCAGTAAATGTTAGCAATTCCCTCAATTTTTCTTTGCTGTAACACTTCCACAGAAAGTTTGAATTCTAGGTCACTGAGAACGATATGATGAGGTCACTTATAAATTTTAATTTCCACACTGTAGGGATATCCTAACTGACACAATGTTAATAATGAAGGTTTTTAACATATGCAAATATTAGCAATATTTTATCCTCTAACTTAAACCCATTAAGATGCTGTATATCCATCCATTTATGTTTCCAAATGGTCATGCAATAAAAATGGAAAGGCCTAGCATTCAACTGCCTTGATGAGAAATGAAGTTGTTCATATGGGAAGCCAATAGTCCATAAATAATAAAGAGAGTGATGTCAACAAGAGATTCACCTGGACTATAAGAATGCTGGTATGATAAGCACCTAGAGCAGCCCATCTTTTTTCCTAGGCTGGAGACGGCAGGCCACTTAATCTGAAAGAGGTTCTGCTGCTAAATCAAGACCCAGGCAAAAATTACACCTACTTTCTATCATCTGTTCTCTCCAGCATTATGGACCCAGAGGATGACATCAAGCACAGTGACAGTCACCCCTCCTGTACCGTGCCACAATGACACCACTTACGAGCTAGAAATAGCTTTTGACCAGATGGGCTAGCTTGGCTCAAGCTGTGATCTGATTTTTTAAAACTATAGTTTAAAAATAATTAATTCCTCATTTCAGTCATTCATCTGGCAAATATTTATTGCCGCAGTACTATGCACCAGGCACTGGAAAGGCAGTGCCGAAAGGTGAAAAGTCTCTTGGAGACTTTTACAGGTTTCATTTTACAAGATACATTTTACAGGATACATTTTACAAGTTTCACATCCTCAAAAAAGTGGTTCTCAAGAAGCTGCAACACAACCAAACAACATCAATGGAGATGATCTCTCTGTGAGTTCCCCAAACTGCCCCTTACTCAGTCCTCAGGAACAGGTGGCACGGGCCAAAAGAATAACGACAACAAAGCCAATACTCATTGAAGCAACAAAGTTCATAAGGGCATGATTTTGTCAGTCCTATATACTTCATTATCAGAACAATTACAGATATTTATATACATTTTTAAAATATAAAATAATAAATATATATTATACTAACATAAAACCTAAAAATAAAATCAGCTTCTCCAAAAAAGTGTTTGGTGATGCCTAAATTAGAAGATCTACTAAAATATTTAATCAGGGAACACAGCATAATCAGGAAAACATTAATAGAGAATTAGTGATCTGCTTAATTCCTGATCATGCTCAGCACTATGTTGGGATAGAGGGTGACTTATAGAAACCCAACTCAACTACAGAACCCCAACTTAAAAGAAAGATGATACCCACTGTATCCAAGGCTTAATCAGAAGAATCTAACACATCGAGGCACTTCAGAAGTAAAATTAGCACCACAACAAAAATCTGAAGACAAAGGAGCTCACACTTTTTTCTCACATAGTAAATTGTACAGTAAGAGTCTCGCATGGTTAGAGTGCTCAAGTTACCAATTAATTAGTTTAGCTGAAGAGCCAATGGTACAAACTGTAGCCTTTTCTTGTGACTTTCTCTTAAATTAACAAACTTTTGGTATCCATCTTGTATGCTTTTTCTGTAACACTAAGAAACTCAAAGGAGACTGTTATCAAAATGTCTTACTTAGTCTAATAAGGGAAGAAATTATCTTGATTATATTATGCAAGGAATTTAAAAATGGGCATTTGGAGGTACATAATTTTGATTAGAGAGACAGAATGAGGCTAGCTATTAAATACCATCATAATTATGTACCCAAGAAGCTATAATCTCAAATTTTTCTCTCCTTTACAGAAATTACGTGAAATTTCTTTTATATGACTGGTAAAAAATATTGAGAACTATTTCCATACTCTAATCATCCCTTGAATAAAAAAATACCAAAATACAAAAGTGTGAACAAAATACTTAGAATCCTTTAGAAGTATAGAAGAATATATAATAACATGGATAAGATATATATCTATATCTCTCTACATATATATAAACAAATATAAACAGAAAAAATATGCTACCAAAAATGTGGCACAGTTTGATCCCATTTTAGGAAAATTATATAGGCACCAATAAAAAACTAGTGGGGTACTATAAAATATTAACAGTGTTACCTCTGAGTGATGGAATTCACATTTTAGTTTATGGACTGGCCAATATAGGACTCTACACTTAAGTAGGTGAAACTTCATGAATTATAGTAGCAAACACAGTGCAGGTGTCCTGCAGCAGATACCATAAAATGTTCCCCTATTATCTGCTTATTCTGTGGGTTGCCCTGGTTGACTGGCTTTATATTTTTTTCCCACCATGGTAAGTGTATTCTTTAATCCCCATCTCCTATTTCACCCATTCCCGCTACCCACCTTCCTCTGGTAACAACCATCAGTTCGTTCTCTATAGTTAAGAATCTGTTTCTTGGCCTGTCACTTTTTTTTTTCCTTTGTTCATTTGTTTCTTATATTCCACATGAGTGAGAGCATATGGTATTTGTTTTTCTCGGACTCACTTATTTCACTTACATTCTCTAGCTTTATCCATGTCATTGCAAATAGCAAAATATCAGGCTTTTCATGGCTGAATAATATTCTCTCTTTACACACACACACACACACACACACACACACACACACACACACACACACACACACACACACCTTCTTTATCCATTCATCTATCCATGGAGACATGGGCTGCTCCCATAGTTTAGCTATTACAAACAGTACTGCAGTAAACGAAGGAGTGCATGTAATCCCTTTGAATTAGTGTTTTTGTATTCTGGGGGTAAACACTCAGTACTGGAATTAATGGATCATATGGTACTTCTATTTTTAACATATTGAGGAACCTCCATACTGTTTCCCACAGTGACTGCACCAGGTAGCATTCCCACCACCCGTGCAAGAGGGTCCCTGCTTCTCCACATCCTCACCAACACGTGTTGTTTCTTGTGTTGTTAACTTCTGACAAGTGTGAGGTAGTATCTCAGTGTGGTTTTGATTTGCATTTCCCTGGTGAGTGGTGTTGAGCATCTCTTCCTGTGTCTGTTGGCCATCTGGATGTTTCCTTTGGAGAACCGTCTGTTCATGTCTTCTGTCCATTTTTAAAATGGATTATTTTTTGGGTGTTGAGCTGTATCAATTCTTTACAGATTTCAGATACTAACCCTTATCGGACATGTCATTTGCCAATAGCTTCTCCTATTCAGTAGGTTTTCTTTCAGTTCTGTTGATTGTTCCCTTTGGTGTGCAGAATTTTTTTATTCTGATGCAGTCCCAAAGGTTTATTTTTTATTTCCCTTGCCTCAGGAGAAATAATCTATAAAAATGTTGCTACAGCTTGTGTCAGAGAAATTATTGCCTGTGCTCTCCTCAAGGAATTTTATGGTTTCAGGTCTCATATGTAGATCTTTAATCCATTTTGAGTTTGTTTTTGTGAAACAGTGGCCCAGTCTCATATTTTTACATGTGACAGTGCAGTTTTTCCAATACCATTTGCTGGAGAGACTATCTCCCATTGTATATTCATTCCTCTGTTGTCAAAGATTAATTGACCATCTAATTGTGGGCTTATTTCTGGGTTTTCTGTTTGGTCTCCTTTCTAAAAGGAACTCACTGCAATTCTAAGCCCAGAGAAAAGGTTAACTTCAACGACACCAATGAGAAGAGTAGATACAGACAGAATATACAGGAGGTTCCTGATTATTAAGTCTTCAGTGAGGTATCGATCCAGTGACAAGTCTTAAGCTGTATGCCCCCTTTTAGTAATCAAACGGACCTACTCCTAGGGCTGACTGTAAGTTCGTTCATTCACTCATCAAGCATTCACAGAGTTCCTACTCTATAGTAGACTCTGTATTACTGGGGCTGAGTATAAAAAATGACATCATGTCTTCCCTCGAAGAACTCACAGTCCATTTGGAGAGAGATAACAGATGCACACCATGCAATACATGCCCAGAGTATCTCAGGAGCACAGAGGAGGCCCACTTGATCTAACCTGGGGCGACTGCAAACAGCTTGGTGTTGCTGGAATGTGAAGAATAACTTGAGAAGTGTTGACAGATGATGCTGGAAAAGTAGACTGGAGGTAGAATCATGGAGGTCTACTTTATTTTGATAAGGAATTAGCACTTTTTCACTGCATAGATAATGGAAGAGTATTTAAAAGACTTTACTACTGAAGTTACATGCTGCATACATACTTCATTCGTACCAGGACACCACCAACGTAAAAACTTTGTAACCTGTGAATACTATTGAAATGTTTATGGTCTCCTACCATCCTCCTTTGTATTTGGGCATTTGCTCTGGAATGATGAACAGAATGTTCTCAGGTGAGTTAAAATTTGTGTCCACAAATTTCTTAGTCTAGATTAGGTTAGAAATAAAATTTCTTAGGTGAGAAATAATTGATTCTTGATTTCATATACGGTAAATACTGAATGTGAAGTTGTGATTGATAAGAAAGTCTAAAACAACCCTCCCATTTCCTCCCCAAATTCTTAGAATAAAGCCTAAAACACAGTGTTGACCATGACCTCCTAGACCCTAGGAGACCTACTACCTGCCTTCTGTCTCCACCTCCTCTCCCTTGGCTTCTCTCTTCACAACTGTCTCTTCACAACTGTCCTTGCTGCTGCTCCTAGGATAATCTCTACTTCTGAAATGTTGCCTTGAAATAGTTCTACTACCACAGTCTGGCATGGCTTGCTCCTTCACTTTATTTAAGTTTCTCCTCAAAATCACTTTCTCAGAGACTCCATCATTATTAGGGAAATGCCAATGACGACCACATGGAACATATCACTCATGACCACAAGTGACTTACTTAACTTCATTATGTCTTAGTATCCTTACCTATAAAACAGGGTAATAGAATGGTTATCATTACTAAAGAAAGAACTTAATTATAGAGAGCTAGGGCTAATGGAGGGAGGTGGGTGGGGATGGGCTAAATGAGTGATGGGTATTAAGGAGGGCATGTGTTGTGATGAGCACTGGGTGTTGTATTACTATAACTGATGAAACACTAAATTCTACCCCTGAAACTAATATTGTACTGTATGTGAACTAACTAGAATTTAAGTAAAAATTTGAAACATGGAAGGAAGGCAGGAAGGAAGGCACGCAGGAAGGAAGGAAGGCAGGCAGGCAGGCAGGAGGAATTTAGCTCTTTGCCTGGCACAAAATTATTATACAACAACATCATTTCCCGCCATAAAAGATGTCCATCTCAGTGGCTGTAAGCAATTGGAATTCTTTAGGCAGTTTTTCTATGACCCATTTCCTCCACACCCAATTTTAAAACATGGACCAGTTTAGAATCTTATAGTTATTTCTGTAGTTTGGTCAAACTAAAGATGTGCTAGGAAAATCTTGTAACCGCCAAACTTCCAGTGAGGACAGCACAATTTAATGTTGTATTGGCTCTAGCCACCAACTTAGGAGACTGGCCAGATGAGAAGAGTAAAAATAGCCCCTGCCATCTATTGAGGGCTTCCTCTAAGCTAAACAACTTAGACACATCATCTCGCTGATTCTTCACAACTAGCTTGGGAACTCAGCATGTTCAAGAACTCCAGAAAGTAGGCTTACTGTACTGTTTTGAACTCTGGGCCTGAGCAGGACTTGCTATAGAGAGGATATTCAGATAGTTATTAGCAAATCCTGAGAGTAGGTTTGCACTGCACTACCAGCTAGGACATGTCCTTTTAAAACAAAACAAAAACAGGGGCGCCTGGGTGGCTTAGTCGGTTAAGCGTCCGACTTTCGCTTAGGTCATGATTTCGTGGTTTGTGGGTTCGAGCCCCGCGTCAGGCTCTGTGCTGACTGCCAGCTCAGAGCCTGGAGCCTGTTTCAGTCTGTGACTCCCTCTCTCTCTGACCCTCCCCTGCTCACGCTGTCTCTCTCTCTCTCTCCTAGAAATAAATAAAGCATTTAAAATAAATAAATAAATAAAACAAAACAAAAACACAAAAAGGAAAATTTGTCTTTCATATTCTAAATGCTTTATCTTATAGTAAAAATCCCAGGCCTTTATTGCTGTGAAACCCATGTGGTCCCTTCTAAAAACTGCTATAGTAACATCTCTAACTCAAAAGGATCAAACTCTGCAGCGCTGCTGGCTCACGGTGCTCCCAGCACATTCAAAGATGAAACTTTCACTGAATTAACCTGTTTTCCATCTGGACTATGTAGCTGGAGACCCAGGGCATCCCTCCTTGCAGAGGGCCACACCCTCCCAGAGTGCTCTCGGCACAAGAGATCTGCTCCAGCTGCATATAGTCTAGGGATCTAGAGGACACTCCAGGTGCTCCAATGACCTGGAAGAATCCCAGATGAATAATAATACTGACTCATAACAAAGGCCCTTTATACAGTTCTTACTCTATATTAGGCAGCATCTACTTTCAGTTTTGCATGTATTTGCTCATTTAATCAGCATAACTACTCCATGGGGTAGACATAAGGCTTGCAGTCTGACCAAATCCTGTAATTGAGACTTACAAAAGTCAACACATGACATCTATATGCAAACTGATGATGCACAACAAGGTTAAGACCAGAGCAGAAATCCCCAAAGGTCCCCACCAGTAAGAGAGTCAAAGGCTCCCAGTGGCCAGACCCCCTGAATTTGATCAACTAGGACACCCCCTTTTCCAATCCAAAATGCCATTTCTCCAGAAGCAATAAGTGAAGTGGAGGAACACAAAGGAGTACTTAAATTTCGTCACATCCCACACCTGGACTACTTCTCATCAAGTTTACTGGCCTGCACGCAATTCTCAGACCTATCTTATATCCCATCACTTAACATTGAGGGCACCCTACCCCCTTCTGGGCTTTCAACATAGCCAAAACTTCCTCTTGGAACTTCTTCCTGTCTCAGATGTCTCCCGGTCATCTCCCTCTAGTCTCTCTATGTTTACAACACTCTGTGAGGGTTTCCTATCCCATGCAATTACTGGTTTCATTTTTATTTTGTCCACCTCCTCTTTGAACTTTTAGCATCTAGAGACCACGGGTGACGTTTGCTTTCCCAGTGTCTGATGAAGAGCTGACTGGGCTGCTGCAGCCCAGCAATAATGTTTACTCACTGAATGACCTAAGGAAACCATGGCTCCCAGTGAACAACACAGCATTTCTCACCACCCACCTTCTCACCACCCACTGAAACAATGCCCTCGCAGAACCAGTGGGATCCTGCAAGGATTAGAAAGGGAGAGGGTCCCTGAACCAGCGGGAGCTGCTTGGTTAGTAAGGAAGAACTTACAAGAGAACCCTTTCTGGGAGCTTTGCTTCCAGCCCTGGAATGTAAACTTGTATCCATTACAATGAAACAAAAACCATCACTACCACCTATGACCAAGGCTTCCATTTAAATCCTTGGGACTTCTCACTTCATTAATATCCAAGTTCCTGAATAGCTTTTGAAGTTCAGTGAAAGGCTGCTCACAATGTTTTGAGCAGAATTTCTGTTCTGAGAGTTACTTTTTCTCATAGGGGTAAATCGCACTTGGTTTTCCTTTATCCTTCTAATAAATGCTGTTTAAAAGGCTAGAGGCATTGAAGGTAAAGAGGGAAAGATACATCTAGAAGTTGTTAATCAATACGGAATTTCTCCAGGCGCCTGTATGACCTCAGCGTTTTTCACATTTTCACAGGTCTCCTTGGAGACAGTTGCTATGATCACTCAGTGTCCCTGGTGAAAAATCTTCAAAATGTGGATCGCTGCTTTTATTCCCTTTCATCTCCTCTTTATTAGCTGTTTTGCACTCACCCATAGTTTATTTCTCTATGAATGCAATCTGCTCGTAATTTTTTTATCCGTAATATTCCAAACAGAATAGCCCCCTTCTTTTGGTTCCTCTGGAAATGCTCGTATTTGGAGTATAATATTTGGCAGTCCATTAGGAATATCATTAGACTTTTAGGTTTCCTGATTCCCTTAAATAAAATAATTCATATGACAGTCCACCATACCTACCTCCTCTTTTCCAAAAATACTAATTTGCTCTAGAAGAAACTAAGCATCAACAATGAGAACACTCGACCTGTTGTATTATGTTACTTAATTAACAAGCTTGGCTTGGAATATTTCAAGATTATTTTCTAAATGTATGTATCTTTTCTATTTCCTCTTTTGACTTAAGCTAATGTAAATATACTTTTTTTGGCTCTAAATGCATTATTCACATTTCAAACACCTAAATTATTTCCTTATGGCTAATTTCTTACAAATATATAAAAAAAATTTACTCAAAATTCTGAATAAACCATAACAAAACTGCTCATTAAATGGGGAAAGCTAAAATGTATTATCAGAAAAAATATTTAGCACTGTCCAAGCAAGATCATCTGCTTTTACTGAAATCTAGAATTCAAATGTAAATTATAAAACAGATCATGGGGGTGGGGGGGTGGGGGGGGTTCCAAATCCTAATTAGGTAAATCTGCAGAAGAGGAAACCCATCTAGAAAAAATATATATGGTAAAATGGATCACAGACAGACACTTGTGTGGCTTTCCTTGAGCTACCGTATTTTTTTTTTTTTTACAAATAGTTTATTGTCAAATTAGTTTCCACATAACACTCAGTGCTCATCCCCACAAGTGCCCTCCTCCATGCCCACCCCTCCTCCCCCCACATCCATCAGTCCTCAGTTTTTGTCAGCATTCAAGAGTCTCTCATGGTTTGCCTCTCTCCCTTTCCCCCACCATTTCCGCCCTTCTTCTCCCCCTTGGTCCTCTGTTAAGTTCCTCCTAATCCTCCTATACGTGCACACATATGATATTTGTCCTTCTCTGCCTGACTTATTTCACTCAGCATAACACCCTCAAGGTCCATCCATGTTGCTACACATGGCCAGATTTCATTGTTTCTCATTGTCATGTAGTATTCCATGGTATAGATAAACCACATCTTCTTGATCCATTCATCTGTTGATGGACACTTAGGCTCTTTCCATGTTTTAGCTATTGTGGAGAGTGCTGCTATGAACATTAGGGTACATGTGCTCCTATGCATCAGCATTTCTGTATCCCTTGGGTAAATTCCTAGCAGTGCTATTGCTGGGTCCTAGGGGAGTTCTATTGTTAGTTTCCTTAGGAACCTCCACACTGTTTTCCAGAGGGGCTGTACCAGTTTACATTCCTACCAACAGTGGAGGAAGGTGCCCGTTTCTCCACATCCTTGCCAGCATCTAGAGTTCTCTGATTTTTGAGCTACCATATTTTTGAAAAGAGGAGCAACTCACAGGCAAAGAGCAAATCTTGAAAGGAGGGAATGGCTGTGCAGCAGGGTTACTTATCAATCACATCAACAGCGGCAACACAATACAAAGCCCTTTTATTAGTACGGGTAATAAATTAAAGAATGTAAATATTTTGTTCACATGAAAAAAGAAAGTGCTACCTAAACTTCAGCTAGTGATCTATATAGTTAATATTACTAAAATGCAGATTTTAGGGGCACATGGGTGGCTCAGTTGGTTAAACGTATGACTTTGGCTCAGGTTATGATCTCACAATTTGGGAGTTCGAGCCCCGCATAAGGCTTCTTGTTGCCAGCTCAGAGCCTAGGGCCTGCTTCAGATTCTGTGTCTCCCTCTCTCTCTGCCATTCCCCTGCTAGTGCTCATGCTCACATGCACTTGCACTCTCTCTCTTTCTAAAATAAACATTAAAAACATTTTTAAAATAAAATGTAAATTTTATAAATAGTTAAACATTAGAAATTGATTCTTCTGAACCTATTTTAAACATTTCTTTAACATACAGAGTTAAATCACAAGGGATCTATGGAGCCTGTGACTATTAATGAATCAAGTGAGGTTGCTAAACACAAGAAATAAATAGCTGGAATTCATTCACTTGTTCACTCAATCAGCAACAATTACCAAACATTCATTTTGTACCAAGCACTATGGTTGGCATTTGGGATGCAAAAGTTAATCACCCTCAAGACTTTAGTGAAAGAGAACCTGGACAGCTTAGACAGTTAAGCGTTTGACTCCTGATTTCTGCTCAGGTCCTGATCTCATGGTTCACAAGACTTGAGTGCAAAGTTGGGCTCTGCTCTGACAGAGAGGAGCCTGCTTATGATTCTCTTTCTCTCTCTCTCTCTGTCCCTCCCTGCTCATGCTCTCTCTCTCAAAAATAAATAAAATAAAACTAAAAAAAAAAAAAAAAGAATTTAGTGAGAAAGACAGAACTGCAAAAGTACAAGTAAAACCTTGGAGTGCGAGTAACTTGTTCTGTGAGTGTTCTGCAAGACGAGCAAACATCTCTAAGAAATTTTAACTTGATAAAGGAGTGAGGTCTTGCAATTTGAGTAGTATGTGACACCAAACCTCACATGATCATGAAATGGTTCTTGAAATTTGCTTTGATATACAAGTGCTTTGGATTACAAGCATATTTCCAGAATGGATCATGCTCACAAACCAAGGTTTCACTGTATAATAACTGAGGCACAAAACAGAGTATAATTCAGTCTTTAAAAAGGAACAAGTCCTGGGGCTCCTGGATGGCTCAGGCAGGTAAACATCCAACTAGGCTAAAGTCATGATCTCATAGTTCATGAGTTTGAGCCCTGCACTGGGCTCTCTGTTGTCAGCACAGAGTCTGCTTCAGATCTTACGTCCCCCCACTCTCTGCACTTCCCTTGACTGCACTCTCTCTCTCTCTCTCAAAAATAAGCATTTTTTTAAAAAGGGGCAAATATCTGATATGAAACACCATTTTATGAAAGTTGCAGTTCCACTGCTGGGGATGTGAAATTCATTACTGTTGACACAAAACCACTCTTCATACAAAGATGAACCTTGTTCTCCAGAGGCTTCCAGTCTAAGATGGCAGGTAAGAAACAATGACAACTAGTACCTCTCAAATCATCATGGGGAAGGGTCAAGTTCTTAAAATTTGAATCCTTCACAGACTGATATGTTTGAAAAAAAGATACTTTAAAAAATGAAATAAGAATTTGAAATGCTTATCTTAAATTTTTGTATTTATTTCATGGAAGAACAGTAACCTATCTCAGTCCATGGACAAGCACTGTAATAAAGGATTATGATGCTAAAAGTATATAAGCTGCTGTCACATAGAAGGAAATGATCAGTTTTCAAGGAGAGGCACAGACCTTAATCTAAGGAAAATCTTTTTGGAAGATGTGACCTTTGAACTGTGTCTTTAAAAAAAAATGGAGGATTCTCCAGAAAAAAGCAGTGAGGGGTAGAAAGAAGAAAATTCCAGGCAGAAGGAGTAACACATAGAGGCAGAAAAAGCAAGAATTTCTATCAAGGTGAATAATGAGGAAAAGGAAAGGTCAGTCAAGGAGGGAGTTATAAGCTGAATATGAGCATTATAAGCTGAATGGGCACCCATTTGGTGAAATTCCGTATAGACTAAAAAAAGAAAACTGTTGATGCCCTTACCCAGTGTTTCAAATATGATTACAAAAACAATCCAATGACTGTCACAAGTCTATATAAGCCCTCTGGGTGAGACTCATTAAATACCACCTTATATTTATGTGTCTTCCTCTTTCTTTAGAGTTAGTGTTGCAAAGAGTGAACCTTTGTCATAGCTTTAAAATGATGGAGAAAAATTACCATCGTGCTAGACCTATGTTTTCAGATGTGAAGGGACAGGGTTTATATTCCTCAACCAGTTTTTGGTTTTCAGTTTTTGCCATCTTTCCTTGCAGATGGACAAAGCAGAAGAGAATGTGGGCTCTGTCTAGTGCTGACTTTTACCTGCTCTGTGACCTTGGACAATTTACTTAGTCTTCCAGTGTCCTCAACTACAAAACAGGAATGGTAACAAGCTCCCCCTGCCCACCCCCACCATGGTCACTGTACTTACTGTGAGGATTAAATTAATACAAGTAAAGCACTCATAAAAGTGACTGATCAGTGTCACTGAGTTATTAATATCACTAAAAATAAAAGGAAAGAGTTGGAAATGTAATATCCCCCCAACCCCATAATGTCATTCATATAAGTATCCAAAAGTAACATCCCCAATTCTAACCCTGTACATCATCTGCTATTTCTTCAACATCACTGTAAACCTAAACATGTATTACAGGTGGAGAAAATAGAGCTAATTATAGGCTTCGGAGCAAAATGACTAAGGCAAATCAATAGAGCAGCTTATTTTCCATCCTGATCCTACCTTAGTTAGCCCTAAAATTAGAAGCCAGTAGTTTGGGGTTATTGAAAGACACTTCCTCTAAGAGAGGAAACCGGAATGAGACACGACTGTTTAGGCAGGCTTTATTTAAAACATTTAGCGCCTCTTAGAAATGTAAAGTAATCAAGGGGATGCTTAAATAGTTTTAAGTCTGAGATGGTTGTCTGGAGTTCACTGAGAGTTTGACAACAACTGGGGACTACGGAATAAGGAACGTGGTGCTGCTTCACACAGGAGCTTAGCAAAGGGACAGAGGAATCTGGGGGCAGGAATGTAAGAGTTTGTCTTAATTTAGCAGCTGTAGAGCTGGCAGTGGCCAAATCAAGTGAAGCCTTTTCAGGGAGAGCAGTTTGGGGCACAGCTGTCTAGACAAAACACCACCACTACAAGGGTGGGCACACAGGCTCCCCAATATCAGCACAAATTCCAGAGATACAGCTTTACTACTGAACTTTTACTACTTTAGATGTCACTGGCAAATCAGCAGAAAGATGGAGAACTCTAGAGACCAGGGAATTCCTTGGACCATCTTAAGGATGGCAAAGGCACTTTGCAAAATGCTTTCAGGAGGCTTTCAGTATCCTGGGTAATATTAAGCTTCATTTGCTTTCCCCCTTAACACTTCAAACTTATTGTTTAGTGTATTGTTTCTGGGACCTATTCCATTTTCCTCTGTTCTCCAAACATGTCCACATCTTCACCCTACAGTTATCAGGACAAATGGAAAATCTCTTTAACCCTGGATGTGGCCCTCTGAGACCATGCTAGGCTGACCTTTCCACCATTTTCACCTGCCCAAGAGCTGACCTACAGGAAATAAGTACAAGCATTGTCCCTTAAAGGCAAAAAAGAAAAAAAAAATCATATACCATCACCTGCAGAGAGAATACAAAAGCACAAGAGAAAATATTATGACGTCTATAACCATGACATCTATAACCTCACCACTGCGTAAGTGCTGTCATTATGTCTTTAACCTCTTAATTCTGATGTGCTACCATGTCTCATTGCTAAGACATTACTGTGAGGCTCCATCTATTTTTTTCCTCAACAATGTTCCATGACTTCAATGTGTTTCAAAATACCAAGCATTACTGTATCTGGAGAGAGACTGTGGACAGTGACATCTCAATGCTTACAAGTTCAAAATGAGGCCAATGAGGGTAGGGAAGGAACTAGGCTACCCGTTGTTAGTCTGGAATGATCAATAATCAAGTACAGTTAGAAGGATAGTCAACTAAAGAAAATAAAACAGGAGGTTACATACCAGTGACTATGAGGTAGGAATAAACTCAGAACGGAAGGCATAGACCTATTTAGTTAAAATGATTAGGCTACCAGAGATTGAGCAAAACAATTTCCTGCTAATAATATTTGACTATTTATCACCTCCTGGCCTTTTGGCTGAGTTCAAGTGTAGTATCTGCTCGTATCAGTTTAATATCTGATTATATAAAACACCTACTAAGTAGCAGTAATCTTGCCAAAATGATAACTTCCAGGTCTTCAAGTTAGATTTTGAACTTAACCTTGTTCAAGTCATTCGATCACCCAATCAAGCATTCATAAAATATCTCTTAATTATGCAACACTGCATCTGACTTCCTGGAGTAAATAAAAGACAAACAGGGATTGAAACCCCTTCCTACAGAAATTTATAGTCTGATGGTTAGTTTTGTGACAACTTGGATAGGATATAGTACCTGGTAAATTAATCAAATGTTAATCTAGGTGTTGCTGTGAAGGTATTCTGTGGGTGTTTAACATCTACAAACAGACGACAAGAAGTAAGGGAGATTAGCCTCTATTCTGTGTGGGCCTCCTTATTTGAAAAACCAAAAGGGCAAAATCTGAGGTTTTCCAGGGAGAAGAAGGAATTCTGTCTCAAGGCTGCAGCATCAATTCCTGCCTGAGTTTCTAGCCTGCTCTCCTGCCCTATAGATTTAGAACGGCTGAAATCTGGGGCGCCTGGGCGGCTTAGTCGGTTAAGCATCCGACTTTCACTTAGGTCATGATCTCGCGGTTCGTGGGTTCGGGTCCCGCGTCGGGTTCTGTGCTGACTGCCAGCTCAGAGCCTGGAGCCTGTTTCAGTCTGTGACTCCCTCTCTCTCTGACCCTCCCCTGCTCACGCTGTCTCTCTGTCTCTCTCTCCTAGAAATAAATAAAAACATTAAAAAAATTTTTTTAAAAACTGCTGAAATCTATACCACTATGGATTCTCTGTTTCTCTGGAGAACCCTGACTGATAAGCACTCTTAAAAACAATTAGAAGCAAGCAGTAAATGGGAAGAACAAACTGCTATAAAGATGCCTTATAAAGGTACATCCAAGAGTGTACACTCAAGTATTTCCAGTATAACAGCATAATTTCTATAGTGGAGCTAAGTACAAAAGACAATAGGATTAGAGAAGGATTGCTTGTATTTGACTATAGGGCAGTGACAAACAGTCCAAAAAACCTGTGAGTTGAAAGGATACAAAGGGGATTTCTTACAGAAAGGGGAAAAGCACCCACAATGGAAAAGAGATGCTAGAATGCAGAGTAAATGTATTGAAGCATAAACTAAAAAGTCAGAATAGAGATCAAGGGATGAAGCAAATGACAGGATAGGAGATAAAGTGGGTTGCATACAAAAGGCCAAGTCTGCATGTAAGAAAGATAAGATCATGCAAGACAAGGCTTAAAGTGTATTAAACCCTAATAAATGTCATAGTTGTTCAATTTTTGTTGATTTTTATAAACACATAAATGAATGCTATTGGATTACATTAAATGGTTACTGTAAAGATATAGCTAAAATGAAAGGCAGAACAAGTTCAGCAATGTGGCAGGATACAAGATCAATATACAAGAATCAATTCTGTTTTTATATACTAACAATGAACAATCTGACAAAATTAAGAAAATCCCATGTACACTATTATACAGCTAAAAGAATCTCTCGGAAAAACTTTAACAAATATAACACTTTTACACCAGAAACTATAAAACACCATTGAAAGCTATTAAAGATCCAAATAAGTGAGAAGACACTGCTTGTTCATTGATCTTAAGACTTACCTATTGTTAAGAAGGAAATAATCTCCATATTGATCTAATGATTCAACACAATCTGTATCAAAATCTCAAGTAGTTTGATTTTTTTGCAAAAACTGTTAAATTGGTCCTAAAATTCATATGGAAAGGGAAGCAATCCAGGATAGGAGGGGGAAAAAGAAACAAACAAACAAAAACAACTATAGGGGAAAAAGTTGGAAAACTTACACTTCAAAATTTATTACAAAGCTAAAGTAATCCAAACAGTGTGGTACCGGCATAAGGATATACGTATATATCAATGGAAGAGAACTGAGAGTCCAAATACAAATCCTCACATTTATGGCTGATTGCATTTCAACACGGAGGACAAGACAATTGAAATAGTCTTTTCAGGGGCGCCTGGGTGGCTTAGTCAGTTACGCGTCCGACTTTCGCTTAAGTCATGATCTCGCGGTTCGTGGGTTCGAGCCCCACGTCGGGCTCTGTGCTGACTGCCAGCTCAGAGCCTGGAGCCTATTTCAGAGTCTGTGTCTCCCTCTCTCTCTGACCCTCCCCTACTCACGCTGTCTCTATTTCTCTCTCAAAAATAAATAAAACGTTAAAAAAAATTAAAAAAAAAAAAGAAAGAAATAGTCTTTTCAACAAATGGTGATGGACAACTGGATATGCACATACAAAAGAATGAATCTGGACCTCCACCCCACACTTTACAACTTAACACAAAATGGATCAAAGGCCTAAATGTAACAGCTAAAACTATAAAACTCCTAAAAGAAAACATACAAGAAAATATTTATGACCTTGGTTTCGGCGCTGGTTTCTTAGATATGGGACTAAAACCACAAGTGACAAAAGAACAGGTAAGCTGGACTTCTTAAAAATTCAAAACCTTTATGCCTCACAGGAGACCATCAAGAAAATGATGAAATACGCAGCATGGCAGAAAGTATCTGCAAGTTACACATTTTACAAGAGAGTGTATGTAGAATGTATAAAGAATTCTTACCATTTCAACAATAAAGAAAAATAACTCAATTTAAAAATAGGCAAAGGGGTGCCTGAGTGGCTCAGTCAGCTGAGTGTCCAACTTCAGCTCAGGTCATGATCTCACAGTTTGTGAGTTTGAGCCCTGCGTTGTGCTCTGCGCTGACAGCTCAGAACCTGGAGCCTGCTTCTGATTCTGTGTCTCCCTCTCTCTCTGCCCCTTCCCTGTTCATTCTCATTCTCTCTCTCTCTCTCGAAAATAAACATTAAAAAATTCTTTAAATAGGCAAAGAATTTGAATAGACATTTCTCCAAAGAAGATATACAAATGTCCTTTAAGCACATGAAAAGATGCTCAGTATCATTACTCACCAGAGAACGTAAATCAAAACCACAATCAAGTATCACTTCACACTCATTAGGATGGTTAAAATCACAAAGTCAGATAATAGCAAATATTGATGAGGATGTAAGAAAATTAGCACCCTCATATATTTCTGGTGGAAATATAACATGGTACAGCCACTGTGGAAAACAATTTGGTGATTTCTTCAAAATGCTAAACCCAGAGTTACCAATGACTTAGCAATTCTACTCCCAAGTATATGCCCAAGAGAATGGAACATACAATATGTTCACAGGAGCAGCATTCATAACAGTAAAAAAACAAAAAAAAAAACCAAACACCCAAATGTCCATCAACTGGACAGATGGATAAACAGTATGGTATTTCCATACAATGGAATGTTAGTCATAAGAAGGAATGAGGTACTGATGCATGCTACAACAGAGATGAACCCTGAAAACACGTGCTCAGTGAATAAAGCCAGTCACAAAAGATCAAATATTTATAGGATTCCACTGATAGGAAACATCCACAAGAGACTAATCCATAGGAACAGATAGATTAGTGATTGCTTGGGGCTGGGCTGGGGTTAGGATAGGCCATGGAGGAGAGCAAAATGGGGGTGACAGCTAATGAGTAAGAATTTTCTCTTTGGGATGTGGAAAATGTTCGTAGTTTAGATTGTGGCACACTCTGAATATACTAAAAACCACTGAACCACTTTAAATGTATGAGTTTCATGCAATGTGAAATGTATCTCAATAAAGCTGTAAAAACTGGGAGATACGATGCAGTTGGACAATCAAACTGGCTTAAGCAGAAAACCTTTTCAAAATAGAGAAGATGCATTAGAGGAAAGATGCTACCAGAAAAGGAGAGAAATAAAGTGTGGGACCTTGCTGTCTCTTCAAGGTGGGTCATTCCATGCTCAACCCCTCAGGAATAAACAGGTAGCCCAACCTCCCAGGAATCTGATTCTGAACAGTCGCACAAGGAATAAAGGCACTTGGAGTGGTTACTTGAATGTTAATACCTTAGAGGCACTGTCTTTGGATTCTTGTAACTTGGTTCCCCAGAACTATTCCAGATCCTGGTTGTTCAATTCTCCTTCAATTCTGTCTCCCATAATTAGAGTTCTACAATTTCGGTAAGTTCTGCCCTCCTTGTTTAGGTTACCCCAAGTCAGTTTCTGCTAGGAAAAAAAATGGATTATTTTTGAATATTCAGGGAAGGCCACTGGATGCATATAAGAATCATGAGATTTACTGCGGCTAAGTGTGAGACACAGCTAATTTCCCCTGAAAAATTTCTGACACAGAACACTCCTTTAGGAATTCACCTAGTGATACTGATAGGTTACTGTAACAAATTGTTGTTCTGACTTCACCAGGCAGAGACCACAGAAATTCTTTTCAGTGACATTGTGTTCACTATGCTTTTAAGCAAACCAGATAGAGATACAAATATTGTTACATTTAACACTTTTGTTTTAGGTTTCAAATGTAGTGTCTTACACTTTAAAAAGAAGGTAAATTCAGTCACTAGGATACTGCTGACAAATCTTACATACCTAACAATGTTTTCTCAAATTTGAATAATGGATGTATTTTTTTAAATACGAAAAAGTCCTGGAAAAATGGAAAAACCTCAACTTGAGAAACCTTGTATCACAACTTCAGTTTCATAATGGTTATTAATATCATTTGATTATAAAAGCGAAAGTGTGAATGCAAACAATTCAATGTGCAACAACAGGTGAATGGATAAACAAAATGTCAGGTCCATACAATGGAACAATGATCAGCAATGAAATGAATTACTAACATGCTACAACCTGATAAACCTCCAAAACATCATGCTAAGTAAATGAAGCCAGATCCAAAAGACCACAGAGCGCTCGATTCCATTTATGTGAAATGTAGAGAAAAGGCAACTTTATAGAGCCGGGCTGAAGATCAGTCGGTACTTGGAACAGCCAGCTAGACCAAGGGTGAACAAAATAAAGACAGGAGGGATTTGGGGGAGGAGGTAACAGGTATGTTTTCAACCTAGACTGAACCTCCCCGTTAGCCTGGGAAGAGCCAAACCACAAACCCCAGACTGCAGGGGTGGCTGCACAACTCTATAAGTTTACTGAAATCACTGAAATGTACATGTAGCAACAGGTGACTTATACTAGCAACAGGTGAATTATACAGTATGTGAATTAGAGTTGAATAAAGCTTTTGGTGGGGAGGAGTAAATGCAAGGCAACATTATGTCAACATTATGTAATCTAAAATACCCCCCTTTGGAAGCACAGAGAAAACTTTTAAAGTATTTAAATACAAATTTACGCAGAATTCAGGGACCTCTGAGAATGCTCTCATAGATCCCTACATAGCTAAGAAAAATTGCCTCAAGGGCATAAGACAATCTTGGCAAAGTTTTCTGGGGACCTAAACATTCTTACCCTCTTTTGCATATGCACAAAAAAGATGAAACAAAAAAAAATCAGAAATGTTTTATGCTCATTTTAATGACAATCCTTCCAGAGTGACTTCTACAAAGTCCTATGCCTTTCTGTTATATTTTCATTTATCCTCATGCATTTAGTATTAAAACAAGACTAAAAATACATGTTTTAAAAAATAACCTATAGTTCTACACCTTTGTATTTTTTTTAAGCCTATCAACTGCAGGAACTCCTATCTCTCTTCCAGTAAAAACTCTGGGACCCCTTGCTAGGTTGTATTAACTTTTGCTTATTATAAATAGCAAAACTGATTTTCCCAGTTTGTGCTTTTCCTTGTTTTATCTTTTCTTTTTCTTTTTTTCCTGTTATAGAAGTTACTAATTGTAACACAGTTGAAAATTTCAGTCTTCCTTCTAGGTTGTTTACCTTCTAGTTTCAAGGCTGCAAGTTATCATTCTCCCATGGGTCTGACTGATTATAATCTTTTAAAACACAATGCACTTGAGCGTTCGCTGTCTCCATGACTCAGGCACATCTCCCAAACACAAAGTATCACATTTTGCTGTGTTGCCTCTCCCACATAGCAAAAGAGCTCACTGAGTTATGTGGGAGTGTCTGTCACCCATTAATGGCCCTAGGCTGCTGAGGCTTAAATCCTTCCTCTGTTGTCATCCTGTCTGCTGTCATTTCTCACATCTGTCTGTGGGTCTATTTATAGCTAGCACCCTTTTCTCCTTTAGGATGTACTGACTCCATTGTTCTAGGATTAGGAAGCTAACTTACTAAACTTACTGGTTTAGAGTTATATATAAATCAAAGCTGGGGTTTGAGGTTTTGAATAGTTTTTAAACTCCCCAGTATGTAAAACTGCATGAGCCCTGGTACCTTCACATGGCTTTTTCAAAAACATGCTGGTGCGGAGCACCTGAGTGGTTCAGTTGGTTAAGCATCTAACTTTGGCTCTCACAGTGCGTGAGTTCAAGCCCCACGTCAGGCTCTGTGCTGACAGCTCAGAGCCCAAAGCCTACTTCAGAATCTGTGTGTCTCTCTCTGTCTGCCCTTCCCTGTTCACCCTCTGTCTCTCTGAAAAATAAATAAAACATTAAAAAAAAATCAAAAACACGCTGGTGCTTTACCAAGATAGTGGAACACCCCATACTGCCATACTGGAACTCCTCTGCTCAGCTCTAACTCAGCTCTTAAGGAAATCAAAAATAGTGACAGCCTAGTTGCCAGTTAACTTGGACACAGGCAGCCACTACCTCCTCCTCTGCCCAGACTTTGATGAATGATTGTAACAGATTCTTCTGTTAACTGAACATAGCATGCTTCAGAGTTCTTTTTGACAACCCTCTAGTAAGAACCTAACAATGCAGAATTGTCACTTTGGTAAAATCCAGAACCATGGCCAAAAGCAGAGGAGGTCCACAGACATTTCTTGATTAGGAACTGTAGCTTTTTTTCTAATTTTTACAATCTAATTAACTAAATTTAAAATGCATAATGCCACATCAGCTTCCCTGTAAGGATATAAGCAAAATTGGTGCCAGTGTTTCCTCTGTGTGGAAGGAAGGTCATAGACACCGGGAGGGCGAGAGGGAACTTTTCACTCTACCTTAATACTTTTTGGATATTGAAAATGTGATTGTATTACTTTGACAAAAATAAATAGAATCTTTTTAAAAACTGCATTATAGAAGCAAAACTTACGAGGGTATATCAGAAGCCAACTGATCAGGAAAGCGCCACGCATAGCCCCCTCTGGGCCAGGGAGAACAAAACCCACTTCTTAAACCGTTTCACTTTCTGCCCGCAACAGCGGGGCTCTGTCTGATGGTCCCCAAGGCTCTGCTCTGGCTCCTGCTATCATTTCCACATTCCAACAAGAGAAAAAGAAAACAGAGCACAATCCTTCTAAGGACTCAACAAAGAAGTTGCACAGACCACTTCTGTTCACACACGGTGGCCAACACTTTGTCACAGGGCCATACATAACTGCAAGGGAACACGGGAAATAGTCTTTGGAAGGCCTATGTCCAGCTAAAACTTGGGAGATTTATCACTGAAGGAGAGAAAGGAGCCAGGTGTTGGTATACAAGTAACTGCGGCAACCTTAGCCACAAATGAGTTAACACACAACTGAAGGGTAAGAGTTCTCTCTGGTGGGAGACAACAGAACACATCTCAGGGGCTTCAGGTATATGAATAACCTTTATTTCTTAAGAAATAAAATTACCACATGGGTCTCATTTTCCATTGTTATTCCTTGAAGAGTGTATGTGTGCACGTAACATTCACTATGTAAGATTTCACAATTTAAAAACATACCAGCGTGGTTGAAGCTGGGTATGGGTACACGGGGATTTATTATACTATTCCCTCTACTTTTGAGTATGCTTGCAAATCACTAGAACAAAAATTTTATATACACACTTAGCATACATACATATACTTTCATCTTAATATCCTCTCAGACACAGAATACTTATTAAAACCTACACTGTAAAAAGTACTGTCCCAAACGTTTGTATATGGATACGAGAAGGAGAGGAGTATGTGATCTTTAAAATGCTTACTGTCTAATATGGAGATCACGATTAAAATAATACAGTCTATGACGGAGTGGCAGACAGAAGGAGAAGTACAAGAAGAATCCAGAGAAAGGAGAAGTCCGTTTGGTTTCAGAAAAATGAGGCTGCTATCCTTGGAAATAAGCAAATGTGACAAAAATAGTAAGTACCTAATAAAAAATAATAAACATGCAAACTAATTTTAAGCAATTAGATTTGTGCAGGCCTCTTCATGCAGCTGTCATTTTGTCTCAAAGTGAAGAATCAACTTAAGTGCAATCTAAGGAAGTGGAAAGAAAAATAAACTGCTGCTCTACTTTCTGCTTGCTACTCTGTAACCAAATCTCATCAATCAGTTTAGGGTGGGCTTCTGGACAGGCACGTCAGTCTCTCTGAAGGAGGCAGGGAAGCAAGATGACCGTGGGCATCTGCGGTCAGGCTGCTGGTGTCTGGATCTTCAGTCCACCCTCTGCAAGCTTTGGGATCATGCTATACAAGATGCTCCAGCATTCTGTGCCTCAGTTTCCGTATATAATATTTGGATAATGATAGTATCTACTTACGAGAGATACTGTGAGGCTCATCCTGTTCTTGTAACAGTGCCCGGCACACAGTAAACATTCAATACACGTTTGCTGCTGCTGCTGTTATCCATGGCTCTTGAAAATGAGCTCATTAAGTATCCCCTATAGTTCACCGGGGTGAGGGAGGTTATTTCAGACAAACTACAGACCTGAAATTGTGTAAAATATCCTGATGATTGTTCAAAAACCATGAAGGTCAAGCAAGGCAGCTTTGCAAGATAAATCTAGTGAGCCACCAAAACCCAACTTAAAGTTTTACAGAGAACCATGTCAGGCAAGTTACTTCATTAAGAGGATATGAAAATAAATTTTGGCACATTACAGGGCTTAAACGATTCTAACTTACAAAGCTGATTATTCCTCGTATGGGTTATCCTCGATGGTAATCTGGTTAATTTTTAATCGCAGGCCCTCTTGTGGCACCCCTCCCATTCTCTAGTTCTGTTTCTTCCTAAAGCTGTTGGGAATCCAAGCTGTGGTTAGAAAGAGCTCCCAGCAAAGCTCAATCAAGTTGGGAAGGTAGGACTAAAAATGTATTGTGCACACCAGTAAGGAAGAAATACTAAAACTGCGTGATGCCAACTACGGATAGTCTAGGATTATGGAGAGCACACCGAGGGGCAAAACAACCAGAAAAAAATGACACTGTATGTGGATGAAGCAAAATTTTGCTCCACCTTAAAGCACAAGTACAAATCAGATAGAGAGGGAAAGGAAGAAGCAACAGTGAAGGCAGAAAGATGGGGGAGCTCAGGACGCACGAGCCATGATGAGATCAGACAAGATAACACAGCAAAACAAGTCTTTGTTTTGGAGAACTGGGGTAAATCAACTTGCATGGCTAAACGTGGGGCTAAACTATGAACAGCTTTTTCTTTAACGATTAATCCACTATTGGAATTATTTGTCCCAGGGTTCTTCATTCTCTCAGCATAGAGAAGAAACTAACAGACCGTTTCAGAATAGTGCTTTTGAAGAACTAGGAAATTTCTCCAACATAAGGACCTTAATTGTACCCATTTATAAATTCTTAGTACCTAGGACAATAACTAGCACACAGTGTTTTGAAAATGTCCGACAGGGGCTCCTGGATGGTTCAATTGGTTAAGCTTCTGACTCCTGATATTGGCTGAGGTCATGGTCGCCTGGTTCGGGAGATCCAGCCCTGCATCAGGGTCCATGCTGACAGCACAAAGCCTGTTTGAGATTCTCATTCTCTCTCTCATTCTCTGTCTCTCATTCTCTCTCTCCCCCACCTCCACCCCTCCATGCTCACACACATGCACTTTCTCAGAATAAACTTAAAAATAAATAATAAAAATGCCAGCCAAATAAGTGTCTGAACAATGGCCACACAGCAATAGACCAAACCAGCAGGTCATGACTGTCTCTAACAAAAAAAGGTGTCTAAGTCTGACTGAGAGTTCACATTCTATAAACATCAAATGGATGTGTTTCATTACATCCACCACTTCTGTTATTTTTAAGCCTTCTCCTTTGGCATGCATGGTTTTTTTTCAATGATTTCTTTTTTAAGCTTGATGGCTCAGAATTCTAAACAATAATTTCTTCCTTGTAACTTTATTTTTAATTAAAAAAAAAAAAACCCAAAGGCAAATGGAGATATGAGGCTTTGCTTAGCTCACAACTACAGACGGAGACCTGTTCTCATCACCAACATTTATTTATCGAAGGAGAGAGAATGGTCCACTGGAGGTAATGGGGAATCTCTTGGTATATCTGGTATACCACCCCAAACCATTATTTATTACATAGTTTTTCTTTCCAAGCTTCCTCCCAACACCTAAAATTAAAAAACAATAAACAAGCCTGGCTAAGGACTTCTATACAAGTTCCAGAAAGTCCTTTGACACTAATACCCCCTTGGTAGTTGGTATTGAGATCAGTACTTCATGTTTATCATCAGTTATTTCTAAAGTTAGATATATTGCAACATAGTTATGTGGGGAGTGTTGTATTTTTTTGTTTGTTTTGTTTTTGTTTTAGAGCAGAGATAGTTTAAATGTAAAAAGATACTTCATAGCTACTTAGAGTCTTACTTACAATGTAGAAATTAATAAAAAATCATGGGTACACGCCAATAAATATGCAACTTGTGATATTATATAGCAAATCTGGTTCCTATTTTTGAGAAAGTAAACTTGATTTCTAAAGAAACTTTAAGGTGTAGCATGTTATACTGTAGTAATTTTCTTTGTAATCACAGTAATTCAACTGGTTGGTTCTAAATAAGACAGCAAAAACTACAGTAAAATTTAACCGATGACATGTGGTCAATAATAAATGAAATCTATAAATTCAAGACTCTTCCAACTAAAGTAGTCCAGTCTGAAGCAAGAAAGTCAAGCAGGTATGGCTTCCTTAGCATTGCTTTTGCCAAAAGTTATGCCTGAATTCAATCTTACTTAATATATTTTCATTTAAAAAAAAAAAACATGTTTGAATGTTTGTTTATTTCTGAGACACAGAGTACAAGTGGGATAGGGGCAGAGAGAGAGAGAGAGAGAGAGAGAGAGAGAGAGAGAGAGAGAGAGAGAGAGAGAGAGAGAGAGAGAGAGAGAGAGACATGAACCATGAGGTCATGACTGGAGCCAAAGTCGGAAGCTTAGCCAACTGAGCCACCCAGGCGCCACAATACATTTTCTTCCTTAAAAAAGTTTTAGGGGTGCCTGGGTGGCTCAGTCAGTTGGGCATCCAACTCTGTTTTGTGCGTTTGAGCCCAAACTGGGCTCTGTACTGATGGTGCAGAGCCGGACTGGGATTTTCTCTCTCTCCCTATCTCTCTGCCCCTCCCCTGCTTGTGCTCTCTCTTTCTCAAAGAAACTTTTTTTAAAAAATATTTAAAACAAAGTTTTAAAGCCATATCTAACAATAGTAAATATGGTGGCACCGGGGTGGTTCAGTCAAGTTAAGCCCCAGACTGTAGGTTTCATCTCAGGTCATGATCTCATGGTCTCATGAGTTTAAACCCTGCTTCTGGCTCTGGGCTGACACTGCAAAGCCTGCTTAAGATTCTCTCTCTCTTTCCCTCTTTCTCTCTCTACCCCTCCCCAGCTGATACTGTTTCTGTTTCTCTAAAATTAAATTAATAAACTTAAAAAAAATGGTAAATATGTCGATTCCAAAAAGATGAACTAAAATACCAATAGACATTTATTAGCTTATAACTGTTGCTTTGAGTCTTGATTTACACAGCACCACAAATGATTCTGTGTATTTTTTGGTGTCTATTTCAATTCTATAGTATTTATGTAATGCTCCATAAATCTTTTAAAATTTTTAACATATCCAGTTTAAAACTCTGCATAATCTAAATTTTAATTTGAGGAAATTTCCCATACAGGGACAGAGACTAAAGTGTCCAGCGAAGTGTCTATTTATCTGGCAGAATTACACTTTAAAATTATCAGAAAGGAATACAGGAGATGTTCAAGGAAAATGTTCCCATTCAAGATAACATTATGAGTGCCTGGAATGAATACAGAATGCATAATTTTCTTATAAATTAACAATGGGATGTACTGAGCTGACTGTATTAGATTAGATTCCATAACTGCAAAACCAAGCTTTTCACGGCCATATTGGTCTCCACATTTCTGAATGAATTAAAAGGCTTTAAACAAACTTCCTTTCCAGCACAGGAAATCCTGTTAGGCACCCCCACCCCCACCGCTACCCAGCAAGTATGCGTCATGGTCACAGATTTTCATTTCCCAACCCTTTAAAGGCCAACATTGGCTGTATTTCACAGGAAGTTCTTCCTTTATTCCTCCAATAGTTTGTAGGATAAACTTTGGTTAGATACAAGGTCAGCATAAATTGAGCTCCACTTTCTTATCACAGCATAGCAGCTGCGCAGAGGATGAGGCACCACCAGACCATGTATGCAACCAAACCTTTCTTTTTCTCAGTCTCTGAAATATATTAAGCGGCAGGTGGGTGGGCCTTCTGTGTCTTCTTGTTCTCGGATTTCTGTATTAATATCTAGAAATACCTTTGCAAATCAAGGGAAAAAACTCTATTTCCCTCCCCCAAATCCGAATTCTAACCAAAATGAAGTACCCAGAAAGATCTGTATTAGTTAACTGTGCTCCCAAATTGAATTTGAGGCTCAGAATAAAGACACATGAAAATGCAATTAAATGGAATCTAATGCAGAAACATTTTACTAAGTGGAGAACACCATAATTTCAATAGGACTGTGGGAAATCATGCTATTTTAAGACACATCTGAAAGAGCAGGCAAGGTAAATTGAGGTTACCAATGGAATTCTTGAGAGCACTAATTTATTTTGGAGGAATTTTCTTTCACCTCCTCCCTAGATAGTACACAGATTTCACTGATGAGAGTGAAAATATCCCTTTGTTCCAAAAAAACAAGCCATTAACAATGTAGTGGTAGTAAATATGAGACCACAATTGGCATGCCCAAACATTATTCTCCTAAGTATAGCTCTAGTGGCCTTGGTTCTCACACTATTATCTTCCCTAAATTTGGCTGCACAAATTGTTATGGGGCACATTAGCCTAATTCCCCAAACAAAAGTAATCTCAATATTTATTCCTATGGAAACTAAATCAAAATAGCACATATGTTCTAGTAGCAGGCTTTATTGTGTCCCGATCTCTTTTTTAAAACCAGAAAATCTGACCCTGTCAAAAATGGACAATTCAAGGGTTTCATTTACATTACAAAAGAGTTAGTAACTTATAATGATCTCTTTAGTGTTAATTAACATTCAGTTGACATCTGTTGTATAAACAGAGATCTATCAAATCAGTCCACTCCTACCACCACTGCCCAGAATATGGCCACGCACATTGTGTGGTAACAAGGAGAGGTCCATACATGTTCTATGCGAATAGGGTTCTCTGATCAAGTAAGTTCAGGAAATCATATCCAGAGTGAAGTATTTTCTGATCATATCTGGTCACAGAATCAAGACTCCCTAAAGCTGTTTGACTACAGAATCTTCTTCTCAAATAATTCCAAATTAACAACTCATAGAGTTAGCATTCTTTGGAAGATACTGGGAAATGTTGCTTTCAAAAAAGAAATCATCATTCCTTCCTATGCACCAACACAGTCTCTATAGTATGTACACAGCGTTAAACAAAATGAGTCATCTTTCTGTCCCACCATATTGGTACTCATGAATGTTTTGGCAGACACTCTCAAGAGCATTAACAATGCTGCAAAGAGAGGCAAATGCCAACTTATTAGGCCATGGTCCAATATCATCGTCCAGTTTCAAGCTGTGATGAGGAAGCATGGTTACATTGGTGAATTTGAAATCACTGATGATCACAGAGCTGGGGAAAATGTTGTGAACCTTAAGAGCAGGTTAAACAAGTGTGGAGTGATCAGCTCTAGATTTGGTGTACAACTCAAAATCTAGAAAAATGACAGAATCATCTGCTCCCATCTGGCCAGTTTGGTTTCATTGGACTGACAACCTCAGCTTCCATCATGGACCATGAAGAAGTAAGATGAAAGCATACAGAAGGAAAAATCCTGACATTCTTTTTTTAGGGATGGAATATATGTATATAAATAAGATGCTTCTGCGAAAAAAAAAATTAAATGAACCAGTACTAGAAATGTGGCTATTTCACAGAACATCTAGACTAGTTTACTAATGCTCTGTTCCTGCGGGGTCAGAACTAGCTGAAGTTCAGCAGTGGAGTTAGACCACTTACACAGGGGACACACGTGCTCATCAGCTTGATGCAGTCCTCTGACTCTCTGTAAGCCACAGTTCCCCACGTCATGCACGGGAACTCCCTGCCTACTTCTCCTGGGCATTTATTTGTCTGTGAAACTCTGTGCAGAAGAAAGAACAACGTGGGAAATGAGCCAGAAGCCTGTTCCCCAAAACTGATCAACTATAGGCATAGTGAGAAAGCCCAGATCTTGTAAATCTCAGAACTTTTCAATGTCACATCTTCTTTCCCTCAAGGCTCAAGATCAGTACTTAGACTCTGTACTCCTACTCTAACCTTAATTCAGCTAGAATGCTCTGCAATGTGTTTTCTATACTAAATTCTCAGTACCTCACCATCCCAATATTAACAGCAACAGTTTATTGAGCATTCACTATATTCTAGGCTCTAAGCTAAGTACATGAGCACTGCATTATTTAACTAGGTCTCATCGCAACTCTCTGGCATGTCCGTTTATTATCCTCTTGTGTATTGATGAGAAAACAAGATTAGATTTGCCAAAGTCACACAGAGAGTATGTGGCAGAGCGGGTCAACTATCTTAACCATTACACTACACTGAGCCTTCTTTTTTTAATGTTATTTTTGAGAGAGACAGACAGCACCAGCGGGGGAGGGGAGACAGGGAGACACAGAATCTGAAGCCGGCTCCAGGCTCCCAGCTGTCAGCAGAGCCCAGTATGGGACTCGAACCACAAAATGCAAGATCATGACCTGAGCCGAAGTTGGACACTTAACTGACTGAGCCATATAGACGCTCCCAAAAAATTATTTAAGTAGCCAATGGCAATGAGAAAGAATGAAATCATGTCATTTGTTGCAATGTGGATGAAACTGGAAAGTATGCCGAGTGAAATAAATCAGAGGACAGATATCTTATGTTTTCATTCATATGTGGATCTTGAGAAATTTAAGAGAAGTCCACAGAGGAAGGGAAGGGGAAAAAACAGTAACAGAGAGGGAAGGAGGCAAACCATAAGAGACTTTTAAATACAGAAAACAAACTGAGGGTGAATGGGGGGTAGGGGAAGGGGAAAATGAGTGATGGGCATTGAGGAGGGCACCTGTTGGGATGAGCACTGGGTGTTGTATGTAAGCCAATTTGACAATAAATTATATTTAAAAAATAAATAAATTTAAGTAGTCAACTATCTAGAGGTAGCATCAGATCCCACAGGCTTAAAGTCTCAGTCCTTTAAAATCGATCCCACTTGAGATACGGCCTGCAAATCCAGGTTGTCACCTGGGCTTCTGACCAACCCACTGTAAATAGGAGGGTCCCATAACCCCTAACGTATTTAAATTTAAACAGTGACTAGCTGCTACTTGAGAAATTGTGATTCATAAAAAGAAATATATATTGTAGTCTTTATCCAACATTCCCAGCACACAGTTCCTAAAACCCTTGGAATTTCCTAAGTGATAGAAGCAAAAAAGGTGAAAGGAGTGTCTTCTACATTCATAAGTCCCTTTCAACCACACCTAAGTTTACATTAATGGGGTGACTTCTGGAATGCCCCAGTGGTTGGGAACTGGTTGCCAGGGGAACCAATCAATTACTTGATTTCAGGGTTGGAACTTTTTTTTTTCATTTGTTTATTTTGAGAGAGAAAGAGTGACACTGGGGAAGGGGCATGAAGAGAGGGGGAGAAAATCCCAAGCAGGCTTCCCTCTGCCAGCACAGAGCCTGATGCAGGGCTCAAACCCACAAAGCCATGAGATCCTGACCTGAGTCTAAACTGATCCCAATGCTTAAATCAGGTACTTCATGGGGGTTGCAACTTTCAACCGCGCCCCACCCCCCCACCTCTAGGGAGGGGAGAGGAATGGAGGTGAAATCGGTCAATGGCCAATGATTTAATCAATCATGTCTATGTAATGAAGCCTTGATAAAAACCCCAAGGGAAGGAATGTGGTGAGCTCCCAGGTTGGGGAGCCTGTGGAGGTGCTGGAAGAATGACGTACCTGGAAAAGGCATGGAAGCTCCAAGCCCCTCTGCCCATACCTGGCTCTGTGCAGCTCTGTCAACTGGCTCTTTCTGAGAGCCTTTTATGATCCTTTTATGATAGATCCACTAAATAAATGGCTTCCTGAGTTCTATAAGCCACTCTAGTAAAGGATCAATTGTTTGCTGGGGGGTGGGTGGGGAAAAGTATAGTCAATGGAACTTCCAATTCATAGCTGGTCTGTCAGAAGCCAAGGTGGCAACCTGGACTTGGAACTGACATCTGAAGTGGAGGCAGCCTTGTAGGGCTGGGCCCTTACCCTGAGGGATCTAACACTCTCTCCAGATAGAGAGAGTCACACCTGAGTTAAATTCTAGGACACAAATGAGCTAGATTGTAGGACACCTAGCTGCTAAGAATTCCTTGGGGTCAGAAAAATCACCACACATTTGGTAGACAGAGGTACTGAGTGTAGAGGAAAGAAGAAAAATAGAATTTTCTCTCGCACCACTAAACTGGGCAATTCCAGACAAACAGTTCTATAAGCCTTTTTGCACATACTTCCTATATATGTGCACCATTAAGCATTTTCTACAGTGGCTTGTTAATTTCCACATGGGAAAACCAAAAGATCAGAGAAGCCAAGGAAAGACTCTGGTCTCGGTTTGAACACGAACTTTCATATTAAACTAACAGGCCATATCTTAAAAAGTAACAACAGAGTGCCTTGAACACAGTAAATAATACATGTTTTTTTAGTAAACAGACAAAGGCTTTCGCTTCCCAATGTACAACAGAACTCTCTAGAATAGTGATGAGGGAGCGTGGGGCAAGATGAGGGCAAAGGCAGGCTGACAGCACCCCGCTCTCCCTGGTAGCATATACGGGATAGTCCTTGGACACTCCAGGCTACCCCAAAACAGGAAAGGACAAAAGAGCAAATGGTTAAAGTGCTAAAAGTCTCCACCAGTCTACCAGAAAAAGGCAATGCTACCAATGGCCAGTAGGAACGCTCTACTATCTTAATGTTTTGCTAGCGGGGAAAACCACCTTGGCTTGACAACAGCTAGGCCTCCAGTAAGTCTCGAGCATGTGAAAGTCTCTTTGGAAACTCCCTCTTGACTTTATCTCCCCTGACTCCATGAAACAGTCACCCCACTTGCAGCACAGCTCTTCCTGCCCATGGGCCCTGTCCCCATGCTTCAATAAAATCACCTTTTCACAAAGACATCTTTAAGAATTCTTTCTTGGACGTTGGCTCTGGACCTCACGAACTGCGCCCCCCCCATCATCCCCAAATTTCATCAATATCATCAGATGGAACTATGATAACAAGTTCTAATGAATATTAAAATGTACTTAAATGTTCAGAGCTAATAAAAGTAAAATGTAACGCCTGGGTGGCTCAGTCGATTAAGCCTCTGACTCTTGATTTGGGCTCAGGTCATAATCTTGCCTTGGGATTCTCTCTCCGCCCCTCCCCACATGCAGGAATGCGTGAACGTTCTCTCAAAATAAATAATTTTTTTATTAATTTGTTTTATGCTTTATTTATTTCTGAGAGAGAGAGAGAGAGAGACAGCATGAAGAGGGGAGGGTCAGAGAGAGAGGGAGATACAGAATCTGAAACAGGCTCCAGGCTGAGCCGGCTGTTAGCACAGAGCCCGACGCAGGGCTTGAACCCAGAAATCTGAACCATGAGATCATGACCTGAGCTGAAGTTGAACACTTAACCAACTGAGCCACCCAGATGCCCCTCAAAATAGATAATTTTTTTAAAATCTAAAATGTAGCAGACATACTTATGTGGGGATCTGTCCAAGGTCACTTATATAAGTCACTTGGCCTTTCGAGTTTTGTAGAATGAAGGGAATGACTTATTTGATTCCTAGTCATTTTTAGCTGTCAAATTTTAGCTGTCAAGCATGTCATGGGTACTCAGGAAACCTTTTCTATTTAATAACTGTAGCGGAGTACAGCTTAAAATGATAAAAATCAGATCTAGAACCTTATTTTATTCTTTTCACTGAAACCCTCTGCCACTTTGCAGAGCTATTAATAAAGAAAAGTACATTTTGATCTCTTCTTAGCCAGAGATGCCCTGCTGCCTACCACACGTGTACGCACTTCTGAGCCCTACACTGGCAAAGCCTGGTTTTCTTACATTAATGGACCCGACACTGCTCTTCTGAGATCCTCAATTTCTGTATTCTTCCACTTTGGTCTAAAATCCTCCTCCATTTAAGTCCCAAAATGATACTCCGTTTTTAGTTGACACATACAACATATATTTTCTAATAAACTAAATAATGTCTGAGTGAGGAGTGGGCAGGGAAAGTAGCATAATCACAGAGTAACTGCAGCAGCAAAAGAGTGGATTCACTTCGTCAGTAGCTGGAGTACGCAGCACAGAGTTCCAAAGATCTTCATTTTGCACTGGGGTTTACTACCTGCTCTTCTTCTAAATGCCGACATAACTGAACAGCCCAGCTCCATCTCAGATGGCATGCAATCAAGGAAAATAATGGGCCATAGCAAATAACTTCAAAGCCTTGGCACCTCTTAGGTTAATAATATATAATTGCTACAATTTCTTTCAGCACAGTACTTTAATTAAGTGCACTAAAGTCTCTACCTACCAACTTATTTTCAACCACAGGCTGCCATTTTGCACTCTAAAATGAGGTATCTAAAGTGCTTTTTTCAAAAAGTACACCTCTCCTCAGTAACCTTTCCTGTAACACTGGCTGAGACACGGGCTCATTCTAAGCCCACCTCCTGAGATAAGACTCAAAGAATAAGCTGTAGCTTTAAAGAGCTACACAAAGTACTCACATGGTTTTGTAAATGAGGTGCTATAAACTTTCCATACTGTATCCTCATGCAATGAAAAAAAACAAATGGCCTCAAGAGGCAAAAGATTTTTAAAAAACACAAAACACACAGGGTTGGGAAAACATCAATTTTGTGCTATTAAAATATACAAAAACAATATACAAAAGTGTATTTTAAAAATTCCATTCCTAACACTAAAAGAGAAAGTGGGATGAAAGTCACTGAAAATGACTCAGTATCATCACAAAGGCATTTGTCTTCAATAACTTTCATAATGAAAATGGTAATGGTAATTCAGTGTTACTTATGACTTCCTTATTTTAGAAACTATTTTTCACTAGTCCTACTTGAGACTGAACTATAGGACTTCGATATATGGCAGTAACCATCAGAGAAACTAAAAACCAAACATTTAAAAATGACTGACACTGCAGTTCAAGGCTGGAGGTGAAGAGGGAATGGTTGCTTTTCATCATAAACATGTTCATTATTTTTAATTATGTGTATATACTATGTTGGTAATTTTTTTAAATTTAATTCTGAGAGAGAGAGAGAGAGAGACAGTGTGACAAGGGGAGGGTCAGAGAGAGAGGGAGACAGAGAATCTGAAATAGGCTCCAGGCTCTTAGCTAGCTGTCAGCACAGAGCCAGATGCGGGGCTCAAAACCACGAACCGTGAAATCATGACCTGAGCCAAAGTCAGACGCTTAACCAACTGAGCCACCCAGGCACCCATATGCTGGTAATGTTTTTAAGTTTATTTTGAGAGACAGAGCATGCAGAGGGGGGCAGAGAGAGAAGACGGACAGAGGATCCAAAGCAGGCTCTGTGCTGACATCAGAGTCTGATGTGGGGCTCAAACTCAGGAGCTGTGAGATCATGGCCTGAGCCAAAGTCAGATGCTTAACTGTCTGAGCCACCCAGGTGCCCCAGGTTGCTTTTTGGTTTGTTTGTTAAGTTACAAGACTAAATTTTGGAAGAGTGTCTACAACAGAATTTCTATAATAATTATTTCCCCTACCATCTACATCACTACACCATACTTTTTGAGGGGGAAGAAGACACAGATTGAACCTTTGCCAGTTTCTTTTCTGAATATACTAATATCCTCCAAACGTTAGCCCAGGGGTTCAGGGGAGGGAGTGATCGGCTTTGATGGGGGTCAGAAATAACCTCAAAAGAAGCAGATGAACCAAACACCACGTGGTGTGGGAATGGTAAGAACAACACTGAGGGTCAAGTGACTGACTGGGCAGGGCCATCTCTTACCCAACAGGTACGCGGGGAGCATGTGAGCAAGACACCCAGAAGGACAAGCGAGGACCCACCACAGGAGAGAAGGTATTTATCATCAGAAAAGTTCCCTCTGGTAACAACTCCGGTGTGGAAGTGAAGGTCACTGGACGTGGGCTGTGAGGATGTGAAGAGAAAGATACTGAAGACCTCCATCAGGGTGCAGGAGTGACGCCGAACCAAGTGCCCAAGTGTCCCAAAGAACGAGAGTGTGGGGTTCAGCAGGTGGCCTGCCCCCACAGGAGAGGGAGGGCTTCTGTACAAACAGTGAAAAGGTGTCTGGAATCAGCAAAGCAGAGCTGAGCAGGGGGCAGAGCTTCCTCTAGGAAGGGCCCCAAAGATCTGTTTATCCTTGGAGACGAAGAGGGAGAAACAGAAAGTCTTGGAGGAACAGCCTATGAAGAGGGTAAAAGGCTGGGGCACTCACTTACAGCAGAAAGAGTTTTCCACAGGGCCCAGCAGAAGCGGAAGGAAAGGGGTAGAACAGAGAGCCTGGCAGGGAGGGCAGCTTCCTACCTTTTCTGGCTGAGGACGAAGCTGACCAGCCCTGTAGACCTGCTGCAGGCCAGGCGAAGAGCTTCTTTATTTAAATTCCAGAGAACAATACAGTGTACTATTAGTTTCAGGTGAACACTATGGTGATTCAGGCCTCGCATACATTCAGGTGCACGGCTTTCATTCAGCAGCTGTGGGTGCTCGGCCGGGCCTGGCCCGAGGAGCTGGGGTGGTGGCATTTAGGCCTGGCACACCCCTCCTTACCCCAGGTGAGGCTGGGCACTGCAGAGGTGAATGGTGAGTAAGGGGGTGTGGGGGCAGAGGTCACACCCCCATCTTCAACACACACTGCTCATACTACATTCCTCTAAATAGCCCCAATTTCAACTTCCCACAATCAGAAAGCACAACTTTTTGCACGAACTCAGGTTATTTTTTCCACCATGAAACCAAAACTCAAGCTTTGGCTCATAGCCATTGCAGCCAGCAGCATGGAAGGAGGAAAAAACCACACCTGAACATCCACTCACACTGTCAACTCATCAACATTCTCCCTACCAGATTACTCTCCACTAACCCTGGCCTGTCAACCTGGGCTTCAAAGGGTAAGCTGGCTCTAAAACACCATGCTACTCCTTTCTGGTAAAAAAAATAATAATAATAGTAGTAACAGCACTGGCTTCTTGGCACTTGGGGAGGAGAGGGGTGAACTAAGATTAATGCTGCTATGCTCCTCCTTCAGGAAGCATCACAGCCTGGAGTATTCCGGAAGTACCTGTGAGGTCGAGAACTGTCATCAATGTGAACCTGCAGGCATTTGTAAAAGCGAAAGAAGAGAGGGAAGCTAGAGGTCAGTTAGGGAGAAATGTCATTTCATGGAAAAAGCAGACAAAAGATTTGCTCATGGTAAATACACAACAACATGAGACATTCTTGTACTTTAATTTCAGCTACCTGTGACTAAGAAACATTTGGTATTTACCATGTTTATTCATTCACCTGCCATGTGCCTGGCACCAGTTAGATGCTTGGGCTAACTATAGGTGGGGGTGGGGGGACATAACTATTTGGTATAACACACACTAGGTCTCAGGATCTTTAGAGGGAAAAGCCAGTCCAGTTGTTAGCCATCTTTTCTGGCACTATACCCACTCACTCCTAAATAACATAGATCTTACAAAGGGGAAAAACCAACCAACCCTTTGAGGCCATTATTATTTTCTTTACCTATAAAGAGACAGGCTCTCCTGCATTGCCTTCCATTGTTTTTACAGAGCAGATCTCTAAAATGTTGTGAAGTGGCATTATAATTTTAAGAGCAGCAGCGGCTGCCTGTTTCACTACTTGACTAGACAATTCACACATGCTGTGCTCTTTTAAAATCTACTTGAGTAGAGGGCACCAGAGGGAGGAGATCAGGAGCCCAGGCCAGAAGTGCAACCACCTCCCAGTTGAGAATTCTCAAAGGAGTTTCAAGCTCTCCTAAAATCCTCTGCTGAGTCAGGAGGGCACTCTGTGCAAATCTTCAGAGATGGCAGGTGTGGCTTTGACCCCCTGTCATTCACACATTCACTCCTTCCTTCCTTCCTTCCTTCCTTCCTTCCTTCCACAAACATGCGTGGAGCACTTAGTATCCACTCTGCACCTGGCTCTGCCCTGGGCACTGTGGTCACAGGGATGAGGAAATTACAAGATGGATGCTGCTCCCAAGCATACGGGGAGGGGAACAGCTTTCAAGGCAGAAGAAACCACATATGCACAAAATAGGAAAGGGGGGGAGGGTTCTAGGGCAACGAAAAGTAAAATTTAAGAGAAGGAGGAGCCATGGGCAGGGCTGAGGGGTGTTTTTCTTGTACGAGCTCTGCATGCCCACTGACCTTCTCCATTCATGGTCCATCCCAGGTGCCAGGTCCAAGCTTGGTTCTGAACAGAATCATGCCCAGTGTTCACCAGGGTACACTGTGACCCAGCTGGCCAGGAGGGCTGCAGAAGGCTCTGTGGAATACCCTAGAGGGGCTTTGTTCTGCCATGAGCTGTATTTCTGACCAAAATGCTAGACACTGCACTGTTTTCTGGCAGAATTACCTAACAATGTGAGACCACGGTCATTCTCCCTGGGTAAAAACAGAAGATAGTGACATGTGCCTGGATAGTTGGGAAGCCGCCAATTCTCTTAGTTTTAACAGAATTTTCAGTCACTTAAAAAAAGTTTTTCTATACAGAGAGACAAGAAACATAGCATTAAGTGCACCTCACAGTTCTAGAAAAATACAAAGCTCTTGTCAACTTTTACCCTGTGGTGGGAGAAGATGAAAACCCAGAACAACCAATGCCTTGGACATGTTAATTCTGTGATTTGGTCCATCTTGTGCTTTACTGCAAACTAACTTGGAAAAGAGAAAACTCCTCATTCTGAACAAGAAGAGCTAATGTCTGATACTGCAAGAAAGAGTCTCCATACAGAAACGAAATAGCTACAATAAAATCAATGCTACTCAGGGCAACAGATAAAAAGTCTCTGGAAACCATACAGAGCTCTGTAGTCTCTGTGGAAAGTCAGATCAAGATGGAGGAATTAAGTTGGACCACTTTCTTACACCATACACAAGAATAAACTCAAATGGATTAACGACCTAAATGTGAGACCTGAAACCATAAAAATCCTTGAAGATAACACAGGCAATAATCACTATGACACCAGCCATAGCAACATTTTTCTAGATATGTCTCCTGAGGCAAGGGAAACAAAAGCAAAAATAACTATAGGGACTACATCAAAATAAAAAGCTTCTGCACAGTGAGGGAAACAATCAACAAAACTAAAAGGCAACCTACTGAATGGGAGAAGATATTTATAAATGATATATCCAATAAACGGCTAGTATCCAAAATATATAAAGAACTGATACAGCTCAATACCCAAAAAACAAATAATCCAATCTAAAAATGGGCAGAAGACACAAACAGACATTTCTGCAAAGAAAACACATAGATGGCCAACAGACACAGGAAAAGAGGCTCAACACCATTCATCATCAGGGAAATGCAAATCAAAACCACAATGAAGTATCACTTCACACGTGTCAGAATGGCTAGAACAAAAAACACAAGAAGTAACTACTGTTGGGTGAGGATGCAGAGAAAAAGGAACCCTTGTGCACTGTTGGTAGGAATGCCAACTGGTGCAGTCACTGTTTTAAGGAACAGTATGGAGTTCCTTAAAAAACTAAAAATACAATCCAGTAACCGAACTACTAGGTATTTACCCCCCAAAAAGACCAAAATGCTAATTCGAAGGGATACTCGTGCCTGTATATTTATCGCAGCATTATTTACAATAACCACATTATAGAAAGAGCCTGGGTGCCCCCCAATAAATGAATGGATAAAGAAGTGGTGTATGTATACAATGAACTATCACTCAGTCATAAAAAGAATGAAATCTTGCCACCTGCAACAAGATGGATGGATCTAAAGAATATGTTATTTTTAAATGTTTATTTATTTTTGAGAGAGAGAGACAGAGAGTGAGCAGGGGAGAAGCAGAGAAAGACGGAAGCACAGAATCTGAAGCAGGATCCAAGCTCTGAGCTGTCAGTACAGAGCTCAACGCAGGGCTCGATCAAACCCACGAATGAGAGATCATGACCTGAGCCAAAATCAGACGCTTAACCAACTAGGCCACCTAGGTGCCCCCAAATGCAAATCACTGTAGATTTTAGACAGTTTTTAGTGAAAAGAGATAGTTCAAATTATTACATTATATCATATATTCTAGAAAATATAAGCAGCAAATCTGAATCTGATGAGCCAGAACACTGTTCCCTCAACAATATATTATCCAAAAGCAGTTCCAGCTACCATGATGTTTGAAGTAGCAAATGCTTTCTTTCTGCCAATGGCTCTACATTACACAGCTGTAGGAAAAAAGGGAATGCTCCCTGTTGGGCTCTGTTTTAAAAATCTAGTCCACTAATGTGGGAATCAAAACTAATGATAACATTCAACTATTACATGTAAAAATCTCAGTGACTAGTGCTCTACATACTTCTTACTGTATGCATTCAAAAGGATTTCCTTTTACAGAAATGTCAAAATAGAGGTATGTCTTGAACAATGAACAAGTCCTGGGTAGGGCTGTCAGCATGAAGACATAATCTGATACTAGAGGCATTTTTACAAGTTCTACAATTTTCTATATGCAAAATGTCATCTACTTTTGGTCTATATGTATACATATTTTTTAATTTTTCAATTTAGGAAGATGTTTGGTCATAAGACCTAGAGCACTTCAAAAAAGGAAAAAATGGCTTCCTTCTAACTTTAAGGGAAAAGACTTACCTTGATAAATTACCTTTGCTACTACAAAGTTTGAAACTATTCTGTTTCAAAAGAGCAGCTTTGGGATAGCCTGAGCTAGACAAAGGGCAGGCCCATTTGTAACCAAGGAACATTCTTACAATCCCATAAACTGGGGTGTGTTCAATCTTACAACAATTTGCCCTGCTGAGTCTTTCATTTTCCTCTGAAAACATCATGAAAATGAAGACATTCACGGTTAAATGAGAAAGGTCCCTGCTGGTCTGATCCTAAATGGGAATAACGACCTTGGCAAGTGAGCCTGAATGCCCTGCTAGGCAGATGTCCGCTTGGCAGCCTGTCACCCAAGATGTGAAGGCTAACTATGCAATTGCATGATGAACCAGGCCTGCACTTTCCCTGGGCTGGAACTGGATATCCCCAGACACGCTTCAGGAACCAACTTTGACCTCTGGGCAGCCCCTTAGTGGATCACAGAAGTTTCAATGCTGACTTCCCACTGGCCTTGAAAAGCTATTTTATGAACTAGATACAGAATGTCATGACTAAGAGTCTTGGTCCTTCGTAGGTAACTAATTAGTATTTGGGTACAAAACATAAAACTAAGAGAGACCCTGTTTGTTCCTAGCCATCTAAGAAGTTGGTATACAAAACAGATTTTAACTAATATTCTGTAAATAAATTCAATAAATTAGCTAGCTATAATAAAAGACTTAGGTTCAGTATGATTTTTTTAATATCTACCATTTTGAGCAATTAAAGAGCAGACATTTGTCTCTTAAAAATTTTTAAGTTTATTTACGTATTTACTTAGAGAGTGAATGTAAGTGGGGGAGGGGCAGGGAGAGAGCCAGAAGACAGAGAATCCCAGTCTCCACACTGTCACTGCTGAGCCTGATGTGGGGCTCGAACTCACAAAGCGAGAGCATGACCTGGGCCAAAATCAGATACTTAACAACTGAGCCATCCAGGTGCCTCAAAATTTTTTATTATAAAAACCTTATAGCAACATTATAAGCTTTAGAAAGTGGAGAGAAAAGAAGGGATATCCTCAGTCTCAACACTACAGTTTCACTTTTATCTATTCATCTGAAAATGCACACTTAATTATATTCATGCTATATAAGCAACTCTATAGTATAATTTTTCATTTATTTTCAACACTGCTCACTTTCATGATATTTCCTACTATTTTATTCCATTGAATTAGAATTTTGTTTAATATGGTTTACTTATTTTTGTTAGGGCTTTCATAATTTATTTTACTTTATTTTTTAAAGTTTTATTTATTTATTTATTTATTTAGTAATCTCTACTCCCAGATTGGGGCTCGAACTCACAACTCTGAGATCAAGAATCACAAGCTCTTACTATACCATAAATCACCTCTCAATATTGTGTTAAAAATATAAGATAGGAAGCCAGAAGTAGCTCCAATCAGACAAAAACTGAATGGATGAAAAAGTACCCACTCTAAAAATCATTCAAAAATTTAATTAAGATTAAATTATAGAGAAATGATTAAAAAAATACAGTTTTATCAGATCTCTGGAGAAATGAACATTTAGTTTATAAGCAACAGAAGATACAGTAAAAGGAAAGACTGACAATCTAAAATGTTAAACATATATAATTCAAAAAAGAATATTCTGACAGCTAACAAAGTCAACTGTCAATAAAATGTAAGCTAACAAGAAAAACACATTTTAGGGGCGCCTGGGTGGCTTAGTCGGTTAAGCTTCCGACTTTCGCTTAGGTCATGATCTCGCGGTTGTGGGTTCAAGCCCCGCATCGGGCTCTGTGCTGACTGCCAGCTCAGAGCCTGGAGCCTCTTTCGGTCTGTGACTCCCTCTCTCTCTGACCCTCCCCTGCTCACGCTGTCTCTCTCTCTCTCCTAGAAATAAAAAAAAAAAAAAAGTTAAAAAAAAAAAACACATTTTAAAAACTTTAAAGTAACTTATTTCAAGAAGGACTCCAGAAGAATAAATTAATGTATAAAATAGTTAAGGGCAGAAATATTTTAAAACAGCACTCTGCACATAAAATCAATTTTCAAATACAACTGCTATGGGTACTCTGAAGCCTGTTGTTTCTTTCAAAAAGTGTTACTACACCAACAAATAATCTACACACATTAAGTGGTAGCAATGAGAACTAAAGAAATACAGGGAACGAAGTGACCTACATGAATTACGATTACTCCTCACAATAACGTATGCTTCCGTTTATTACTTGCATGTTACAGGTAAGAAAAGCAAGCCTCAAAGAGTTTAACTAACCTGAACAAGGTCATGGAGCTAGCATTGGAATCCAAATATCCTGATCCAAAGCCAGCATTTAGTCAACATACTATAAACTTTATTGGTCCTCCAAACAAAGTATAACTGCTAAAATCTACGGGGTGCCTGGGTGGCTCAGTCAGTTAAGCATCTGACTTTGGGTCAGGTCATGACCTCACGGTCCATGGGTTTGAGCCCGGTGTTGGGCTGTGAGCTGACAACTCAGAGCCTGGAGACTGCTTCCAATTCTGTGTCCCCCTCTCTGCCTCTCCCCACCTCGTGCTTTGTCTCTATCTCTCTAAAATAAATGAACATTAAAAAATTTTTAATGGGGGGCTCTTGGGTGGCTCAGTTGGTTAAGCATCCAACTTCAGCTCAGGTCAAGATCTCACAGTTTGTGGGTTTGAGCCCCACGTTGCACTCTGTGCTGACAGCTCAGAGCCTGGGGCCTGTCTTCAGATTCTGTGTCTCCCTCTCTCTCTGACCCTCCTCTGCTCATGCTGCCTCTATCTCTCTCTCAAAAGTAAATAAAACATTAACAAATTAAAAAAATTTTTTTTAATTTTTTAATGAAAAAAATAAGACAAAATCTAATCTATCACTATAGGCTATCAACTTAAAATAACTTCTTTCTCCTCACAAATGATTATTACTATGCAAATGAATAGTAATAATCATTTGTGAGGAGAAAGAATTTATAGATAACCTTTCTATCCCCATCATATAGTAGTTTTATTCCATATATGGATCATAAAATATCTATAAATGGTTTACTGTAATTCATCAATGACCCATACCATATATATCATGCAAGCACTTTGATATATACCAGCCCAGTCATATGTTTACACAACATCGTGTCTATTCCAGACAATGACTATCTATAATCTCAAGAGCTCAATGTCATTGGATTTCAACTAAGGTAAGGTGTGACCCTGATAGTTTCCAGAAGTCCATGTGACTTTGAGAGTGGCAGAACCGCTGTTGGCTGCTCTCCTACAATGCTATTACACAATCAGCACCAAAAAAATGAGGGATGAGGAAAACAGTCAACTTCCCGAAATACAGTCCTTGTCCTTTTGGGTTATGGGCACTGAAAAAGTGTTGACAAAAATGTATTATTCTGGAGTGATGCCCTCCTACCCCACCCCCTCCCAATCTGTTTATCTTTCAGAGAGGGACCCTAGCAAAGTGAAGAACATGCAGATAAAGTAGGTCAGTCAGGCTGGTGAGAGGCCTGGACAGCACCATACACTCATTCATTCACACATCAATACATGTTCAAGGTGCTCGCAGGAGCCAGCAAGCCAAAAATAGAATCAGAGTCTCTATCCTTACAAAACCTGCAGTTCTACAGAGAGAAACCAGAGAAAATAATGGCAATATAACATAGAGTATGGTTTAATACAGGTCAAGGGAGGTGCTTTTAGATTTCAGAAGATGGGAGAGAAACTGGCGACCTGAGATTCCACACTCTATGAGGTCTGGGCTCTCAGGCTCAGTGCTGGAGACACAGGCTGGAACTGGGAATGGGGATGCTCCAACTGAGGGTCTTGGTCCAGAGCAACATCAAGGCTTATTCCCCAAAGAGGATCTCCAGTGACCTCGAACAAGATCACCTTCCACTGGCGGGGAGGGGGGCTGGGTTAAACATAGATTTGGGTAAGTAAATAACTTTCACTTGCAGTTGGTCACTACTTTTTAAGAAGAATGGACAAATTCACTGTCTACTGAGTGACCAGTTCTATTCAAGAGTGACTGATATGGGTATTTTAAAAGAATTCCTATGAGCTTGCTTCTGTCCATACCAGTGCTCCTAAAAGTACGGCTGTGGGTCAGAACTACCAGTCTGCCAGTTCTTTACCACAAGTCCCCAAAGAAATTAGTGGTGAGATTAGATTTAGAAATTGTATGTGTTTACTAGATCTCATTTTTTAAAAAATGGGGTCTGTGTATATATCTGTTTGCCTTTATTTCATTTTTGTAATAATTCATCCTAGTATATTTTATAAAAACACTGATTCATGACAGGTTGGAAAAAAATAGCCTTTGACCACAGATAATTTGAGAGGCACAGTTCCAAATAATTTTGAGTCTATAATTACACAGAAGTGTATTTCCCTCTACCCCTTTAAAAAAAAAAAAAAAACCCAAAGAATGTAAAATAACAAAAAAGTTTTTAAAAACAAAAAAAGTTTAAAACCCGTTTTGATGTAGCCATCAAGATAAGATTCTCACCTAATCTTTAAGAACTATCATTTATGGGGTTTATCTTTTTCAGGCCCTGAGCCTTACACTGTATTTTTTTTAATGGTTTTTTTTTTATTATTTATTTTTAAGAGACAGAGTATGAGCAGGGGAGGGGCAGAGAGAGAGACACAGAATCCAAAGCAGGCTCCAGGCTCTGTGTCGTCAGCACAGAGCCCGACACAGGGCTCGAACCCACAAACGATGAGATGGTGACCTGAGCTTAAGTCAGATGCTTAACCATCTGAGCCACTCAGGCACCCCAAGCCTTGTACTTTATATGCATGGGCTCATTCAATCCTCAAAGCAATCCAACAAAGTAAAAGCTATCACTATTTTACCCAGGAGAAAACTGGGTCCTAAGAAAACCATGTCACAAGACAATGACTTGTAACCAGTAAGGGGTGGAACGACAAAAGATTGAACTGCAAAGCCAGAACATGATCCTGTCCAATATAACTCAATATCTACTCACTTTTGAATCCACAGGTGTAATATCTAACCTCTCAGGCAACCAAGGCATTTCCCACTCCCCCTGGCTCTGTTCCAATAGATGTGAGGGACCACCAACAAACTCTTAATTCTCTACACCAGTGTTTGGCAAACTACAGTCCATGGGCAAAATCCAGCTTACCTCCTGTTTTTATAAATACAGCTTTGCCGGAATACAGCCATGCCCATTAATCTACACACTGTAATTTATGGCCAGTCTTAGATACAAATGGCAGAGTAGAAGAGTTGTGACAGTGACTATAAGAGCTACAACGCCTATAATGTTAACTTCCTGGCTCTTAACAGAAAAAGCTTGTCAGCTCCTTCTCTGTATCAGTAAGACCGGCAACAGCACAGATTAGGAATCAATAAAGAAAGTTCCAATCTCATTTTGGGCATTAGGATTCAGTGTCTGACATATCAAAACTTCTCTAACATTGGCTTTAGAGCTGACTTGCATTTCTCGATTTTTTTTCCTTTGTTAATTAACTAATTAATTATTGTTAAAGTTTTAAAAAAAATTTAATGTTTAATTTATTTCTGAGAGAAAGAGAGAGAGACAGTGTGAGCAGGGGAGGGTCAGACAGAGAGGGAGACACAGAATCCGAACAGGCTCCAGGCTCTGAGCTGGCTGTTAGTTAGCACAGAGCCCGATGCGGGGCCCGAACCCAGAAACCATGAGATCATGACCTGAGCCGAAGCCAGAGGCTTAACCGACTGAGCCACCCAGACGCCCCCTAAAGTTTATTTCTGAGAGTGAAAGAAAGAGGGGGGAGGGGCTGAGGGAAAGGGGGAATGAGAGAATCCCAAACTCATGAGGGGCTGGAACTCATGAATGGAACCCTAAGATTAAGACTTGAGCTGAAAGAGTCTTGATCATCAAGAGTCAGATGCTTAACCAACTAACTCAGGCACCACTCCCCGCCTTTTGTCAAGTTTCTAAAGGAAAGTGTACCAACAACAAATTCTCCCCAAGTGAGGGTGGCAGAAAGGTAAAGTATTTTTAAAAAGCCACAACATAAAGAGGCTCTATCATCAACGGGGTACTAGCAGTGTTGTAAGAACCACTGAGGACCCCAGGCATACATTCTTAACAGTTTCCACATATTTGTGAGGATTTCAGGTAATCCTCCTAATGACCCCAGGAAGGTGAGGCCACCAGGTCCCAGTGAGAATTGGTAACCTAATTAGAACAAGGCTGATAAACTAAGCAAGTGCTTAATCTGGAATCTAGTCCCAACACTTGTTCTGACTCCAAGGCTCACCCAGCGCTTCTCCCTAATGTTGACAAAAAAACAGCAACATGCAATAGAATCTCAATTGATCTAAATCAACCTCAAAAATGTAAAATAAGAAGATATAACCAAATTTTTTAAATGAGAATTTGTTAATATTCTAGACCATCAAAATGAAATAACCAGATATTGGTAACATTACCACTAACCTTTGAAAACAACTGTTAACACCCAACAATTTTATTTTCTTAAATTTGAGTCCGTGTTTCTGTTTTAACAAAAGATAGAAAAAACACATGACAGAGACACATCTTAATTACAGGCTTTTTTGGTTCTGATAGGAACTATATTTTCCTATTGGATTAGGCTTTTCAGAAGAACAATGCCATTTAAATCCTTCTGAAGGGAAAAATACCTTTTAGTGGGTATGTTTGCAAAAAAAGTAAAAAAGCATTGGCAGAGAGTCAAGTTTTCCCCAAGTACACATACACATGCCAAATAAGTACAGATTAGAAAACTAAAGAGGCATTCCCATCCATTATTTTTATTTTCAACATTACTGCTAGTTTAGGAGCCACTGTTCAATTTCTAAGTCTGGTTCATTGGTTCATTAATAATTTCTAAGCAGATAATGACACAGCCAACCAAAATCATATACAGTAAGAAAATAAATTGTGTTTGATCCTAAAAAGTGAAAACACTCTAGCTGGTTACCTATTTGCATTAGCAGTAAATTCATCGAATCACATTTGTCTTCGAAATTGATTTTGACATACACCATTCTTCTTGTCACAGTTTTTTAGTCAGAAATACTCGGTGCACAGTATACAGGCTACCGCTAAATGGTAGAAACATCTTAAATTGTGTAATTTTTAAACATAATTCTTCATCAAAGGGTTATGTGCTTTTTGGAATTTGAGTTCCACAAACACTGTAATTTCACTGTTAAACATATTTACAGGGTCATAAATATTCAAATTATGTAATAAAGATAGTACAAGCGGCTGATAAAATGCAATTAACATTCATTTACAGTAGCTTAGCAGGCTTTGCCAAATGCTACTTCCCATAACAGGCTACGAGGTTCTGATTGCATTAAGCTTCCCAATTATTCTTTTCTATCCCAAGGTATTTTAACACTATTTCTGAGATTCCAAAAATCATCATCAAGTGGATTTCAAGGTCTTTCAGAGTTCAGAAGTTCTCTAGTTCGTGATATCAAAAATTTTTCCCAAGTGCCTATGTCTTCCAAGTTCACATTTCTGAATTTCTTATATTTTTATAAATAAAAAAATTTATAAAATAAATGGTGATTTATTTTATAAATAACCATCGGAAAATGGTTATTTTCCAATTCTCTGATCTTTCCAGTTTAAGTCTATAAAACTGAGACCTCTGATAAAAGATTTTTCAAACTTTTCGTGTTGGTTTCATATAAATAAAAACACATTTTTGAAAAAGCACATTACTCTCAATTTCCTCTGGTACATTTCAGATATATTCTGCCTCAGAGATACAATAAACATGATTATTATGTTTTAAACAATAAACACTGCTGTCAGCACATTACTTTCATTAAGTGAGTTTTATCCTTTGGTTTCATAAACAGCAGCTGGTTATTCTTGCTGAGTTTCATTACTTCCTCATAGAGATCAGGGAGCCTTGGGAAGTAACTATTTACAATTAAGAAACTTTGTATATTACAGAGACCGCTAAACTTGTAATCAACTACAGATTCAAATTATGTCCTTTTATAGAATTAATGGACTTTTGTATACCAAACACACTCCTACTGTCCCACCAAAACAACCTTCCAGGCTATTAAAAATGTGCCTATTTCTTGCTTAACCTTATAATCTTAAGACCAGTCAAAAAGGATGTCTGAGGGGCACTTGGGTGGCCCAGTCAGTTGACCGGCCAACTTCAGCTCAGGTCATAATCTCGCAATTCCTGAGTTCGGGCCCTGCGTCGGGCTCTGTGCTGACAGCTCAGAGCCTAGAGCCTGTTTCAGATTCTACCTCTCCCATGAGCACACTCTGTCTCTCTTTCATGGATAAACATTAAAAATAATTTTTTTTAAAAAAGGATGTCTGAGATAGTAGCTTTGTCATAATCTTTTTGGAGTCCTTCATATTCTAAAATTTGAAAACTATAACTTTAGAAAAATATTTAAAGAAATTTCAGTGCCAATTTGTAAATAAAATATGCCAATACACATATACTGTTTTTAATATTTATTTACTTTTGAGAGAGAGAGAGAAAGAGGGCAAGAGCAGGGGAGGGGCAGAGAGAGAGGGAGACGGAGAATCTGAAGCTGGCTCTACGCTGACAGCAGAGAGCCCTACGTGGGGCTTGAACCCAGGAACCCTGAGATCATGACTGGAGCTGAAGTCAGACGCTTAACCAACTGAGCCACCTAGGAGCCCTGCCAATACACATATTTCTGATTCAATAACATGCAATTTAGCATGGTGCAATTTCCTCATTTACATACATTTTAACACTCATGAGAACATAAAAATTCTCAATTGGAAACAAGCAACATTTTAACAGCTTTCTCCCTGGAGACCTTCCTGCTAGGAAACTGAAATAAAAGAAAATATTAGAAATCTGATCTTTGAGCCCAAACAATTATTTATGAAGCACTTAACTCTATACTAGGTTAATGCTGGAGCATATATATGATAAGTAATGGACTACAGTGTGGAAAACAGATGTTGAACAAACATCTGTCTGTGACAGAAGTAAATAATTACGATTAGAGGGCGGTTAAAAGTATTTTTTTATAAAAACAAATATCACAACAGTAAAAAATGTATTTCAAAGCTCACTATGGGGCTAAGCATCATTTTAGTGCTTTACATGTGTTCATATGTAGAACAAGTACATACTTGTTATAGAAAATTTGGATAATACAGGAACACACACAGAAAATTTTAAAAAGCTGTCCATCCCATTTACTCAGAAACGAGGACTATGATATTGTGGTGTATATCATATTTTATTCACCATAGATTTCCCCCCCACTTACTGGTATATCTTGAAAGGATTCTCGTGGCTTTAAAATACTCTTCAAACTCATAATTTTAATAGTTCCATAACACTCCAATCCCTGTACATACCATAACTGATTTGATTATTTCCCGACTCTTAGAGATTTACGTGGCTTCTAATTCTCATTTTTTAAATGCTTATTTATTTTGTGAGACAGAGAGAGAGAGAAACAGAGAAGGAGGGATAGAGAGAGACACACACAGAATCTAAAGCAGGTTCCAGGCTCTGAGCTGTCAGCACAGAACCTGATGTGGGACTTGGACCCACAAACCATGAGATCATGACCTGAGCTGAAGTGAGACACTTAAACCAACTGAGCCACCCAGGAGCCCCTCATTTATTTTATAAAGAAAACTATGATGAGCATTCTTAGGCATTTTGTTCATCCTCATCTCTGATTATTTCCTTTGGATAGACTTCTAAAAGTGAGATTACGGGGTCCAATTACACTCCAGAGTGTATCAGTTTATACACCCTCATGAAGAATTATGTTTATCATGCCACACCCTTCACTGAATCAAATATTATCCATTTTCCAACTTGAAAAGTACAATCACATGTCACTGTGTGTGGTCAACCTATGCAGCAAACACTCCTTAACTATGGTTATATGTAACATATTTTTTCCAAGAAGAAGACAACTTACTCACATTGAATAGCTTTAATCTTTAGAAAACCTCAAATGACAAACATTACATATATTTTTTTTTTAACTTAAGGAAAAATCAGTTAAAGTGAGCTCCCTAACACAAATACTTCTTGCCAGAAGTCAGGACATTAGGATTTTTTTCTCAGATTAAATTCATATTGAGGCAAAAATACCAAAATAGTGTAAGAAAATGGAAAGAACCATGACTCAGCATTCAGAACATACCGGTTTAGAAATAATGACTAAAATGAAATTAGGTGAAGAGTGAAGCATTTACCACAGAGAACTGACCAGAACAAAAATTAGAAATACAGCAACTCCACTATAGACAAAAGAAATAGAATGCATAATACATCATTCTCAAATGAGTCATTACAATTTTTGGAAAAAAGTCAAACTCATAACTGGAGATACCCTCACCCACAATGTCTGGCCTTGAATTCTTCTCTGCTTAATATCTCTCAAGAGCCCAGGAAGTTGTTAGAAAATGGATACAACAGATAACAGACTCTCTGCACAGCTGGACTTTAAAAACAAAAATGGGGATAGATTTCATCTTTGCAGAAATATGCTAATGGACGAAATTTGAAGAGGACACATAAAAAGACCTTTGGAATAAAGGACTAAGATCTTGGGGCGCCTGGGTGGCTCAATCGGTTGGGTGTCCGACTTCGGCTCAGGTCATGATCTCCCGGTTCGTGGGTTCAAGCCCTGCGTGGGGCTCTGTGCTGACAGCTAGCTCAGAGCTTGGATCCTGTTTCAGATTCTCTGTCTCCCCATCTCTCTGCCCTTCCCCAGCTCATGCTCTGTCTCTCTCTGTCTCAAAAATAAATAAATGTTAAAAAAGAAAAGAAAAGAACCAAGGTCTTCATTGTTGCCTAAAAGTAGTGACAGTGGGGCTGGAATTCTGGACGAGCCACCTGATATGTACCCTGGACTGAGTAAGTTCAGTTAGGGTCCATGGCACCATATCCATCACCAAAGTGTTAGGGGACAAAATCAAAATATGCCTTCCTTAAGAGAAAACATTCCAAGGAGGTCCAAAGAAAAAGTACCATCAATAGCAAACCATTTCCGACATTTCTACTATCTTTATATAAAGACACTCAATATAATTCTGTGTATTTGTGAAAAAATATTTTTCTGAATTTATGCTTTTTTTAGTACATGTTTCTGAACTAAAAGATACAGCAGCAAACTCCCAAGATGTATTAATAAATCTTCATTCACTAAATTTCAACAAACATAACAATAAGTAACATTTCAGTCAGCAAAGAGCTATTCAGTCATTATATGTTCTAGGCACTGTACCAGGTGCCACTAACAGAGTAAAAAATCTCACTGGATCCCAGTCCTCCGAAAGCTCACAGTCTGGCAGGCTAAATATATACTGAAACATGAGCTAGCAGTTGTCAAGGGGCTTTCACATCTATCAAGATTTAAAACCCCTGAAAGTGACAGATTTCTCAGAATGAAGATGAAAATCATATTTTTCCCTTCCAGACAGAACATGAAAACGAGATCAAAGAAAGTCCAATGGAACTAACTGTTCTCTCTTTCCAAATATTATTTCCAAAGACATACATATGCATCTATCACATGGACTCCATAAATAAAAATTTTCAAATTAAGAAAACCTACTCTTATTCCTTCCCATTTAGTCCCAACTGGCTCTAATGCAGTAAAGTAATCCACCTGCTGTCATATACAATTCATGTTTTTCAAAGAGTCAATACAGATTTAACTTTTTTTCTCAAAATGTAAATACCTTTTAAATTTCTTTGATAATGCATCTTTTTTTTAATATTTTATTTATTTCTAGGAGAGAGAGAGAGAGAGAGACAGCGTTAGCAGGCGAGGATCAGAGAGAGAGGGAGTCACAGACTCTGAAAGAGGCTCCAGGCTCTGAACTGGCTGCCAGCACAGAGCCTGACGCGGGGCTCTAACCCACGAACCGCAAGATCATGACCTAAGCGAAAGTCGGACACTTGACCGACTAAGCCACCCAGGGACTCATGATAATGCATCTTTCTATGACTTTTGAAATAATCAAATAAACTTTTAAAAAATCAAGATAATATTAATAATCATCATGAGGTAACTAAACAGACAATTGATGGGATTAAGTTCCGAAGTAACTTCCATTAGTTCCTCAAAAAATTAAAACAGAACTACTATGTGATCCAGCAATTCCACTTCTGGGTATATATCTGAAGGAAACAAAAATACTACCTCAAAAAGGTATCTGCACCCCTATGTTCTGCAGCATTATTTATAATAGCTATGGTATGGAAACAAACCAAGTGTCCATTGATGGATAAATGGATAAAGAAAATGTGATACATACACACATGTGTCACATGTGTACACACACACACACACACACACACACACGAGCATAGAAAAATACTATTTAGCAATAAAAAAGAAAGAAATGTTGTCATTTGTAACAACATGTATGGACCTTGAGGGCATCATGCTAAGTGAAAGAAATCAGAGAGAAAGACAAATACCATATGATCTCATATGGGGAATTAAAAAAAAAAAAAAGCCAAACTCACAGAAATAGAGAATAGAATGGTGGCTGCCAGGCGCTGTGGGGTGGGGTGGGGAAGGAGAACAGAATTAGTTGTCAAAGAGTACAAACTTCCATATATAAGATAAATAAGTTCTGGGGGTGTAATATACAGCATGATGATTATAATCACACTGTATCATACACTTGATAGTGGCTAGGAGAGTACATCTGCAATGTTCTCACAACAAACAAAAAAAACCTGTAACTATGTGAAGTGATAGATGTATTAACTTTACTGTAGTAATCATTCTGTAATACATACACATATCAACTCAATATTTTATAACACCTTAAATATACAGAATGTTATATCAATTATGTATCAGTAAAGCTGAAGAAAAAAACAATAACCTCTATTAGCTAATATCATGGAATTGAACCCCTAGTATAAAATTTAAGAAAGATAAACATCATGCTATATACAGATTTTTAAAAACTTAACTGAAACAAGATAGGCAAGGAAATTCTTTTGCAACATTTGTTTTGCACACTTAACTCTTAGACAGGCTTTTACAATGGTTTTATAAGTTATCTAATTTAATCTTTTCAGCAGCACTGAGATGGAGAACTGTATCCCTAATTTATAAGCAAGGAAACTGAGGCTCAGAAAGGCAACATAGCTCACCCAAGATCTTGTTACTAGAAGGTGGTAGAACCAGAACTGAAACTCAAGTCAGATGGCTCCTGGTACCTCGATGCCTCCTACACATAATATACAAATCAGACATGCCAAATACTTGTAGGGAAAATAACCAGGATGCTCCACGAGGCCATAATCTCAACTTCCTCATTTCATTTTTCTTAAGTTTATTTTATTTAAAAAAAAATTTAATGTTTATTTTTGAGAGACAGAGAGCGAGGAGGAGAGAAGCAAAGAGACAGGGAGACCTAGAATCTGAAGCAGGCTCCAGGCTCCAAACTGTCAGCACAGAGCCCGACATGGGGCTCAAATCCACAATCTGTGAGATCATGACCTGGCTGAATTCGGACGGTTAACCAACTGAGCCAACCAGACGCTCCTATTTATTTTAGAGAGAGAGAAGAGAGAATGCATGCACGAGCAGGGTACGGGCAGAGTGAAAGGTAGCGGGATAGATTCTAAGCAGGCTTCACACTGCCAGTACAGAGTCCAATGAGGGGCTCAAACCCCTCGAACCATGAGATCATGACCTGAGCCAAAGTCAGACACTTAACCGAATGAGCCACCCAGGTGCCCCAACTGTCTCAATTCTTTAATCTGAACAAACATATGCCTTCATAGAAGAACTGTAAGCATCAAATATGACTGTGCAGGTATGTGTGCCTGGTAAGCTGGAAGGCACTGTGTATGGTGTTACTGGCTCTGTAACTATGTTAAGGGAAGGAAAAGAACCAGTGTGGAGAGGCTGCGTATGGGGAAGCAAACCACACCTTATAAAAGGAAGAACTTGCTACTAATAAACCTCCTTGTGTAGGACTGGATGCTTGTCTCTCAAAGAGGCAAGAATCCAATGACCACCTGTCTGAGATTCTGGATGGGTGGGAAGATGTTGGATTAGATGAACTTCATGACCATTCCACTTCTAACATTCTCCAATGCCAAGACCAGCTTAGAACAGAATCAGTCCCATAGGAAAGGAGTGCCTTTAGTATCATCAACCCAACTTTAAAGACGTTTTGGATTATTCCAAAATGCGAAAGACAAATGGCTCGGGTCACCTAGGTGGCTCAGTAGGTTGAGCACCTGACTTCAGCTCAGGTCATAATGTCGGAATTCAGGAGTTAGAGCCCCACATTGGGCTCGCTGCTGTCAGCCTGTCAGCGCAGAGCCTGCTTCGGATACTCTGTCTCCCTCTCTCTGCCCCTCCTGCTGGTGCTCTCGCAAAAAATAAATAAACATTAAAAAAAAGACAAATGGCTCAAAAAGAACTTGAAATAATCACCTACAGAAATAAAAGCACAGGTAGTCCTCTTTTCACCTCACCTATTCAATCTTTTCTGTCCCAGCAGATGGGGACACATCTTCTTAGATACATCTGAATCAGGAGCCTCCACATTTGTTTGATGGTACACCCTCATAGAGAAAAAGTGAGCATAATCTCAGCGTATATTTCCATTTCTGTATTTACAAATTATGTACATGTACAATTGTGCTAATACATTTTTAAAATACACACAGAGAAAACACCAGGTTGGAAAAGTGACAAATAATACAGGACATCGTTTTCCACCAGATCACTGTGCATCTTGTCCTCCCCTCTATAAACCTGATCATTGTCTTCTTCCTCCCATGGGTCATCAAGAACTCGAGATTCCACTTCTCAGACCTCCTTCTCTCTCAACGTTTCCACCCTCAAGGTCAAGGACAGAACTGAGGCCTTCAAAATGCCACTGTAGAGTACAGGAAGGCTTTTAAACTGGCCTGTCTACTTAGGCTTTTCTAGTCTATCTGGCACCCCAGTGTCTCATGGTATCACCCTCAATGGCTTCCCACTGTCTACAGTCTAACCTGCTTGAATGCCACATAAGCACATAGAGCATAATAGCTATCATCTCACTATGTCACCTCTGGCAGAATAAACTTTCCTCATTTTCTATTCTGGAAAATGGAAATCGCAGTGTCTACCCAATGTGTTTCTTGTGAGATTCAAACAAAATAAATGCAAAATACAGTTACACTACCAGGCACATAATACACACCCAATAGCTATCAAGGTATTATCAGCATTACCTTTCTATTCTTATCTCTTTACTCTGCTCAAAGCATTTAAAACACTAAGCTAACAATTCCTAAAAAGGAAAAACACAGAATAACTCACTTGAAGAGACTCCTTTACCTGGAATGCCCTTCATTTCCTGGAGAACTCCTACTCATCCATCAAGACTGGCTCAAATGTCTCTCCCATGAGTGTGTATTGTTCTCTCCCAGGCAGAACTAATTTCTTCCTGCACATAGTTCACATAAATTTAAAATACCTTTAACATATATTATAGCAAATCTTTGTTTGCTTCCCCATCGCTAAATCTGGAATGCAATCCATAAAAAGACACAGCCTGTGTTTCATTAGTTATTAATTCAATGAACACCACCTGAGCAAATACTACAATGCAAAGCAGGTGCCTTGACTAAAAAGACATCTCTGCCCTTGGAGTGTCTACGGTTTGATAAAGAAGGTATTCAATAGTTGTTGAATGAATGAACGAATGATATTTAATTCCAACACGACTGTAAAAGAATTTAAACCAATGACCCAGAATCAAATGTTTAAACTATCTTCTTTGTTAGCATTTAATAATTTTGACAGAAAAAGTGCACATACACAAACCCAAGTGAGAGGGGGAGGGTCAGGGAGAGAGAATCCCAAGCAGGCTCCACACTGCCCGCACAGAGCCTGACACAGGGTTTGATCTCACTAACCATGTGATCATGATCTGAGCCGATATCTAGAGTCAGACACTTATAACAAATGAGCCACCCAGGCACCCCAAATGTTTAAACTAAACAATATAATGGAGTCACATTACAAGCACATTTAATTTATTGTAACTGAATTATATATCAATATATATATTATATATTATTATATGAGTATATTTACTCATAAGGGACCTGGGGAGGAAGTGAAAATCTTTTTCCCTCAACATCCTTTTGTTCTTTCAACTAGACTTGGATCACGTGGAAGGGTAAAGACACAGTCTATAAGCAAAAAACAAACAGGGGCACCTGTCCGGCTCAGTAGGTAGAGCAAGTTAACTAACTCGAGGTCAGGAGTTCAAGCTCCCTGTTGGATATAGAGATTACGTTAAAGCACACACACACACATACACACACACACACGTTAGTTTTCTGGCTTTTGAGCTTTCATAGATGCAATTCTTGGTAACATGGTAACTTTAGGATTTTCAAGAGTAGTTTTGTTTAATTTTTCTCCTTATCGTTTGACTTGAGAGCTTAACCCTCACTTAAGTTATAATTCCCATGTAACTATTACTATAGCAATTTCATTAATTATCAGTGGATTCCAGATTTTAAAAAATTAAAAAAAAAGCTCTCATAAAATATAATAAACTTTTCCTGTTTACAGAAAAACTCTGTCCTTACACTAGTCCGGAAGTAACCATAACTCACAGTACCATGTACCTTCAGTACTTCCCAGAGTTAGGCATGAAGTCAAGTCTCCTGACTGTCCTAAGAGGTGGTCTTGATGGTGGGAAAAGGAAATGTGCTACAGGAAGTCCTAAAAAGGTTACTTTGCCTTGTGTTCTTCCTTAGTTCAAAAGCATATGCAGATTTGCAAGGAAATTGAAGCTTTATTCCTTAAGGGCTCATCATGTTCCCATTTTAGTTTTCAATTTACCCAGATGTGATGTGAAAAGGTTTTCATAATTTGAGAAACTAAGAAATTATTCAGACTTGATGGGTGGGGGCTGGGAGGGAGCAAAAGCAAGAAGCAGAGGGCTGCATGCATTTTGTATCTTCTTAGTTTAAACTGCCATGATTTGATGTCCATTTACAGGAATTGTGAGCAACTGTAAGAAAGGTAAAGATCTTAGGGAAATTGGGAGTAAAATTAGCATCTAAATTGACTAACTTAAGGAAGCCACAAAATTGCTTTGATTCTTACAGCAAGGGTTCCCAACTCCTAGTCTTTGACCTACAGCAACGAATCACCTGGGAACTCTTTAGAAATGCTAATTTTAGGGCTGGGTGTGTGGGGGGGCGGGGGGTGCCCAGCCAACTGCTTATGCAAGCCCTGCAGGTGATTCTCTTGCTGGGTGGGTCTACCAGAAGTCTCAGCTCCCGCTCAGAGGAATAATTCAACAAAATGGGAAGCCTTGCATAAATCTAAAGAACTAGCCAATGAAATACAACTTCTTTCCCAGGAGAAATCAAGACAGAGCGGGGCCTCTTCCCAAGCTTGACAACCTGCATGACTTTCTGGTGGAAGTAATAGAGGAGCTGAGGAAGCCATCTTACCCCTAGGAACAAGGCACAGCCTTTAGCCAAGAGTATTCCGGTTTCAGTTTTTGTTTTTTGTTTTTTTAATTTCTAAGAGAGAGAGAGTGTGTGAGCAGGGGAGGGTCAGAGAAAGAGAGAGTTACAGAATCTGAAGCAGGCTCCAGGCTCTGAGCTAGCTGTCAGCACAGAGCCCGATGCGGGGCTGGAACCCACAAACCATGAGATCATGACCTGTGCTGAAGTCGGACGCTTAACCAACTGAGCCACCCAGGTGCCCCCGGTTTCGGTTTTTAAATACTTCTCCCCCAAATTGCCTTTTCTGTTACAAACGAAGAGCTACAATGAGTTTCTTCATCAAGTAATCCACTGAGATAATAAGACAACAATTTCATATTAGTACAAAAAGACTTAATCTGACTTGATATAAACTCGTAAAACAAAAATGGCAATCATTCCTCCCAGCTTTCTGGAAGTTTAAAAGGAGCTGGTGACAAGAAATCTTAGCATTTAACCTTCCATAAGGCGGTGTCCTTACATAGCTCTGCAGAATGGATGACCCACAGGCTTAAACTCGGGTGACTCTATCATCTGGTAGCTGTGTGATCTTGGGGAAACTAAGTCTCTAAGTTTTCATTTCCCTGTCTGTAAGGTGACACCAATATGACCTCCCGTGAAAGAAACACACGTGTAAATGTCAGCTGCTAGTACAGTAAGCAGTGACACTAATAACTGCAGACATTTATATTGTAAACAGGCCATTTGCATCAGATCACAAGAGTAAGTGTGGATCCAAACATTTTTTCTGATTCATTATGAGGGGAGACTAGATCTTAGCTCAAAACAATCAAATGACAGACTTTTTTGTTTTGTTTCATTTTGAGAGAGAGAGAGAATACGAGTGGGAGAGGGGCAGAGGGAAGGAGAGAGAGGGAAAGAGAGGGAGAAAGAGAACATGAATCTCAAACAGGCTCCACAGTCAGCACAGAGCCCGATGTGGGGCTCAGTCGCATGACCCTGGGATAATGACCTGAGCCAAAACCAAGAGTCAGATGCTCAACTGACTGAGCCACTCAAGAGCCCCAAGTGATAGACTTTAATGGCACAGTAAATACCTACAGGCTGACAGAGAGGAGAAATGAGAGCGTAATTCTGGAAGACCTGTAAGCTGCCATCGATTTCAGGTGTTCTTTAGGAAGGTGCTCCCACCCTCAAAGGGAGGAAGGAAACAGATGCATATCTACACGCTGTACAGATATAGCCTATGTGGAAGCAAAGGAATGGATTAGGTCTTTGACAGCAGCTGGAATAACTATGGTTCTCTTCACCTGTTTGGTGGATGCTTTATTTTTAGCAATCCTTAATGAATAACTAGTGCAAGTTAACGTAGAGCAATCTACATCTATAGTTGCCATGATACACAAGGAGAAAACAGAATTCATTAGCCTTCAAGGTTCTCTAACAATGGGGATGCAAAGAATTATAACAAAGTACCTCTATGTAGCTAAATATTGTAAGAAGTCTATTGATACAATTCTTTTAAGATTGGGCCCAATATACCTTCTGGAGTTTAGCGAAGTATCTCCTATTGTTCTTCTAAAGAACCACTAAATTTTACATTTTTAGTGTTTGCTTTGTAAGATTTAAATCTGTTAAGTAATTTTAATCTCTCTGGAGATGACTGAGTTTTAAATCTAAGAAAAAACTGCCACTAATTAAGACAATAGCTTCAGATAGTAGTACAAAGCAATTATTATTATTGGGGCACCTGAGTGGCTTAATCTGTTGAGTGTCCAACTTTGGATACCGGCTCAGGTCACGATCCCAGGGTCACAGATTGAGCCCTACATCAGGCACCACTAAGCCTGGAGCCTGCTTAAGATTCTCTCTCTCTCTCTCTCTCTCTCTCTTTCTCCTCCCCAATCCCCGGTCTTTCTCTGCCCCTCTCCGTCTTGTGTGTGTGTGTGCTCACACTGTCTCTCAAATAAACATAAAAAAAAAAAAAAACACAACCCAGTAATCATTATTACAGCCGTTCGCTGCCAAGAACAGTGCTAAACCCTTTACAAGCATAAACTCATTTATTCCTCACAATCTTATAAAATAGATGTAATCATCACACCTATTTTCAAACTGGAGAATTGAGGTTCCAGAGGAACCACAATTTAAATTATATTTATCTAAGATATTAACTTCTACATCATGCTGCCTCTCTAAAGGAAGTCCAATCACTAACAATGACAAATATTCAAGTACAGCGGTGGCTACTGGTAAATGGCTATCACTCTTATATTGAAGGACAATCTTGTTCTCTAAATCAACAAAGAACAAATAATGGTAATAGCCTTTAAAGAGATTAGGCAGAGGCACCTGGATGGTTTGGTCAGTTAAGCATCCAACTCTCAATTTTGGCTCAGGTCATGATCTCGTGGTTTGTGGGATGGAGCCCTGCGTGCCCTGGCAGCGTCGAACTCTGCACTGAAAGCACGGAGCCTGCTTGGGATTCTCTCTCTCCCTCTCTCTGCCCCTCTCCTGCTTATACTCTCTCTCTCAAAAATAAATAAACATTTTTAAGGGATTATACAGATCTCTATATATTATTATGGAATGGTGCAAACCAATACCACTCAAATGAAGGTCAGTGAACTCTTCATTTCAGGTCCATAATGAAATAAAAAGCTTGTGCCAGAACCTAAGTCATCGTATCACTAAGCACTGCTTAGCTTAGCTGACATTCATTTGCACAAGACTTTTGGGATAAAGAAAGCAGTACCATGGTATACCTTATTTCCTCATGGGCTGGTAACAAATAGTTTGCTGTCCAGCACTAGTCTGGGGACCAACTCGGAGCAGCACTGGTAGAGATGATATATTGCTGAGCAATATTAACTATTCTGCAAACAATCACCTTCGTTAACTAAGTAAATAAATTGATGAATAAATATTAGGAATGTAAATACAAATAATGCCATTGGAAGTATATACTCCAATCCACTTGAGAATTTCCATTTTGCCTTACCTTTGCCTGTACTTTAGTCAATAAGTTCTGTTATAGTCATACAAGTTATATATGTTAAGTGGGATTTTTAAAAACAGCACGTTTGGTTTTCCTACTCTTAGTATTTTTTAAATTATCTGAAGCCTATACTTTATTTAGATTTCCTGAGTTTTTACCTACATGTCTTTTCCCTGTTCCAGGACCCCATGCAAGATGCCATATTACCTTTAATCCTCATGTCTCCTTAGTCTCCTTTTGGGTACTAAGTTTTCTGTATCCTGAAGTTTATTATTATTGCTTCCTGAGCCAGAGTTCATAAAGTAGTAATACACTAACATTTCTGGAGCACTTACTATGTGCCAGCTTGTTCCACTCTACTCATCTTAACAATGCTCTGAGGGAGTTTAGAGTTCGCTTTTAGGCAACAGGCTTGAGCAATGGACACCTGAGCAAGGCAAAGGGCCCACAGATCATAGTTAGGCCATCGGCCCTAAGTGACCAATGGGCCACTCACAACCAGGCCTAGTTCCTAAGGTTACCATGAAAGATTATGGGGAAAATTCCGTATGTCCCCATACTCTTCCACTCCGCCCTACAACTACACACACCATGGCCCACATCAGTGCCTCCTTTGCTCCCCTGCCCACTGCTCCCTTGCAGTTTATTCAATAAGCTTCTATCCCCTTTGCTCTGCCTGGGGTGAATTCTTTCACTGCCCCCACCACCAGCCCTCCCCCCCCCCATCAATCACAAGATTATCTCCAGTTTACAGGCAAGGAAAGCGAGGCTGAATGGGAGTTGTCCATGGTTAAATAGCTGGAGAGTGGCCAGGCCAGGACTCAGACCCCAGCAACCTGAGTCCTGAAGCCATAAACTATAAACTACTATTCTACATGAAACACATCAATCCATTCAAGCAAGCACATTTTAGAGTATTATGGGGTGATGGAAAATGGGACATAACAGGGATGTCTGGGTGGCTCAGCTGGTTAGGCATCCAACTCTTGATTTTGGCTCATCACCTCACAGTTCGTGGGCTTTCATGGGATCGAGCCCCTCATCGGGCTCTGTGCTAGCAGCGTGGTACCTGGTTGGGATTCTCTCTCACCCTCTCTCTCTGCCCCTCCCTTGCTTGCACTCTGTCTCTCACCGTAAATAAACTTAAAATGAAAAACAATGAAAATGGGGAACATGGCCATATGACAATGTCAGAAACACCCAAAACATCTTTTGATGTTGGTTTTGATGTCAGCTTTGACTGACGACAAAGACAATAAAAGTAACTTTTACTGTATTTCACAGTGCACAGAGCTATCTGTACATGACTGCACAATCTAATTCCAAGACCACTGAGGAACTGCAATGCCTGACAGAAAAGAGACTACAATGCTAACTGAACTCTTGTGTGAGGCTGCAGGGTCCCAGCTTCAAACAAGGGATATCTATTTGTAGATTACATATTTGGAGAATGCAGAGAAATGGGTATAATTAAAACTCTAGACTCTAGAAAAATAGTCTGGAAATCTTTCAAACATAGACTTTTGGTGACATATGGGAGTATTCCCATAAACATTGTTAATACGACTGCAATAGAGGTTCAATTTAAAAATGGAGCAGCCTGGGGCGCCTGGGTGGCTCAGTTGGTTAAGCATCCGACTTCAGCTCAGGCCATGATCTCACAGTTCGTGGATTCGAGCCCCGCGTCGGGCTCTGTGCTGACAGCCAGCTCAGAGCCTGGAGCCTGCTTCAGATTCTGTGTCTCCCTCTCTCTGATCCTCCCCTGCTCACACTGTCTCTTTCTCAGGAATAAATAAAACATTAAAAAATTTTTTAAAATAAATAAAAGTAAAAATGGAGTGGCCATTTGAAAAGGCATTCATCAGCTCTTTCTCTTTTTGCAGCAGCATACTCAGAAAGCTCTCTTTTCAAAGGTCTGAAATCCAACAAATTCCCTTTTCTAAAGTTTCAAAACTTGCTGGCTTTTTGTGCTGTTATTAGTGAGGAATGCATCAGTTGTCTGCAATGATGAAGAGAAAAGGGGAAGTGGGCACAAGGAAGAAATGAGAGCCAATTACTGGAGCTCAAAGGTCAGCCCAAGAACAGCCCTCCGCTTTCTGCAGGGCTGCTCAGCCTGTGCCTTCTGAGAAAGCTGGCTCATTTGACTACCTACCTCTCTTTCCCTTCCCCTTGGCCAAGGACAGGCAACAGGCAGCAGCCAGTGGGAAGTTCTAGAACAATGGTCACACCTTTGGCTTTCTCCTGATGCCTGGAGATTATAATGTGAAAGCACTGTCCTCGAACTGTAAAATATTAATATGAGGCACAAAAAGGGGCACCTGGGTGGCTCAGATGAGCACCTGACTCTAGGATTCAGCTCAAGTCATGATCCCAGGGTCGGGGGATAGAGCCCCACTTCAGGCTCTGCACTGAGCTTGGAGCCTGCTTAAGATATTCTCTCTCTTTCTCTATCTCCCTCTGCCACTCTCCCACTCATGCTCTCTCTCTCCCCGAAAAAAAAAAAAAAAAAAAAAGGCACAAGGAAAAGCCATCACTAATCCTCCCAGTAGAACTTTTGTGAACTACACTTACAAGACATCAATATACGCCATACGGTCATGACCTATGTAAAACAAGATGAGCAGACTGACTCCTTCCTACTTGCTCTCCATGGTTAAATAACATCTGGAGGTTTAATTCCATTTTTCAAACATGCTAATTTCACAGCCAGACTAAAATCTCGTCTTCCTCAGAAGTGAAAATCGGCTGACTTAAGTAAGATAAGCAGACACCTATTGTTCTATCTTAATTACGGGAGGCCTGAGAGACAGAGCTGTTTTTGTAGGCCGCACCTTCAAAATAATAAGAGCAAAGAGCAAAAGTCCAGAGGTCTTCCATGGACCAACTGAGAAAGGAGTTAGAAATGACAGCTCAGAAACTAGAATATCAAGCACTTTGAGAAATGCTGGAATCTTGGTAAATGCTCTTGTTAGACCAGGTCAGCTGTTCTGCTAGGATGCCAGGGTGCTCTCTCTGACATGGGGCCCTAAATTATAAAGGTCTCTGCAGCCAGCTTTGCAGCAGAACTCCAATGGATAAAATGGTCGAAGCAGGTGCACAAGAAAAGAGAAATTATCACCCGCAAACTGCAAGAATGAAAGAGCAGAGTCTGGATGATGAGCAACAGCAAAACCCCAGAGACTTTCCAACAGCATCTCAGATTATCAATAAAATGTGGATGTTGTTATGCTCTCTGCTCTTTACAGGAGTCCTCAGTATACATTTTCATCCCTAGAATCCATATAGCCTGGATTTTGTTAGGTGCAAATGCAAACCTACATATGAAGAATTTAAAACCAAGGCACTTGGCTGGCTCAGTCAGAGGAGTATGTGAGGTTGAGCCCCATAATGGGTGTAGAGATTACTTAAAAATAAGTAAATAAAACTTGTTTTAAAAAGTGCAGTTATCCAGAGGGTGAAGCATTAAAAACAAGAAGAAGAAGAAGGAGGAGGAGGAGAAGAAGGAGGAGGAGGAGGAGGAGGAGGAGGAGGAGGAGGAGGAGGAGGAGGAAGAAGAAGAAGAGGAAGAAGGAAGAAGGAAGAAGGAAGAAAGAAGAAGGAAGGAGAAGGAGAAGGAGAAGGAGAAGGAGAAGAAGAAGAAGAAGAAGAAGAAGAAGAAGAAGAAGAAGAAGAAGAAGAAGAAGAATTTAAAATTGTTAGTGTAGGGGCGCCTGGGTGGCTCAGTCAGTTAAGCATCCAACTTCAGCTGAGGTCATGATCTCACAGTCTATGGGTTCGAGCCCCACATCACACTCTGTGCTGACACCTCAAAGCCTTGAGCCTGCTTTGGATTTGGTGTCTCCCTCTTTCTCTGCCCCTCCCTGCTCATGTTCTGTCTCTGTCTCTCAAAATAAATAAACATTAAATTTTAAAAGAAATAAAATAAAACTGTTAATGTAATATTATTTGCTCTCTTGAATGTATATCCTCTTCAGTGTATTGATCTTGGATTATAAACATTATCCTAAATGATAAGAACCAGACCCTATACTACTTTTTTGGAAAAAACACAAGACTAATTCTTCTCATAGTAACTTGAACTCTATAATCTATAGAGCTGTCATACTAAAAAAGAAATCAATCATGGAAAAATCTAAAATAATTGTCTAAAAGGGACTAAGAGTAGAGATTACAAGTTCTCATCACACAGTACCTGGTTGGCTCAGTCAAAAGAGCATACAACTCTTGATCTCAGGGTTGTGAGTTTCAGCCCCATGATGGGATAGAGTTTACTTAAAACAAAAAGTAAGTTTTTTGTTTTCTCATCATAAGAAAAAAAATTATAACTGTATGGTGATGGACGCTAATTAAACTTACAGTGGTGAACATTTTGCAATATTTATAAATATTAAATCATTATATGTAAATGTGAAACTAATAGATGTCAGTTAAATTTCATTAGAAAATTACACTGATAGACTCAAAAAATGTATATTAGACTTCTATTTCCTACAGTATAGTAAAGTTAAAGAGATATCCCACATGACCCATTCTGCCTCAAACTAGAATGCAAGATAAAGTATTTTTAAGATATGATTTTAATTATATCATCAGCTTTCACATAAGTAAGGAATTTAAAAAGCCCCCAAACAAGATAAAATCAGTATAAAATAGACCAATGATAACTAGTGCTATGGAGAGATATAAAGCAGAGGAAGGGAGATGGAAAGGGCCAGGAGAGCACAGTGGCTTATAATCTTCAAGACTATAAAAGATTTACAACGATGAAAACCATGCAGTTAAGTAAGATATCAGTAACAAAATGATAAATGAAATAACTCTACATATCTGTAAACTTTTAAACACATTTTTAAACATATCATGGGTAGTACACAAAAATCACCATAGAAATTAAAAAATGTTCCTAACTGGAAGATGACAAAAACACTACCTATAAAAATTTGTAGAATGCAGGTGTAGCAATGCTTACAGGAAATTTTATTAGCTCACATATTTGCATTAGAAAAGAAGAAAAATAAGAACTTGGAAAATAAGTAAGAACTTTTAAAAAATGGCAAAACAGTGCTCACCAAAAAAAAAGTAAAAGGAGGAGAATAATAGGGAGAATAAGCCAGTGAAACGGAAAACAAATATACAATATATATAAATCAAGAAAGCAAAAATCTTGCTCTTTAAAAATACTAATAAACAATTCTGGCGAAGTCAATCAAGGAAAAAAGGGGGAAAGGCACAAAGGCAATTGTTATTCATAGAAAAGAGGCATAACTGCAAATGCTATGGAATTAAGAAGATATGAGAATATTATAAGCAATGTTATGCCAGTCAGTCAGAAGTATGTAAATGTGAAAGCAATGACAGATATTTTTTCTTGATGAAAGCACTAGATCTAGATAACTGTAGTGATGAGTTCTACTAAACATTTAAGACTCAGAGAATTCCAATCTTACATGAAATTCTACAGTAAAGTTAAAGAGATACCCCACATGACCCATTCTGCCCGAAACAAAAATGCAGGATAAAGTATTTTTAAAATATGACTTTAATCACATCATCAGCTTTCACATGAGAGAGAGAATATTGAGAGGAAACAATCCTCCACTAATTTCAAACACTATTACACAAAATAATTATATTTTTTAAAAAGAGAAATTAAATACCCCCACTTTTTTTGTTTTAATTTGAAAGCTTATTCCTTTTTTTTGTTTTGTTTTTAGTGATTCTTTTTTTTTTTTTTACAAATAGTTTATTGTCAAATTAGTTTCCACATAACACTCAGTGCTCATCCCCATAAGTGTCCTCCTCTATGCCCATCCCCCCTCCCCCCCACATCCATCAGTCCTCAGTTTTTGTAAGCATTCAAGAGTCTCTCATGGTTTGCCTCTCTCCCTTTCCCCCACCATTTCCCCTCTTCTTCTCCCCCTTGTTCCTCAGTTACGTTCCTCCTAATCCTCCTATACGTGCAAACATATGATATTTGTCCTTCTCTGCCTGACTTATTTCGCTCAGCATAACACCCTCAAGGTCCATCCATGTTGCTACAAATGGCCAGATTTCATTGTTTCTCATTTCCATGTAGTATGAATTTACCCAAGGGATACAGAAATGCTGAGGCATAGGAGCACATGTACCCCAATGTTCATAGCAGCACTCTCCACAATAGCTAAAACATGGAAAGAGCCTAAGTGTCCATCAACAGATGAATGGATCAAGAAGATGTGGTTTATCTATACCATGGAATACTACATGAAAGCTTATTCCTATAAGCCTCATGAGTCAAAGAAGAAACCAATTTGAGAAACTGAAAATACCTAGAACTTAATTCCAATGAACTTTACTTATCAAATCTTATGACATACATGCAGCACAGGTGATGCACAATTATTAGGAATGCAGAACAGACACCTTAGTTAGGAATAATACATATATTAGATACAACATTTGTATTAGAAAAGAAACTATCTTAAATGCTTACAGTAGCAAAAAAGGATAAAAATGAATACACTAAGCATCTAACTTAAGAAAATAAGAGAATAAACCCAAAGAAAATCACAAATGTCACAGTAAAGATAAGATCAGTGATCAATAAAATAAAAAGAAAACCCAGCAAAAATAGACAAGCCTCCCTTTAAGATTCAGCAAAAAACGGAGAAGGGAAAATAAATTAACAATTTTTTTTAAGTTTATTTATTTTGAAAGAGAGAGCATGCACACAAGAAGGGGAAGAACACAGAGAGAGGGGAAAGAGAGAATCCCAAGCAGGCTCCACACTATCAGTGCAGAGCCCAATGTGGGGCACGAACTCAACAACTGTGAGATCATGAACTAAGCCAAAATCAAGAGTTGGACACTCAACTGCCTGAGCCACCCAGATACCCCAATAGTATTTTAAATTCAATACAGATCAGCCACTTTAAAAAAATAATAATAAAATACTATCAGTAACATTATCAATATATTTGAAAACAAAATGGACAAATTTCTGGAAAAATACACCGCATCAGAACTGATGCCAGAAGAAACAGAAAAAATAAATAATCTTGTAACTAATAAAGGAAATGACTAACTGCCAATGAGCACTTAAAAAGTTTTTCCAAACTTTCAAGGAAAAGGATATTCCAAAATGTCAAACTCTTCCACAAAATAGGAAGAGAAGCAATACTGTCCAACACATTATGTGAGGCTAGTATAACTCAGATAGGAACCCAGACAAGGACATTATCAGAAAGGAAAACCACAGGCCAGTTTCATTCAGGAATTGAGAGGCAAAAAACCCTTAATACTGGCAAACTGAATTCAACTGTTTTTGTTTTCAAAATTTATATATTTATTTGGAGAGAGAGAGAGCGCGCACAGGGGGAGAGGCAGAGAGAAAGAAGAGAGAGAATCCTGAGCTGTCAGCACAGAGCAAGACACAGGGCTTGATCTCATGAACCACAAGAGTATGACATGAGCTGAAATCAAGAGCCCAATGCTTAGCCAACTAAACCACCCAGGTGCCCCTCCAACTGTTTTTATATACATAAAATACAACAATGAAAACAGGCTTAATTCTGGAATGCAAAGATGGTTTAATATTAGGTAATCTATAAACACTACTCAACAATTAACTGATTAAAGAAAAAGTATTAATTAGATGCAAAAAGAAAAAAGATAACATTCAACCACGTATTAACAATTAAATCCTCAAGTAAACAAGAAATACAAGAGATTTTACCATACCTGATGAAAAATGTCTATAATAAACCGAAAACAATCATCCTTTAAGGGAGGAGGAGCTTAAAACCATTCCCTTTAAATCCAGAACAAGAAAAGAATGCCAAAGTTACCACTTTTACTAACGTACTCCAAATTCTGCCTAGGGCAAAAATACAAGAAAAATAAATTAAAGCATAAAGTTTAGAAAGTGGGAAATAAAACTATCTTGCTTTGCATATAGGGGTTTTTTTTACAAAAAAAAAAGTTAGAAATAGTCATAGACCAGCAAAGTGGTTTGATATAAGACCAATATGCTAAAGTGAACTGCATTTCTGTATAACAGAGAACAATTAGAACACAATTTTAGAAGAGACCTTGTGAACATTGGTAAATCTAATAAAAGCATAGAAAATATAAAACTACACAGAAAGATATTTTAACAAGAACTAAGTAAATGGAGAAATATTCATAGTCATGGGTAGGAAGAACTAATACTATACAGATGCAAACTCTCTTGTGGTTGATGTATCATGTCACACAGTTTCAATCAAAATGCCGGCAGGTTTCCCAGGGAAGGAAAAACTGACTCTAAAATGTATTTGGAAGAGAAAAGACCAAGATCACCAAGGTAGTTCTGAAAAAATAAGGAGGATTTGGCCTATCAGACATAAAGGGTTATTTATAAAGCTAATGTAATTAAAAGAATGTAATACTGGCGCAAAAACCTATAATTAACCAATGAAACACAACAGTATCCAGAGATAAAGTCATGCACATTGAAACTGTGGTCCAGGCAAAAGGAAGTATTAGGGGGTACCTGAGCAGTTCAGTCAGTAGAGCATGCTACTCTTGATCGCAGGGTGGTAAGTTCAAGCCCTACACTGAGCACAGAGCTTATTTTAAAAAATAAATAAAAGAAAATTAAAGTAAAATAAGGAACTATTTAGCAAATGAAGCTAAAAAAAAATAAATTTGGCCCTCCATATGAAAAGAACTGAAACTATATCTCTAGCTCACAGTATGAAAAATAAACTTCAAATGAATTAAAATCCTATTAATTTGTCAAAAACAAATTTTTAAAACATTTAGAAGAGGATACAGACATATCTTTCTGGCTTCAGAGTATGGAAAGAACTGCTTAAACATCAAACATAAGTTAATAATTGATACATCCGAAAAAAATAACCTCTGTTTATCAAGAGATATCTTTCATACTTGTGAAAATATAAGCTACAACCATGATGAAAATACATGCAATAGACATAATTGATAAGAGATTAATTGATAAGAGATTAATATCAAGAACTACTAAAAAGAAAAACTCAAAAATCAGCGAGAAGACAAACTAATAGATAAATGGACAAATATATGACTATTTTAGTGACAAAAACACATAGCCAGCAAAAGTGAAAAAATGCTTTTTTTTTTTTAATTTACATCTAAGCTAGTTAGCATATAGTACAATAATGATTTCAGGAGTGGAATCCAGTGATTCATCCCTATATATAACACTCAGTGATCATCCCAACAAGTATCTTCCTTAATGCCCCTTGCCCATTTAGCTCATGCCCCCATCCCTCCCACCCCTCCAGCAACCCTCAGATTGCTCTCTGTATTTAAGAGTCTCTTATGTTTCATCCCTGTCCCTGTTTTTATATTTTTGCTTCCCTTCCCTTATGTTCATTGTTTTGTATCTTAAATTCCTTGTAAGAGTGAAGTCATATGACACTGGTCTTTCTCTGACTAATTTTTCTTAGCATAATATCCTCTAGTTCCATCCACATAGTTGCAAATGGCAAGATTTCATTTCTTTTTGACTGCCATGTAATATTCCATTGCATGTATATGTGTGTGTATACACACACACACACACACACACACACACACACACACACACAATCTTCTTTACCCATTCATCTGTCAATGGGCATTTGGGCTCTTTCCATACTTGGCTACTGTTGACAGCACTAGTACAAACACTGGGGTGCATGTGCCCCTTCAAAACAGCAAAACTGTTTCCTCTGGGAAAATACCTCACAGTGCAACTGCTTGGTTGTAGGGTACTACTATTTTTTAATTTTTTGAGGAACCCCCATACTGTTTTCAAGAGGGGTTGCACCAGTTTTCAATCCTACCAGCAGTGCAGTAGAGTTCCCCTTTCTCTGTATCCTTGCCAACATCTGTTGTTGCCTGAGTTGTTTTAGCCATTCTGACTGGTGTGAGGTGGTTATCTCACTGTGGTTTAGAGTTGTATTTCCCTAATGATGAGTGATGTTAAGCATTTTTTCATGTGCCATCTGGATGCTTCTTTTGAAAAGCATTCATGTCTTTTGCCCATTACTTCACTGGATTACTTGGGTTTTATTTTTTTAGTGTTGAGTTTGATAAGTTCTTTACAGATTTTGGATACTAACCCTTTATCTGATATGTCATTTCTAAACATCTCCCATTTCACTGGTTGCCTTTTAGTTTTGCTGATTGTTTCCTTTGCTGTACAGAAGCTTTTCATTTTGATGTGGTCCCAACAGTTCATTTTTGCTTTTGTTTCCCTTGCCTCTGGAGATGTGTTAAGTAAGAAGTTGCTGCAGCCGAGGTCAAAGAGGTTGTTGCCTGTCTTCTCCTCTAGGATTTTCATGGCTTCCTGTCTTACATTTAGGTCTTCCATCCATCTTGAGTTTATTTTTGTGTACGGTGTAAGGAAGTGGTCCAGACTCATTTCTCTGCATGTCACTGTCCAGTTTTCTCAACACCACTTGCTGAAGAGACAGTCTTTATTCCACTGATATTCTTTCTTGGTTTGTCAAAGATTAGTTGGCCATACATTTGTGGAGAATCCATTTCTGAGTTCTCTATTCTGTTCTGATGTTCTGAGTGTCTGTTTTTGTGCTGGTACCGTGTTGCCTTGATTGTTAACAGCTTTGTAATACATCTTTAAGTCCGGGATTGTGATGCCTCCAGCTTAGGTTTCCTTTTTCTTTTCTTTTTTCCTTAAATAGTTTATTGTCAAGTTGGTTTCCATATAACACTCAGTTACTTTTCATTTTCAGAACTGCTTTGGCTATTTAGGGAAGATGTTCTCTTATTAGCAATCAAACACAAACAAATTAAAACAAATACCATTTCACCCCAAATAGATTGCCTCTCTAAAAAAACCTATCTTTACTGCTAACTGCTAGTTGTTCACTAAAATCTTCCTCTACCTGGGGCACCTGGGTGGCTCAGTTGGTTGAGCATCAGACTTTGGCTCAGGTCATGATCTCATGGTTTGGGAATTCAAGCCTAGTGTCACGCTCCGCTATGATTGTGTGGAGTCTGCTTGGGATTGACTGTCTTTCCCTCTCTCTGCCCCTCCTCCACTCATACTCTCTCATTCAAAATAAATTAATTTTTAAAAATTCCTTTTCTTCCCCAAATTTTTAAATTCAAGTTAGCTAACATATAGTATAGTATTGGTACTGGTTTCTGTAGATTTAGTGATTTGTCACTTATATATAATACCCAGAGATCATAACAAGTGCTCTCCCTAATGCCCATCCCCCACCTAGCCCATCCCCCACCCATCTCCCCTCCAGCAAACTTTAGTTTGTTCTCTATAATTAAGAGTCTCTTGGAGTGCCTGGCTGGCTCAGTTGGTTGAGAGTCCAACTCTAGGTTTCAGCTCAGGTCATGAGCTCATGGTTCATGGGTTTGAGCCCCATATAGCACTCTGTGGTGATAGCTCAACACCTGCTTGGGATTCTCTCTCTTCCTCTCCCTCCCCCTTCCCCACTGTGGCACACACTCTCTTGCTCTCTCAAATAAGCACCAAAAAAAAAAATCTCTTATGGTTTGCCTCCCTCTCTTTTTATCTTTTTTAAGATTTTTTTAATTTATTGTCAAATTGGTTTCCAAAAATTTTTTTTGAGAGTGAGAGTGCGTGTGTTGGGGGAGGGGCAGAGAGAGAGGAAGACACAGAATGTGAAGCAGGCTCCAGGCTCTGAGCTGTCAGCACAGAGTCCAATGTGGGGCTTAAACTCACAAACCACAAGATCATGACCTGAGCCAAAGTTGGCCACTTAACCAACTGAACCACCCAAGCACCCCTTAGCTTATTTCTCCTTCCCTTCCCCTATGTTCATCTCTTTTGTTTCTTAAATTCCACATATGAATAAAATCATATGGTGTTTGTCTTTCTCTGACTTATTTCCTTTGGCATAACACACTCTAGTTCTATCCACATTGTTGCAAATGGCAAGACTTCATTCTTTTCAATGGCTGAGTAATATTCCATTACGTATATATCACATCTTCTTTAATTACTCATCAGTTGATAGAGTTTGGGCTCTCTCTATCGTTTGGCTATTGTTGATAATACTGTTATAAACACTAGGGTGCAGGGGCACCTGGGTGGCAAATTTGGTTAAGTATCCAACTCTTGGTTTCAGCTCAGGCTATGATCTCATGGTTCGTGGGTTCGAGCCCTGCTTCAGGCTCTGTGCTGACAGTGCAGAGCCTGCTTGGTATTCTCTCTCCCCCCCTCCCCCTCACAATCTGCCCCTACACTACTGGAGCTCTATCTCTCAAAATAAAGAAACTTAAATTTTGTTTTTTTGGGGTTTTTTTTTTTTTTAATATTCTTATTTATTTCTAGGAGAGACAGCGCGAGCAGGAGAGGGTCAGAGAGAGAGGGAGATACAGACTCTGAAACAGGCTCCAGGCTCTGTGCTGGCAGTCAGCACAGAGCCCGACACGGGGCTCGAACCCACGAACCGCGAGATCATGACCCAAGCGAAAGTCGGATGCTTAACCGACTAAGCCACCCGGGCGCCCCAAGAAACTTAAATTTTGAAATAGACTTACTAAAAAAAATTTGGGATGCATGTGCCCCTTTTGTATCCTTGGCTAAATATCTAGTAGTGCAATTGCTGAGGTCACAGGGTAGTTCTATTTAAAATCTTCCTCTCCTGTCATGGTCACAGAGTCATAGCAGAAATCCAGGCTGTCCAGGTAGACTGTTTGCCAAGTTCCCTTGTAGCAGATGCGGCCATGTGACCAAATTCTCACTAGTTAAATGAATGAAAATTGAGTGTGTTACTTCTAGTCTAGGTTTTAAAATACTGGGGCAGGTCCTCCTCAAGACTCATTTTCCTTCCCACAAGCTAGAACATGGATATCCTTAGGACCCAGCTTCACCCAGGCAGACAAGTTCAGTTCCCTATGGCAGAGTGACAAGGTGGGAAATATTCAAATAATTTAATGAAGCAAAGCAATCCTGATGGCCTGGATTACACACCTTCAGAATGCGGTAGGAGAGAAAAAGGAAAAAAAGGAAACAGGGAACAAAGGGAAGGAAGGAAAAAAGAAAAATCTCTATATTTTTATATTATTGCCTTCCAGGGTTCTCTTTAGTATAATAGTTTGGCATTTAGCTTAAATAATCCATTGGGTCCACAGCATTTCGGGATGCAGGGCTCTGATCCTCTGCTGTGACAGGCATAAATAACCAGGATTTTGAGAGAAGTCTGACATTACCCAGTAAAGTTGAACATGTTCATTCCCTATGACCCAGAAAGTACACTTAGAGGGGCGCCTGGGTGGCTCAGTTGGTTAAACATCTAACTTCGGCTCAGGTCTGATGTCACTGTTTGTGGGTTCGAGCCCCACATCGGGCTCCGTGTTTCCCCTTCTCTCTACCCCTTTCCTGCTCATGCTCTGTCTCTCTCTGTTTCTCAATAATAAATAAATGTTTTAAAAAAAAAAGAAAGTACACTTAGAGAAACGTACACCAGGAGACATCTATAGGATGTTATTATTATTCATAATAGCAAAAAACTACAAATAACCCAAATGTCATACTGAATGAAGAGACTACTATTTTTGCACAGTGGAATAAATACACCAATGAAAATAAATTAACTACAGCTGCACACATTCATGAAGATCAATCTTAATATCATAATCCTGAGTGAAAAATGGAAGTCATAAAAAAAACCTTTAAAATTTTTTATTAGGAAAAATTTTAAACATTCTCAAAAGTAAAGAGAATAATAATAGTGAACCCCACACAATGGCCAATCTTATTTTATCTGTATTTCTCCTTACTTTCACCTTCCCCCATATTACTCTGAAGTAAATCCTACACACCATAATTTCACCCATAAATATTTCAGCATGTATATTCAAAAGATAAAGATTTTTTATACATGCCAAACTACTGTTATTTTAATTATTTAAGTAACATCAATTTCTCAGTATCATGAAAAAATCTGGTGCGTGTTCAAACTGCTCTATATTTTTTTACATAATCTCTGTGCCCATTGTGGGGGCTCAAACTCACAACTCCAAGATCAAGAGTTGTATGATCTACTGACTAAGACAGACAGGTGCCACGAAACAGCTCTGTATCTTCATGTATGAACACAACATACATCAGAACTATAAAGGAGAGGCTCCTGGGTGGCTCAGTCGGTTAAGCGTGGTACTCTTGATTTCCGCTCAGGTCATGATCTTGAGGTTCATGGTTTGAGTCCCACACTGGGCTCTGCACTAAAAGTGGGAAGACTGCTTGGTATTCTCTCTCCTTCTCTCTCTGCCCTACCTCCCCCCCTACACACACACCATACATAACTATAAAGGAAACTATAAAATGGTCATAAAACTGTAAGAAAATAAGGGAATGACTAACACTAAATTCAGAATTGTTGTAGGGTGGTGCGGTCTATGGGATGAAGAAAGATTTGTCAGCCAAAGGGCTACATAGGGTTTCTAAGATACCAGTAATATTATAACTCTTATCCTCCATGGCTAACGGCTCAGGTATTCATTTTAATTTTTTAATTGTAAATAATCACTGTCTACACCCATTTGTATGTACATTTCACCAAAACATTGAGAAGCTGCTGTCCCCACCTCCCCCCCCCCACCCACACACACAATGTTAGCTGAACTCAAAGCAAAGAAAAACCAAAATACATCACTAAGTTGTAAGCAAATCAGAAGTCTGAAATTGTGCTGTGGACAAATGTGATTAGCAGATGTTCAGTCTCAAGATCAAGTTTTGCTTGGATTTACTTTGTCCCATCCAAGTCCTGAAAAAGGGTGGAGCTCAAAGTGAGATTCCCGCATTAAACCAGTAGACTAACCCGGAGACTTAGTAAGGCACTGCCAAAACACAGGAAGTACAACATATAGCAAGAACGAAAAATAACCGGAAAGTCCTGCCACCATGCATCACAGCCAGCTATGACCACGTGACGCTCAGCAGCCACAACAGTGACCCGCACACCACAAGCACTCAGTAACTGGTAGCCGCTGTGTGATTATTTTTAATTCTTATTATTTCACCATCCTCTTTTGGACTTTTTAAAAATTATTATAAAATATCTCTCCAGGGTCACCTGGGTGGCTCTGTCAGTTGAGTGTCTGACCTCAATTCAAGTCATGATCTCTGAGTTTGTGAGTTTAAGCCCCATATCAGGTTCACTATCAATGCAGAGCCCGCTTTGGATCCTCTGTCCCCCTCTCTCTGACCCTCCCCTACTTGCACTGTCTCTCAAAAATAAACATTTAACAAAAAATTAAAAATACATAGAAATAAAATATTCCTCCATACCAAAATGTTCTTCAAAAACTACAGTTGGGGCACCTGGGTAGCTCAGGCGGTTAAGTATCTGACTCTTGATTTTGGCTCAGGTCATGATTTCACAGTCTGTGGGACTGAGCCCTCACTTGGGATTCTCTCTCCCTCTCTCTGCTCCTCCTTCTCTCAAAATAAATAAATAAACTTAAAAAAAAAAAAACCCTCTGTTAATGACTGCATAACATTCCATGTATATAAGCTAGTTAACTATCCCTAGTGGAATTTAGTTAACCATTCCCCACTGTTGGACATTTAGTTTGGTTTTAACTTTATGACTTTCTAAAGATGTTACAGACTATTTGAATTCAATTTAGTTTTGTGATAATACAAAATTATTGGACACCCTACATAATTTTCTATGATGACCATGTTAACTTATGTATACTGTAAAAGAATGACAATACAATGATCACTACGCATTCAATAAATATTTAATAAAGCACTATAGGAAAAGGTATGAAAGATACATAAATAATAAATTTTATTGTCATAGTACTTTCTGCTACATGTCAATTATACTTCAATAAAACTGGAAAAAATCAAAGTACTGTCTCATGAAGAAGCAAATACAATTATAAATTAATTCTTTATTTCCATATTGATCTTAAAAATTTATTTTTCTCAAGACCATGAAGTTAAGTCAGTGACCTGATCTGATGTCATAAGAATCCTTTTTACCCCAAGTAAATAAAATACACTGATTGAACCACAGCTTTCACTTTCCGTAAAATGTCACTGAACAAAGGTAAAGAAAATTTAAAACAAGGCTGTTACTTGTACTGTTAAGTGTTAAATGACAATATAAAATCCACTTAGAAGGTGCTGAGGATCTCTCTGGTTTGCCTACCACACTTTCCTTTTTATATCCACCATTCCAAAAGTACTGGGACCTTACCAGGATGATTCAAGATTCACCCACTTTAAGATATTCAGGTAGCAGCCTGGTGATTACGCATTTGAATTTCAAAAAGCTCATCCACGTCACAATTTGTTGTAACAAAGAAGCAGTTGAAATATAAAGAAAACCAAAATTAAACGGACAAGGACTAATTTTTATTGACTATTATGTGTCAGGCCTGTGACAAAGCTTTCCACAAATCATCTCACTGAAACCTTAGAAAAACAAGAAGGTAAGTACTATTATTATCCCCATTTTACAGATGAAGAAATGGACTCTCAGAGATCACACATGTGCTCAGTGGCAGGGCTGGATAGCTAACACCAAAATGTCTGCTCTTAAACACTATGTTCTCTCTCCTCCCATCCTGAAATCTCAACAGGAGTGCATATATATGTTATCAACAAAGTAGAAAGTAACTCCAGACCAACAAATGAAAATACTTTCAAATGATTAAAAATGTTCTCAAATAGCGACCCCTACCTAATCCCACCTTTTACCTCAAAAAATGGAAACAAAAATAGAGTGAGGAGACATACAGCTTACTCTCTTTTCTTTACTTAATATGTTAATTGTCTGAATTGAAGTGAAAATGGGCAGCATGAATGAAATAAGAAAAGGGTCTGGTCAAGTTACAGAGCAGACTCTCGATCCCGAATCAGAGCTGTAAATGTGTGTCCCCGATACTGGTCAACATTTCACAAGAGTAAACAAACCGATCTAGACTGCCAGAGCTGAGGGCTACCATACTGTAGTACATGCCAACTTGCATTTGTACTACACAGGGACGTGTTTCGCTCAAAACTTTCTCCCAAACTGTTCCTTAATAGATTTTGAAGTTCATGAAACTAATCAGGGTTTCTGGGCAACATAAGAAGGCTTACTACAGTAGCTGCCATTAGTTTGACCAAAATTTCAAGCAAGTTACATTTGTACATATTCACCATATTTCCATATGAAGCTGCTGCCTGCACATTGTGGTTTCTTGAAATGATCTTGGTGAAAAAAAAAAACCAGCTACAGTTAATCAATTTAATTAACTCCTCCTGTTAACAGACTTTGCTGTTCTCTTCTAGGTACAATGAGGATTCCTTCACTGAATGTAAAGTCTAAACAGTGAAGTGTTCTATCTCCTGCTCTACTCTGTGAGGAATCTAGAAGTAAATCATTGCTCCTGAAAACAAATGACCTGGTAGTAGCCCCAGGTATGTTAATTGTGTAACTCTATCATTATGCTTCCTTGCATCGTGTAAATGAATGGGTTGGACAGGAAATGTTTCATGTCCCTCCCAGCTATAAAGTTTTAATTCATAATTTAGGTTGTTGCTGTTTTCTATTACAGGTTACATGAAAGACCATCAGATGCAGATACAGGTTCCGTATTAGTGATAGCAGCACTTTTTCCTGTTGAAACCCACTGCATGACATGGGGTCATATAAAATTGAATTGGTATTTCCTCGTGTTCCATCTGCTACCAAAATGTACTATTTGCAGTTCAGGCAGCAGTGGTCGAAGAAGAACGGATTTTCTTGGCACTTTCTGCACATATGGCATGGAGTTGAGTAGGAGATTATCCCTGAAAAAATACTGCAAATAATAGCTGTCGATCCTTAGCAACTAACAACGTGCATTATTAAAAACAAACACAACCTCTCGTTCATGAGTTCCACCTTACAAAATGTGTCCTTTGATTCTTTTGGTTCCCATATGGGAACTAGTATTTTTTTAATTTTTTTTTTTTTTTTTTTTTTTCTAGGAGAGAGAGAGAGAGACAGCGTGAGCACGGGAGGGTCAGAGAAAGAGGGAGTCACAGACTGAAACAGGCTCCAGGCTCTGAGATGGCAGTCAGCACAGAGCCCGATGCGGGGCTCGAATCCACGAACCGCGAGATCATGACCTGAGCGAAAGTCGGACGCTTAACTGACTAAGCCACCCGGGCACCCCAAGGAACTGTATTTTTTTATATGAGCCACCATACATTTGCTGCAGAATTCAAAAATTGCATAGAACACTAAAATCCAGATAATCTCCAAACCTTCTGTTAGCCAGTTGTTAACGATCTTTTCTACTGCTAAGCTTTTTGCCAGAGATGCTAACAAGTAACACAGTCAACTGATTTGAGTTTCATACACTTCTCCTGACAAGTTGCGTTTTAAGAGCCCCCACAAACAAGAGATTAATTTCTCTGGATTCTAAATCTTTGAGAAGTTGACTAACATGCATGAAATAGTCTTTCTTCTCCCAGCAAACACACTCCTTTTAAATTTAAGGATTGGAGGGGAGGGGTCCTTTTGTCCCTGATTTAAACCAATCTATTCTTTGATAACATATGTAATTCACAATTCCACCTCCTTTTACAATTGTGTGCTATGCTTTTCTGAACATGGTTTTATTATTTTTCTGTATTCCTTACTGCATCACATTTTAATTTTCTGAGAACTCCAATAATACATGCTTGTGAACTCATTATTTTTTTAAAAAAAAAAAAAGGGAAAGCAAAGATGATCTCCCCCCCCCAAAAAAAAATCAGGTAGTAAATGAAATACAAAATGCATGAAAATTTTTCTAAGTGATTAATATGAACTGACATATCTTAGAAATGAGGAAGTCCAATCTACTCATCTTACAGGTAAGACAACCAAAAGCCAGAGAGAAGCTAAGTGACTTACTCACCATGACATATCTAACTGGATGCATTTATGGTTTTACACATAAAATTACACACTGTCACCTATGATGGTTCTTTTCACAGTTGAGAACAGCTCTGGGAAGTCTGTTCCTAAAACACGTGAAGGCAGCCACAGTGGCAAAATCCCACATCTGGAGTCACTCCTTGAAATCAAATCATTATCTTAGACATTCTGAAATACGTGCAACTGGTATTAGGGAAACAGGAGAGAGGAAGAAAGAACAATACTCCAGACTATTGAGTTTTAAGTCAGGAGGTTAAAAAAAAAAATCACACATAATCAAAAATGACTCCTGAAATCACCCTTACCCAGAGAGTCCAATATATGTGGCTTTATTTACTGGGAACAGATCTAGGACTTCTCTTATGAGTCCAGCACAGCCGGTTTTCTGTTAGCAATCAAACAGGCCACATTTCTTTTGTTTATCATCAGATGAAATAGTTGGCTGGAATTAAAAGAGGTGGTTGTTCCAAAACCACGTATCTTCAAACAGCAGACTAGCACTCTGCCAGGGGAAGATGCTCCCCCTTAAAGAGGGACTCAGGAAATAAAACAGTTAGAAAATCAGACTCCTGCATTTCACATCCCCAGTAAGGAACCTATTCTCACTGCATGGGACAGTTTGGCCTCATGCACTATTTCACTGTCATTTTTCTCCTGCTAGTTTCTTGATTATGCCCGGAAGTACAGGTGAATTGGTGCCATTAAAGGTATGCAGGATCCAACCCCACTGTATTACCCCATTACCCTATGTATATCCTACAATTGCATATGGAATCCAATGGAATGATGTGGGTTAGACACAGGACGTGTGAAAGTAAAGTCTGGACTCAGGTCCTGATAAGAAGGGCAAGCCAGGTATAGGAAAGAATCACAAAGCAGCCTGAAGACTGTAGGTCTATGTCAATGAGGAAGGTTGAAGGGAATAGGGATCACTTTCTATGGGACTGAATTTGTTCCAAAAAAAAAATCTTCACCATGTTCATAAATTTTCCTTGCATTGGATTTGACAGACACATTTTAAACATTGCAACACATCCCATTATATTGACTTTTAATCCACGTAGAGGGTCTGTATCTCAGGCATATCAGTAATCAGGTAACAAAAGACCTCACACTCTGAAAGAAATTAACGAAGAGACGATTTTTCATATGAGGACTTGATCACGGACAAATGAGCTTAGAGCAGAAATAACTAAGCCAATACTTGAAAGTGCATTCCGCCAGCCGGTGCTGCAGGCGGCAAGCAAGCCAGGCTACTGTCCCTCCAAGATCTACCACAAAGAGCCATGTGGAAACCCTTGCACAAGGAATGGTGATGAGGAACAAGAGTTCTACCTGAAAATGAGAGGATTTCGGCTGTGCTGGACTAACATGAAGAAAGGTTCTGCTTATGGAAAAGTTAACCTGTCACTAAGGAAAGAATTACTCCTCCGCCAATATAACTTCCATGTCAATGTAACCAGTTGCTGTAAGTAGAAATTATCTTAATTACAAGCAGTTGAAAATGGGTTTCCTGAGCAGTGTTTAGCTTACATCCATTAGGGGTTAGCCCAAAGGAAAGCATGAGTCCCTGGGTTTGCACACCGTGTTTGTTAGGGGCCAAGAGGAGTTGGCCCTAATTCACCCTCAGGGGATGGAGGGTCCCTCCACCAGGTGCTCTCACAGGACTCCAGGCATTTTCACAACTGAACCACACAAAAGAACGCCCAGGCTGCACCTGCCTTTCCCAAGGCAAGGAAGGAATGCCTCTCTCTGATACAGAAGACTGTGTCAGGAAAAAACACAGGTGTCTACACAGCAATTGTTACGAACTTTGCAATGAATATTCCAAAGCACAGCATCAATCTCACCACTCCATCCATTGTCTCAACAGGGAAAAACCACCCGGGAGACACCAGAGAAGAGGAAAAACACAAGACAAAAAGACCAAACACAACAGAGATATATGTTCATTAAACCCTTCAACAGACACACAAAATACTTGTACTACAGAGAAAATGCATTTTTTAAAACCCAAGGCACGTTAAGTACAAATGCTTAATCAACCCTAATTAGGTTCCTTCATTAGTTGACAATGTAAAAGGACTGAAACTACTACTTAAATATTCAAACCTTCATTTTACATGCAAGTACCTTCCAGCAAATGATAAAACAATATTCCCGGGTGAGTGTGGAAGATGGCACTGAATTCTGGCCCATGTATATAAAGGAGGAGTCGGATTCCACTAGTCCCCGCTTGGTTTCACAGACAGGCTTTCAGGGAGCTGTTTTCTAAAAGGCGGACTCGCCCTAATACGTTAATAGAGAACAGTGTAAAGGTCTAAAATCGTCTGCACTCAGGGAATCTGTGGACCACTTGACGTCCAGGCTTCAGAAAAACGATTCCTTAAAAATAGCATTGTGACAAAGATATCAGTTAAAAAGAATAACAAGGAGGAGGAAGAGGGTAACTGGGCAGGAGCCACGGCCGCCGCCCGTGTAAGTTGCCCGGCTGAAGGCGGTGGCTAAGTTAAAGCCAGTTCTCTGTCTCCCGGAGGTGCGCTCCAGCAGTCGGAGAAAGCCGCCCGGTGTCCAGCTCCCCGTGGGCTTTCGGGACTGGGACCGACACGGGGACCGGCTTGTACGAAGCCCAGGGTGGCGCAGCCAGAAGCTCCGGCTGCCCCTCACCTCCCTTCTCCAACGCAGACACCAAGTTGGAAACGCAACTCCTCGAGCACAATGACAAGGAGGCACACAAAAGGAGCAAGGCAGCCGCTCCCATCCTTACCTTTGACTTGACTTTCATACTCGGCTATGATCTCTTTGTCCTTTTTGAATCTGCTCGGAGTGGACATTATCCAGCTGTTCGGGGTTGGCTTTCAGTGGGCAAGTTCTGTTCGGTTGTCACAAACCAGTCTCCTTGGAGAGGCAGAGTTGTACTCCCACACACCGGCAACCCGGAGGCGGCACCCACAGGACGTAAAGGAGGAGGAAGGGGGGGAGGCGGAAAAGAGGAGCGAGCCGAGGACTAGATTAACCCCGGCGCTGGCACCATACTCTCCGCTCGGAGCGGCCGTCGGTGATCCGGAGAGGAGCCGGGCTCGGGGCCGGCGGGGCCCGGCGCGCAGGCAAACTCCCGCGAGCCCGCGGCGGGGGGCGTCTCCCTGCCCACCCCACCCGGAGCCGGCCACTTCCTCTACGGCCGCTGGGCGGACGCGGGGTGCGCGCCGGCGCTCCGCACCATTGTTAGAAACCCGCAGCGGGCGCTCGGGGCAGGGCCGGCCGCGGAGGGCGGGCGCCGCGACTCTCCCTTCCTGCTCCGGCCGCCGGCTCCGGCGCGCGAGGGTCCCGCCCGGGCCGGGATGCTGCCGCCGCGGACGCCGCTCCCCCGTCGGCAAAGGCTGCCGCTAGCGTCCGGGCGGACGGCAGGAAACGTAGTCCTAGAGCGAGTCTCTGCTGCTGGCCCGCAGGGCGGCCGCTGCGCGGTCCGGTCGCGTCCTGGGCGCAGCCCCGGCGGAGTTTAGGTCTCGACAGCCGGCGCCGCGAGGGGCCTCTGCCTCCCTGGCCGCGGGGCGCCGACGCTCCCTCTTTCTCCCCGTCCCGCTCTCCGCTGCTGCCCCCCGGAGGCCGCCGCTGCGTTGCACACTCGCACGCGCACCGGGAGGAGCCGCGCCCCGGGCGGCCGCAAAGTTGCCGGCGCGCACACGGCCCGCGGCTCCCCGCGCCCACGGAGCGAGCTGCGGGCGGCGGCCGAAGCGGCCGCGCGGGACCCGGCGAAGAGGGGCAGGGCTCGCGGGAGGGGCGGCGCCGCGGCCCGTGCCCTTCGCCCTCGCCCGGCTCGGCAGGGAACGCCGGCTCGGCCGGGAAGATGGACGCCTCTCGCTGCCCCCCGCGGCCCCGCCCCCCGCGCCGAGCCCCGGCGGCCGTAGGCGACGCCCCCCGCGCCGCGCCCGGCGGGGGCTCGGCTGCGCCCGGCGCGCGGGGCGGACTGCAGCCTCAGCGGCTGGAAAGCCTTTCACCGACCCGGGGCGCCTTAGATCGAGGGAGGGGGCTCGGGAGGGGCTTTTTCCAGAATCCATCGGAGAAATAGAGTTGGAGCCCTCCACGACAGGAAGGGATGTGACTCCAAGATGTTGGACCCCAGGAGAGAACTGGAGGCTCAGGGAATTGTGAACGACTTGGCTGCTGAAAATCAACGGAGGGTGAAGCTCTTCAGTGGAGACGGAGAAAAAGAGTCCTCTTGAACACAGTATTCTCCCCACCCTGGAAGTAGCTCCAGGAGCTAGGGTGGTGGAAAAGGCGTGGTCACCGGCTTTCTGACGGACACGTTTACCACTTGGGACCTTTTCTTTCTCCTTTCTAATCACCTCATACATAGTGTGGGCCTGGTTTATCAAAGCGATGTGTTCAGAGGCGTGTCCAGTATACAAAAGTTTTTCCCTGCAAGATCTCAACAGAGTAGGGAGTTTTTAGACTTTGATCATTCATTCATGTACCCACTGATAAACTTTCACGTTCATGCTGTGGGCCAAACACCAAGCTAAGAGCTAGGGACTCCGAGATCAGGTCCCTGCTCTAAAGGATCTCAAAGTATATTGTATGCATAAGTAAGTAAGTAAATAAATAAATAAATAATACTGTAAGAGGGAGAAATACTCGTGGCTTTGGGAGCCCTGAAAAGGAAAAATGGGCTTTGAAAAGAAGTGATATTTAAACTGGATTTGAAAGATAAATACTAAGCAGTTTGCCCCCTCAGAGAGGGGAGGGGTTGCATTCCAGGGAGAAAAGGAATATCATACTCGGGGCAATTGGAAAATATAGTCACAAGATATCTTCCACTAAAAGCCCAGATCTCTGATAGGTGAAAAACATTTTGAAAGTTTATATGTATTTCAACGGATTGTCTGTGCACGTTGTTTTTAATTTTGCAGCTTTTAAAATTTAATTTTTAAACAAATCTTTTAACTTTGTAACAACAGAATAGAAGGGGAAAAAAGTTTAATCTTTAAAAAAAAATTTTAAGAGGCACCTCGCTGGTGCAGTCAGTGGAGCATGCAGCTCTTGATTTCAGGGTTGTAGGTTCAAGCCCCAAATTGGGTGTAGAGATAACTTCAAAAAATTTTTTTCTTAATTTTTTAAAAATGTGTTTTTTCATGGTGCCAAACAAGAGGTTAACTGCAGAACCCCTCTCTGCCCTAATTTCATGTGGAACAGTCTTATGTAAGAGTTGGGTGAAAAGCCAGAATATCTAAAGCAGAGAGGCTGGGAAGGAAGGTCAGGGGGAACTGGGAGAGGCCTCCTGTACTGAGCTCTTGGACACAGTTCTGCAGACGACAGGGGAACATTTTAAGTAGAGAAGCGTCATGATCACATAGGTGTTTTATACAGATACATGGTGGCTGTGTGGAAGGATGGACTGGGGATAGGAAGAGAGAGGCCAGAGATAAGCAGCTTACTTTGGTGATTATTGCAGGTAAATATAAATTGATTCATGTCATCCATCCATGGTGCTATTGGATTTATCTTATATTTGCACTTAGGAAGTACAACTTGGCAGTACAAAGTACAGCCTCTACAAATGAATTGTTAGCTGGAGTTAGGCCTGAACCACTGTGGTAGGCACAAGCTCCAAAGACCAGGTGCTCAGAGATGAATCCTAGCTCTGCAGTTTTTCTGAGTGAGCTGGTAAAAATTAATGCACCTCTCCAGGCCTCAGTTTCCTGTCTGTAAAATGGGTTAATACCTACCTCCTGGGGATGTGATAAGGACTTACTGAGATAATCCTTTAAAATGCTTATAGCAACATCAGACCATTGTACAGATCCAGTGAATGTTAGTTATCTTTGTAGTTATTATCTCAGTTTTAATCTTCTTTGAAAGAAAGGTATTTAAAACTGAGGCGTGAGGGGGCAGGGCATCTAGGGGCCTAAGTAGGAAGTGTGTGACTTTAGATTCCTGGGTGGTAAGCTCAAGCCCCATGTTGGGTATAGAGATTACTTAGATAAACAGAACTTAAAAAAAGAAATAGATTTTTAAAATAAAGAGACAGTATCTTAAATATCTTTGATTTCATCATGTCCAATAAACCATCAATAAATGTTTTTTAATATTAATGCCTTAATATTAGTAAATCACTGTCTTCTGTTGTTAGGAATTGGATCCCATCCACTTAACAAAGCATTTTGCTTACATTCTTAAAAGAACCCTACAATGCAGATACCATTGTCCTCATTTTACAGATGAAAGGCTAGAAAGCACAGTAAAAGCCTGGCTGGGCCAGAATTCCAGCCCATATCAGCTTGCCTCCAAAGTGGGTTTTCCCAATTTCTTTTACTCTGCTTCCTGTGAATTTATGGTTCTTTAAACTTGTGAAGCAGGTTCATGTACAGTGAAATGCGTATGACTAATTCCTAGTTTTCGCTCCATGGATGTCTTCTGATCCGGCCAGGCAGTGTGATTAACAAGTCAAATGTTCTTTCCATAGTTTTCTCTTTTTCAGGTTCTTCTTATCTTTCCCATACTCAAGAGCCCACTTAGTTCACAACGCTGGTTATGGCGAATGCCTGTGACTTAGAATCCAGAAAGCCAGGATGAGCCAGGTTTGGAGACCAGCGACTGTGATTCCAATTCTGTGACTTTGTTCTACCTTGTGGCAGCTGTTTTCTTAGCTAGACAACAGCGATGGCCCCCAACGCTCACCCCTCTCGTGCCACACTCCTAGGGGTACGTGATGAGAAATGTAGAGGGCCTGATGGCAGGATCCCTACTACACATTAATCCTCTCTGTCATCTAGTATTTGCCTTTCGGAACCACTCCAGATTTCCAGAAGTACTAGTTAATAGACCATCTGACCATATATCCTGGGAGTAGTGAGGAATATACACAGGGGTCCTTGCAGCCACAAAAGAAACCGTGCACCTTGATACAGTACCCCTTTGGGCCAGTCCTAAATAACTTAAATCATTTTTAAAAGTTCTATGCAAATACATTAAGGAGTTAATGTCAAATTCACACAATGCTTTTAGCTATAGTTTCAATGTCTAAGAATTTCATAGCCATGAAGTAGGCCATTCTGCTATTCCCCTTCATGGAAAGGATACCTTCTCTGCCCGCTGAGATGGAAAAGTGGGTAAAGCCATGCCAATATCCTAGGTTTTAGGGTTGGATCTAGACAGAGCATCAGAACAGCAACTGTTGGGCTTGCATGTCTTATGTTGGCTTGACTCTGGGAACTCTTGGCTTGTCAAATGGCTTGCAGTAATGTTTTCAGTGAATCACATGTTGGTATCATGTCCTGGAGCAGTGTCTTATAAAGTATGATCTTGCCATTCATCACCTTTATCAGAATCACCTCAGGAGTCTATTTAGAATTCAAATATTCTGCACTCAACGCCATATCTCTCAACTTAAATATGCATACAAATCACCTAAGAACCTTATTAAAATAAGGTCCTGATGTTTTCTGGAGTAAGGCTTGAGATCCTGCATTTCTAATAAGCCCCTATGCCATGCCAATAATGCTGTCATAAAGACCACACTTTGAAGGGTCCAAGTTTTGGGTGAGGAGGAAGTCACGTGGTGATTCATATGTATGAGAATCTTTGCCCAAGATCAAGGAACATTAAAAGAATATCCTTACAAAACACTAGCTACATTTACTCAGATAATGTTGATGACATGGCCAAGATTTTTTTTTTTTTCAATTTAATATATCCCTAAGAAACTAGACTATTTTGGGGGCGCCTGGGTGGCTTGGTAAGTTGAGCCTCCAACTTCGGCTCAGGTCATAATCTCCTGGCTCTTGGGTTTGAGCGCCGCACCAGGCTCTGTGCTGACAGCTCAGAGCCTGGAGCCTGCTTTGGACTCTGTGTGTGTCTCTCTCTGTGTGCCCCTCCCCCACTCATGCTCTGTCTCTCAAAAATAAATAAACGTTTTAAAAATTTAAGAACCTAGACTGTTTTCTCCTCCAAGATAATAAAAACTTTGTTTTAACCTTTTCATCCATAAAATGGGGATAATGATTACCTTAAAAGGTTTGTGGTGGGGAATAAAGGCAAAGTGTGTATAAAGCACTTAGCACCAAGCTGGGCACATAAGAGATAAATAAATGTTGGTTATTATGGTCATCATTATTATTATTATTTTAGTACCAAAAGCTAACTTCCAAGTTTATAGCAAAAACACTGCAGTTATGGAGGACCTTTTGGTGTGTTTATGTGTGTCTATTTACCTCCTTATTTAAACTTCTTATGTTAATTGAGAATTTCTTGGGCTTTAATGCTATTGTTCTGTAATTTATTAGTTTACTATGTGTCTGCATTTCCCATACACCACCTTTTATAGAATGATCTCTATAGTGTCTTCAATTCTAATCAACATATATTTATTATTAAGTTGAACCATATGAAATTGCCGATGTTTGACAATTTTTGACATAAAAGATGGCAGAGCTATACGATTCAGTGTACCGCTATGACCCCACACTCTGCAACTGGCATAAACAAAATTCAACAACCATAATCCACTTCGCAGTATCAAAGTGAAGGCTCAGTTGAACCGTACCCACGTCTAGGGAAATCTCACGCATTCGCAGGTTGGATGGTCCAGGGGAGTCTGCCACGTTATTCAGTCAAGAAGTATTAATCATTGTTTTAAAGGAAACTTGGCCCATAATTTAGTAGCAGCTTGTGGAAATGGACTGTATAAATAGCCATTTTCCCTTTCTTGGCAACACAGTAGTAAAGACAAGCTGTCAGAAGATCTTGCCAATTTCATTCTGTGGCACTTGCCTGGTAGAGGAGATGGTAGAATGTAACAATAAAGGTAAGTTTGGATGAGGCCCTCAAAGGGTCAATTCAAGAGATGCTAAAAAGAGACAGCAGAAGGAAAAAGATAGAAGAGAAAAAGATAAAGAAAGTAAAGGTCCCAGGGAGAGAAAGAGCAAAAGAGAACAACAAAATGAATGATGCCTCTAAAATGTTCAGTTGCATAATTTAACTCTTTTCCACCCAAAACACGCCTCTCTGATTTTCAAGAAAACTCATTAAGGCTAAAATAAACAAGGCCTTTTAAATACCTTCTTTTTTCCTTGAATAAAATTGCTTTATAAAAATTTTAACTATCTCCTCAAAATCTCTTGTTTCCATTTTGCACAAATCTTATTAAAATAGAATTTGCTTTGTTTAAACTCATATTCATAACTTCCAAACACCCACACATAACAGTCTTCTCATCAGAGTTACTATTTTCTGCATTGAAATTCTACTATAACTTCCCATGTGACTGCTGAACAGGATAAGCAGAATATGAATATTCAATGAGCCCATCCTGATGAAAGTATTAAATCCCATCACTTATACCAAAAAAAAAAAAAAACTGTATTATTACTCAGAGGAAAACAGCCAAAGTTAAACAAGAAGTGGCAGCTGCAATTCAGTTATCAGAATCAGAGATGGATTAGTATGTAGAGCAAACCCTAACAAAAAGATTTATTCTACCAAGAAATACATGTATCTCTAAGGCTTGTATTTTAGGAAATGAATAACAGACTCCTCCCCTTCTTCCCATTATACTTTGGCAGCAGACATTTCAAGGCTGCGTAATATCATCACCTCTTTTACAGAGAAACCAGTCTATATAAATGCTTCTCAGGACTGTACCAGAGAAGCCAAAGGTTGGTAAACAGAATCCTATTTAAATATAATGGAGACACTTGCCTTTAAAAGGGTCTCAAGGTATATAGTCTTTTGTGAAACAAAGATGATTTTTGAAAAAAGATTACCATCTGGTAACAAGAAGTCCACAGGTAGTCAGACAGCCGTCCAGAGCCGAGAAGCTGGGGTCTGGGACCTCAAAGGGAAAAAACACAATTCAAAAGAAGATAAAAAGAGTAAATATCTGGTAAACAAATATTTGCTGGGCCATACACAAACAATGAGAGAGAGGCATTTTAACAGATTTAGCTAAATTCCTCCATGCCTACCACACCTCATTCGCATTATACTGTACTTATCTATGGTGATAACTCCCTTCCTGGAGCAGGGCCTGTATCTAAATTCCTTTAGGCATAGTTAGGGGGAGGAACTAAGGTTTTCCCAGAGCCTTCTGTTTCTTAAAAATAATCAACCTACAGCAATCCACCAGCCAAAGAGACATATTTTTGGATGACAAATTTTGCCTCTCTCCACTTCCTTCTCATGGCGCCGTAACATCGTGAGCTTCCTTTGGCCCAGAGCACTTGCTATACTACGTTCTCATGTATCTATTTGTCTGATCCCACCTCTTATCTGTGAGTTGATGGAGCATGCTCGAATGAATACTGTTCTTGACATAAACTAGATGCTCAATAAATGTCTGTCAAAACACATCAATGCATGGTGACATCCTTTGACAAACTGCATAATTTGGAAACTGTTTTGTTTTCAGAGGGAATTCCTTGTATTTAAGAATCTTGCAGGGGCGCCTGGGTGGCTTAGTCGGTTAAGCGTCCGACTTTCGCTTAGGTCATGATCTCGCGGTTCATGACTTCGAGCCCCGCATCAGGCTCTGTGCTGACTGCCAGCTCAGAGCCTGGAGACTGTTTCAGTCTGTGACTCCCTCTCTTTCTGACCCTCCCCTGCTCATGCTGTCTCTCTCTCTCTATCTCTCTCCTAGAAATAAATTAAAAAACATTAAAAAAAAAAAAAAGAATCTTGCAGGGTGCCCGGGTGGCTCAGTTTGTTGAGCCTCTGACTGAGGTTGTGATCTCACAGTTTTGTGAGTTTGAGCCCTGCATCGGGCTCTGGGCTGACAGTTCGGAGCCTGGAGCCTGCTTCAGAGTCTGTGTCTCCCTTTCTCTGCTCCTCCCTTGCTCGTTCTCTGTCTCTGAAAAATAAACATTAAAAAAATTTTTAAATCATGCTTAATTATTTTTGATGAAGTGAAATTATCAAAATGATGCATAATCTGTGAAAGTAGAAGACAAAGAGCTCCAACGCTTAGAAGGAGAAGATGACATTTTTGCTGAGCCGCCTTAGCTGAGGTCTCTGAGAGTAAGAGCTGTTAAGTTTGAAGCAGCTGACGTGTCTTTGAGGGAGTCCTGGGTTTAGAGGCAGAAATCTGGGCTTGTGTTTCGTCTCTGTCACTTTACACTTTGAGCATTGTTTTCTTGCCTAGGGAAAGGTGGGGGAGAATATGTGACTGGATAGCTGCCTTTGGTGGCGGCTGGGTGGTGACTCCAAGACAAGAGCCATGTGGAGGAGACATATACTCAGAATCAGGGAAGGTGGCTGTCAGCTTCTCTTCCTGCAAGGACTTACATGGGCTTGCCCAGAAGTCATTTGTCTAATGGTAATCAGATAAAATGAGATAATGAATACAAAACTCTTTGTAAAGTTGTCACTGTTACTATCAACATCAAATAAGGCTTAGAATATATATACACATTGGAAATTAGATTTAGACAGACTTAAAATTTTGTTCTTTCATTCTCATTAATGATTTTTTTTTTTTTTTAACATGGGCTTAGCAGTGCCTGGGTAGCTTAGTTGGTTGAGTGTCCAACTCTTGATTTCAGCTAGGATCATGATCCCAGAGTTGTGGGATTGAGCCCTGCATTGGGCTCTATGCTGAGAGTGGAGTCTGCTTAAGATTTTCTCTGTCTCTGTGCCCCTCCACCCCACTTTCACTCTTTCTCTCTAAAATTAAAAAAGTTGTTTTTAAAGAAATAGGAAAATAAAATGTGGGCTTAGAGGGGCACCCAGCAGGCTCATTTGGGGTAGCAAGCAACTCTAGATCTCAAGGTTGTGGTGGGTTCGAGCCCCACATTGCATGTGGAGATGACTTAAAGATAAAAATTTTAAAGTAATTAAATAAAATGTGGGCTTAAAATGACAGTACACACTTAAGTAACTTGTATTACAGGCAGGGAAGTGTTGTCTGGTACCAGAGGATTTGATGACAATTCATCTTAGCTATTGAAGGGGAGGGGGGAAAGAATCTGTTCCTTCCATTCCCTTTAAGTTCTTGGCTGGAGTTCTGCACCAAAAGACAGATTAACAGGAGAAAAGTCTACAAAATTGCTTAACACAAGTTTCATGTGACATCAAAGCCTTCATAAGGAAAATAAGACTGGGGCATTTTTATAACACATTTGATGAAGAGTGGAAAGTCATGGGAAAGTGTGATAGACAAAGGGTATGAGCTAAGCGTAATTAACTGTGAGATACTCCACAAGGCCTGTTCCTTCAGATTCCTCTCCATCTTTGGGGACAGGGATGCTCCTGGTAAGGGGAGGGTGTCTCTCTTATGAAAATCTAAAGACCTGCTTCAGGGGAAGATCAGAGAATCCTTCCAGCACCTGCCATTTCTCATCATCCCTCAGCTCAAAATGCCAAGATGCCATATTGTGGGGTAGAACATCCTGAACTCCATCACTGTTGATTGCATGTACAATCTCTGACAGTCCAAACTCACCTATAAACTTAGAGCTGGAAACTGGGGAATATTAAAGAGAACTTTTCTTCTTTCATTTGCAAAATTACCAAATTTATCTCTCTTCTTAGAAGTGAATATATCATAAAGGGAGTAAAGAAAAGGAAGACATTTTAAAGAGGGGGGAGAAAAGGAATAAAAAAGGGGGGAGGTGGGGTAATATGAAGGGTGCTTTAGAATTCTTTTCAATAGGCCAGAATGGAAATGAAGCATAAAAGTCTGAAGAATGTTTTTATTATGGAAACATCTGTCACTTCCTGCTCAAATCCATCAATGACTGGATGAAGGAGGATGTCTGTTACAGTCTGAAAAAAAATTCATTCATCTATTTGTTTATTCAGGAGATATTTATGGAGATTTTGCTATGATTCAGGAGCTATATTAAATGCTGGCACATATGTAGGTGAATAAAACAGATACGGCCTTCAAGGAGCTTACAATCTAGGGCAGAGATACACAAATACATGAGCAAAGAAGCAAATACATCATTCCTAACTCATATAAGCTCTTCAGAGTTCTGCAATGGAGAACTAGGAAACTTTAGGTAGGATCTTTGTAGAAAGACTTTTTGAAGAAAGGACATTTAAGCTCAGATCAGAAGAATGGGTGATAAGCTGGTGGCAGTTGGGTGGAGTGCGAATTCCCTCCAGGGAAAGGGAATGACTTAAACCAAAGCTAGGGGGCTGAGAAACACTTGGTGAATACATGAAGGTCAAAACTGACGGAGACCTTGTGTTTGGCATTAATCAAGAAGCAGGGCTCCGTGAACACTAAAGAGTTGGCAAAAAGAAATGTTTTCCTACTCCTGGGAAATGCAGCTAACTCATTAGCAAATTCAAATGACCAATTAGCAAAGAAAATGGATTTCTGGAGAGACTGTAAATTGGTACAATCATCGTGCCAAATAACTTGACTTTATCCCATAAAGACTAATACCTTCAGTACCTTAAGACCCAGCAATTCTACCCTAGAGCAGCAGCCTTCGGAATTTCTGCTCCTTTGCCCACTATGGTAATTGTGTTCAACTCTCTACCCCTCTGAACACTTTTAGATTGATATCTAAAATGTTTTATCCTATATGTAAACAGTTCAAAAGATAAATCCCATCATATTTTAAGTTTTGGTATACTAAAATTAAACTCTTATTTCCATATTTAAAATATACCCAAAGGATTAAATCTCTATGTTGCACAGTTAAACCAATATAACATTGTTTGTCAACTATACTCCAATAAAAAAATAAATAAAATGTATCCAATGAAATCTGTCATAGTGATTTGGCACTCACCTTTATTAAAAATGTTCTTGGATAAACTCCTTTTAACAGACAGTAATTTTACATTGTTTTCTCTCTTTAAATCCATGTTCCCCATTCTACTTTCTCCACAGAGTTTTATCTTAACAGAATATATTTTATACTTAAAAATGTTTTCTTGTCATAAATATTCTCTTGTCATTAATTCATGTGAGAAAAATATATGTAAAATAAGTTTTAATTTGTTAAAATTTATTTTCTTTCATTTGACTGCAGGACTCTTAAGTGTTAAAAAAATTCTATCTTGAATTATTATTAAAATTATTAGTACTACACAATCAAACAATATGTTACAAATCCTGCCAAGTAATTATTAAACATAAAAGTAAAATTTTATCGGAGAAGCATTTTTTTAATGTTTTTTTTATTTATTTCTAGGAGAGAGAGAGAGAGAGACAGCATGAGCAGGGGAGGGTCAGAGAGAGAGGGAGTCACAGACTGAAACAGGCTCTAGGCTCTGAGATGGCAGGCAGCACAGAGCCCGACGCGGGGCTCGAACCCACGAACCGCGAGATCATGACCCAAGCGAAAGTCGGACGCTTAACCGACTAAGCCACCCAGGCGCCCCTCCCCCCCCTTTTTTAAAAAAGTAATCTCTACACCCGGTGTGGGACTAGAACACACAACGAGGAGATCAAGAGTTGCCCTCTCTCTCACCTGAGCCAGCCACGCACCCCTGGAGAAGCACCTTTTAGGGAAATGAATGGAGCTTTAATTTCTCAATTAGTTTATATTTCTTTAGATGATGTTTCCTTATTTCTAAAATAAGACAGGAGTTAGCATGGATTCTCTTTCCATTTTTCTTTTGTTTATGATAAATGGAAAGGCTGAGAGACCTTTTTCACATAAATAGGTGTAGAGGAATGAACGGGTTTTTCTTTGTATCCTTTATGAATTGCATGACAATTTTGTGACCCGCAGGACGTTTGATAATTCGTCAGCTGCTCCCCAGTCATTTGAGGATGCCTCAGCCGTGCTTCCGGCGCTCCCTTTTTCAGCCAGAGGCTTTTACACGGCTGACCAACGCACTCAGAGAGCACCAAGGCACCAGATCCCGGAGGGCAGTGCACCTCTGGCTGGAGAAAGGAAGCCAGCCCCACTGACACTAGTGATTTCCACTTCAGATTTCTCATTTCCAGAAATGGAAGATAATAAGCGTGTGTTGTTTTAAGCCATTAAATCTTCAGTAATTTTTTTCACAGCGGTCACAGAAAACGAATACAAGATTTATGTAATTCATAAAGTTTAGGTCGTTCATTTTAACTGCAACGTGCAATGCCACTGCATGTGCTCTTTGAGTATCGCTTCTCAAAATTACACTTGAGATTCGGTCATGATTCTTTTTTTTTTTTTAATGTTTTTTTTTTATTTATTTCTAGGAGAAGGAGAGAGAGCGTGAGCAGGGGAGGGTCAGAGAGAGAGGGAGTCACAGACTGAAACAGGCTCCAGGCTCTGAGCTGGCAGTCAGCACAGAGCCCAAAGCGGGGCTCGAACCCACGAACCGCAAGATCATGACCTAAGCGAAAGTCGGACGCCTAGCCGACTAAGCCACCCAGGCGCCCCTAGATTCAGTCATGATTCTGCATGCACCTGCAGTTTGTAGTTTCTTTAGTTTTCTATTGAATGACTCTACCACATGTATTTTTATTTCATTATTTATCTGTTGATGAACCTTTATGTTGTTTCCACTGTTTTCGCTGTAGTAATATTGCTGTGAATAATTTTGAATTTGTTCCCTTCTGCACACGTGAAAGAGTTTTTCATAGGGTGGTGGGTTGATAACCCACAGGGATAACAAGCCTAATGTGCAGCCAGGTTTTCACCTTAAGGGCGGCGGAATTGCCAGATTGTAGGGTGTATGCACCGTTCACTTTATTACCTGTGCTAAATTGCTCTCCGATGTGGTCACACTCATTTAAAAACCCTCCAGCCATGCATGAAGGTGCCCATGTTCCTACAAACTTAGATGTGACTTTAAAATTTTTGCCAGTATGTTGAGTCTAAAATGCCGCCTTCTGGGGCGCCTGGGTGGCTTAGTCGGCTAAGCGTCCGACTTTCGCTTGGGTCATGATCTTGCGGTTGGTGGGTTCGAGCCCCGCGTCGGGCTCTGTGCTGACTGCCAGCTCAGAGCCTGGAGCCTGTTTCAGTCTGTGACTCCCTCTCTCTCGGACCCTCCCCTGCTCACGCTGTCTCTCTCTCTCTCTCTCCTAGAAATAAATAAAACATTAAAAAAACTTTAAAAAATAAATAAATAAATAAATAAATAAATAAAATGCCGCCTTCTTCTTATTTCGATTTGCATCTCCCTGAGTACTAGCAAGGAGGAACATGTTTACATGTGTTTACTGGCCGTTTGTCTCTCCTCTTCCTTGAATTGTCTGGATAACGTGAAACAACATAGGAGACAGATTCACTTGTACAGCACATATGAAAGCATAATTGTATCCCAATAGGCCTTGATGGTTGTTTACGTAGGATTTATTTATTTGTGTAACTTCAAATGAAATGTACATGAGGAACGAATGAACATACTATGTTTAATAAATGTGAGTAATCATGTTTTGTCTTTTTACACCAAGAAGAATTAAAAGCTGCTGAAATTCTGACAAACTTGGACACTGCTCTTTTCACAAAAATTTCCTGTATTTATATTTCTGATTGTGCAAACTTCAATAACACAAACCCATTTTTCATTAAACACTGAACACATTCCGGACTCTTTTCTGTGTGTTTTTGTTTTTTGCTTCGGGTGTTGTATTTAAGGGCTCCGACAGCCAGCCACCCTCCACCCAGCCCCTTCCTCCTCTACAAAAGCAACTACACATGAAAAGGAGCTGTTCTGCCAGGGCCGGGCCAAAGGGCTCATACATTTGTGGCTTTGAATCTCAGGCCACAAGCCTTGGAAGGCAGGAAGGAGGAAGGGCAGTCCAGTCCAAATGGGCAAAGTATTAGTGAGGTGGGTGAGGAGGCTGGAGAGTCCCTAAGGGGACTCTGTTGGGCTTGTCCTTGCCCAGAACCTCGTGGAAACACAGATCCTGGGGAGGAGTAAGCGAGTTAAAGGCATTTACGGCCAAGGAAGCACTTCAGGCCCCCAGGGGGCCCAACAATCCCCACTCAACTCCGGTCCAGTGTGCCCACAAGCACACTGCCGCTGCCATATTGGCAGCTGCACGCACTCACCCCACATCCACCACATCCACTTCCTGTACCTGTGAAGGCCCTGGATTCACACCCTCCTAGACCCTGGAATGTCTCTGGATTGGTCCCCAGTGCTGCAGGTGCGCCGCAGACAGGATTGCTCCGCTACTGATTGGCTGTCTCGAAGGCCTCTATCCAATCTCTGTACGCGTCCTCTGGTTCTGATGGATACGGGGTGGGCTTCTGGATTCTCTAGGCGCCAGGGGTGAGATGACTCCTGTGTTGCGGGCACGGTCCATTTTCACATCCCAAGACTTCTCGTGGTTGCAGAAGGAGCAGGTGAACTGGGTCTCTAAGGTGCTTGTCATCTTCTTGGGAGGTGGCTTCCGTTTTGACTTTCTGCGCCTTGTGTCTGTAGGAGGACAAACACCTGCCTTCCCTCATTGCCGCATTCACCTGGGAGACAGTCTTTCTTTCTTTCTTCCTTCCTTTCCTTCTCTCTCTCTCTCTCTCTCTCTCTCTCTCTCTCTCTCTCTCTCCCCCCTCTCTCTCTCTTTCTTTCTTTCATTCAAGTTTTATTTATTTATTTTGAGAGAGAGAGAGAGAGTGGGGGGAAGAGGGGCAGAGAGAGAGAGAATTCCAAGCAAGCTCCATACTGTCAAGCAGAGTCTGACTTCGGGGCTCAAATTCACAAACCGTGAGACCAGGGCCATCGAGGTGTGCTGCATTCTGGATTTTAACCAGTTCATGTGAAAAGAATGAAAACGAACAATAAGAATATCCTGATTCCTAGGTTGCAAAGGGGCCTGACAGTATCACGGCTTGGCAGTGTGGCCAGCTGTTCTGTTGGGTGGTCCCAAAGCAGTGGTGTGGGAGGCAGTGGCTCACTCCAAAGACTTACCTGCCCAAACACCAATAGCCTCCTTGCCCCAACCCAGACTTTCCTCTGGCTGCTCAGCAGGGAAATACCAGAAACCAAAAGTTAGGGAAAAAACAAAAAAACAAACAAAAAAAACCAAAAAAAATCCGATGATGCCATTTGTAGTTTCACACCTCCCTCTTCTGGACAAAACCTGAACTTGCACCTGTGAAAGCCATCAGCTTTCCACTGCATATTCTAATTAAAAATTTCTTTTTCTGCATTTCTACTTTGTAACCAAGGTTTACCAAATATATAATATTTATATATCATATATATAAAGATTCAAAATAAGTATCTTTATTTAGCATCTAATGTATGTGTCACAGTTGGATATAGATAGGTAGGTGATAGCTTGCTTTGTTTTCCTTCCTTTTTAAAACATTTTTTAAAAAAATGTTTATTCATTTTTGAGAGAGAGAGAGAGACAGAGAGAGAATCTGAAGCAGGCTCCAAGCTCTGAGCTGTCAGCACAGAGCCTGACTTGGGGCTTTAACCCATGCACCACAAGATCATGACCTGAGCCGAAGTTGAACGCTCAGTCGACTGAGTCACCTAAGCACCCCTTTCTTCCTTTTCTCTTAAGTCTTTGTGATATGGAAATCCCTTCAATAAAATATTTTAAAATGTTATCAATTGATAATTTGCCCTTGACTTGATGTCCTTCCTTATATCCTGTTGTGTACCTTTTGATCCTCATATTTATCTATTTACTGTTCCCCCTCTCTCCCCTCCCTCCAAGAAAGTGAAGCTAACTCAGCACAAATCACAAACTTTATTATACCTGCCAATGTTTCTTTCCTTTGCTTTCCATTTCTCCCTCCCCCCTCTTATCCATCCTCCTTTCTTCCCTCCTTTTTTTTTTTTTTTTGACCATTTGTAACTGCTTGAATGAATTTTACTATAATGTAAGAAACATTGGGGAACCAAATTTGGGGGAGATGATAGTCGTACATAATATATTCAGAGGGTTTCTCTCTCACTGTGGTTACTCATTAAATGGAGCCAAGATTTCACTGGATTTACTCTTTATTTTTTGTGTTTGTTTATATGGAACTACAAGCATGTGATGTAAAATTCATGCAGTACCAAAATGTATATAGTGGAAGTCTCTTTCATTCAGCAGCTTCCCTCCTGGGAGCAATCTCTAAAGTCAGTTCCTCAACGCATGTATTTTAAAAGCTAAATACTGTGCACATGGCTAACAAAATGCAGTGGATTTTCAGGTGGTGAGATATGTTCCTCATTTAACAGAGAGGAAAGAAGCATGCTCTCAAATACCCTTTTGGCATTTTCTACTAAGCATTTTTGCACATACTGTACTTTGAGTAGTTTTTCAAGTGGGTAGGTCCCCAACATCAGCATCTCCTGGGAACTGTTAGAAATGCAAATTATGCGGGTACCTGGGTGGCTCAGTCCCTTAAATGTGTGGCTTCGGTTCAGGTCATGATTTCACCACTCGTGGCTTCTAGCCCCGCATCGGGCTCTGTATTGACAGCTCAGAGCCTGGAGTCTGCTTTGGATTCTGTGTCTCCCTCTCTGTCTGCCTCTCCCCTACTCACAGTCTCTGTCTGTCTGTCTGTCTGTCTCTCTCAAAAGTGAATAAATATTTTTTTAATTAAAAAAAAAAAAAGAAATGCAAATTATCAGTCTTACCCCAGACTTACTGAATCAGAAGCTCTGGGAGTGGGCCCAGCTTGTGGTTTCACAAGCTCTTCAAGTGATTCTGATGTTTGCTAGAGTTTGAGGACCGCAATAAGTAAACAGACTATCAGAGGTGGCGTAGTGTAAAAATTTCCTCAGGTCATCCTAATGGGCAGATAGCATTAAGAACCTGGGCTGACCTAACTGATAGACATCCCCAACCTCACTCCACCTCGAACTTTTCTCATTCTCTGCCTTTTCATGCTGGGTGCCAAGTCTTTGCTCCCATTTTACAGATAAGAAACTAGATTCAAAGAGATTTAGTTACTTATTCCAGAAAAGTAACTGGATATTGGCAGAGCTGTGTCTCAAAGCTAATATCCTTGGAATCCTTTGTCAGCGCATTTTCTGTTTTTCCACACTGCCACGCCCAGCTACTACCTTTTATTTCTCATTTTCTGTTAATGTTTTTGTTTTTTTATCACAATTTTTCCTATGTTCTGAATTCTGATATTTTGTATTACATTTGCTACACATATCTTCTATTGGTTGATGATCTGTTTTTTATCTATGTATTTATTTATTGTTTTTTTTTTTTAATGTTTTTATTTATTTCTAGGAGAGAGAGAGAGAGAGAGAGAGAGAGAGACAGCGTGAGCAGGGAGGGTCAGAGAGAGAGGGAGTCACAGACTGAAACAGGCTCCAGGCTCTGAGCTGGCAGTCAGCACAGAGCCCGACGCGCTCGAACCCACGAACCGCGAGATCATGACCTAAGCGAAAGTCGGACGCTTAACCGACTAAGCCACCCAGGCGCCCCTGTATTTATTTATTGTTATTATTATTTTTAAAAATTCCAGTATAATTAGGTCACCTGGGTGGGTTAGTCAGTTGAACATCTGACTTTGGCTTGGCTCATGATCTCCTGGTTCGTGGGTTTGAGCCTTGTGTCGGGTTCAGTGCTGACACAGGAGGAAACCTGCTTCGAATTCTATGTCTCCCCCTCTCTCTGCCACCACCCTCTCATACTCTGTCTCTCTCTCTCTCTCTCAAAAATAAATTAAAACATTAAAATATTAGCTATGATTTGAATTATTAGGAAATTTACATTCCAGGTGTTCCTGGGTGGCTCAATTGGGTTGAGCGTCCTCCTTCGACTCAGGTCATGATCTCATGGCTTGTGAGTTCCAGTTCTGTGTCGGGCTCTGTGCTGACAGATTATACACTGGAGCCTGCTTTGGATTCTGTGTGTGTGTGTGTGTGTCTCTCTCTCTGCCTCTCCCTGTCTCCCACTCTCTCTATCTCTCTTTCTCAAAATTAAAAAAACATTGAGAAAAATTAAAAAAAAAGAAATATTAAAATTCTAGTGTAGTTAACATACCCTGCTATATTGATGACTTTCTTACCTTTATGATACCTTTTGATACTGTCAAGTTTATCAACTTTTCCTTGTAGCTTCTGCTCATTGTACCTTTTTTAAAAAGTCCTTTCCTATCTAAAAGTTGTTATTTTCCTATAAATATTTTTAAAGAGTTTGTAATTTTGCTTTTCATATTTTTTTTTTTTAAAGTAGGCTTCACACCCAGTGTGGAGCCCAGGGTGGGGGTTAAACTCATGACCCTGAGATCAAGACCTGATCTGAGATCAAGAGTCAGATGCTTAACTGACTGAGCCAGCCAGGTGCCCCTCATACTTATTTTTTAATGATTTTATTTTTAAGTAATCTCTTCACCCAAACATGGGGCTCGAACTTACAACCCTGATATCAAGAGTTGCATGTTCTATCAAATGGGCCAGCCAGGTCATCATTTTTTCATACTTTTATATTTAATCCCTCTGGAATTTATGTTTGTGTATGCTGGGAGGCATGGCTTTAGTTCATTTTTTCTCATGTGAATAGTCATCCCAGAACTACTTACTAAAAAGTACATTGTTTCTAATGATCTGCAATGTCCCTGTGTCACATAATTTCCACATATCTTTTACTTCTTAAAAAAAATTTTTTTAATGTTTGTTTTTGAGAGAGAGAGAGAGAGAGAGAGAGAGAGAGAGACAGTATGAATGGGGGAGGGGCAGAGAGAGGAAGACACAGAATTCCGAAGCAGGCTCCAGGCTCTGAGCTGTCAGCACAGAACATGACATGGGGCCCAAACCCATGTACCTTGAGATAATGACCTGAGCGGAAGTCAGTGCTGAACCAAGTGAGCCACCCAGGCGCCCCTGTAGGTTTTACTTCTTACTCGTTCATGTCTTCTTGACTACTCCTGACCCTTTGCTAGTTTAAAGAATGTCCTTCAATTTGGTTCTTTCTATGTTTCTTCAGGATTACATTCAGGGTGTGCTTTTTTACCAGTAATACCACAGAAGTGATATGTCCTTCATATTACATCCTTTCAACAGGCATATGACATTTGTTTATCTCATTATCCCATAATATAAATTCTATAATTTGGCTAAGTTGGTGTCTATCAGCTATCTCTCTGTAGGTGTCCTTTTTTAAAAGTTTATTTATTTTTTTGGTGGGGGGAAGGGGCAGAGAGAGAGGGAGAAAGAGAATCCTAAGCAGGCTTTGCACTGACAGTGTGGGGCTCAAACTCATGAACTGTGAGATCATGACCCAAGCCGAAATCAAGAGTCAGATGCTTACCTGACTGAGCCACTCAGGTGCCACAGCTTTTTCTCTGTAAACTTAGTATTCTTTCCTCTGTAATTAATAAGTATTTTGTGAGGAGAGATTTTGAGACTATGTAAATCTCCTGTTTCTTATCAGACTTTCACCCACTACTTTTAGAACCACTGGTCTAACCTGTCAGGGGAGAACAGTTATTGCTTCTTTCCTAGAAATGCATATGCCAGATGGTAAGAAGGGCACCATCCCTGAAAGTGGAATGTGCTAGTCAGGTGGGCTCGGTTATGCTGCACAACAAAGAACCCTCATATCCCCGTGGCTTACCATAACAAGTTATCCACTCGTTCTCCATGTTCATAGTGGGTTGTTAGGGGGTCTGTTTACTCAGGACACAGGCTGATTGAGGTTCCTCTTGAACTAGGCTTTCATAAAAGATGAGGTACAAAAAGGGAATGAGGTTAATTATGCATTGTCACTTAAAGTTCCTGCCTGGAAGTGAAACATCACCCCCACGATCCTCCATCAGCCAAAGTAAACCACCTGGCTACACCCTTTTTTTTTTTTTTTTTTAAGATTTTGTTTTTAAGTAATCTCTACACCCAACATGGAACTAAAATTTACAACCCAGAGGTTAAGAGTTGCATGCTCTACTGTCTGAGCTAGCAGGTGCCCACACATAGCTATATCTATCGTAATTTTTTTAATGTTTATTTACTTTGAGAGAGAGTGAGAGAGGAAGAGGGACAGAAGGAGAGAGAAAATCTGAAGCAGGCTCTGTGCTGTCAGCTCAGAGCCTAATATGGGGCTCGAACCCATGCCCTATGAAATCACGACCAGAGCCAAAACCAAGAGTCGGATGTTTAACTGACTGAGCCAGCCACATGTCCTTCAAAATGAATATTTTCATTCAATATTTCTTTTAAAAATTTGTTTTAAAAATCCAAAAGAATCCACAATGAACAAAAATATCAAAAGTTTGAATATAGACAAGATGGCAGTATAACCTAGCAAAAGCCCACTGAAGAATTAAAGAATTATTTATTATTTATTTATTTAAATGTTAGTTTATTTATTTTTTAAATATTTTTATTTATTTTTAGGAGAGAGAGAGACAGCGTGAGCAGGGGGGGGTCAGAGAGAGAGGGGAGTCACAGACTGAAACAGGCTCCAGGCTCTGAGCTGGCAGTCAGCACAGAGCCCGATGCGGGGCTCGAACCCACGATCCGCGAGATCATGACCTAAGTGAAAGTCAGACGCTTAAACAACTAAGCCACCCAGGCGCCCCAAATGTTAGTTTATTTTTAAGAGAGAGACAGAATGCCATCAGGGGAAGGACAAAGGGAAAGGGAATCACAGAATCCAAAGCAGGCTACAGTCTCTGAGCTGTCAGCACAGAGCCCGATGCAGGGCTCAAACTGATGAACTGTGAGATCATGACCCGAGCTGAAGTCAGATGCTTAACCAACTGAGCCACCCAGGTGCCCCAGGAATTATTGTTTTTTAAATAAAGGTTTTGATGCAGCTAAAACAAATCCCAGCTGGAGTTTAGCAACAGGTAAGAAATAGAAAACCAGAAGGACATAATGAATAAAAATGTCAAGTCAATTAGAAAACTGATTCTGACCTACTGACTCCTTATCACATTTCTTACTTTGTTTTTCGTGAGTTTTAAAAAGGTTTAATTTAAACAAGTATCTCAAACAACAGACTGGAAAAGAAGAACAAATCAAGAAGAGAAAATACCAACCAGTGGCACTTTAGAAACTGAGGTCTGACTGCTTTAGGGAGGTCCCTTCCAGCCTGGCAGGAAATTCCTCATAGGCTCTGTGGTTTTTATTTATTTATTTATTTATTTATTTATTTATTTATTTATTTATTTAAATGTTTTATTGATTTCTAGGAGAGAGAGAGACAGCGTGATCAGGGGAGGGTCAGAGAGAGAGGGAGTCACAGATTGAAACAGGCTTCAGGCTCTGAGCCGGCAGTCAGCACAGAGCCCGACGTGGGGCTTGAACCCACGAACCGCGAGATCATGACCCAAGCGAAAGTCGGACGCTTAACCCACTAAGCCACCCAGATGCCCCAGGCTCTGTGGTTTTTAAAAGGAAGGCTTCACTGTAGATGGATCCAGGAAGGTAAATCGCCAGGATTGTTTTCCATTTTCATTTCAGAAAGGTAAATAAGATAATATATTTAAAACAATTCAAATGTAGATTAAGCAAGACAGACTTAAGAAATCATGCTTGAAGCTAAGATAAATTTAAACAAGTTGATTAGCCATCCGGATATTCTGACAAAGTGCAGCTTGTTTGTCTAACTTCTTTCAGTAAACAGTCTGAGAATCTATCATTTGCATTCGGATTCATAAAACAAAACATAATCCCTGTTATTATTTGAAAGAGACAAGTGTGAACTCTAGAAAACAGAAGACAAACGCAGCAGCATCTGAAAGTATTTCCAGGTGCTTAAGTTGTCATTTTAGTTATTTATTTTCATTAGCATTACAGGCTCTGCAATATTTAAAGGCTGGCAGTGAGATTATTCAGAGAATCTGTGGTCCACTGCTTAGCAACACAGTAGGTATTCAACAGTTATTGTCAAGTGAGTGTGTTCATTTTGCCACCGTCAGTCACACATTAGACTGTAAAACATACCATATTCACTTGCACAATTTACTCCTTTTGGCAAAAGTTATTTTAACTGTAAAAGAGGATACATAAGAATTAGTGCAATAGAATGATTTCAATAGAAGTACATCCTGACAGCTGAACAGCCCAGAGAGTAACTTCCTCTGTGAGACTGCTGTGGCAGCAGCTTTGGTTAAGCGTCCAACTCAGGTCATGGTCTCAGTTCATGAGTTCGAGTCCCTCATTGGGCTCTGTCCTGACAGCTCAGAGCCTGGAGCCTGGGTTGGATTCTGCCTCCCTTTCTTTCTGCCCCTTCTCTGCTCATTTTCTCTCTTTCTCTGTCTCCCTCCCTCCCTCCCTCCCTCCCTCCCTCTCTCTCTCTCTCTCTCAAAAATGAGTGAATTCACTCAGTGGATAGGGATGACTGAAGCCCCTTGCTTGTGCTGATGGGCGGTTCCATAGACCTAGTGGCAGTTAACCTGAGTAGCTTATAACTATCCCAGGAGCCTGTCTACTCCTCAAGCAATGCACCAGGAAAGTCTCAGTTCCAGGTGATCTTAGAGGAGAAAAATTCTGCCTCAAAGTCTCTCTGCTGGTACTAAAAGATGCCACAAAATCTATATATGCTTTAAATTCCACTCAAGATGTTTGGATGCTTTATCTGGACAGACAGGTCTTTCTCTGAATTCCCAGTTTTTTGTAAGTATGTATACTGGAATTCTTAGCATGAATACTCTGCAATATTTATGTAATTCTTTCCTCCAACAGGGTGTGAACTCTTGAGGACAGGACACAACTAAGTTTTTTTGGGTTGTTGTTGCTGTTGTTGTTGTTGTTTTAATTCCTTGCATTTAGGTACATTCCTGGTACATAGGATACGTTGCAAAATATTTACTGTGTGAATGCATTCAGCTGCCTGACTTATTCTTGAGGTAGAAAATTCTTTATAAGTGACTGAAAAGTAACCTGAAAGAGTGGAGTTCCCTTCCAGCATTGGCCTCAAAGCCTGTATTTCTGGTTTAGTGAAACTTTGAATTCAAACCTTGCTGGGTTTTGGAGCTTGAAGCTTTATGGATTCCAGTTTTGTAATGCAAACCACCAGAACTAGGTAGGCAGATTTCCAACTCAGTCTAGAGTTATCTGACAGCTTGGAGTTGCCTCTTAGAAAGTAACTCACAGACTCCATATAGTAAGGAAGGATATTGCAAGACAATGGAAAATCTCTTTTGATATGATTCACCTGTGTGTTGCCAAAGTCTTGACAATCCAAAGCCTTTGCTGGCAACAAATACATCAATGCAGAAAGTATTCTTTGTAAAGATTACAAGCAGCACTAAATACCACATAAAGAGAAAGATGGTACCCTCTTGCTGGTAAAACATAGTACAAAGGCTTTTTTGACCTAATCAAAGGAGAATTGTATTATAACCTTGGATCTGCCATATACTACTGTTCAAGAGAAAGGCAAATGCGGACTCTGAAAGATGAAGCATGTGGTCATTGCTTTGGGTAGGCTCTTCTGATTTGGAAGTCAGCTCAAGTAACCAGGAGCAAGGAGGGATGAAGGTCAAAGGAGAACATTCTGAGAGTACACACTGGTGAAATAAAAAAGCAATCTCAAAATTCATGGGAGCTGGAGCTGGAAACCCATCAAGAACCATCATCACAACACTCCGGGATCAGACTTCTCTGGCTGATAGCTCCATTTTGGCTCCCGTGGTTGCCTCTCAGGTTCTCAGTATTTCCTAGTTCAAAAAGGCCCTGAACTGCCTATTTACCTTAGTTGTTGTAGTTATCATTATTATTGTTATTATTAGTTTTGGTTACTAATGTCCAGGGTTATCAGGAAGCCTATCAACAGAGTACCTTTGAATAATGAGCCCAGAGCTGGCACCTGAAGTGTGGGACAAAAGAGGAAAGACTATATGGTATAAAATGACTATGCAATGTACCTTTAGCAGGGGTCGTAGTTGGACGAGTTTCCTTAGAATTGAATAGGGTTGTGACAGGCACCACGATTCTCCAATGTGATGCAAACATGAGGTCCTTCCCGTCCTGGCTGCCAGATCTTCTGATGAAATGAACACCGTTGTGGGAATTCCAGATCTAAGAAAGTGTGGGGGAAACTTAGATTTGTTGACTATCTAGGGCCATTCATATAATGAGGAGATAAAATCTCCTGGAAGGGAGCAGTTATGTAAATTCCCTCGTTTCATAGGAGTTAAGCCATAAGATTTCCAGAGAAAATAAAAAGCCAGGTGTAGCAAGAGACTGAGTTCAAGATCACTTGTATCCTTTCAGGAGCCTAAGGACCTGATGATACAAGACTATTCATTCAGGCCTTACCAAGCTACAGTTCTCAGGCTATCAGCCAGGCTTCGTGGGCAGTGCTCCCCTCTGGGTGGGTGAGTCTTACTCCATACTTCAAGGACAACTTCTGTCCAGTTTAGGCACTAGTTTTCTGTCTGTTTCCAGTACATGTTTTGTATGAATTATGATCAAATTGTATATCTAGTCACCTACTTCAACACAATCCAACAAAACTTGAGTAATCTAAAGATCTAACTCTGGAAGATTTATCCATATACATTCCCAACATGGTATTATGTAAATGAGCATGTATTAATATATTTAAATTTAACCCTATTATTAACTAGTAAGGAGTGAAAAATGAATTAGAAATTAATACTTATTTAATATTACTATACATGCTGGGTACTTTATATATTATTTCATTTCATATCTGAAATTTATTTTTTAAAGGCTTTATTTTATGACTCTCTTAATGTTTATTTTTAAGAGAGAGAGAGACAGAGCATAGGCAGGGAGGGGCAGAGAGAGAGGGACATTCAGAATTCAAAGCAGGCTCCAGGCTCTAAGCTGTCAGCACAGAACCCAACGTGGGGCTTGAACTCATGAATCACGAGATCATGACCTGAGCTGAATGATTAACTGAATGAGCCACCTAGGCACCCCTCATATTTAAAATATAACCTATGAGGTACCATTATCTTTATCTTACATTGAAAGGAACCAAGACTCAGAACACTTAGGTGATTTGTTCAAGGTCCCCAGATAGTAGGTGCAGAGGTAAGGTTTTAACATAGATTTTGTCTGACTCCAAAGCTGTCTTTCTACCACACAATACTGCTTCCTTAGAATGGGTTTAAATGGGTGAGAAGAGATGATAAATGTTAAACCATCGACTTTGTAAAAGTGAGTTTGAGTAACATTTAACTTCACTTTCAGGAGTGGCCTAATATGGGAACACTTGGTCAACATTACAGACATAATCTACGGTCTACGAGCATACCTCAAAGCACACGGATACACACGTGCACACAAATACACACACACAACCCATTAGAAATGATTTTAAAAATCGGATCTTAGCTCAAAAAGATAATTCACAGTTACCCTTTATTATTCATTAAAAATGAACTTTCTAAAATATTAGTAAATCTCATTTTCAGCTCTGTTTTGAAGTGCTGATACCAGTGAAGTAGCATTTTTCTTCTTTGAATCTTTTCTTGTAAAATTAGAGTTTTCTCTTTTTCTAAAATAGCAGGGAGTTCATTCCAGTTCTTAATAAAGATAAAGGGAGCGTCCATGGACTTGAGGAGCTGCAGAGGGGCATTATGGGTAACAGATGTATTTCCACAGCTGCCAGCTGTCATTACATCTTCTACTACAGGAACCGAGCCATAGGAGCAAGCCTCGTATATTCTGTAGCATTCTGTGTTCACTCCTACTGGGCACAACGTGAGATCGCTCTGAAGCAAAGCATCTTGATAATTCTTAAGGCTTTCATTTGTTTCCTGAGGCTGCCACCTAAAAAGTCAGAAAAACAACTGTAGGTTTCACTTTGTTAATCAGGTATTTTGTGAAAGAAAATGTCAGTTATAGGAAATGGTAAACACATTATAGAGATGATAAGCCGATGAAACAGATGAAATCTTGCCCAAATAGATTTATCGAAAATATTTAATTTGAAAAGTTTATAGCTAGTCATGTTTAAAATCTAGTAGTCACCATGAAATTTCTGAATGAGTGTTAATCTAGCCAATATTTTCTGTGTGCCAGGTCTCCTTTCTTTACCCCACCCTCCAAAATTCTTTGGAGCCTTTATGGAGCTCATATTCTAGTCCTAGTGGTGGAGATGGATACTAATCAAGTCAGGTCAATCTATTATTTAGGTGTTAATTGCACACTATGAAGAAAAACAAAGCAGAGAAGTGAGGAGTGAGGTTCTGAGCCAGCAGCATTGGAGATGTAAATGGGAAGTCAGGGAGCATCCCATTGCAGGGCAAAGAGTTAGAGGTGAGGCAGCAAACCACACAGATGTGTGAGAGGAGAATCCAGTGAAGTGCAAGCATAAAAGTCATGAGACAGTGTGTGCCTGGCAAGTTCAAGAACAGCAAGGAGGCCAGGGTGGCTGAAGCACAGCGACTGAGGGGGAGAGGTGTAGAAGATGAAGTCAGAGCAAGGCTGTGATCCGAGGGGTGGCTGAGCTGACTCATGCTTTATCATGAAGGGCCAGATGACTATTGCAGGTGGCTGCCCTGGTGTAGGCTGTTGAGCAGCATCCTTCTTCTACCCACTATGTGTCAGTAGTACCCCCCAATCCCTAAGCCCCAACCCCCCTGGGTGTTTTTTTCTGAAGACCAAAAATGTCCCCAAGCTTCACCAATGTCCTCAGGGCTGGGAGGGAGGCCACAGCTTCAGCTGAGAACCACTGTGGTAAGAGGACTCAGGAGATAACCCACAGTGTCAGATGACAGGCTCTGAGGTCTGACTCAAGTAAGCATCCTCAAGCACAAGGCGCTCCCAGAGATGTGCCCGCAATGCGTGGTGGCTGTGGTGCCCCACATGCACTGTGTGGTGGGGAGTGGCTGCCTCTGAGACCCTGCTCACCCTGCCGCCTTCTCCCCTTTCCCACAGTAGGTTAGACGGAGGATTTCAGTGCCACCATCCCACTGGAGATGGAAATCTCATGCTCAAGAGTGCTAAGCTGGGCTTGGCCTAAGGACCAGGGCACTCAGACTCCCGAGGAAATGCACATCTGTGACCAAACATACAAATGAGAATGGCATGCTGAAGGACAAGCCCCCTCACCCTCCACACCTCCAGGCTCCTAAATGGCTCTGTAGTCAGACCCAACTTCCCACACATTTTTGCCTTAAGCAAGGGCCTTGGGTTGAGAATAGACTATACAGGGGCAAGGGTAGAAGCTGAGAGACCTGTCAGAAAGTAGACATTCTCTCCAGACTGTTTCCATCTTCTTGGTGAGATAAGCAATAGGGTCAGAAGGCAATTGTGACTGGGAAGAGAGTAGAAGGTATGCAACAGTCTTGTAGGAGAGGTGGAGAACACTGGACAAGGGAAATGTATCATTGCTGGCACTTGAGAGTCAAGGTCATGTATTTAAAGCTAGGTCTATTGGCACAATTCTGTGTGTGTGTGTGTGTGTGTGTGTGGCGACATGGTGCAGGTATGGAGCAGATAAGAGAGCTGGATTTAGCCAGAGTTAGGGTTTGCTCCATTAGGAAACTAGGGAATGAATGTGTATCAGTCATAGTTGACTATGAAACCTAAGTGGGGAAAAGAAGAAAGTAAAGATGAGGTGCTTAAAGGACAATGAAAAGGTAGCAGGAACAATGAATTATAAGTCTCAGCCAAACTGTTGGAGTCAAATATTTACAGGGAGTGAGCTGGAATAACAGAAAATGGTGGTTACAGAGAGAGATGGTGGGACTTGAGATCACAGAGAAGATGAAGTATGTGTTATGACAAGATCTAGGAAATGACCATGACACTGAATGGCCAAGGCCAAATGGAGAACCAGATCACTGGAATAGAGGGGGCACAGAGGGTAAGACAGAGGTGATGGAAGGGTCATCTATGTAGACTGGGCATCACCAGGACTTAGGTCAGAGTAACATGGGAGAGAGTGGGAGTGTGCCAGAACTAAGCACTCCACAGAATGAAGGAGATAACCCCCACAGTCAGCAAATGATTTCAAAGAAGAAGAGCAATGAATGGTTTTCTCTGCTGGTATGATATTTAAAATCAGAGGTTTTATGGAGGAAAACAGAAAAATAGTCTGGAGGCAGCAATGAGAAGCAGAAGGACACCTACTCCGCCTCCTCATTCAATGCTATGAGAAGAATTGCAAGAAGAAGTCTATTCCTTCAATAAACTTTGATATTTGACACTGCCCTCACTCATTCCTTTCCTGGGACGCTGTCCCTTGCAGCCCTTCATATCTGCTTTCCCTCTGACTGCGGTACCCTTCTAAATAGACACGGGACTCACCCCTGCACGTTCTTCAGGCCTGTGCTTGTGTGTGATCTTCACACTAGAGCTGTCCTTGGCCATTCTAGAACAGCCAGTGTTCTACTCCTGATCCCTAGTCCTTCTACATCCCTCCTCTACTCAACTCGTTTTACAAGGCATTAATCATCTTCTGACACACAATATATTTCACTGGCTTGTTTCCTCTAAGAAACATGTAAGTTCTAGGAGGGCAGGGACTTCTGACTGTTTCGTTCACTGCTGTATTCTTCGTGGTAAAGACAGTTTCTGGCAACAGCAGCTGCCTGAAAAATTTGGTTTATCTATACGATAGACTACTACATGTCAATGAGAAAGAATGAAATCTGACCATGTGCAGCAACATGGATGGACCTTGAGGGTGTTATGCTGAGCGAAATAAGTCAGGCAGAGAAGGACAAATACCATATGTTTGCATGTATAGGAGGATTAGGAGGAACTTAACGGAGGACCATGGGGGAGAAGAAGGGGAAAAATAGTGGGGTAGAGGGAGAGAGGCAAACCATGAGAGACTCTTGAATGCTGAGAACAAACTGAGGACTGATGGGTGAGGGGAGGGAGGGGGGCGATGGACATGGAGGAGGGCACTTGTGGGGATGAGCACTGGGTGTTATATAGAAACCAACTTGACAATAAACTATTTGTAAAAAAAGAAAAAAGAAAGAAAAATTTGTTGACTGAATGGATATAGGATGATTACACTAATGGTAGAGTTGGGAGTTATAGAGTATCTACTGCAATTAATATATTTCTAGATCTGGAAGGACATTTTTTTTAGGTGTTTCTTCTCTGATTACTAGACACACAAAACTGCATTTGTTTATTTAAAAACAAAATGGATAATTCCAAAATTTCTTCCTTCCCTCCATGAACATGTGTTTCATGACTACCATGTAAAAGATGGAAGAAAGTTAACCTATTAAATTCATCCATCCATCCACCCATCTATCCACCCACTCACCCATCCATCCATCTGTCCATCCATCCATTCATCCATCCATCCATCCATCCATCCATCCGTCTGTCCGTCCGTCTGTCAGTCCGTCCACCCACCCCCCACTTATCCTTGGCCAACTTTGTGTAAGATCCTATGTTGGATTTGGAGAGTCAAAGAAGAGCATGTCCTGTCCTCCTGTCCTCAGGGTGGTGTCAGGTTCCAGAGGGTGTGAGGAGTACTTAATGCCAGTCTTGGAAGACTGGACCTGGTCCTGAACACCTCAGGGAGAACCTAAGACCTTACTGGCACTTATAAGATCTCGTGTCTCATGTCTAGCCAACAGATATTATTGCAGAATCTTAAAAGCTGACATCTGCACAGGACAGTTACTAGTGTTCCTTTTCAGGATGGACGATAGCTATAGGTGCTTCTTCCCATTTTAAATACACACAACCCGGTTTCTACACGGCTTTAAGAACCAATACCTCTTCTGCAGGAAGATTGGTATGCATGACATTAACAAAGTCTCCTTGGAAACCTGTGCTGCTACATAGAGTAACTCTCAGATCTGAGAACAAAGTGGGTGAATCAAGTCAATGTAGAACTTACTGTTCTCTTGCTGAAACCCAACAGAGCTTATCATTCCTGTCTTGTTTCAAGATGTTCATTAGCGCTTGTCTGGATGAATTTTCATAAATGGTTCCTAAGAAATTACATAAGTAGGGCCTTTCATTATGCAGCATTGACCAGCTCGCCTCCACCACAGGAAAATTCCTGTATCTACAAAAATAAGCACATAGGAGTTAGCAACATATGATGATCAGACTGGTAAATTATCATAACCTAACATCTTAGGTAGCATAAGGATGCAGAGAGAAGAGATTTCAAATATGATTTTCTAAACTCCAAATGTGTAATTTTCCATACTTACTTTGAAAAAGTCCCTTAATCTACTGACTTAAGAAAATAACCTCACACTGGAGTGTGGGACTCTTGATTTTGGGGTTGCAGGTTCAAGCCCCATGGTGGGTGTAAGAGATTACTTAAAAATAAAATCTTAAAAAAAGTTAAAAAGAAAATAACCTCACACTGGCACCTTTTACAAAATTGCTATAGAGAGTAAGTGCCTGAAGTGCTTTGTTTTTTATATTCCTCAACTTCTATACACTTGTAGTTATAAGGAAGGTTGAAATTAAGACCTTCAAAGTAAAATCTACATTCATAATGATCATGATTTAATGACTGTTTTAATTATTTTTAAGTTTAATTTTTATTATTTTGAGAGTGAGACAGAGAGAGAGAGAGAACATGAGCTGGGTAGGGGCAGAGAGAGAGGGAGAAAGAATCCCAAGCAGGTTCCGCGCTGACAGCACAGACATGGGGCTCAATCTCACCAACAGTGAGATCACAACCTGTATCAAAGTTGGCCATGTAAATGACTGAGCCACCCAGGCACCCCTTAATTACCATTTTAGCCAGGGGATGGAAAGATTACAGTATAGCACTGCTGTAGCAAAGAGTTCCAACTCCAAAAGCTTTTAAAGTAGATTACAAAAAAACGCCTCGCATGTCATGCAGGGGAGGTCTGTTGCAATTGACCCATTCTTATGGGCATTTGGAATAGAGACCAAATTGTGTGCCTGAGATACAACCTTTCCATAAAGGCAAAGCCTTATGTAACAGTCTATAACAGGTTTTCTCAACCTTGGCATTACTGCCATTTTGAGCCAGTTCACTTTTAGTTGTGGAGGCTGGCCTCTACATCGTAGGATATTTCGCACTGGCACTGACCTCTGTCCAGCAGATACCACTGTCACCTCCCCCTTCTACTTGTAACGACCCAAAATATCTATGGACATTGCCAAATGTTTCCTGGGGAGCAAAACTGCATCTGGTTGGAAGTCACTGATCTATAACAAAGGTATTGGCCTAGTCCAACAATAACAGAATTACAAAGAGTTTCCATTCAGTGTATGGAAATTGTATGAGCAGCCTATGAGTGTTACTGCAAAAGAGTATTTTGTTTCAAAGCATTGTACAAGCGTGAGCTCCACTCAAGGGATAGATTTTTCAAAGCATCTTATACCCAGCTATACTTAATATAAATCTTTTGGTCTCGTCCTAGTACAAACTTACGAAGTCGGAATACTGCAGCATAGGCCAGGAAATAGGTCTTGTGAATATGCTTATCTGATGATATTTGTGTAGCCAACCAAGTAGCAGTTTAAGGTCATATCTGGTAACAAGTGATAGTAATGAGCAATGAATATCTAATTCAAAAAGCATGTTGGTGAGATTTCTCCTAATTCTTCCATTTGACAAGTATTTGTTGTCTACGTTGTGTAGGCTGGTTCCAGGCTCTGCCCACAGTGTGAACAAGAAACAAATCCCCTCCTCTTAGGACGTCCATGCACTAGTGCTGAATCTAAGTTTAAAGTATCTTAAAGTCAATTCAATTAAAAACCTCTATTAAAAGAAAGATAAAAAATAAGCTTTCCATTTTATAAAGACTTCATAGACATATTTAGAAGCCTTAGCTATTACTTTATTAACTCCTCTTACTATAGAAGAGATTTGTGCCAGTTTAAGCCATCTCAGTGGCAGATCTGAGCATATTATGATCTTCTCAAACCCAAGATACCATACGCTCCTGATTTAATACTGTTTTTCAAGTAAAACTTTGTTTTTACTATAAATTATATAGATTCCATAAGTTGTTTTAAGGTCTGTCTGCCATTCTCTGTTAAATATCTCTGTCTCTTTTTTTAATTTGAGAGTGAGAGCATGCATGTGAGCTGGGGAGAGGGAGAGAGGGAGAGAGAGAATCTTAAGCAGGTTCCACACACAGCACAGAACCCAACATGGGGCTTGATCCCATGACCCTGGGATCATGTCCTGAGCAGAAATCAACAGTCAGATACTCAGCCGATTGAGCCACCCAGGTGCCCCTGTTAAACATCTCTTTAGGGCACTACTGATAAACTTGAAAATTCATCCTATGCCTTTGGAGTTTTTAAACACACACACACAAAACCCATTACTTATCTGCTCTCCTTATAAAAGGCTAAAATACTCTTAAAAACATTAGTTTGTTTTGTTTTGTTTTGTTTTGTTTCTAGGAGAGAGACAGCCTGAGCAGGGGAGGGTCAGAGAGAGAGGGAGACACAGGATCTGAAGCAGGCTCCAGGCTCCGAGCTGGCAGTCAGCACAGAGGCCGACGCGGGGCTCGAACTCACGAACCGCGAGATCATGACCTAAGCGAAAGTCAGACGCTTAACCGACTAAGCCACCCAGGCGCCCCTAAAAAACATTATTTTTAAAAAATATTTTTATTTATTTCTAGGAGAGAGAGAGAGAGACAGCGTGAGCAGGGGAGGGTCAGAGAGAGAGGGAGACAGACTCTGAAACAGGCTCCAGGCTCTGAGCTGGCAGCCAGCACAGAGCCCGATGTGGGGCTCGAACCCACTAACCGCGAGATCATGACCTAAGGAAAAGTCAGATGCTCAACTGACTAAGCCACTCAGGCGCCCCTCTAAAAAACATTATTATTCTTACTGAAGCATGAGACCAAACCAGATTTTTTTCCATGGAAAATATTGTACCTGGCTTCTCAGATGATTCCAGAACTATGTTGACTACAAATTTAAAGCACCATTTTCCTGACTCAGAACTTCAGGTCCTAGAGTCTAGAAAAATTTATTTATATTTGGTACTTACGTTGCCACTCCTAAAGGCCACTGAAAGACATCCATGTCATTAATCCAGGGGCTGTCATATATTATGAAAAGCAGCTCCACAAAGCCTCCATTTCTTTTGAGGAATTGGTTTATCCATTCGTTCTGACAATGTTCATTTCCAAGCAACACAACAGCAAGATGCTGGAGTTTTTGAGTTTGCACTAAATTTTGTGCATAAAGTAACCACTGGGTGGCATAAAAGACCTTAGCTTTTTCTCTTCCATTTAGGATGAGTACCACATTATTCACATCAACAGGAAAATACCCTGGGACTACAGCTGGGCCAGTGATGAAGCTGTTAAAAACAAACAACAGAACAAAAGTATTTGATGTTAGAAGTTTTATTTTTTTTAAACTATTTTTTGTTTTGACTTTAGAGAGAAAGTGCACGTGTGCGTGTGCATGCCCCTGTGAGTGGGGGAGGCAGCAGAGGGAGAGAGAGAATCCAGTGACCTGAGCTGAAGTCAGCCACTTAACCAACTGAATCACCCAGGTGCTCCATAGAACATGAAACTCTTGATCTCAGGGTCATGAGTTCAAGCCCCACATTGGAAACGGAGCCTACTTAAAAAAAAAAAAAGAAAAGAAAAGAAAGAAAAGAAGAGAAAAAGAAACATGGTAGCTTTGGTGTTTTTTTTTTTTAAACTACATTCAACAGAAGTGCTGGCTAGAGTTTGAGTTGTTAAGCAAAGAAACACAGTTGAATAGTATGAAACTCTGTGTAGTTTATACTGGAAAGTTGTTTAAATCGGTAGTTCCCATCTTTTTTACGGTGTGAGTTGCTATTATGCCTTTATCTGAATGAAGTGTAACTGATGAATTGAGAAAAGGAGGAGGCATAATGAACATCCATGGAGATTAATTCTGAAAAAAAAAAAAGGAGCAAGGGGCAGAATACCCACAGAATATGATTAATTTGAAAGTATAATACAAAAAATATACTTAAATCTAGTATAGGTACAAATATAAAAATTTGAATGGGAGGATACACACCAAATTCATTACAATGATTGCTTCTGAGGAGGAAGGAAGAGAAAAGAAAGGGGAACAGTACAAAGAAAGCTTCCATTTTACTGGGAATATTTAATTCGTTTAAGAGGGAAATTAAATATCTGAAGCAAATATGACAGAGACCCAGAATTTGTTAGTTCTGAGTAAAGGCGAAATGAGAGTATGTTCCTTACTGTATAAAAAAAGAGTCATAAAAGGAATAGACATATTTCATAAGTTACATTTTTATATTATGAGCTCCTTTAGATCAATACCACTGAATTATCTTACTTTTTTTAAATTATTTTTTTAAAGGATGTGTCTCCTGTGGGTTTTTGTTTTTGTTTTTTTAAGTGGGCTCCACATCTAGTGTGGAGTGTAGGGCTTGAATTCACAACCCTGAGATCAAGTGAGTTGAGATTAAGAGTCAGATGCTTAACCGACTGAGCCACCTAGGTGCCCTTGCCACTGAATTATTTTAAACTAATATGTATTAAATATCAAAAATACCTTTAAGTTATGTTAAAATTAGTCACAGTGGTCTTGGATTCTTTACAACCTGCTAAACCATATAACCTGCTAGAGTCATTATTTTATTTTTTAAAAAGATTTTATTTTTTTATTTTATTTTATTTCATTTTTTCCATTTGAGATGGTATTTTATTTATTTAAATTTTAATTAATTAACATAGAGTGTAATATTCGTTTCAGGAATAGAATTGAGAATTCATCACTTACATACAATACCCAGTGCTCAGCACAGCAAGTGCCCTCCTCAATGCCCATCCCCCATCTAGCCCATCTGCCACCTCCCTCCCTCCATCAACCCTCTATTTGTTCTCTATCATTAAGAATCTCTAGGGACGCCTGGGTGGCTTAGTCGGTTAAGCATCTGACTTTCACTTAGGTCATGATCTCGCCGTTCATGGGTTCGAGCCCCGCATCGGGCTCTGTGCTGACTGCCAGCTCGGAGCCTGGAGCCTGTTTCAGTCTGTGACTCCCTCTCTCTCTGACACTCCCCTGCTTGCGCTGTCTCTCTCTCTCTCTCCTAGAAATAAATAAAAACATTAAAAAAAGAAAAAGAATCTCTTGTGGTTTGTTTCCCTTTCTTTTTTTTCTCCCCTTCCCATGTATTCATCTGTTTTGTTTCTTAAATTCTACATATGAGTGAAATCACATGGTATTCATCTTTCCCTGACTGACTTATTTCACTTAGCATAATACATTCTAGCTGTATCCATGTTGTTGCAAATGATAAGATTTCATTCTTTTTGGTGGCTGAATAATATTCCATTGTGTGTGTGTGTGTGTGTATATATATATATACATATATATATGTAGTGAATACAGATGTAGTGAGTATATATATATATACTCATATATATATACTCATATATATATACTCACTACATCTTTATCCATTTATCTGTTTATGGACATTTGGGCTTTCTCAAAAGTTTGGCTATTGTTGATGATGCTGCTACAAACATTGGGGTGCACATGTCCCTTCAAATCTGATTTTTTTTTAACTTTTTATGTTTTATTTTATATTTGAGAGAGAGAGACAAAGCGCAAGCAGGGGGAAGGGCAGAGAGAGATGGAGACAGAATCTAAAGCAGGCTCCAGGCTCTGAGCTGTCAGCACAAAGCCTGATGCGGGGTGCAAACTCACAGACTGTGAGATCATGACCTGAGCTGAAGTCAAATGCTTAACTGATGGAGCCACCCAGATGCCCCTCAAATCTGATTTTTTGTATCTGTTGAGTAAATACCTAATGTTGCTAGATTGTACGGTAGTCTATTTTTGTTTTTTTGAGGAACCTCCATAATATTCTCCAAAGTGGCTATATCAGTTTGCGTTCCCACCAACAGTATAAGGAGGTTCCTCTTCCTTGGTATCCTTGCCAACACCTGTTGTTTCTTATGTTGTTAATTTAAGCCATTCTGACAGATATGAGGTGGTATCTCATCATGGTTTTGATTTGTATTTCCCTAATGATGAGTGATGTTGAGCATCTTTTCATGTGTCTGTTGGGCATCTGGATGTCTTCTTTGCTAAAATGTCTGTTCATGTCTTCTGTCCATTTAACCGGGTTGTTTTATTTTTTGAGAGAGAAATAACACAGCGCAAGCAGGAGCGGTGCAGAAAGAGAAGGAGACACAGAATCTGATGCAGGCTACCCAGGCTCTGAGTTGTCAGCACCGACCTTGATGTGGAGTTCAAACTCATGAACCATGAGATCATGACCTGAGCTGAAGCTGGACACTCAACTGACTGAGCCACCCACGCGCCCCTATTTTATTTTTTAAAAGGTTTTATTTTTAAGTAATCTCTACACCCAAAACGAGGCTCAAACTCACAACCCTGAGATCAAGAGTTACATGCTCTACTGACTGAGCCAGCTAGGTGACCTATAACCTGCTAGAGTCTTAAGTACAAATATGATGAAATCCTGCTTTTATTGTTTATTATTGTTGGGGGAAAAACCTAGCATTTATTAAATGCCTTTTTTATACATGATAGGCATTTTGCATAGGTTGTCATTTAACCTCTATCAACTCTGCAGAGCACATTAATTCCCCACTTTGCACTTGGTAAATCAGGCTTATGTTACACAACTTGTAATGGCAACACTGAGTTGTGAGTTAAGTCTGGTCTACTTCAGAGGTTGTTTCCATGGCACTATGGTTAAGAAATACTAGCGTTAATAGATAATATTAAAAACCCAAGACCTAAATATATATTTTGTTTGTGTGTATGTGTACTGCATGGATTCTATAACTTTATTATACAATGATAATAACCTACAGGAATGAGAACTCTGTTTTGTTTGTGCTGGATAGGACGTAGCATCGGTGATGGCCAATGATTATTTAGCCATTTAAGAGAATCTGCAAAATCTGAGAGGCTAGCTAGAGAATACTTTAGGGATCATGATAATAGTTATGATAGGCTTAAAATTTTATTATTGGTAATATATGAACAGTTGATTTCTCCTTTAGATTTATAGGGAGTTAACTCCTAGAGCACATGAAGTCTTCCAGTTCTGCTTTCCCACCATAGGCCAGTTTTATGAAGGAAGAAAAGGAAACATGGAGAAAGGTTACATGACTTACATAAAGCTAGTAGACACTAAATAGGCAATGATAGAGATGGGCCTCAAGCTTAGTTATTTGTCATTTAATATATATCTTGTGGCCAAACTATTTTAAAGAATGTCATCAGACTTTTGTGGTACTTTTTTTTTTAAAGGTATAAAACATTTTACGAAGAAGTATTGACAATTAACTAATAATATTTCATTTCAATTTCTAACTAGATAAAAATGTGACTAAAAATATTTTTATCAGGATAATTTATAAGAACATCTAATGATACCAGGAGTCTTTATACCCTGAGACATAATATTACCTGTCATTGCTCATCCTTGATATAATTGCTTTAAAGTATTATTTATAGGTTCCAGGGGCACCTGGGTGGCTCAGTCGATTTAAGTGTGCGACTTCAGCTCAGGTCATGATCTCATAGTTTGTGGGTTCAAGCTCTGTGCTGACAGCTCAGAGCCTGGAGCCTGCTTTGGATTCTGTATCTCCCTCTCTTTTTGCCCCTTCCTTGCTCACTCTTTGTCTCTCTCTCTCTCAAAAATAAACATTTAAAAAATTAAAAAAAATAAAGTGTTATTTATAGTTTATGGTTTTGAAGTATAAAGCATTTTTCAATTGATATATATTTATTCCTTTATATAACCATGTAATAGATAAAAGACTTGCACAGTGTTTTATAGTTCAATAAACACTAACATGATAATACATATTAAATGCTACATTAACAGAATAAAATTGCTAAGGTAGTTTGCAGGAAAGGGAATCAGAAGAGGAAAGTAAAGGTTGAAATGTATTCCAGGAAATATAAGTAATATGAACAAAGGCAGAAAGGCAGACAAATTTGTGATTTAAGTGTGTATAAGGAGAATGAGATTACATGTGGGCAGTGGAATTAATTTAGTCAGAGAGAAACAGTGGATTGTAAGGATAAAGGGTGGTAATGGTCATAAAGCACTTAATACGATATTGGTCATGGAGCTTTCACTCAGTGTATGTTATTAATTTGTGCAACAGCAGGAAACAATATTATATCTGTACTTCAATTTTAATTACATAATACTATAAATAGAAAAAAACCTGGAAGTAGACATGACAAAATGCCGTTTAACCCTGTTTTTGGAATTATGGGCAGAGTAGAATTATGAGTGATGGAAACATCTTCTGACTTTTCCAAGTAATTATAATAACCACTTATTAGTCTTTTTTAAAAATTATAAACTTATATTTTAAAAAGATGTAATTTTAAAAACAAATGAACTTGCAAAATTTGAATACTGAATTTACTTATTTTATTGTGCTTTAAACAACATTATTGCTTTAATTTTCTTTAATGTTTATTTATTTTTAAGAAAGAGAGAGACAGAGTGTGAGTGGGGGAGGGGCAGTGAGAGAGGGAGACACAAAATCTGAAAAAAGCTCCAGGCTATAAGCTGTCAGCACAAAACCTGATGCAGGGCTCGAACCCACAAACCATGGGATCATGACTTGAGCTGAAGTTGGATGCTTAACTGACTGAACCACCCAGGTACCCCTAAATCTTACTTATTTTTCTTAGTAATCTCTACACTCAACATGAGGCTCAAACTCACAACTCTGAGATCAAGAGTCCCACATTCCTCTGAGCCAGCCAGGTGCCTCCTTATGCATAAATTTTATGAAATATAAACTCAAACCTAACAGTTTTAAAAATCCTCTTTTAAAAACAGCTTTTACTCATTGTGATGAGTAGTAAGTTCCCTAACTTCTTATACCTAGAAGTTTCCTTTTTTTTTTTTTAATGTGTTTATTTCTGTGAGAGAGAGAGAGAGAAAAGACAGCATGAGCAGGGGAGGGTCAGAGAGAGAGGGAGATACAGAATCTGAAACAGGCTCCAGGCTCTGAGCTAGCTGTCAGCACAGAGCCTGACATAGGACTAGAACCCGTGAACCGTGAGATCATGAACTGAGCCAAAGGTGGACACTTAACCAACTGAGCCATCCAGGCGCCCCTGTACCTAGAAATTTCAAATATCTAGAAATTCTAAAAATAGGATGAGACATATTCTGTCATGATCTTTAGAAATAAGTTTAATGTTTTCTTTTCTTTTAACTAGGCTTCGTGCCTAGTGCAGAGCTGGACAGTGGGGCTTGAACTCATGATCCTGAGATCAAGACCTGAGCTGAGATCAAGAATTGGACACTTGCCTGACTGAGCCACCCAGGCGCCCGATTTTGTTTTCAACTTTTTCCTAAGTAGCAGATGCTCATTGAAAATACCATAATTGAGCTGTGATAACAATAAATTCAGTAGTTTAGCATCTAGCTTTCATTTTATCAAATGGATAGTCCTTTATATATCTTATGATAATGCCTGAACATGGACATTATAGGTTCCTGAAGGCAGTCTTTTAAGGATGAGCAAAGGACATCATAAGCAGAAGTAGGATTCCTCCTAAGAAATTAAAAATGAAGTTGCCTCATGAAATTAAACTGTAAATCAATCTGTGATAGATATGAGTAGAGATAGGCAAAGTTTCTTCAAGAGACAGAACGAGTCCCAGGCTGTCATGTAACCTAACTGAATGTATTAATATGAATAAGGTATCAGTAAGGTTTTTGTGAAGGAACATGAAGGGGAGATAACATTCAATACTGGAAACAGAAAGAACTGAAATGTAGGGAGATGTTACAGTACTATTTACGTTACAGTAAAAACAGTAAAACCAATAACAACCACAAGACATCTATAGTGATTAGTATGTGCCAGATACTGTTCTAAGCACTCTGCATCTATTAATGTTTTTTTTTAATTTTTTTTAATGTTTTATTTATTTCTGAGAGAGACAGACAGCGTGAGCAGGGGAGGGTCAGAGAGAGAGGGAGACACAGAATCCAAAACAGGCTCCAGACTCTGAGTTAGTTGTCAGCACTGACGTGGGGCTCGAACCCACGAACTGTGAGATAATGACCTGAGCCGAAGTCAGACACTTAACCGACTGAGCCACCCAGGTGCCCCTATTAATGTTTAATCTTCAAAATAGTCCTGTGAAATAGAAACTATTACTTGACATATTTTAAGTTTAAGAAAATCCAGGCAGAGAGGTTAAGAGATTTGCCCAAGTTCAGACAGCTAATAAGAAAGAAAGCTGGGGGTGCCTTGGTGGCTCAGTCAGTTAAGTGGCTGACTCTTGATTTTGGTTCAGGTCATGATCTCACTCACGGTCATAGGATCAAATATTGGTGGGCTCTGTGCTGATAGCACAGAGCCTGCTTGTTATTCTCCCTTCCCCCCCTTTGCCTCTCCCCCACTATGCTCTCTCTCTCTCGAAATAAATAAACATTAGAAAATAAAGAGGTAAAGCTGGAATTTGAAGTCAGATATTTTGGCGGCAGTACATGCTCTTTTTTCTTTAATATGTATTTTTAAGTTTATTTATTTATTTTAAGAGAGAGAGGGAGAGAGAGAGTACATGTGCACAAGTAGGGGAGGGGCAGAGAGAGAGAGGAAGAGAGAGAATCCCAAGCAGGCTCCACACAATTGACGCCAGGTTAGGGTGGGAAGGGGGGTGGGTGTTGCTTGAACTCACAAACTGTGAAATCACGACTGAGTGGAAACCAAAGAGTTGGATGCTTAACAGACAGAGCCACCCTGGCGCCCCTGTACCACGTGTTCCTAACAACTCAGTCACACTGCTCTACTGCCCAAACGTGACAGCGCTTCAGGCTGACTCAAAGATTCAGTTTACCATGTGTGTATTCATCTCCTGATGCACAGACCATGTGTGTTGCTGATTCATGAACACAGTCATTTCTTCCCTCTGAAACAGAGATCTGAGGTACTACATATAGTTAAATCCTATGTTTTGACCCCATATTTCATCAACTAACCCTCATGTAATTGGGTATTACTTGTACTCCGTCCATATGGCATAAATGTGCTGGTCAAGCCAATATAAGCATGTAGATTGATAGACTGTCAGTTCTAGTTTCATTCTGAGTTACTTACTTGGTATTCTGGATTACGTTCTTTGGGCCTATAAGTTGATATCAGTCTTTGTAAAGTTAAAGATTTACTTAAGCAAAATGTATTTACACTTTTTTACAACAAGTACCCCGATAGTACTTAGAAACTCTTTCAATATCTTGAAGGTGACTCATAACTTCTAATTCAGTTTTGGTCAAATAAAGATGAATGTGTTAAAACATTTAAGTTGATACCCATGTAGCCTGGTTCAGCTAAAAATTTGCAATCCCATAAAAATTTATTAATTTTGGAAAAAAAAAATTATTATATGACTTTTCATGAGCCCAAAACTTTAACGAGCTGTTTAAAAAAATCTGTCATAGGGGAGCGTGGGTGGCTCAGTTGGTTAAGCATCCGACTTCAGCTCAGGTCATGATCTCATGATTTGTGGGTTCAAGCCCCGCGTTGGGCTCCTTGCTGACACCTCAGAGCTTGGAGCCAGCTTCAGAATCTGTATCTCCCTCTCTCTGAGCCTCTCCTGCTCACTCTATCTCTCTCTCTCTCTCTCAGAAATAAATAAAACATTAAAAAAATTTTTTAAAAATCTGTCATAATAGTGAACTCCTTGAATACAAAGTTCTCCTAAATCTTAGGAGGAAATAGTATTATTACATGATCATAATATAAAACCCCAGGTAAAGATTTCTGAAGGGAAGGGTAAACCACGTTTTCTTTTGGGAGTTAATGCTGTTTGCTCAAATCCTTTGCTATTGTTATAGTAACACTGTATCTACCTTCTCTATGAGTTTTTTAAAGAATTTTTCTGAAAAAAATCTATATATTATGGGTAGAACTATTAGACCAATACCCACGATGCATATTTACTTTTCAAATACCAAAATATTATATTTATATGGATAATACTGATTTGCTTTCAAACACCTGAATCCAACTACTGTAAGTTTAGGACTATGTATAAATTTTTGAATGGGATTACAAAAATAGAAGCCTGGGGCGCCTGGGTGGCTTAGTCGGTTAAGCATCTGACTTTCGCTTAGGTCATGATCTCGCAGTTTGTGGGTTCGAGCCCCGCGTTGGGTTCTGTGCTGACTGCCAGCTCAGAGCCTGGAGCCTATTTCAGAGTCTGTATCTCCCTCTCTCTCTGACCCTCCCCTGCTCATGCTGTCTTTCTCTCTCCTAGAAATAAATAAATATATTAAAAAAAAAAAGAAAAGAAAAATAGAAGCCTGGAGATGAAAGGAAAAATAATCATTAATAATGATGATTTAAAAACCTATTTACTTTTTCTGGGGTGCCTGGCTGGCTCAGTTGGAGCATGCAGCTTTTGATATCAGGCCTGTGGGTTCAAGCCCCACAGTGAGTATACTTAAAAATAAAATTTTTAGGGACGCCTATCTGGCTCAGCCGGTAGAACATGTGACTCTTGATCTTGGGGTCCTGAGTTTGAGCCCCATGGTGAGTGTAGAGTTTACTTAAAATTAAATAAAATCATTAAACTAAATCTATTAATAAAATCTTAAATAAAGAACCTGTTTACTTTTCAAGAATGGTTACTTTGAAAAGGTACATGAAATGAAACTGCTTTCTGAGTGTGTATAAACAAAGAATTAAAGGAGCAGTGAAAATTCAAATGAAATTGAGACTAATCATAGCTTTCCTTCTTGATTTCTGTGGGAAATAAATGGAATCCCAATAAAAACCTGAATCTTTTGTTGACATTTTTTTCCCTAGTAGTATAATTGTTAGATGAAATAAGCAGTTAAAAATAATTATTTTTATTTTTTATTTCAATAAGAAAGCAAAATCTAATAGAAAATAGCACTTTCATATAGCAAAATTATCACATTTTTCCTAAATAAAAAAATCCTTTTAAAAAAAATTTATTTTTAATGTTTTATTTATTTCTGAGAGAGAGAGAGAGAGAGAGAGAGAGAGTGTAAGCAGGGGAGGGTCAAAGAGAGAGGGAGATACAGAATTTGAAACAGGCTCCAGGCTCTGAGCTAGCCATCAGCACAGAGCCCAACGTGGGGCTCGAACCCACGAACCGTGAGATCATGACCTGAACTGAAGTTGGACGCTTAACCTACTGAGCCACCCAGGCGTCCCCTAAATAAAACAATCTTAATTCTACCTGTTTAAAAATCTTTATGGAGTGCCTGGGTGGCTCAATTGGTTAAGTGTATGACTCTTGCTTTCAGCTCAGGTCATGATCTCACAGTTCATGGGTTTGAACCCTGTGTTGGGCTCTGTGACGACAGCATGAAGTCTGTTTGGGCTTCTCTCTTACCCTCTCCTCTGCCCCTCCCCAACACATGCTTGCACACTCTCTCTCAAAATAAATAAATAAACTTAAAAAAATCTTTAGAGAATATGGAATCATAGATAAAAGTTTTATAAAAATAAAAACTCATTGGTTTTATGGAATCTAAAAAAGGATTTCTGAGTATTGCATTAAAACGGTAATCTATACAATAAAATCAGGATGGAACTCATATATAACTACATTTTTATAAAACTTTCAAAACTCATAATAACACCTTAATGTCACTTGAGTATTATAAAATATGTGAACATGACTATTATATAAAAAGAGAAAAATGGGAATATTTTTAAGTTTATATATTAATCCTACAAGATATGGAATGTTAAATGCTTATCAACAGTCAAATGTTACAAAATTTGGAGCATGAACTTTCCCATATAATCACAGCAATGTTTCAATAAAAATGAAACAAAATTTTAAAAAGGAAGTATTCTGTAAAATGTTCAGGTAAACTTTAACTACAAATATATATTTATGAGTTTACTTCTCTATTCTTCACAACAAGTTGAAGGGCAAATACTGTCTCTAAATATATTTCCCTCTTATTTTTTCTTCTAGTATTTACATAAAGCATTGCACAGAAACACAGCAAAGATTAATGTTGCACAGTTAATACCTGTAATGTGTTCTTCCTACAACAGAATTTCCTTCTCTCCACTGAGCAGTCACATCAGTGGGATCAAGTAAGCCTTCAAAAATATGCTCCCAGAGATACAAACCTGGAAATTAAAAAAACAGAAACACATTTACTGTCTGGTTTATTCTGGTGTGTGAGATGACATGATATTCTGCTCATTTATATAATTTGAGCCGGAAACCAGATTTTATTCCTCTTTGGTCTCTTGGTAGGCAGTTCTACCAAGCGATAGCTCAAATTATCAACATGGCAGCTAATGTGTGAGAGACAGAATTCAGAGGTTGACAGTGTGAAATGTAGGAAAATGTGGGTTATAATAAAAACAACAACCCCTCTTATCCTGAATTTGAGAAACCCTAATGATCACTTTTACTACTTGTTTTATCCTGAAATGTGTTATAATGTAAGTTACTACATGATTAGAATTGTTTCTCATTTCCATATCATAACAAACTAGGGGCATTCACCATTTTGTGCCAAATACAACCAGAGGAGCTCATGTATGCATGTATACAGTTAATACATCAGGGAGATAGTAACTCCTCCTCACCGGAACACACATCCCTCACCACATGATGCCCTCTGTAGACAAATTCCATTGTATCCTTCTCCTTAGGGCAGCCCCTGGTATTTTACCGGGATTTCATCTGAATGAAAGCTGAGAGGAGAAGAAAGCAGTGTCACACATGATGTAACCTGGGAGCCCTGTTTTACTGACACTGGCAGATGTGTTTTCTTCCATTCTCATTATGCCCTGGTATGAGAGGACACATGCAAAATGCCATGTTTAAACACCTAGCCAATCAGATAAAGCCTTTCAAAAGTGGTGGTCAAATAATGCCTCCCTGTCCGCCCAGTATGTCCTAAAATGTAATCTCTAGAATCTATGAATATGTTCTTTTACATGGCAAAGGAGACTTTTTATGTGTGATTACGGATGCTGAGGCAGGGAGATTATCCTGGGTTATCTGGCTGGGCCCTATATAGTCACAAGGGTCCTCACAGGCAGGAGGCAGGAGAGTCAGAGTAAGGGAAGGAGGTCTGTGGATGGAAGCAGAGGTCAGAGTGATATGGAGCCATGAGCCAGGAATTTGGGTAACCTCAAGAAGCTGCAAAAGTCAAGGAAACAGCTCCTCCTTGAGAGCCTCTAAGAGGAATACGGCCTTGTGGACACATTTTAGTCTTCTACGCTCAAAAATGTAAGATTATAACTTTATGGTGACTATAGTTAATAATACCGTTTTGTACATTTGAAAGTTTCCAAGAGAGTAGATCTTAAGAGTTCTTATCACAAGAAAAAGAAAGTATAAGTATGTGTGATGATGGATACTAACTAGACTTATTATGTTGATAACTTCCCAATATGTAAATATATCAAACCATTATGCTGTACATCTGAAACTAATCTAATGTTATATGCCAATTATTTCTTAATTTAAAATAATGATAAGTTTGTGTTGTTTTATAAGTCACTAAATTTTTGGTAATTGGTTATGGCAGCTATAGGAAACCACAGACTATGATACCTGGAATACTTAAAAATCTGGAAGTGGTTTAGAATTGGGTAATGGGGAGAGGCTAGAAGAATTTTGAGGAGCAGGACTTAAGAATGCCTAGATGAGAAGGGTGTCTGGAGGGGTCAGTCAGTTAAGGATCCAACTCTTGGTTTCATCTCAGGTCATGATCTCATGGTTTATGGGTTCAAGCCCCATGCTGGACTCTGCACTGACAGTGTGAAGCCTGCTTAGGATTCTCTCTCTTACTTTCTCTGCCTCTCCCTTGCTGATGCACTTGCTCTTTTTCTCTCTCTCAAATAATAAATTTTTAAAAAATAATCTAGATTAGATTACCTTGGACAGGTTATCAGCAGAAGCATGGGTGTTAGTGACTCAGCTAGTGAGAAGTCAGAAGAAAAATTATAGTAGAAAAAAAACCCTTATGTTGGTTTTTATAAATATCTAAGCAGACTGTTGGTAGAAATATGCATGTTAAAAGTGCTGCTGCTGAGAGCTTGGAAGGGCATGAGGCACATGTTATTAGAAACTGGAGGAAAGGGGATCTGGTTATATTAGCACCAGGAAGCTTAGCTGAATTCTGTCCAGAAGTTACATGGAAAGTGGAATGTGTAAATGATAAACTTGGATATTTAGCTGAAATGATTTCCAAGTAGTATTGAAGCTGTGACCTGGTTTCTCCTTGCTGATTATAGTAAATATGAGAGGGAAGAGTGATGGAGGGAAAAACTGTAAAGCAAGGAGCCAGGACTTGATAACTTGGGAAATTCTCAGCCTATTCAACGGCAAAAGTGGTAAAGAATTAGGAGATTCACTGTCAGGAAGGCATGCTCTGGAAAAAGGGCCAAGGATGTAGCTGAACACTGGTCTGCTAGTGCCTCAGAAGGATAAAAAGGCTAAAATATCCTCTTCGAGGATATTAGGTGTGTCATTTATGGATCTCCTCAGCCATCTCAGTAGAAGGCAGAAACAGAGATGGGATTACCCAGGAAAGACCCGTGGAGGAGGGCCTGTCTAATGGAGTGACATACATGGGAGACCCACAAAGCCAGGAGAATGCTGTATCAGCAGAAACACTGCTAGCTTGGACTAGAGGGGACACAGATGTTGAAATGAAAGAAGGGTGTTGGACTCCCTAAATCCTACCAGCAGGCTGATGAAACCACTGAGCTGCAAGCATATGCTACCATTCACGAAAAAGGAAGGATGGCTGCAGAGGTGAAGCCAAAAGACCAGAAGCAACTTTGAGCCACAGATTATTCTCAGGCCTTGAAGCTGAATGATTTGCCTGGTTAGATTTCAGAATTGCTTGGACCAGTGACTCCATTTTCCTCCTCTTTAAAAAAAAAAAAAAAGAACTTCAAAAAAATGTTTGTTTTTTTTTGAGAGCAAGAGAGAAAGTGTGTGAGCGGGGCAGAGTCAGAGCGAGAGGGAGACACAGAATCTGAAGCAGGCTCCAGGCTCTGAGTGGTCATCACAGAGCCAGACGTGGGGCTTGAACTCACAGATTATGAGATCATGACCTGAGCCAAAGTCAGTTGCTCAACCCACTGAGCCACCCAGGCACACCCTCCCTCCTTTTTGAATAGGAATGGAATTAGAATTCTTTATGCCCGGGAATAGGTTGATGAAAAGTAGTGTTTGATAAAACTCAGCTGGCCACTTTGTGCTTACTGAATTGAAAAGAGAGAAGTACAGGGGTGCCTGGGTGGCTCAGGAGGTTAAGCATCCAACTCTTGATCTTGGCTCAGGTCACCATCTCCTGGTTCACGAGTTTGAACTCTGACTGGGGCTCTGTACTGACAGCACAAAGTTTACTTGGGATTCTGTCTCTCCATCTCTCTGCCCCTCCCCTGTTCTCTCTTTCTTGCTCTCTCTTTCAAAATAAATAAAATTAAAAAAGAGAAAAGTCTAAAAACATGAAAAGCTGTCAAGATATAGGTTTAATTAAAAACTAGAATGGGTAAGTGGGAATTTAAAGGAAGAAGTTAATATTAGAAATTTTGTATAGAAAAAATTGCTAGAACTTGATTGGACCTTAGGAGGTCAGGAGTAATCTTCAAGGATGTATATTTGCATGCAAGTGTGAATGAATTTGTGAAGCATGAAAGGTAAGAGTATCATTCTCCAATTACTTTCTTTCAACCTGGTCCTTTTTATCCAAATCCCTTACTGTACATAAATCCAACCTATGTTTAAAGGTCCAGTAAAGCTTCTAATTCACTAAATTCTTTCTGACTCTTGTAACTCTTATTGAGGGTCCCATTCTCTAATTGAGTATATAGCTTGGAACGCTAGACTCTTATGATACTCAAAGCAAAAATGCTTTTGTGGGCATTCAAGTTTAATCAACTATATACTATACCCCGTATTACACATTTATAATGAACACTGGCATATTAAAGGCTCTGAGATTGTCTTGCAATAATGAACCTTGTTTAACTTTGTTCAGTTCAATGTTTCCCAAAGTTGTTTGGCTATTAAATACAGAGGCCACATCTTATACTTGTGTGTCAAGTATCTAATAAATACATAGATTCATGAAAATTCAGTATACATAGGCATTTCTATATAATAATGCTTACATTCTACTTTGTATCTATAAATAAAGCTGTACTCTGCTAAAGATCAACATAGGATATTTGTGTACATGTGCTTGTGTGTATTTACACAGATATTGTCTAACAGAAAGGAGGAATAAAACATTAAGGAAAAGTAAGCAAAATGCACCATGATGCCTTAATTGACAAATGATGACATATACTGAATGCATTAAAATAAATGGAATTTAATATTAATAAAGTCCCTTTTAGGATTCTTTTCATGTGTCTTAGCTCTCTATACATCAACTTACCAATGGCAGCTTTGCCCCAGATTTGTACATGGAAGTCTGTTTTCCCTTTTGTGGATTTATTTAATATTTGAAGACTAGTTTTAAATCTGTGTTGTTGCTCATTTTTTTCATCTCCTTCCCAAGGATTCCATTCTTCACTTCCCAAAGTAGATTGTTCTATGTTTTAAAAAGAGTAACAGTGTTTATCAGTAAGTTAGAACTGCAGTTGTAGATAAATTCAAGCCATTTAAATTAGATGTTAGGGAGTGCTAATTTCAGTTTTTCATGGAGGTAAAGCAACTTAATTTGAACTGGTTAAACACACAATTTTTAAAAAGGAAGTCAAAATTTAATTTTTATTAAATTTCTTTTCTGAAAGACCTTAGAATGTTAACAAGAGACACAAACTTATCTCTCCCAAATGACACCTTCTAAAATAACTGGCTAACACGTATCAAGTTACAAGTTTAACTTGTTCAATTCTTGGTCGGTTGCATATGCACACATAACCTACACATAAAAACAAGACTTCAGAATGTAAAGTGTCCAACAGTTTTAGCCACTATTGTGCAAAATTCTAAAAAAGGGAGAGGTAAGTCCGAGTCTGAAACTGACAGAGGTCAAAATACGGGACAGAGAATCACAATGTGGAGGCAAAACGCCCCGGCTTTCCCAAGTCGTTGCGTGATTAGAAAAGGCTCTTTGTTTCCATGAGGAAACAGAGGTCTTAAACCCAGCGGCGTTCCCAAGAATTCCGGGACCACGCCTGGCGTACTCCAGACGTGTTGGACAGGAGCGCGCGCCTGCCAGCTTTGGAGGCGGGCAGTGGGGACGGGCGAGGACTGGGACACCTGCACACGCCTCGAACCCGAGCCCACCGCCGACAACCGAGAATGGCAGGCGTCAAGAGGCACCCGGGAGCCGCGGGCACTCCCGGACCTGAGAGCCAGGTCTGCGGCCACCCAGTGTCCTACCTCGGCCGCGCCTCTCCCGCGCCGGGGCCGCCCCCTTCCTTAGGCCCCGCGAAGACGCGGCCGGCGCCCGGCGGCGGCGCCCGAAGAAGACGTGGTAGGCGGCGTAGAGGGAGAAGAGGCAGTACAGGGCGATGAGAAACGAGCAGAGCCGCTTCCGCGTCAGCCGCATCCCACTCGGGCTTCCCGTCGGCCACCGCCACCCGGGAGCTGGGCGGGAGAAGAAGCCGGCACTCAGCGCCCCGGCCCCGGCCACTTCAGGTGCAGGCCCAGGCCGGGGCGGAGCGACTCACCAGAATCGGCCTTGGCCCCGCCGAAGCCCCGCCCAGGAACCGTCCCCGCATCTCCGCCCCGCCCCCGTGCCCGCCCAGCTCAGGCCCCGCCCTCAGCCCCTCCCAAGCCTCTCCGAGGGCTCCTTCGCCCCGCCCCCCACAGGCCTGGTTCGTTCACGCGCTTCACTTCGAAGCTCTGTTGGCCTCAGTCTTTGGAATTGGGAGATGGGAGACCGCGTCTTCCTGCGACCTATCCCTGACTTCCGAAGTGTACCCATGGCCTCTTTCAACCCTGTCCTCCTTACGTATATAAAAACTTACCTGTTATCTGACCGTAAAGGAAAAAACAACAACACCGAAACAGCACTCACCTTGATCCATAAAGGCCGTGTGCAAGCATGATCCCATGGCAGTTTCTGTTCCCAGCCCTTAGTACAGGGCCTACAACATTATGGATGAATGAACATACATGTCCAGTAAAAAAAGTTCAGTGCTGGCGCTCCTGGCCGGCTCTGTCGGTTGGTGGAGCACCTGCTCTTCATCTCAGTTGTGAGTGGCAGGACATCGTGAATGTAATTAATGCCACTCAATGGTACACTTAGAAATAGTTAGAATAGCAACTTTGTTATGTATGCCTCACTATAATAAATATATTTGAGAAAATTGAGTTTTGTTACTTGAGTGCAAACAGGAGTACAGTCTTTCGTCAAATAGGGGCTGTAAAATTGAACCTTGTCAATAAACTCTTTGTCAAGCCCTTGTGAAATTTGGCTACAATTTTTTGTCAGTTGTGTTCAGTATTTTTTAAAGTAAGCTCCATGCCCAGTGTGAGACTTGAACTCATGACCCTGAGGTCAGGGGCCATGGCTCTACAGACAGAGCCATCTAGGCACCCCTGTGTCTAACACTGTTGTTCAACTTGTTTGGCAGTCTTGGTAGCCAGAGAGCTTGTAGGACACAAGAGTGGATTAGGACATCAGAGGCCTCACTTGCTGTGTCCTGACTGATTAAACTCTCCAACTTGATGTAGTTTTCTTAACATTTCTGGATAAAGTTTCCATCTCTTTCATTAGCAACAAACAAACAAAAAACCTTAACTTTCCAGGGCACCTGGGTGGCTCAGTCATTAAGTGTCTGACTTAGATAATGATCAAGTCATGGCTCAGGTCATAATCTCGCTGTCCCTGAGTTTGAACCCCTCCTCGGGCTCTGTGCTGACAGCTCAGAGCCTGGAGCCTGCTTTGGATTCTGTGTCTCCCTCTCTTTCTTCCCCTCCCCTGCTTGTTTCTCTCTCTCTCTCTTTCTCTCTTTCTCTCTCAAAAATAAATAAACATTAAAAAAAAAAAGCCACACCTTGCCTTTCCAGAATTTTATGTTCTTGGGGTCTGGACTCTGTCTTCCATAGTGACATCCAGATAATTTGATAAGGAAAATTTTATGGCTGGAAGGAAATTTAAATTTAGGTCCAGAGGGATGAAGTAACTTGACCAATATCTTATACTTTTTTTGGTGTCTGAGTTGGACTAAAATCCCTGCATCTGTTTTCAGTTCTGTGTTCTTGACATTATAGTAGCTACATCCTGGTCCCTCATCTCATCCTAGTTTTTTTTTTTAATTGTTTTTGTTTTGTTTTGTTTTGCTTAATCAGATCCTAATGATGAACTGCTTGAATTTAATCATAGATCTCAATGATCCAGTTTCCAATTGGACTTTGAATAAGTTTGATTCAAATATGTTCAAATAAGTTCGATTCAAACAATATGTTCGATTGTTCCTCCATATTAAATCCATTTTCAAAGGATGACTGTGCCACAGTTAAGGATATAAAACAAGGTAGTACAAACATTAAAGACAGTTCCAAAGAAGTTCTCAAAGTACTCTGAGCACAATTAGTGGAATTATTATGTATATCCAACAAAGATATTTATTCAAAACTAGATAGCTGTCATCAAATGAAGGGGTAAAAATTTCTTTGCATACAGATTCTCGTTTTTGGCCTTTTCTCCTAAAAAATATGTTTTGTTTTTGATTTTTACTTTCCTATGGCTATTCTTCTTAGCCTAATATTAGCTTTAGTACATATTAACTATATAACCTTAAGTCAACTTACTTGCTATCTTTCAATTATCTGTAAAGTGGGGTTAACATGGTTTTTATTTTTTAAAGAAATAATTTCATTTTTTGCTTCTGCTCACTTCCTTTGCCCAAATAAAATATTTCAGATTTGACTTTTGTTGTTGTTAAGAGTCTTTAGAGTGACATTTTAAAAAGAAAACAGCATTTTTAAAGGGAAATAAACACCCATAATGATTGTGAATTTGAAGGTGACATTGTTGGGAACTTGTGCCTAGTACTGAATCTGGCATATTTTAGGTGTTTAGTAAATGTTTGCTGGTTGAATTCTCATCAGTGTTAAAAAATGAATTATGGGGCCGCCTGGGTGGCTCAGTCAGTTGAGTGTCAGACTTCAGCTCAGGTCATGATCTCACTATTCATGGGTTTGACCCCATATTGGGATCTGTGCTGACAGCTCAGAGCCTGGAGTCTGCTTGGGATTCTCTGTCACCCTCTCTCTCTGTGCCTCCCCCCTCAAAATAAATGAACGTTAAAAATTTTTAAAAAATTGAGACCAACTGTAGCCACATAGCTTAAGTGTCAGGACTGAGAACTCAGGCCATCTCTATTAACATGACTTTTCTCTTGTTTTAGTAAATTCTTGCCCAAGAGCATCAGTCCATAAACTAATAACTAACTTCACTGTTTATTTCAGGAAAACTTCTGCAAACTAGTTGATCTGAAAAAACGCTTGCTCTTCTTGGCAAGTATCTCTTTTAGATGAAATACATGGTTTACCTGGGCAAATACTTGGTGTATAAAACTTATGACATACTTTTCTTATGAAAAAACATTTTAGGAGGCGCCTGGGTGGCTCAGTCGGTTGGGCATCCAACTTTGGATCAGGTCATGATCTCAAGGTTGGTGGGTTCGAGCCTCACATTGGATTCTGTGCTGGCAGCCCAGGGCCTGGAGCCTGTTTCGGATTCTGTGTCTCCCTCTCTCTCTGCCCCTCCCCCACTCATGCTCTGTCTCTCTCTGTCTCAAAAATAAAAAAATAAACTATAAAAAATTTTAAGAAAAACATTTTAGTTATCAGGACTTGCTTCAAAATTATTGCAGTAGTGTGCCTGCCAATTAGGGTGTCCATCTGTCCTGATTTTCCCAGGTCTGAATGGTCCCCGGGATGTAGGGTTTTTAGTGCTAAATCTGGGAAAGTGTCAGAAAACTAAGGACCTACTCGCCACTATACCACCAGCCTTAAGCTATTATGTCAAAAATTTTATTCAGTCCCCAAAACAATTCCTTGTTTTAAAAGAGCTGTCCTGAGCACCTGGGTGGCTCCATTGGTTAAATGTCCAACTTGAGCTCAGATCGTGATCTCACAAGTCCCAATGTGGGGCTTGAACTCACACTGCGATGACAGTGTACAGCCTGCATTAGATCCTCTGTTTTCCTCTCTCCCTTCCCCTCCCATGCTCAATTTCTCCCTCTCTCCTCCCTATCTCTCTCTCTTTCAAAATAAATAAACATTAAAAAAAAGAGCTGTCCAAAGTCATTTGTACTCACACTCCCATATCCTGTGAAGTATCACATGCCATCTTCCTCTTTCTGAAGCTACTAAGTTTCTTTCAAAGTACTGTTCTCCCTTACTGTAGTAGATTTAATAAATTTAGTTTTCTTTGATCACCAGGTTATTCTGGTGGTCTCTTGGGAAGATGGCAATTGTTTTACGTATATTTTTTATTTGGCCTATCTTTTCTGTGGGAATGACAATTATTTAAGGAAAGAGAGTATTTATTTTATAACTCCATAAGACACCCACTGTATCAATGTACACTCAAGTGCTACTATCTAATGGTTTTACTATTGAGAATAATATGCAAGATAAAACTAGTATGGGGTTGAGGTTGTCTTGAGTAGGGAAGAAGACCATACAAATGGAGGTGTTGTCTTACTTCAAACTACAAATGACTGTATAATTTGAATATAAGTTTTGGTTATGTATTTAGGCTACAAGGAAGGAATCTTCTTTTCTTTCCTACTTTATTATTTTTTTAGTGGGCCTCACACCCAACATGAAACCCAATTCTGGGTCCAACACGGGGCTGGAACCCATGACCTTAAGATCAAAAGACCTGAGCTGAGATTGAGAGTCGATGTTTGACCTACTGAGCCACACAATCACTCCACAAAGGAAGGAATAGTCAAATTGATCTCAATATACCAGTATTCATTTTTCTTTCTCTTTGTTTTTAATGTACGAGCTATGGCTAAGAGCTTCTATATTAATGTAATCTCCTTAGGCTGGGATGGATGAATGGAGAGAGGGAAAGGGAAAGAGAATTGGTGGGGAGTGGAGTGGGGTGGAAGAGGAGACTAAATAAATACCCTCTGAGTTTGGAGCTCCGGGAATAGGGAACCATACCTAGAAAGATAAAACATGGGAGGGAAGGTATACATAAAGGAAATGAGATAAATTAAACTAAAGCAAATCTAAAAATTTTATTTGGTGAAATTTTCATCTCTGTCTGCAAAAGGAAGAATTATTAATCAACAAAATAGAAAGCAAAAAGTCTTAATACCCAAGTGCCTTCTGCCAGCTGCTTGAGAAATATTACACATTTATTCTTAGAAATCCACAGTACAAATTCCTTGTGATACCTGGCCAAAACTCTCCCCTATGTTTATTAAGGTGTAAGTAATACTCAAGAAGTGTATTAACTACTTTTGAGAGATTTTTTACAGCTTGGCCAAAACCCTTTGTTTCAAACAAAGTAGTTTTTTTTTTTTAATTGTCAGGTACTTCTCGTAGGGGTTGGCCATGCAACAAATCTTTAAATCATTAACTATAGCTATATTAAATTTATAAGAATCAATCCCAATAAGATACATTTGTTAAAAGTTTATTTATTTATTTTGAGATAGAGAGAAGGATAACCAGAGGGGAGGTGCAGACAGTGGGGGACAGAGGATCCATGCAGGGCTCAAACTTACAAACCGTGAGATGGTGACCTGAGCTGAAATCAGAAGCAAAATGACTGAGCCGCCCAGGTGCCCCAAGATACATTTTTTTTCTATGTAAGTATGATAATGATATAAATAACTGAAGAAAATCTACTGAAATTTGTTGACATTGGGAAATAGTGAGCACATTGTAATGTTTTTTTCAACAACCAACTAAAGAGCAAACAAAGCCAAACAGACACAACTGGAATATAAAGGTTAGAGACAGCAGAACCATAAAGTGACATGGAAGGTAGAGGTGAGTAGAAACAGGCTCTGTGCAAACATCACTTCTTTGGCTTCCTTTCTCTTTCTTTCTCTCATGCATGCCCCTGCCCCCACCAGCCCCGAAGCTCTCTACACAATTTCATCACTGCTTTAATGTTTCATCACAATTTTTGTTTATGTGTTATATGTAATCCCCTAGCTTTAGTCCAAAGCTATTTGAGATTATTACTTTTATATTCCTAAATGCTATGGATATCCATGGACTCTATTTTACTATAAGCTTTCTGGGTGGGTGTCATAGCCACTGAGAGGGATTCACGGGCAGCTAGAATCCATGGAGCTCTATCTCTAATTTACCACTGATTTGGTATTTGCTGGTTTTCTAATAGCTTGGAGAAGTCTACCGTAGGGTCCTAGGAGTGACACAAGTGTTTCAACTTCTTAGTGCTATTTAGTTAAACCTCCCTGTGTGTTTATGGTCGTCTCATTTTTTGGGCTTGTAAGAATGTCAACATTCGGTATATTCCTCAACTTTGACTTCCCATCACAAGGTTTTAATGGCGTGTACATATTCCTTTAATCTATCATCTTCACACATTTGTATTTCTATTAACTCACCCTGATGGACACTTCAGACTAATACTGCACATCAGTAATTGAAGTTTACTTTTATAAACTCAGTTGTGTTTATTTTATACCAGGGTTATTGCTAGCTACTTCAAATTGATTGGAAAGCATTCCCGCTTTTCTAAGGTCCTAGAACAGGTTATACAGCATAGAAAATACTTAATCCTTGACAGCTTCATTGTACTTTTCACTAATATTTACTGGTCCTAGAACAATTTCTGGAGATACTTCTTAAATACCAGTTAATTGGTTTATTTGTAATACTTCATAAGTCTGCTTTGGCAATTTTAGTTTTCAAAGAGAACAATTTACTTCAATGGGATTGAAAAATAACCAGGTACATCCCTTCTCTAATTTCTAATTTCGTTTTTGGGGGTTGTTCTCTTATATTAAAATTTTCAGGTTTTCTATTTGATTTTATTATTTTATTTGTTTTCCCCTTCCTTTCCAACCATCTTTAGATTTATTTATCAGTTCTAGTTTTTCTATTTTGCTATTAATAGATTGTACATTATTTTTTTTTCTTCCTTCTATTTTCCTGTTTGTTTGACCTTTCCCCTAACTTTCTCAATTGGAAAGTTTCTTTAAAATTTTTTTACCATTCCTTCTTAATAATGAAATCATAGAAACCTATAAATTTACCTCTACAACACTGGTTATATTCTGAAAGTACAATGTTTTTCTATTTGCTATTTGGGTACTTTTAAATCTAGTAGGATTTATAAGAGAGTGCTTGGGATTTTTTTAAGTAACAAGTGTTAAATATTTAATTTGGCTTTTTAATTTTACAAATGCAATGGCTGAAATGATATTCTGTTGCTTTCATGAGCATTTCTCTGGTTAATAGTGAGTTTTAGTATCTTTCAGTTTATTAATTAATTAATTTCTGTTTTCCTCTTCATGTTTTGAATTGTATGTTTTGAACAGTTTTCTATTCATTGCTTGTCATTTACTTTTGATTGTGGGGCTTCTTTTATTTATTTTATATTACAATCATCTGTGGGTTTTTTTTTTGAAGTTTATTTATTTCTTTTGAAAGGGGAGGGGCAGAGAGAGAATCTCAAGTGCAGAGCCTGACATGGGGCTCAACCTCCAAAATATATTATATTCTTCTGATTTTTGGTGTTCTATTAATTTTATTAATGTTGTTTTTTATTGTAAAGACATTCTAAATTTAATATAGCTAAATTTATCAATAAATTCTTTTATAGTTTGGTGTGTGTGTGTGTGTCTGTGTGTGTGTGTGTGTGCGCATGCATGTATGCTTTAAGAAAACCTTCTCTGGAAAATTCTGTTGATTAAAATTGTATTGGGGACTCGTGTGTGGCTCAGTTGGCTGAACTTCTGTCTTTTGATCTCTGCTCAGGTCATGATTGGCAGTTCATGAGTTGGAGTCCCACATGGGGCTGCTTGGGGTTCTCTCTCTCTCTCTCTCTCTCTGCCACTCCCCCACTTGTGCACCCTTAAGTGCAGATACATGCTGTCTGTCTCTCTCTCAAAATAAATAAGTTTAAAAAATTGTATTGGATTTCTAGAATAATTTGGGTAGAGTTGACATGTTACAATAGTGAATATTCCCACTAGTAGTGTTACAAGTTATCCCAGTAACAATTATTGATAGACTATCCTTTAATGACTGATCTGCAAGAACTCCTCTGCAACATTAGGCTTTCTTGTCAGTGTGGATCTAGTTCTGATTTCTAGGCCTTTCTTGTGACATTTACTACAATTATAACCATCTCAGTTACTATATACCACTGTCTCAGTCACCATGGCTTCACGCTAAGTCTTCCTATTTGTAGGGCAAGTCTCCCTAACCTGTTCTTTTTAATACCTGTCTTGGTTATTCTTGGCCCTTTGCTTTTCTCTGTAAATCTTAGAATTAGCCTGTCAAGTTTCACTAAAATCTCTCTTGAATTATAAATGAAATTTTATGGCATTTATAGAATAATTTGGGACTGAGTTTTTATTTAAAAGAATTTAATGCTTATTTTTGAGAGAGAGAAAGAGAAGGACACAGAGCATGAGTAGGGGAGGGGCAGAGAGAAAGAGACACAGAATCTGAAGCAGGCTCCAAGCTCTGAGCTGTCAGCACTGAGCCTGACATGGGGCTCAAACTCACGAACCTGTGAGATCATGACCTGAGCCGAAGTTGGATGCTTAACTGACTGAGCCACCCAGGCGCTCCTGTTTTGTTTTATTGTTATTTAATAGTTAGAGAATATTTTTTTAATGTTTTTTATTTATTTCTAGGAGAGAGAGAGAGAGACAGCGTGAGCAGGGGAGGGTCAGAGAGAGAGGGAGTCACAGACTGAAATAGGCTCCAGGCTCTGAGCTGGCAGTCAGCATAGAGCCCGACACGGGGCGTGAACCCATAAACCACGAGATCATGACCTAAGCGAAACTAGGATGCTTAACCGACTAAGCCACCCAGGGGCCCCAAGAATTATTATTTTCATTAATGTTATTTGTTAATGGTTTATATTTTAATAACAATAAATAACATTTATTATTAAGTTACTTGTTTACTATGTTTATACATTTTTTCATTTCAAAATATAAATATATCATTTTTTGATATTTGAAAAGATTAGATTTGAAATTTAAAATATGTCTGCATTATTTTGCATTTGAAAATATCATTTTGTATTTGTATATATAATTTCATATTTTAAAAAATCATTTTTGTATTTGAAAATATAAATATACATCACTGAAAACAACATATATTCTTGTCCCTGTGTTGATTAATTCTGAACCAAATGATACTTTTCCTCTGTTTTACATTTTTTTAATGTATTTTTAAAATTTATTTTTGAGAAAGAGAGAGAGAGAGAGAGAGAGCACAGCAGGGGAGGGACAGAGAGAGAGAGACACACAAAATCTGAAGTAGGCTCCAGGCTCTGAGCTGTCAGCACAAATCCTGACGCAGGGCTGGAACTCGTGAAGTGTCAGATCATGACCTGAGATGAAGTTGGATGCTTAACCGACTGAGCTACCCAGTTGCCCCATACTTTTCCTGTTTTTAAGTAACCAATACTACAGCAGGCAAATCTAGCTTTGCTACTTGCTCCAGGAAATAATTGCTCCTGGAGGTTAAGATTTTAAACCAATTCAAAGAGTTTACTTATCAAGGGATTCACTAGGGATGAACCATGTTCATCTAACCAAAGCTATAATGTCATAAATTCTCTCTGATCCCAGCTAGTTCCCTGCCCTCCAAGATTTACCTTGAGATCACCTAGCCCAGGCCTTAGAACTCTGTATCTGCTTCTTCTGAGACATTTTACTCAGACTCTATCAAGTTTCTTTCCTTCTTTGTTACAGTGGCTCTAATAAACTTGGTTTCCACTGATTAACAGGCTTTTCTGGTGTTCTTTTGGGGAACAGAAAACTTTTGTTTACAAAATACTGTTATTGACTCCACTGTTGGTATTTTTCATGTTTGAATATTGGTAAGATTTTCCTTGTTAGTCCCATAGATAAAGGTTGCTTAGTCTCCCCTGGGGGAGTCGAATCTGTGCTGGGTAAAGGACAAAAGTCAATTGCCTTGAGATTTGAAAGTATCTCTAGGGGCACCTGGTGGCTCAGTCAGTTAAGCATCCGACTCCACCTCAGGTCATGAACTCACTTTGTGAGTTCAAACCCCATGTTGGGCCCTTGGCTGTCAGTGCAGAGACTGCTTAGTTTCCTTTGTCCCCTACTCTTTCTATCCCTCCCTCTCTCCCTCTCTCAAAAATAAATAAACAGTAGAGCATCTGGTGGAGGCAAGATGGCAGAGAAATAGGGAGCTCCTTTCTCCTGCCCGCCCGCTCAAACAAAGAAGGGCTGTAGCCAAAGGACAATGGACCGCAAGAGTCTAAGAGTCTAAGAGTCTACGAGACAGAGTCCACTAAGAAGACAGCCTCATAGGTGTGTAATTGTGAACTGGGGAAGATAAAAACAGGCTGGGACCTGGAGGCACGGAGGAGAGGAGCCGCTTCCTTGGAGAGATGAGGGGAAGAGAAAGAGCGGCTGAAACTGCTCCCTGGAGAAGAGAAAAAACTTGGCCTGGGACAGAGAGGGATCCTATCATCCCATATCTAACCACATGGCATTTGGAGAGAGATCCTATCTCTAGATGCGGTGCTTTCTTTGAGCTGGGAGCCCCAGTCCCAAGCCGTACCAGGAGGAACTGCTCCCCTACTTCACCTACACAATAACAGACTGGGAAGCAGCCCCGCCTGCGGGATTACATTTTGGGTGGTATCACTAAAGCATGAGGTCTAAGATCTGAAAATGAGGAGGGGTTTGAGACCTAAAACACGGCCCACCTTGGCTACACCCGCAGCACAGGGAGATCGGACCCAAAGGAGTGATTTGCAACACTTCGTTCAAGAAGAGACTGGGGCACCGCTATTTTTCTCCCCACAACCACCAAGGTGGGGCCTCAAGGAGCAGCGCCCTCAGGACCTGCAGTGGAGGCGAGACCTGCCTACACCAAACCACGCCCATCTGCACTGGAGAGCTGCTTTTTAAAAAAATTACTGGAGCCCAGGGCAAGACCAACATGGATGCATTGTTGTGATTAATTCTAGATCAATTCTTGCTATTCAGATATATTTTCCTGTGTCTCATTCTTATCTCTCCCCTCTGCTGGACTGGGCACTCTTGTTTTTGGTTTGCTTAAACAGCCACATTTAATCCATTCTCTTGATGCATATTCTACACCTCTGTCATTACCTTCCTTTCTCTCTCTCCCTGGAATAATCAGACTGTTTGGTTTCTCTGGGTAACATTATCTTCATTTTTTTCTCCTCGACTCCTACCATATTCTCCTTTTTCTCTCTCTGAATTAAGCCTTTTAGTCTCTCTGCCTGATCAATGTTCAATTTCGCTTTCTCCCCACCCCTGTCATTTCTCTCTTTGTATATGCTCTTCCATCAGCACTGCCTCCATCCTGCTCTTTATTTGTAGCTGGGATTTCTGGTTTTATGCTTTTAGACTGCTTTTTGTCTTTTGTTATTTTTGCTTTGGGTTTTTTTTTCTTTTGCTTTGCTTGTTTGCTTGATTTGTCTGTGTGTTTGCGTGCTTTTGTTCCCTGTTTGTCTGTTTTCCTTTCCAGGGCTACCTCAAGAAACAAATCAAAGTATACATGGTGGAGAGTCCCAAATATTACTATGAGTAGGGAAATAAAATAAACAAATTCTCAACAAGAGAGACTAAGGGACACCATTAACAAAACACTTCCTGAATGAACAGGTCATGGACAGTCAATAAGCCTTCTTTAATACAGCGGTACTCACTGGTACAGAGTGCATAACAAGCTTTTAAAACTTACAAGAGACAGAAACCTAGCCAAAATGACGAAATGGAAGAACTCTCCTCTAAAGAAATTCCAGGAAGAAATGACAGCTAAAGAATTGCTCAAAACAGATATAAGCAACATAAATGAACAAGAATTTAGAACAATAGTCATAAAATTAATCGCTGGGTTTGAAAAAGGCATGGAAGACACCAGAGAAGCTACTGCTACAAAGATTATGGACCTTAAAAATAGTTGTGATGAATTTAAAAATGCTACAAATGAGGTGCATAATAATATGGAGGTGGCCACTGCACAGATTGAAGAGGCAGAGAGGAGAAGAGGTGAATTAGAAGACACAATTATAGAAAAAGAGAAAGCTAGGAAAAAGAGAGATCGATTGATCCAGGAGTGCAAAAGGAGAATTTGAGAACTGAGTGATGCAATCAAATGGAACAATATCTGTATCACAGGAGTTCTAGAAGAAGAAGAGAGAAAAGGGGGCTGAAGGGGTACTTGAACAAATTACACAGAACTTCCCCAATCTGGGGAAGAAAACAGACATTGAAATCCGAGAGGCACAGAGAACTCCACTCAGATGCAACTTGAATTGATCTTCTGTATGACATATCATAGTGAAACTAGAAAAATATAAGGATAAAGAGAGAATTCTGAAAGCAGCTAGGCATAAAAGGGCCCTAACATACAAAAGGAGGCCTATCAGAGTGGTAGCTGACCTACATACTGAAACTTGGCAGGCCAGAAAGGAATGGCAAGAAATCTTCAATGTGATGAACAGGAAAAATATGCAGCCAAGAATCTTCTATCCAGGAAGCCTGTCATTCAGAACAGAAGGAAAGATAAAGGTTTTCCTAAATAAACAAAAATTGAAGGAATTCATCACCACTAAACCAGCCCTACAAGAAATCCTAAGGGGGACTCTATGAGGGAAATGTTGCAAGGAACACAGGGTACCAGAAACACCAATAAAAGCATAAGTCATACAGAGAACACAATGACTCTAAACCCATATTTTTAAATAATAACACTGAAATGTAAGTGGACTAGATGCTTCAATCAAAAGACATAGGGTATCAGAATGGATAAAAAAACCAAAATTTATCTATTTGCTGTCTACAAGAGACTCATTTTAGATCTGAGGACATCTTCAGATTGAAAGTAAGGGGATGGGAAAATATCTGTCATGCTACTGGAAGTCAAAAGAAAGCTGGAGTAGCTATACTTATATCAGACAAACTGGACTTTAAAGTGAAGGCAGTAACAAGAGATGAAGAAGGGCATTATATAATAATTACAGGGTCTGTCAGGAAGAGCTAACAATTATAAATGTTTACGCACCAAATTCGAGAGGACCCAAATACATAAAACAATCACCAACAGAAATAATCTTATGGATAAGAATGTGCTAATAGCAGGGGACTTTAATACTCCACTTACAGCAATGGATAGATCAACTAGACAGAAAATCACCAAGGAAACAATGGACCTGAACGACATATTGGACCAGATGGATTTGACAGATATATTTAGAACTCTACATCCTGAGGCCATGGAGCTCGCTTTCTTCTCAAGTGTACATGGCACATTCTCCAAGATAGATCACATACTGGGACATAAAGCAGCCCTCAATAAATATAAAAGAATTGAGATCATACCATGCACACTTTCAGACCACAATGCTATGAAACTTGAAAACAACCACAGGAAAAAGTGGAAAACCCCCAAAAACATGGAGGTTAAAGAACACCCTACTAAAGAATGAATGGGCCAATCAGGCAACTAGAGAAGAAATTAAAAATTATATGGAAACAAATAAAAGTGAAAATACAACAATCCAAACTCTTTGGGATGCAGCAAAGGTAGTCCTAAGAGGAAAGTACAGTGGAATCCAGGCCTATTTCAAGCAACTAGAAAAAGCACAAATACAGAATCTAACAGTGCACTTAAAGTAACTAGAAGCAGAGCAGCAAGAGTACCCCAAACCCAGCAGCAGAAGAGAAATAAAGATCAGGGCAGAAATAAACAATATAGAATAAAAAAAAAACAAAACCGTGGAACAGATCATGAACCAAGAGTTGGTATTTTGAAAAAATAAAAATTGATAAACCTCTAGCCAGGCTTCTCAAAAAGAAAAGAGAGAGCACCCAAAAAGACAAAATCATGAATGAAAATAGATTTATTACATCTAATCCCTCAGAAATACAAGCAATTATCAGAGAAATCTATGAAAAGTTATATGCCAACAAACTGGACAAACTAGAAGAAATGAACAAATTCCTAAAGACACACTACCAAAATTCAAATGGGAAGAGATAGAAAGTCTGAACAGACCTACAACTAGTGAAGAAGTTGAATCAATTATCAAAAATCTCCCAAAAAATAGAGCCCTGGACCAGATGGCTTCCTTAGGGAATTCTACCAGACATTTAAAACAGAGTTAATACCCATTCTTTTCAAGCTATTCCAAAAAATAGAAATGAAAGGAAAACTTCTGAACTCATTCTACGAAGCCAGGATCACGTTGAATCCCAAACTAGATAGATACCCAGCAAGAAAAGAGAACTATAGGCCAATATCCTTGATGAATACGGATGCAAAAATCCTCAACAAGATACTTGCAAATCAAATTCATCTGCATATAAAAAGAATGATCCAACATGATCAAGTGGGATTCATTCCTGGGTTACAGGGCTGGTTCAATTCGTGAATCAATCAATGTGATACATCACATTAACAAAAGATAAAAACATATGATCCTGTCCATAGATGCAGAGAAAGTACTTGACAAAATACAGTATCCCTTCTTATTAAAGACCCTTGTGAAAGTCGGGATAGAAGGAACTTACTTAAACACCATAAAAGCCATCTACGAAAAGCCCTCAGCTAACATCATCCTCAATGGGGAAAAACAGAGCTTTCCCCCTGAAATCCGAACATGACAGGGATGTCCACTCTCACCATTGTTGTTTAACATAATGCTGGAAGTCCTACCGTCAGCCATCAGACAACAAAAGGAAATCAAAGGCATCAGAATTGGCAAAGAAGAAGTCAAACTTTCACTTTGTGCAGACGACATGATACTCTACATAGAAAACTCGGAAGTCTCCACCAGAAGCCTACTAGAAATGATCCAAGAATTAAGCAAAGTTGCAGGGTACAAAATCAACGTACAGAAATGGGTTGCATTTTTATACACCAACAATGAAGCAACAGAAAGAGAAATCAAGAAACTGATCCCATTCACAATTGCACAAAAACCCATAAAATACCTAAGGAATAAACCTGACCAAGGATATAAGAGATCTGTAGGATGAACAGTATCAAAAACTTAAGAAGGAAATTAAGAAGACACAAAGAAGTGGAAAAACATTCCATGCTCATGGATTGGAAGAATAAATATAGTTAAAATGTCATTACTACCCAAAGCAATCTACACATTCAGTGGAATCCCAATCAAAATTGCACCAGCATACTTCTCAAAACTAGAACAAACTATCCTAAAATTTGTATGGAACCACAAAAGACCCCAAATAGCCAAAGTCATATTGAAGAAGAAAACCAAAACAGGAGGCATCACCATCCCAGACTTTAGCCTCTACTACAAAGCTGTCATCATCAAGACAGTATGGTATTGGCAAAAAAATAGACACATAGACCAATGGAATAGAATTGAGAACTCAGAGCTGGACCCAAAAATATACAGCCAACTAATCTTTGACAAAGCGGGAAAGAGTATTCAATGGAAAAAAGACAGCCTCTTTAACAGATGGTGTTGGAAGAACTGGACAGCAACATGCAGAAGAATGAAACTAGATCATTTTCTCACACCATGCACAAAAATAAACTCAAAATGGATCAAGGACCTGAACATGAGACAGGAAACCATCAAAACTCTAGAGAAGAAAGCAGGAAGCAAACTCCTTGACCTCCACTGCAGCAATTTCTTACTTGACACATCCCGAAAAGCAAAAGAATCAAGAGCAAAAATAAACTATTGGGACCTCATCAAGATTAAAGGCTTCTGCACAGCAAAGGAGACAATCCATAAAACTAAGAGGCAACCTATGGAATGGGAGAAGATAGTTGTAAATGACATAACAGATAAAGGGTTAATATCCAAAATCTATAAGGAACTCACCAAGCTCCACACCTGAAAAAACAAACAACCCAGTGAAGAAATGGGCAGAAGATATGAATGGACACTTCTCCAAAGAGGACATCCAGATGGCCAACAGACACATAAAACGATGCTCAGCATCCCTCCTCATCAGGGAAATACAAATCAAAACCACACTGAGATACCACCTCATGACAGTCAGAGTGGCTAAAATGAGTAAATCAGAGGCCTTTAGATGCTGGCGAGGATGTGGAGAAACGGACATCTTCCTACACTGTTGGTGGGAATGTAAACTGGTGCAGCCCCTCTGGAAAACAGTGTGGAGGTTCCTCAAAAAATTAACAATGGAACTCCCCCATGATCCAGCATTAGCACTGCTAGGAATTTACCCAAGGGATACAGAAATGCTGATGCATAGGAGCACATGTACCCCAATGTTCATAGCAGCCCTCTCCACAATAGCCAAAACATGGAAAGAGCCTAAGTGTCCATCCACGGACGAATGGATCAAGAAGATGTGGTTTATCTATACCATGGAATACTACATGGCAATGAGAAACAATGAAATCTGGCCATGTGTAGCAACATGGATGGACCTTGAGGGTGTTATGCTGAGCGAAATAAGTCAGGCAGAGAAAGACAAATACCATATGTTTGCACATATAGGAGGATTGGGAGGAACTTAGTGGAGGGCCGTGGGGGAGAAGAAAGGGGGAAATAGTGGGGGAGAGGGAGGGAGGCAAACCATGAGAGACTCTTGAATGCTGAGAACAAACTGAGGACTGATGGGTGTGGGGGGAAAGAAGGGGGAGATGGGCATGGAGGAGGGCACTTGTGGGGATGAGCACTGGGTGTTATATGGAAACTAACTCGACAATAAACTATTTGTAAACAAATAAAATAAAATATTAAAACAGGCAAAACTAAAAAAATAATTAAAAAATAATTCTCTTCAGTTTTTCCATTATATTCTTGGGTATTAAGCTTCCTTTCATATCATGACATCAATTTTGTAATTGCTGTGGTTGGCATATCTAAGCTTTCCCTCTGGCTGCACCTCATACTCCAGGAACTCATGTCCAAGCTTGCCTTGTGCCATACACAGTAGCACAGGTAGAAATCATTGGCCATAGCCATTTTTGTTCCCTCTTTTGTAGGAAGCTACATAACAAACTTTGGTTAACCCCTTTGATCGATTCATCACAAGATACTCCCATGTGCTCATGATGCACTCGCCAATAAACTTCTGTTTCTTTCTCTGGTGTTAAAAAAGAAATCACTCATTTTTATCTTTTGTTTTTGTTTAATTTAGGTTTAACTCTTAAGCAGCACATATTTGGATTTTCCTTTTTTTTTTTTAAATGTTTTATTTATTTCTAGGAGAGAGAGAGAGACAGTGTGAGCAGGGGAGGGTCAGAGAGAGAGGGAGTCACAGACAGAAACAGGCTCCAGGCTCTGAGCAGGCAGTCAGCACAGAGCCCGACGTCGGGCTCGAACCCACGAACCGCGAGATCATGACCTAAGCGAAAGTCGGACGCTCAGCCGACTAAGCCACCCAGGCGCCCCTGGATTTTCCTTTTTAACTAGTATTTGCCTATCATGATGGGTCATAAGCCTTTGGCACATGTGGTTATAACTGCTTTGTACATCTTCTGCTCTCGTGCTTTATATCTTTTGTGCAACCTTTCTCTTTCTTTCATTTTATCTTTGCTATCTAGATTTTTAAAAATTTGGTGTTATCTTTTCCAGAGACTTGGAAGAAATTTTGTAACTGTTTTACTTTTGCAATAGTTTTTTGTAGGCTTTGTTTTTTTTTTTTTTTTTTTTTTTAATTTATTTCTAGGAGAGAGAGAGAGAGACAGCGTGGAGGGTCAGAGAGAGGGAGTCACAGACTCTGAAACAGGCTCCAGGCTCTGAGCTGGCTGTCAGCACAGAGCCCGACACGGGGCTCGAACCCACGAACTGCGAGATCATGACCTAAGCGAAAGTCGGACGCTTAACCGACTAAGCCACCCAGGCGCCCCTTGTAGGCTTTGTTTTCAATGAAAAGAGTTTTTAGCCTATATTTCTATGATTATCAAAGAAAAAAAAATTAAATGATGTATTTTGCTCCATTTCTTCTCCATTTTTGTAAGAAGAACTTGGGTTGAGTTGCAGATGCCATTAAATGACTGATTTGACATTCTACATCCTATGTTTCAGTACCTGGCAGTGGTAGAATGCTTTCTTGTTCACTTGTATCCCTTCCTCAGGGGAGAATATATATTCTTGGCCTGTTGAGTAATGTCAGGCTTAAAGAGAATTTGCTTTGGCTAATAAAACTTAGAGCAGAAGCATCGTGTGGCACTTTCAGGAAGAAGTATATTTATTTATTTATAATTTTTAAAAATGTTTATTTATTTTTAGACACAGAGAGAGAGAGCAGGGGAGGGGCAGAGAGAGAGGGAAACAGAATCTGAAGCAGGATCCGGGCTCTGAGCTGTCAGCATAGATCCCAACACAGAGCTTGAACCCATGAACTGTGAGATCATGATCTGAGCTGAAGTCAGACGCTTAACTGACTGAGCCACCCAGACATCCCTCCAGGTAAAAGCTTAGGAGGCAGCCTGTGCTCTGCGTTCCTCTCTCCTCCATTACTGTGATGGGCATGTTCTGGATTGTGTCTTTGCCCTCAGCCTGGGTGCTGCTAGACTGAAGGTGAGGATTATGCAGGGCCCCACTGCTGATTAGCTGGGGACATACGCTCTAATGAGAAAAACTGACCCCAGATTTTATATGCCACTAAAAGTTTAGTACTCTTTGTTACCTCAGCATTACTTAGGCTCGGAGCGTCGAGCCTGCTTCGGATTCTGTGTCTCCCTCTCTCTCTCTGTCTCTCTCTGCCCTTCTCCTGATCACACTCTATCTCTCTCTCTCTCTCTCAAAAATAAACAAACATGAAAAAAAAATTTTTTTAATGTCTTCTGGAATATCCAAGAACTGTCCTCAGGCAAAGCAATTATGCTTTACAGGAGAGGAATCAGCAGCCTCCTCAGAGATACAGGTAGAGAGGCCTTTGAGAACAAAGTATTCAATAATGAAGAGTTTTCTTTTTTTTTTTTTTTTAATATTTTTATTTATTTCTAGGAGAGAGAGAGACAGCATGAGCAAGGGAGGGTCAGAGAGGGAGTGACAGACTCTGAAACAGGCTCCAGGGTCTGAGCTGGCAGTCAGCACAGAGCCCGACGCGGGGCTCGAACCCACGAACCGCGAGATCATGACCTAAGCGAAAGTCGGACGCTTAACCGACTAAGCCACCCAGGCGCCCCGACAATAATGAAGAGTTTTGTCTTTATCCTGAAGGCAGCAGGCATCTGGTGATGGTCTTAAGCACACATTTATTCATTCAACAAAAAGTACTGGACAATGACCACATGCTTGTCACTACTTTTAGTGACGGCACCAGCTGTGAGCAAAATGAGGGCCTGCTCAAATGGACCTTTCTTGTGGCAAGATGACAAGTTCCGTTCCAGACACTGTGGTAACATGAGCATAGCCAACTCAATAGTCTCTGACAGGACTATCCTTGTGTATTCCCTTAAAATTTACTATGAGAAAGTTTTGATCAACCGTTGATGGCATCATTCATTGCATAAGTATGTATGGAACTATGTGCAAGACGTGTAACACAGTCAGCCTAAAAAAACAGCATCTGAAGGATTTGGGCCAATTTTCCAGTTTAAACTAAAAATATAGGCTTGAAATGTATCTTGTGTTTAAAATAAATGTTGATGAAAGGAATTTAAATAATCTGGGTTTTTTTTCAAGTTTATTTTGAGTGAGAGACAGCACATGGGTAGGGGAGGAGCAGAGAGAGAGGAGAGTCCCAATCAGGCTCCAGGAGCTAGATACAGGGCTCCATCTCACAAACTGTGAGAACATGACCCGAGACAAAATCAGGAGTCCGATGCTTAACTAACTGAGCCACCCAGGCACCCCTAAATATTATTTGTAATAGATTTTGTGTTCTTTAATCTAACAGCATAGCTGTTTTGAGTTAGCAAAAAGAAAAATATTAGTTGATAGAAATGGAGTCATCCAAAGAAAAAAAACCCTGACTATTTTGGAGTAAAGCAATACTGTCAAGATTATTATTAAAGGCAGAAGGGAAACTGCATTTAAAGAAAGTGAACAGAGGAGGGAGCTGCAGATAGAATTTTAACTATATGAATACGACTTTTTATATGAGAGAGTTCTGATATATGCTAATACAAATGATCACACTCTTTAACATACTTTATTACACATCAAAATGACATATTTCTATATTTGTGAATTGGCAGTGTTTCCTTGGGGGAAAGGAATGCCACAGGGTTAACGCTAGATGTGTGGTTAAAGGTATTTGCACTCAGTAATGTTTCTTTCATAAGTAAATCATGTTTCCAAGGTTACGCCAATCTGGGGGGCAAAATCGAATAATCATCACACTATAAAAAGAAGAAAGATTTCTCTGGCTCTGCCACCACCCACTCTGCATGCACACTTATCTCCAAATAGTGGCTTACGTGTGATATGCTGTGATGTTTATTTGCTTCTTCTTTCACTTTGGTTTGCTGCTGCCTTCTGTGTGCAGCACTAAGGTAAGGCCCAGGGCCAGTGACATCGTCCTACACTGTACCCCCTTGCCATGCTGATACTGATTGGACTGATATTGGTGCCAAGAGCCTTTTGTCACTGCCATACTGCTGGCATGGCCACCACTGGCTGTACAAAATATTGTCACTGATGCCACTTACCCACAGCTCTTTTATCCTCTACTTATTTTTCAACCTAAATGATCCCTTTACTCTTATTTCCATCAGGCCTCAAAATATGCCCAGTCTTGTCCAAAACCCAGGATAATGGCAATTTAGAATCAGGCTTGGATCTCAAAAACTCTTAGGACAATTGTATTGTCATTCTTTGGAAAAGTCAGAGGTAGAGGAGGGGTGGCCTGTATTGGTGAGTATACCTGAAACTATATAATCTAGTCTGAACTTGTACATGGACACAAAGGATACAAATGTTTCCAGTAATTATTCCTCAAATAACCCATTATCTATAATTTTTCTCATCCTTCAAAAACATAATCAGAGCTGTGCATATTGCTTTCTGGTCTCAGACCAGTTCTAGTCTATGTATATGCACAAGTTTAGTTTAGGCAATATTTATCTCTAGAGGTAATTTATGCTTCTTTGAATGTACATAAAATTCTGTCTTTCTTTCTATTTATAAAATAATTCTCAGGGTGCCTGAGTGGCTCAGTCCGTTAAGTGTCTGGCTCTTGATTTCGGTTCCAGTCATGATCTCTTAGTTTCTCGGGTTCGAGCCCCCATGGGGCTCTGCACTGACAGATTCTCCCTCTCTCTACCCCTTCCCTGCTTGGTCTCTCTCTGTCTTTCTCAAAAATAAATAATAAATTTAAAAAACCACAATTCTCCATAGGTCTCTTACATTTCTGCATGTTCTGTGAGCTCAGGCATTGGACCTCTTTGTTCTGGAGTGTATTTTCAAGGCTGTTTGCGTAGCAAACAATCTTAGAGGATGGAGACGGTGTCTTCTTCTGGAAAAAAAAAAAGCAGGATTGTTTACTGTCCACTATCAGAGAGATAATGATTTAATTTGGGGCAGTGTTGAACACGCTTACCACCTGTTATAAAAGGTTTCTGGTGTGACAAAAACACGCTGTGTGTGCAGCCTCTATTTGCACTCCCACCCCCATGCAGGTACATGTATTTTGATTATGCTGTTAGATTATCCCTAGTTATATGCATTTGTCAAATTTGTTGACACTTAAAATGAATGCATTTAATTGCATGTAAATTGTCCCTGAATAAAATTGATCTTAAAATGTGGCACCCAGAACAGACTGGAAAAGAAAAGAGCATAATGCATTGGTTGATAACTCATTAGCATCAAGTAGAACTGGACTATTCTCTACTTTGTTAGATGCTCTATATATTGAGTTCTGTGAATTTTATTAATAGACTACCCAAAATCTTTATTGGAGAGTCACCATGTGCAGATACTGTGCTATGAGTGATATAAGAAGTAGATAGAGGGGCGCCTGGGTGGCTCAGTCAGTTAAGTGTCTGACTTTGGCTTAGGTCATGATCTCAAAGCTTGTGAGTTCAAGGGATGTTCAAGGGCTCTGTGCTGAGAGCTCAAGGCCTGGAGCTTGGTTTGGATTTTATGTCTCCCTCTCTTTGTCCCTCTGCTGCTCATGCCCTCTCTTCTTCAAAAATAAACAAACATTAAAAAAAAAAGAAGTAGAGGGGCGCCTGGGTGGCTTAGTCGGTTAAGCGTCCGACTTTCGCTTAGGTCATGATCTCGCGGTTCGTGGGTTCGAGCCCCGCGTTGGGCTCTGTGCTGACTGCCAGCTCAGAGCCTGGAGCCTGTTTCAGTCTGTGACTCCCTCTCTCTCTGACCCTCCCCTGCTCAAGCTGTCTCTCTCTCTCCTAGAAATAAATAAAAATATATATATAAAAAAAAGAAGTAGATAGTGATGGTGTCAGCCTTTTAAAATACTCTTAAATTACCATAATAGAAATAGTACAAATATGTCACATGCAAATAGACAATATAGGTTTCAGGCACTATACTTTTCTGTCTCACTTATGAAGTTACAAATTCTCTGAATATCAGTAGCAGGTATTGGGAAATACAAATTACTTTTTTAAAAAATGCTTTATTTTTTAAGTAATCTCTATACCTAACCTGGGGCTCAAAATTATGACCCCATGGTCAAGAGTCGCACGCTGTACTGACTGAGTTAGCCAAGCACCCCAATACAGACTACTTTTTAAGAGATTAATAATAATTGTTCAATGAAAGAAAAATAATTGCATTTAGGTAGTTTGGAATTAGAGGAAGTAACAGAAAATGTAAACTTTTAAGATTATTTGGTTTATATGGCTTTTGAGCCATGACCCTTTCAGGAAAAAAACAATCTGAGATTCTGTTACTATGAATACTTTCAACTATATGCAACAAATATTATTCATATTATGTGGGCTTTGGGTCCGTGAGTAATAGCTGACATTACCTCTTGTACCCAAAACACATATTACGGATGCTTTACTAAAAATATGTTTTGTGCAATCACTTGTGTGCTGGGAAATAGATGCTGTCACTGGAGCAAAGGGAACTGGCTGTGGATGTCAGGGGATGAGCGATTCGCATCAGAACCTGTCACAGGAAAAAAATGAAGGGTAAACTCTCTGCAGGATTTATTCTGCTTATGTTGCCTTCTTAGGAAGAAATTTTGATAACCATTTGTTTTCAATTAGGATATATGCGAATCTTAAGATGTTGAAAGTTTTTTTTTTTTTTTTAAAGAGAGAGAGGTTTACCAAGAAACAGACTCTTTTAAAACTTTTTTAAAAAGTTTACTTTTTGAGAGAGAGGGAGAGGGAGACAGAGTGTGAACAGGGGAGGGGCAGAGAGAGAGAGGAAGACACAGAACTCAAAGCAGGCTCCAGGCTGTAGCTGTCAGCACAGAGCCCGATGTTGGGCTCGAACTCACAAACCGTGAGATCATGACCTGAGCTGAAATAGGAAGCTCAACTGACGGAACCACCCAGACGCCTCAAGATTTTTACAGTTAAATTTATTTTTTTTGAGGAGATTTGTCTAATTCTGAATTCCCCTTTTGTTGGCAGTGAGATGATTTGAATGAAGAATTAAATCGGTGGTTTTTCTAAGGCAGAAATGAAAAATACTTGACAGAAGTTTAAGAAACTTGAGATATAATTGACAAATAGTGTTGTATTAGTTTTAGGTGTACAGCACAAAAATTTGTTTTATGCGTGTATTGCAAAATGATTACCTGAGTGAGTTTAGTGAACGTTCATCATCACACGTGGTTACACATTTTGTTGTCCTATGATGAAAATTTTTAAGATCTACTCTCTTACCTTTCAAATATACAACACAGAATTGTTAATTATAGTTACCATGCTGTATGTTACATCTCTAGGTCTTATTTATCTTATAAATGGAAGTTTGTATCTTTTGACCACCTTCATCCATATCCCTCACCTCCTATCTGCCATCTCTGGCAACCACTAATATGTTCTCTATACCGAAGAGATTTTTTTTTTTAAGATTCCACATATAAGTGAGATCATACAATATTTGTCTTTCTCTGTCTGACTTATTTCATTTAGCATAATGTCTTCAAGTTCTATCTTTGTTGTTACGAATGGTGGGATTTCCTCCTTTTCTTTGGTGGAATAATATAAATATAAAGATAACCCTTGTGCGGTGTTTGTGGGACTTTAAGTAGGAATAGCCACTATAGAAAACAGTATGGGGGTTTCTCAAAAATTTAAAAATTGAAATTCCATATTATCTAGCAACTCCACTTGTGGAAACAAAATCCCTAACTCAGAAAGATATCTGGACCCCCATGTTCACTGTAGCATTACTTATATTCATCAAGACATGGAAAAAAAAAAAATCCTAAGCATCCATCAACAGATAAATGAGTAAAGAAAAAAATATATATACACACACACATATATACATACACACAGACACAAAAATTCATATTATTCTGATTGTCATACACAATGTCAAATACACATAATTCCTTCTCCAGAATAATGACCTTGTAATTATAAATTGCATATGACCAAAGTAGCTTTCATATGTTTTGATAAAAGGCATTGGATAGGAGAGTATAAATACATTTAGCCTAGGCAATGACTGTAAGATTTAATAAATAAGTGTTGTCTTTCAGGGACTTGAAGTGGACACTTGTAAATAAAGAGATTTTTTCACCTTGGTCTTTGAATGGTATAAGAAGTAGATATTCTACCTGGAAAGTCTAAGTTTCAAATATGTCTGATTGTGGTTGACAGAATTATGGCCCCTAAGAAGTTTCATAGTCCCTAAATCCTAGGACTATGGATATCTTACCTTATATAGTAAAAAGGGAACTTTGCTGATATCATTAAGGTTACTAAGCATTTGATGTTGAAATAGGGAAAGTCTTGGATTTTCTATTAGATCAATGTAAGCACATGAGCCCTTAATCCAGAAGTCAGAAGGGGAAGTTAGAGAGATACAAGAGAAGTCAGATTGATTTGACACTCTAGAAGGATTTGGAGCACTGCTGCTGGCTTTGAAGGAGGAGGCACAAGCCAAAGACAATGGGCACCTTCCAGGAGCTGGCAGCCAAGAAGGAAATGGGGACCATTGTGTCAGCATCCTGAACGAGCCTGGACATGGATTATCCCTCAGAGTATCAGGAGAAGAGTCCAGGCCAGCCAGCATCTTGATGAGATTTTAACCAAAGGACCCATCCGAGCCCTCCTAGAATTCTGACCCCAATAACTGTGAGATAATAAAAGAGTATTGTTTTAGTTTACTAAATTTGTGGTAATTTGTTATAGCAGCAACAGGAAGCAAATACACTGGCCACATGTGGAGGTTGGAAAGATGGCCCCTGGAGATGTCATGAAGAAGTTGCCTTCTAAGAAGTTGCCTTCTAAGAATGAACTGGGTTTAAGAGAAGAGAGTGTGGCATACTTGGAATTTTCCTTTGGTAGTGTGTCAGTGTCAGAAGGTCAAGACATTTTGAGCATACAGTTTTGTGTATCTACTCTGAAACTGCTTGCCGGTTCAGTTTCTTGGACTCAAGAAAATTAAGCTTTAATTTTCTTTTTTTTTTTTAATGTTTATTTTATTTTATTTTTTTATTTTTATTTCTAGGAGAGAGAGAGAGAGAGACAGCATGAGCAGGGGAGGGTCAGAGAGAGAGGGAGTCACAGACTGAAACAGGCTCCAGGCTCTGAGCTGGCAGTCAGCACAGAGCCCATTGCAGGGCTTGAACCCACGAACCGCGAGATCGTGACCTAAGCGAAAGTCGGACGCTTAACCGACTAAGCCACCCAGGCGCCCCTAAGCTTTAATTTGCCATAAGGAAAAAAAGAAACTTGAACTATTTCACAAAAATTCGCATAAGACACTGAAGTTACACATGCTAATTTTTTGTTTTGGTTTGGTTTAAAAAAAATTTTTTTTTAATGTTTTATTTATTTCTAGGAGAGACAGAGAGAGAGACAGCATGAGCAGGGGAGGGTCAGAGAGAGAGGGAGTCACAGACTGAAACAGGCTCCAGGCTCTGAGCTGGCAGTCAGCACAGAGCCCGACGCGGGGCTCGAACCCACGAACCGCGAGATCATGACCTAAGCGAAAGTCGGACGCTTAACCGACTAAGCCACCCAGGAGCCCCGGTTTTTAAAAAATTTTTAATGTTCATTTATTTTTGAGAGAGAGAGAGAGAGGATGAGACAGAGTGTGAGTGGGGAGGGGCAGAAAGAGAGGGAGACACAGAATCCAAATCAGGCTCCAGGCTCTGAGCTGTTAGCACAGAGCCCAACACAGGGCTTCAACCCACCAGCTGTGAAATCATGACCTGAGCCGAAGTTGGCTGCTCAACTGATCGGACCACCCAGATGCCCGTTTGTTTTTATAGCACAGGTATCAGCATTTAGCAAAACAGTTAAGGTTATGTTCCTTACAAGAAGGTTTCTACTGAAGCATGCTGACACCCAGTGTGCAGACACCCAGTGGCCTGGGCAATGAAAAAGCTACTTCAAAGGCAACTTAATGTTTCTAGACTTTCCAATGAATCCATGGTATTCTCAGTAGCTTTAGAATTATAGTATTTTTCTGTGGCTGATTTTTACTTAAGTTGTATAATTTTCTCAGATAAAATATAATTACTGAACAAGATGATTTCATTTTTTTAATGTTTTATTTATTTCTGAGAGAGGGGAGAGAGACAGCGTGAGCAGGGGAGGGTCATAGAGAGAGGGAGACACAGAATCAGAAGCAGGCTCCAGGCTCTGAGCTAGCCGTCAGCCTGACACAGGGGTCAGACCCACAGACCGTGAGATCATGACCTGAGCCAAAATCAGACGCTTAACTCACTGAGCCACCCAGGTGTTCCTGAACAAGATGATTTCAAAATCTATATCTCCAAATCTTAAAATATATAACTGGAATACAGATTGGCATCTGTGCCCTAACTTATATAAAAAGGTGTTGGAATTCAGCATTACTTAAAAATTTTAAATATTGAAGCAATTACATACTTTGGTCTAAAAGGGCTTGTTTTGATTCAAAATTTTGTATTCCCTAAGGGTAACATACCTTAGCTTAAAGCTATTTATATGTTGAACTTAGGGCTATAGAAATTTCTTTTATGAAGTTAAGAGGCACTAAATAGATATTGAAAAACCCTATATAGTCCTGAGAAAAAGATCTTGAAGTCACATTTTGATTTCTATGGAAATCTGTAAATGATTAATGAAATCTTGGCTAGGTTGTGAGTTTATGTATGTAACCTTTCCTAATCCTTATTTTACTGTTGTAGGTTGCTTTTGCCAAAAGTTGCAAAATAAAAATTGTTTTTATGGACTAAGGCGCTTTCTAAAAATGTAGTTTCAAGTAAGAGATTTGGGATTATGGAGGGGGTTGGGGGGTGATTCCTGGGAAGAGGGGGAGCAGGATAGAGACCCATAAGAGAGGCAGGGATGTGAAGAGAGCATGGAGGCTCTGGGAAGCAGGGAGCACCCTGACTGTGTTGCAAAGCTTATGTTGAAAGAAATGAAAGCTAACAGTGGGGTCAGTTAGATTGTTAGTTAGGGTCAGTGCAAGAAACAGAAACCGTCCTAGATAATCGAAGCAGTAAGGAATTTAATACAGGGAATTAGGTACTTACAAAATGTTGAGAAGGGAGGAAGAGCAGACACTAGGCTGGGCCTCCAGGAATGTTTTCAGAATAGTAGAGAACTAACCTACAGGGGAGGTATGGGCCGGAGGCCACATAAAAAGGCTGTGTTGAAGTCAAGATCATTACCTCTACTGTCACTGTGCTCTGGACACCTAGGAAACCAAAAAATGAATACTCGTAGCTGTGCATAGCTTCTGCCTTTGAGGATCCAGCTCAAGACATTGCTGCTTCTGCCAAATTGCCTTTCAATACCCAGGAATCTGGAAAAATAATTTCCAAGGTAATATTTGCTAGCAGACTGCCAAGAATTGATTGGATGATGACCTCTGGTTGGTTTCCGCCCTTCAAATCTTGCCCACTGGCATAGCTTGTACTCAAAGCCTTAGGTCTACGGGACTTTGTGGAAGGTACAGGACTCAACTTCATGGAAGGCTGGAACCAAAACTAAGGAATCTAATTCAGTCTTAGAAAGAAAAATATCTCACATATATTGAGTGCTTACCATATTCCATTAATACTTTAAACTACCTTTGTATATAGTATCTTGTTCATTTTTCTCAATAACCCTGTGAGAAATTATCCCCTACTTACAGATGAGGACACTGAGGCATGGAGAGGTTAACTTACTTGACCAGGGTCACAGAACCAGTAGTTTGAATTCATGATTGATGTTCTTTGATAACGTAACATGTTATATTGCTTCTTGAAGACAAAGTCAAGGTAGGATACCTGGAGGTGGTAATGCCTCAATTAAGTACTGAGCATGAATCGTGATTTTCCAGGTGAGAGAGAGAGGAAGAAGCTTTTTAGGGAAAGCTATGGAGCATGATTCATTCAGTAAATTTCTGGTGGTTTGGTTCAGCTGCCATGTGTGGCATGGGACAAAGTAGCAAAAGATGGCATTAGTGAGGCAAGGGTGGCCTAATGGGCCTCTGATTTCCTGCTAAGAGATTTGAATTTTAAACTAATCATATTTCCGGGGTGCCTGGGTGGCTCAGTGAGTTGAGCGTCTGACTTTGGCTCAGGTCATGATATCATGGTTTGTGTGTTTGAGTCCCACGTCCCACACTGACAGAAGTGTGGGTCTCTCAGAGAATTGTGGATCCTGCTTGGGATTCTCTTTCTGCCCCTCCTCCCTCTCAAAATGAGTAAATAAACTTCCCTAAAAAATAAATAAACATTAAAAAAAGAAAAAAACTCTTCAGATTTTCATTTTATGGTTACATCACAGAACATGAGTTAGATGGGTGTAAGAGAGTAGTTGCTTGGGAATTGACACTGTCTGGATGGGAAGGTGGAAGAATAAGGGGACACAAGTGGAATGCAGGTAGTAGGCTCACAGCTACATTGTGACCAAGGAAGTGGAGGAAACAGTGTGAGATTACCCCCAGATTTCTGGTGCTAGTACCGTTCATTCTGTCACGGAGGGGAGGGGAGGTAGGGTGCATTTTGGACATGTTGAAATGGAAGTGCCTGTGAGACATGAATGGAAATGGTTGATAGATCCCTGACTCCAGCCACTGAAAGTGAAAAGTAGAACTGGAAACATTCTGACTGTAAACAGCTTCTGCTCTGGACAGTCCAGAAGGAAAACAAGTCTCCAAACAATCTGTGGCCTAAGGAGAGGTTATTAGATTAGTGTTGTAAGGCATCCCTTGGACACCTTTTCTCATTATGGACAAAAAGAGGTACTCATCATTCCTCTGGAGAGCTATGAAGACTAGACAGTCATTAGTTTTCAGCTGATGAGGGATGTGTGCCTTACATTCTTGGGGAACCTTTCTCTATACTCTTGTTTTGCTTGACTGAGAACTATCGTCTTGTAATGGACTTGGGGCAGCGCTCCTAAGTGTGTCACTCAGGGTTTTCTAAAAGAAGAGAATTTCTCCCCACTCCCCTACATTGCCATAAAATAGTATTAGGGGGGTAGATACCTAGTGTTTTGCTGACCCCTTTAAGAACTAGAAAGAATTTGCATTTAGCTGCTGGTAATAGAGAACCGACTACAGTGATGTAAACACATGAGTATTTCTTCTTTCATGTAAAAAAGCCCAGAAATGTTTATTCTAGTGCTGGTGAGGTAGTTTTATGTAGTCTTCAAGGGCCCACTTTACTTGACCATTTTCAATGCACATTAGCACATGGCTTTCTTCTGGAAGAAGAAAAATCTCTTCTATAAGAACAAAAAGCCTCTGCCACAGAATGATCCCAAGGATTGATGGTCCTTGCAGTTAGGCACTGATGAATCAGAGATTGAGAAAGACTGAGAAAACAAGAAATGTAAATTTGGAACAAAAAGTAAACAATAATTTTCTTTTATTTGATAACTCCTTTGTGACTAAAAATTCAGTTATTACCCAAACAGTCTGTGGACACATGTCCACAAGTGGGCTTTATGGGTCTTTTGAAACTCTTGGAACTTTTTGGAAATTTCTGTCTATAGCAAATAATTTTTGGGGCACCTGGGTGGCTCAGTTGGTTAAGCATCTGACTACGGCTCAGGTCATGATCTCGTGGTTCGTGAGTTTGAGCCCTGCGTCAGGCTCTGTACTGACAGCTCAGAGCCTGGAGCCTTCAGATTCTGTATCTCCCTCTCTCTCCGACCCTCCCCTGCTCACGCTCTCTCTCTCTCTCTCTCTCTCTCTTTCTCTCTCTCTCAGAAATAAACAAAAACATAAAAAATATATAGCAAATAATTTTCTAGGGAGAGAGTCCACAGTTTCTAAGACTCTTTTTTTTATTAAAAATATTTTTTTCCTTAATGTGTATTTATTTTCGAGAGACAGAGCAAGAGTGGGGGAGGGAGAGAGAGAGAGGGAGACACAGAATATAGAGCAGGCTCAGGCTCTGAGCTGTCAGCACAGAGCCCGATGTGGAGCTTGAATACATGAACCACAAGATCATGACTTGAGGTGAAGTCAGACACTTAACCAACTGAGCCACCCAGGCACCCTAATGTTTCTCAGATTCGTAAAACCATCAAGGCAAACTAAAAGGGTAAGAACTACTTTCCTAGGGGCGCCTAGGTGGCTCAGTCAGTTGAGCGTCTGACTTTGGCTCAGGTCATGACCACACGGTTCATGGGTTCGAGCCCTGCATCGGGCTCTGTGCTGACAGCTCAGAGCCTGGAGCCTGTCTTCAGATTCTGTGTCTCCCTCTTTCTCTGACCCTCCCTGCTGCTCATGTCTCTCTCTCTCTCTCTCTCTCTCTCTCTCTCTCAAAAATAAATAAAAACAGTTAAAAAAAAGAACTACTTTCCTAGAACATAAAATCCAAGCAACTTCATAAGCCTAGTTGGATCCAAAATATTTTTTCCTGTCCCATCTCATATGTCAATGATTCAGCACAGAAAACAATGCATTTTGATTATGGCATATAATTCAGTTGTCTCTCAGTCTAAAATTCCCTCTGCCAATTTTCAATTTAGTAAATGCCTATTAAGCCCTAGGAAATAGTCAAAATATCATCATTCCTGGAAAACCTTCCTTATCTCATTACATAGAATTGTCTTCTCTTCTGGGATTTTATAGTCGAGATAAAGCCTAAGATAACAGCATTAGAGCTGAAGCTGCCACAAGTAGAAAGCTGGATGGAGAAGTTATGGGGTTAGATGTGGAACGGATGGAAATGAAATGAGGTATGCATGCAGAATAAGGTTTGTCATTTGGGGGTGTAGGACTCTGGCTTCTAAGAGAATGGGAACGGGTGTGGCTTATGTGGCTGAAACCTGCCAGCCTGATATATTTTTAATGCCATCTGGGTATTCTCTTTTTTTTTAAGCATTATTTTTTTAGTGTTTATTTATTTATTTTGAGAAAGAGAGGGGGAGAGAATGAATATGAACAGGAGAGGGTCAGAGAGAGGGCGAGAGAGAATCCCAAGCCGTCAGTGCAGTCTGAATCAGGGCTTGATTCCATGAACCTTGAGATTATGACCTGAGCCAAATCAAGAGTCAGTTGCTTAACTGACTGGGCCATTCAGGCACCCTGACATTCTCCTGTTTTTAAATCACTTTGTTGAGCTATAATTGACATACAAAAAGCTGTACAAATTTAATGTATACTGGTCTTCCTTCCTTCCTCCCTTTCTTCCTTCCTCCCTTCCTTCCTTCCTTCCTTTCTTCCTTTCTTTCCTTCCTCCCTTCCTTTCTTCCTTCCTTCCTTCCCTCCCTCCCTTCTTCCCTCCTTTCTTTCTTCCTTCCTTCCTTTCTCTCTCTCTCTCTCTCCCTCCCTTTCTTCCTCCCTTCCTCCCTTCCTTCCTTCAACAGGCCATTCTTGATCCATTCTACCAAGACCTTATACTTGAAATAATGGAAAATAATATTTTATATGCATACACATGGTTTAATTCCATTTAATAAAACTGTACTTATGTTCAAGATTCTGTTCTCAACACCACAAGAGAGACAAAGATCATAAAATGCAATACTTTTTAAAGACGTTTAGAGTGTGATAGAGAGCTTTGAGCAAGTATGTAATATAATACCAGATAGAACGTAATGGTCATTAGAAGAAAGTCCAAATAAAGTAAAGTGGGATTGCAATAGGAAAACACTTCATATTTTAGAGCAGGGATCATGACGTTTTTATGGAGAAAGTAATAAATGAGATAGACTTTCAAGAATGAGCCAGATTTCCAGGAGTATAATGTTAACAGAAAATGATCCAGTGTAAGCAGGAGGAGAGAGAGAAAAAAAGGGTTTTTAAAACCAACCGTGATCATCCAGCTTGGTTGAACTACAGAGTATGGGTGGAGGAAGAGTAGACTCAAGTCTTGAAAACTTGATTGATTCATATTTTGGAGGAGCTTGAATAAGACTGAGGAGTTTGTACATAATCTGAGAAGTTGTAATTAAAAGAAAAGTAAGTAGCAGACACTTGTCTTTCATTGTGGCCACCTAGTTACTTGGGCCCTTTTCTCTCTGGAAAATTCTCTTCCTTATGGGTCTCAGTGAAGGGCAAAGGCTTAGAGCTCACATAAGTGTTAAATATTTGCTTTTTCATTATCTCTTACAGTGCAGGCTGTTATGTGACTCAGACTCCACTGCACCACACCAGGCTTTGTCTCAGAAACTAGTACCATAGAAAAGGTCAGAAGCTCCCTTTCATCTGGCAGGAGCAGTAGCAAGCCTGCCAGAAATGGCAGAGGTAGTGGACGAGACACAAATGAGCTCCTGGGGCAGAAGCTGGCGTGATGTGAAGGCAGCAGTCTGGGGTCAGGGTGGCAGTGCTGTTTCCTGCGCAGACAGTTCTGTGGAAGTTATGCATTGCTGTTGGTGGCTTTGCTTCAAGTCCTTTTATTTTTGTTATTAAAAAATTTTTTTTGAGCAAAGGTGCTCATGTGAGCACACACATGAGCGAGAGAGGGGCAGAGGGAGAGGGAGTGAGAGACTCATAAGCAGGCTCATGTCTAGCACAGAGCCCGATGTGGGGCTCTATCTCAGGACTGTGAGATCACCACCATGAGATCACAATTGTGAGATCATGACCAGAGCTGAAATCAAGGGTTGGAGGCTCAACGGCCTGAGCTGCCCAGGCTTACTTCAAATCCTCTTAAAGTTTTAATCAACTCACCAATATTCCTTACAAATGTTTCATTATAGAACATTTCAAGCATGCAAAAATAGAGATCTGATTTAGATTTGATTTTTGGCAAGAATGCTTTATAGGTGGTACCTCTGATTACAACAAGTCAGGAGGCATAAGATGATGGGTAGTTTTCTCTTTTTGTACTGTTATGATCATTCAAGTGGGTTTAGGTGTTATCAACCTGATCCATCTAGAGTAAGGTTCTGATTGGCCTTTTTCCTGCTAGCATTGTTGGCATTAGATACTGGCATGGCATGAATACGAAATTAAGGCTATCTTAGGGAAGATCTATGGGACTGATTTATTTCTGTTCACATTTTTTTCTAAGATAATTCCCTTCATTTCTTTGGCTTCAGAACTTGTGGCCCTTCTTCTGTTGTTAAGTGACTCTTCAAATGTCAGAATGAGCAAGCTGCCTTAGAAATTTATAGCTGACAATACTGTATTATATACTTTAAGTATTAATACCCTTTAGATCCATCCTTGCTATTGCAAATAGCAAGATTTCATTCTTTTTTATGGCTAAGTAATATTCCTTTTTGTGTATATACCACTTTTCTTTATTCATTCATCAATCGATGCACACTTGGGCTGTTTCCATAGTTTGGTTATTGTAGATAATGCTAAAATAGGGGCACCTGAGTGGTTCAGTCATTTGACCCCTTGACTTATTGGCTCAGGTCATGGTCTTGGGGCCATGGGATCGAGTCCTTTGTTGGGTTTTGTACTGAGGATGGAGCCTGCAGAAGATTCTCTCTCACTTCCCTTCTGCCCCTCTCCCTTGCTTGTGCTTTCTCTCTAAAAAAATATGAAATAACTTTGCAATAAACATAGGTTCATGTATCTTTCCAAATTAATGCTTTTGTATTCTTTGGGTCAATACCCAGTAGTGTGATTACTGGATCATATGGTACTTCTATTTTTAACATTTGAGGAGTCTGCATACAGTGAATGCACCAGTTGGCATTCTCACCAACAGTGCAAGACGGCTCCTTTTTCCTCCACTTCCTCACCAACACTTCCTGTTTCTTGCATTTTTCATTTTAGCCACTCTGGTACATGTGAGGTGATATCTCACTGTGGTTTTGATTTCCCTGACGATGAGTGATGCTGGGTATCTTATTATGTGTCCTTCTGGGTGTCTCATCTGTTGGCCTTCTGGGTGTCTCCTTTGGAGAAATGTCTGTTCATGTCTTCTGCCCATTTTCTAAATTGTGTTTTTTGGAGGCTGTTGAGTTGTATAAGTTCTTTTTACATTTTGGGAACTAACCCTTTACCGGATGTGTCATTTGCAAATGTCTTCTCCCATTCAATAGGTTGTTTTTTAGTTTTGTTGACTGTTGCCTTTGCTGTGCAGAAGCCTTTTATTTTAATGTGATCCCAGTAGTTTATTTTTGCTGCTGTTTCCCTTGCCTCAGGAAACATAATCTAGAAAAATGTTGCTATGGCTCATGTCATAGAAATTACTGCCTGTGCTCTCTTCTAGGATTTTTATAGTTTCAGGTCTCACATTTAGGTCTTTAATCCATTTTGAGTTTATTTTTGTGTATGGTGAAAGAAAGTGATTCAATTTCATTCTTTTGCATGTAGCTGTCCAGTTCCCAACACCATTTGTTGAAGAGACTATCTTTTTCCCATTGCATATTCTTGCTTCGTTTGTCAAAGATTAATTGACCATATAATCATGGGTTTATTTCTGGTCTCTCTATACTTTTGATATAGAGATTTCTTAAAATAAATAAATAAAATAATAAAAAGAAAGTTTGAATTCTTTTTAATTCGCTCTATAGAACAACCCTCTTTCCAGTCACTGCCATGAGCCCAATAACCCTACACCAATTCTTATTTCTAGTCTGGGGTCTGCTGAACCTTGCTAACACAGTATTAGACCAACAAATATTGAAGGTTTCATCTAGCTCTACATTGCATGATAATATCCTAAAGGCATATCATCACATTGTGCTTTAGGTGGGGCTAATAAATACAAACAATTAATGAGAGTGCAAGGTAACAATCCTATCTGTAGCTGAAGGAGCACAAAGAGGAAGGAAGATATCAGGGAATGATTACTAGAGTCATGGCCCTGGAGCTGGGATGTGAAGGAGTAGGATTGGCTGGGTGGATCCGGAGTAACGGGTAATCCTCAGGAGACAGAACCACAGTAGTGTCTTTTGGGGAAGAACGTTTTCTGCTCTGGTTCTGTTGGGTCTTTGCCAATTTTTTTTTTTACTCCTTTTTTTGCTTTTGCTTTCATCAATTACTTTACACTTAATGACATCTTCTCACAAATGAATTAGTGCTGTAAACAAAGCAATTTATTGCCTGACCACCGAGCCCAATACAATTCAGTCTAATTGATTAACATGGATATTTGGTTTTTCTCAATGTACAAATCAAAACCACACTGAGATACCACCTCACGCCAGTCAGAGTGGCTAAAATGAGCAAATCAGAGAACTCTAGATGCTGGCGAGGATGTGGAGAAACGGGCACCCTCCTACACTGTTGGTGGGAATGTAAACTGGTGCAACCCCTCTGGAAAACAGTGTAGAGGTTCCTCAAAAAATTAACAATAGAACTCCCCTATGACCCAGCAAGAGCACTGCTAGGAATTTACACAAGGGATATAGAAATGCTGATGCATAGGGACACATGTACCTCAATGTTCATAGCAGCACTCTCAACAATAGCCAAATCAGGGAAAGAGCCTAAGTGTCCATCAACTGATGAATGGATCAAGAAGATGTAGTATATTTATACAATGAAATACTGCATGGCAATGAGAAAGAATGAAATCTGGCCATGTGTAGCAACATGGATGGACCTTGAGGGTGTTATGCTGAGCGAAATAAGTCAGGCAGAGAAGGACAGATACCATATGTTTGCACGTATAGGTGGATTAGGAGGAACTTAATGGAGGACAATGCAGGAGAAGAAGGAGAAAAATAATTGAGGAGAGGGAGGGAGACAAACCATAAGAGACTCCTGAATGCTGAGAACAAAGTAAGGGCTGATGAGAGTCGGGGAGAGGGGAAGGTGGGTGATGGGCATGGAGGAGGGCACTTGTGGGGATAAGCACTGAGTGTTATATGTAAACTAACTTGACAATAAACTATTTAAGAGAAAAAAAATTAAATTTTCTCTTCTTTTATTTTTTAAAGGATTTTATTTTTTAAAGTAATCTTCACATCCAATGTGGGGCTTGAACTCACAACCCTGAGATCCAGAGTTACATGCTCCACTGACGGAGCCAGCCAGATGCCCCCAAAATTAAATTTTTAATCTGAGTTACTGTTCTCAGAACTTTTCATAGGAAAAAAACTAGTGCCTTAAGCTCCTTGGAGTGTGAATAAGCCCATTAAAATTAATTGCATGGTAATGCTTTCCCTAATGAGTCCTATTTATATTCTTCTCTCATCATATTTGTTTCTTATTAAATTAACTTTATTTCATTTGTCACTTCCAGTTATGAAAAAATGGAGCTCATTCCTTGCTCCTTTTAAAGGAAAATGTCTGGATTTCCTTATTATAGCATAAGATTCAGTCTAAAGTGAATACCTTAGCCTAGAAGCCAAGGTTTCTACTTCTATAACTATCAGAGATACTTTGTTAAACATCGTTTGCATCTACAGTCACCAAGTCAGAGTTAGAATGTATACAACAAAGAATGGAAAATTACATCAAGGTAACAAAAACCCAGTCCCATTTCAATTTTGCATCAGATTTCAATTAATACTTTGTGCAGTTACATAAACCTCTGTGTTGTAGTCTGTTATTTTCACATCATTCCTGTTTTGTTTGTGGGAATGGTAGAGAGTTAATGCATTTTCAAAAGACTTAGTTTATTCTTTTAATCTCTGCTGTATTTTTGAAAACATAATTACTTAACTAGGTGAATTTTGTGCCCTGGGATCAAGTAATAGTTTGCTGTTATAAATTATTGCTTGGCAGAAAACTTATGAAGGAAATTGAAGAAGACACAAAGAAATGGAAAAACATTCCATGCTCATGGATTGGAAGAATAAATATAGTTAAAATGTCATTACTACCCAAAGCAATCTACACATTTAATGCAATCAAAATTGCATCAGCATACTTCTCAAAACTAGAACAAACTATTCTAAAATTTGTATGGAATCACAAAAGACCACGAATAGCCAAAGTAATATTGAGGAAGAAAACCAAAATGGGAGGCATTACCATCCCAGACTTTAACCTCTACTACAAAGCTGTCATCATCAAGACAGTATGGTATTGGCACAAAAACAGACACATAGACCAATGGAACAGAATTGAGAACTCAGAAGTGGACCCAAAAGTATACAGCCAACTGATCTTTGACAAAGCAGGAAAGAATATCCAATGGAAAAAAGACAGCCTTTTTAACAGATGGTGTTGGGAGAACTGGACAGCAACATGCAGAAAAATGAAACTAGATCATTTTCTCACACCATGCACAAAAATAAACTCAAAATGGATAAAGGACCTGAACATGAGACAGGAAACTATCAACACCCTAGAGGAGAAAGCAGGAAACAACCTCCTTGACCTCCACTGCAGCAACTTCTTACTTGACACATCTCCAAAAGCAAAAGAATCAAGAGCAAAAATAAACAATTGGGACCTCATCAAGATTAAAGGCTTCTGCACAGCAAAGGAGACAATCCATAAAACTAAGAGGCAACCAACGGAATGGGAAAAGATAGTTGCAAATGACATATCAGATAAAGGGTTAATATCCAAAATCTATAAGGAACTCACCAAGCTCCACACCTGAAAAACAGACAACCCAGTGAAGAAATGGGCAGAAGATATGAACAGACACTTCTCCAAAGAGGACATCCAGATGGCCAACAGACACATGAAACGATGCTCAGCATCCCTCCTCATCAGGGAAATACAAATCAAAACCACACTGAGATACCACCTCACGCCAGTCAGAGTGGCTAAAATGAGTAAATCAGAGAACTCTAGATGCTGGCGAGGATGTGGAGAAACGGGCATCCTCCTACACTGTTGGTGGGAATGTAAACTGGTGCAGCCTCTCTGGAAAACAGTGTGGAGGTTCCTCAGGAAACTAACAATAGAACTCCCCTATGACCCAGCAATAGCACTGCTAGGAATTTACCCAAGGGATACAGAAATGCTGATGCATAGGAGCACATGTACCCCAATGTTCATAGCAGCACTCTCCACAATAGCTAAAACATGGAAAGAGCCTAAGTGTCCATCCAGGATGAATGGATCAAGAAGATGTGGTTTATCTATACCATGGAATACTACATGGCAATGAGAAACAATGAAATCTGGCCATGTGTAGCAACATGGATGGAACTTAAGGGTGTTATGCTGACTGAAATAAGTCAGGCAGGGAAGGACAAATACCGTATGTTTGCACATATAGGAGGATTGGGAGGAACTTAGTGGAGGCCCATGGGGGAGAAGAAGGGGGGAAATGGTGGGGGAGAGGGAGGGAGGCAAACCATGAGAGACTCTTGAATGCTGAGAACAAATTGAGGACCGATGGGTGGGGGGGGAGGGGAGAGATGGGCATGGAGGAGGGCACTTGTGGGGATGAGCACTGGGTGTTATATGGAAACCAACTTGACAATAAACTATTTGTTAAAAAAAATTTTTTTTAAATAAATTATTGCTTGGTGACCAGAGCCAATTAGATTAGACACATGAAATGAGTTTAAATAGAATTTCAAATACGAATTTTATTTGTGATTATCATGTTGGTGTTACTTTCTTTGTGGAGTCTTCCCTACAATCTTAGAAATCTAATTTCTCCTTTCTAATCCTGCTCCTTGTATAGCTAATATGGCACACATCATACTACATTGTTGTTGAACTGCAAGCTCCTTGAGGATGGGAGCTGGGCCTCATTCATCCTCAGAGGAAGTAGGGTGGGGAATGAGTGAGTAAGATGCAGGTTCAGAAGCCATCCTGGCTGGGTTCACATCCAGATCCAACCATTGTTGTTTCTGTGAACTTAATGTTTCTCTACCTCAGTTTTACAGCTTTGAAATGGAAATAATAATACCTTCTACTTCAGGGGTGTCTGTGTGCCTCAGTTGGTTGAACGTCCAACTTCATCTCGGGCCATGATCTCATAGTTTGTGAGTTTGAGCCCCGCACTGGGCTCTGTGCTGAAAGCTCGGAACCTGGAGTCTGCTTCAGATTCTGTGTCTCTCTCTCTCTCTGCTCCTCCCCTGCTCATACCCTGTTTCTGTCTCTATTTCTCAAAAATAAATATTAAAAAATTTATAAAAAAATAATTCCTTCTACTTCAGTGTAGGATTAAATGAATTAATACACAGGGGCACCTGTGTAGCTCAGTCAGTTTAGCATCTGACTCTTGATTTAAGTTAAGGTCATGATCCCAGAGTCATGGGATCCAGCCCCATGCTGGGCTCTGTGCTGAGCTTTGAGATTGCTCAAGATTCTTTCTCTTTCCTTCGAGATTGCTCAAGATTCTTTCTCTTTCCTTCTGTGCCTCTCCTCTGCTTTCTCTCTCTCTAATATTAAAAACAAAAATAAAAGGCAATTATATATTCACCATCTTCAAATGGATGGAAACACCCACCAGACAGTATTGCTTCTAGAATATTACACAGAAATAGATCTTTTGGTGAACATTAAAAATGCCTTCCTGGGATGGGCATTTATTATACAACCACTTTCAGTCTCAATGATAGATAGATTCTTAACTAACACACTGCATTATTGCCATTCTGCATATACTAGTAAAATGAAAATAAGAGACAGGAAATCAGGTTGCCACAAAATGGTGTCATGAAGGGCTGACTCACTGGTATAAAAATGGCAACAACAGCATTGTCATGAAAGCTAATCTCAGGTTAGAAAGTTAATATGCATGATAATTTTGTGAAATGTTTTGTCATTAAATGGTATGGTTTGTTATTTTTCTGTTTCCGATAACTGTATCCTTACCCCCTCCTCCATCCTTGTAGTTTAGGTTTTTGTTCCATCAACACCCCATTTTTGGTACTGGTTTCTGTATTTGCAGTGGTGATGCTGCATAACAAACATCCTATAGGTATCTGTTTATATACATGTTTGCTTTTGATCAGCTGTGGCTCTGTGGTTCTAGGCTGCTGATAGACTGAAGGTTGACTCTATATGTGTAAAGAAAGAAAGGAATTTCACCCTCTCTGCTGCTCCGTGGTATGTGTGTCATATTTTTCAGAAACCACAGGAAGAAGTGGGCTGAAAGATGTAGCAACACAACTTTTGAATGAACTTTTCCATAGGGATACAATAAAATTGCAAGAGCAAAAAAGTTCTGAAATATTGACTCTTGTCTTTACAGAAAATGAAGTCGTTTACTCTGTCTACTTCATCTGCTTAAAGTATAAGGATCAGATACATTTTTTATATTTTTAACTAATTTTTAAAAATTGTTTAAATGTTTATTTTTAAGACAGAGAGAGACAGATGGGGGGATGGGGCAGAGAGAGGGGGAGACACAGAATCTGAAACAGGCTCCAGGCTCTGAGCTGTCAGCACAGTGCCCAACACAGGACTCTATCCCACATATTGTGAGATCATGACCTGAGCTGAAGTTGGACACTTAATCAACTGAGCCACCCTGGTGACCCCAGATCAGATACATTTTAGGCACAAAAGGTGAATATGTTTATCAGAGCCTTTGTAAGGACAAGTATCTGTTAAACAGAAAGTGATAACTTTTTGTGTGTTTCTGTGTTTAGATTTGTAAGATTTACTCATGACTCCACGGGGCCTACAAAGAATTTGTTATTAATCCTTCACCAGTAAATAAAATTGGCAGAAAAATGACCTTTTATGAATTGTGAAGAATATTCCAATAACCAACATGTTAGGATATGATCTGTTAAAAGAAAAGCTACAAGGGTTCTGGGTGGCTCAGTTGGTTAAATGTCCAACTTTGGTTCAGGTCACGATCTCAAAACTCCATGGCTTGTGGGTTCGAGCCCCACTATTGGATGCGTTGAGCTTTGCGCTGACAGCTCAGAGCCTGGAGTGTGCTTTGGATTCTGTCTCCATCTCTCTCTGCCCCTTACCCCCTTGTTGTGTGTGTCTCTCTCTCAATTATAGACAAACATTAAAAAATTAAAAAAAAGAGAAAATCTATAAAGTTAGGATTTTTTGGAATAATTTCTCTAAGATAGTTATTATTCTGATTTTTAAATGACATGAATTTCTGATTTCCATCTTTTAGGATGTGATGGGAATAAAAGGATATTAATTTACCCTCTTTCAAAACACAGTCAGCCTATAAATTTCGTTTTCTTTTAAACCCTTGAGTAAACTATACTGAAAGCGACTTTACCATTTAGATGAAGATTATAGGTCACCTCTCTAGCCCATCCCCTCTACCAGGTGATATGTTACAAGGAAATCCCATACTGCCACTCTAACAGGTATTATCAGGCTGGCACAAGACAGCTCTGCAACCTGTTCCCTAGGTTAGATGAAAGTCCGAGCTCTCTGTTTCTTCAGCCATTTCAGAAGAATCATGCCAGAAGTTTCCACCGAAGTAACTAACAGTGACAATATCAAGTGTTATGATTCAGCTGTGCTTGTTTGAATAAGGTTCGAATGAGGTGACAGAAATCATCCAGTGGGAGGAATAAATAAGTTGTTGTGTTAGGTTATTAGGTTTGTGGTTTATTTGTCACACTTTGGTGAACCCTGAGTAATTCACAGATAAGGGTCAGTATTGCTCATACTTTCTTCATTTATCAAAGTAGGAAGTGAATGATTAGAGCTTCATGAATTGCATACATGAAGAAATTGGCCAAGTATGAAGGGATGTGTGTATACATGTGTACCTAATTTTACTATGTGATGCTCAATCATATACATATTTATTTTCCCTTAGAAATAGTGTGGCTCACAGATGACATTATTAAAGTATTTCAGAAGATATATGTAACATCTATAGTCAGTTTTAGAATTATCTAGAAGAAAGGCTACATTAAAAGGGCTGAGTCCTAAATTACTCTGAGTTCCTCCTCATTTTGTGTTTTCCATGCAACCTTCCCAAACTTTGAGTAGCAGGCAAGTGTTTTTAATTAATGTAAATAAACATTTTAATCATCAAAATATTTTGCTTTTTCTAATTAAACAAGCTTATTTATTTTCATTAAAATTGAAGAATTAAAATTTACTAGAGGGAAGAATTGAAAAATAGTCCAAAAATAGTGAGAAAACCTAAGGCTTCCTAAGCCACACTTAAACTGAATTATTGCTATCATCATATCTATGAAATCCTTTTATTAACATTTTACTTTAAGAAGATGCTTATGCTCTATGCTGATTCTTTTTTATTAATGTATTGGATTTGATTTAAAATATATTAAGATGGTATTGGAGTATCTAATAAATAATCAGAGACATACACTTGAAATATTGGTGAATCCAAATTAGAGGGAAATTTTCACTTTGTTCTTTAGCGTATTTGAACATTTTTTAAAAATTAAGTTTCTTATTTTAATATTTAAACATTTTAATGTTAAATTATTTTTGAGAGAGAAAGAGACAGAGTGTGAGCAGGGGAGGGGCAGAGAGGGAGACACAGAATCTGTAGTAGGCTCCAGGCTCTGGGCTGTCAGCACAGAGCCTGATGGCCCAGACCCTGAAGTGGGTCTCGAACTAATGAACTATGAAATCATAACCTGAGCCAAAGTCGGATGCCCAACCAACTAAGCCACTCACATGCTTCAATATTTAAACATTTTATATGTGACCTTGAGTGTGATTGGAGCATGAACTGTATTTCATGAGCCTGACACATTTCTGTTGGTGGATATGGAGGCAGTATCTAACAGTGCCCCTAATGATCTTGTCTCCTGGTACTCATGCCCTTGTGTAATCCTCTTCCATTGAGTGTGGACTAAACCTAGTGACTTTTAGTGTTTGGAACAGAATACAGAAAAAGTGATAAGCTATCAGCTCTGAGATTAGGTCTCACAAAGACTGACTTCCATCTTTCTCTCTTGTTCTTTCATTCACTTACTCTCACGGAAGACAGATGTTATGTTGTGAGCTTCCCTGTGGATAGGAGGTCCTATTGGAGGGGAGAGACATGGAACTGAGGGAGGCCTCCATGCAATAACTCAAGAGGGACTGAATCCTCTCATTAGCCGGGTGAGTGAGCTGAGAAGTAGATCCTTCCCTAGTTGAGGCTTCAGATGATAGCCAGCACCTTACCTCAGCCTAGTGAAAGACAGTTTTAGGACCTGGCTAAGCTGCACCAAGATTTCTGATTCACAGAAACTGTAAGTTACTAAATATTTATTAATATATGCTTCTACATTTTGGGGGTAATTTAAAAAAAAAATTTTACATTTATTTATTTTTGACAGACAGAGTAAGACAGAGTGTGAGTGGGGGAGGAGCAGAGAGAGAAGGAGACACAGAATCTGAAACAGGCTCCAGGCTCTGAGCAAGCATTCAGCACAGAGCCTGACATGGGGCTCGAACCCATGACCTGAGCCAAAGTCAGACACTCAACCGACTGAGCCACTCAGGTGCCCCGGGGGTAATTTGTTAAGTAGCAATTTTTTGATAACGAATGTGGTGGATAAAAACATAGATGGCAAGGTCAAGATTATAAGGCTAATAATAATAAAACCACATGTGGGTAAGTCAAGGCTGGGATAGTAAATGCAAATGAAAAATCTTTTTATTTATATTGTTTTCATGGATTAAAAAAGTTGTTTTCATAGATCAGTAATGCTTTAAAAAGTATGTGGTGACTATTGGGAGCACGACTAACTAGTGTATAACTTGATGGTCCTAAGGTTGTGAAGACGTCTAGGTCAGGACACAAGCAAGTACACAAATTGCATTTATATATTGCCTATTTGGCTCAGGCTTTGCAAACTCTTTGGCTCGTGACTAGATTTTGTATTTGTTTTGTTTTGAATTTTGGCTGTAAACTCTTAAATTTATCCATCTTTCATGCCCATGAAGATAAATTATAAAAATAAATATTACTGACCATATGATTAAAATAAATTAAATTAAGGGGCCACTGGGTGGCTCAGTCAGTTAAGTGTCCCACTCTTGATTTCAGCTCAGGTCATGATCTCACAATTGTGAGACTAAGCCCAGCGTTAGGCTTTGTATTGAGCATGGAGCATGCATAAGATTCTCCTTTCTCTCTCTCTCCCCCCACCCTCCTTCTTCCTCAGCCTCTCCTGTGCTTACATGTGCATGCATGCTCTTTCTCTCTTTCAAAATAAAATTTATAAATTTAAAATAAATTATATCAAAAGACTAATATTAGGTTTCATCATCTTTCCTATGTAAGTAATACATATAAGGATTGATACATTATTTAAACATTAAGCTACTGTTGCTTTTTATAGTAACAACAAGGGACCTGAAGAGAAGGACTGAGATGTATGGATGTTGTCTCCTTTCAACAAATAAAAGACAACTGATTTAAGGAATCTTAGATCATTCCCTAGAGGTCTAATACTTCTCATGGTATAAATCTGCTGGTTATTTATGCTTTGCGGAGCTGCTGAGTATTTTCTTGAGTGAACAACATTTATGTTAAATTCTATAGTAATACAACCTTGATGTATTGGATCCATTAAACCGTTCAACCCTGTTCATGGAATTTAAGTAATGACTGATTGCCATTTTCAGCTGTATGATAAGCATAACACATTAATTGAAAAGTTTGTGCCATTAAATATTTTTCTTCTTCTCTTTTCTTTTCTTTTTTCTTTTCTCTTGTCCTATGTATTCCCCAACTCAATCTGGGCCACCACAAAGACAGACAGAAAGTCAAGAGACTTTTTTTTTTCTTTCCCATGCTAGGGCAAATAATTGATTTTAGAAACCTGTAAATAATAAGCAGGATAAGCCAGTTAAGATGATTTGTATCCCAGTCTCTATATTGTTGGCCATTCAAGGTGTTCTAATGGTGCTACCTGTAACTGGAATCAATGTAAACTGAGAAGATTCTATCAGATATGAACTAGTCATCTGGAAGAGATTTATACTGATTAGCCATGACAAGATATGGATATCATTCCATTAAGTTTTCTAGGAAAAGCCAGATCCTGAATTTCATAAGATAACCCATGGAAATATGGCAGCCAGGATCCAAAGACATCTGGACTCTCCCTCAGATCCTTCTACTTGGATGCTGCCACTGCTTCCTGTGGCCCTGGATCTGAGCTGAAAGATCTCACTTTTAGCTAATCAGGTGACTTTTGCCAATAGGAATCTTATATTTCCACAATGTGCTTGATCTTAGAGCTTTTACTGTCTTTCTATTAGAGGGAAGAGAAAATAAAGTAGCATAGTCTTGGCAGCATGCAACTATTGTGGCATGGCTAAGCCCACTTCTCATCTACATGCTAGGGTAAAGGACAGCACTCTCTCAGGAGGCCCACCTACTTTGTGTCCGACTGTTATTCCTGATGGAGATCTAGATTCCATCTTGTTTCAGATGCTCTTGTCGGAAGGCCTGTGTCTAACATGATGCACTTCCCTGCCTGTCTCTGAGAGAGAAGAGTTTGAAGAGGTGATCAGGATGACGCTACTGACATGTGGAGGAGATGAGAGCAGATAGGCACAGATATATCATTTTCTTCACAGAGTTCTTCTTGCCTGGAATCCTACTCTTCCTAAAAGTACTATATAAGGGAAGTAGCATCTTGTGGGAATGGCAGAGAACTAGGAGTCAGATAGGAACAGTTCAAATCCAGGATTTGTCAATTACTAGCTATATGACCGTTGGGAAATCACCAAACATCCCTTGGTCTTAGCTTTCAAAAATTTTAAAGGGGAATAATTATACTTACAAAGTAGGACTACGATGAGATTCAAATTTTGTATCTAGTACAGTACTTGGTATATATTAGACATGCAGTGAATGTTTGCTTTCATATAGGATGGCTCACCTCATGAAACTACTGACCATGCCTAGCTCACAGTGGTCATTAGAAAATATTTGTGCAGTGCCTTACAGGTTACAAAATGTTTTAGAATCTGCTTTCTTATTAGCTATAACAGGAGAGAAGGGGCAGAGTCTTTGAGGAATGTGCCCATCTCAGATAGAAAGTGACAGATTTGGGGCTCAGATGTACAACATCTGGCCCCAGAAGGCATATTTTTTACCACAATAAAGCACCACTTCTCAAGGATTGTTTTTTACCACTCATCTGGTGCTTATCATCTATTGTTTTATACAGTACTTTCTTTTTATGGATCTTTCTGTTTCCCCAGTGAGTTAGAAACAGGCACTGTGCTTTATGAAGTGCTGTAGCCCTCACAATGCCCTACTTAGTGCCTGCTCTGAGAAAATATTCAAGAAAATTAGACTGGTCTATCTATGGGGGCTCTTTGGTTGTAAACAATGAAAATAGAAGATTCTGGCTAACCTAAGCAAGAAGGATTCTATTGAGATTTTGGTATGCTCCCGTAATTTATGGGAAGCTGAGAAACTAAGCTGGACACAGGTTCATCCAGGGCTCCTCTTGAGATGGAAGCACACTATGGGGCTTGTTATATGACAAATGTGTTCGAGACCCTGCTACTTGGGGAAAAATCAAATGGTAAACTTCCAATTTCTATTTCACCCACTCAGGGAGAGAGTATTTGAATGGTCCATCTTGGGACGTGGCTATGTTCCTCGTCTAGGGGAAGGTGGGCGTCTGAATAGAGTCCCACCAGACCATATACAATGGGCTAGAGTTCCTCAAAATGAAATCTGGGCGCTGTTAGAAAGGAGAAATAGGTATTGAGAAGCTAATCCTTCAGCCCTCAAAGTTATACAGAGTCCACTACAATTGATTAATTGAATTACTTTTAAAAGCCTTGTTTATTGTTTTCAACTTTGCGTGGACCCAGGAAAAAAGAATGAGAAAACAAAGACAAAACAAGATTAAGGAATTTGCTTTAAGCTACTCAGAAGTTAAGTAATTCAGTTAAAATTCAAATCCAGGCTAGGAATCTCAGATTTTTCTCATTAAATCATTCTGTGCCTTAATACCAGGGACTTTGTATTATAACTTAATTATGAATTTAAAAATACAGTTTGGTGTGTTCAAAGCCTATTTCACCATCTTGTTCCTTACAAAATACATTTCATAGCCTAAAATAAATGACTGTAATAGAAAAGAATATTATTCAATAGTATATGGAAATTGTTTTACATGCAAACAATGAAAGGATAATCCTATCATAGATTTAACCATAAATAATACACCATAACCTAAGTAACTATAAGTAACCTAAGTGCTATATATTTCTGAGTCTTTAGAAAGGAAAAAGAGTTGTCCTCAGTATACTTAAAAATCACTTCAAGGAAACTGTATAGCTAGTAAAATAGATTTGCCTATTTATAATACATAATGATAATATGACAATTTTTCCATCTAGCATCCTGGCAAAAGAATTGTATTTGCATAAATGGATTTTACATTACTAACAAGCTTTTCAATAGAGGTAATTAACAATTTAAATCTCTATTAGAAGGAGTCTTCGTATTTGAGACTCTAGACTTCTATAACCCAGCTAAAGGAGTTAATTTCCCTAGGGTTTCGAAGAGGAAAGGAAAATATTTTCTCATACCTTTAATGCAAAGAGAATAAGTGACTTCTGCTTGATGGGGGAGTTAATTTCTTAACCAGGAGACCAGTTAATACCCTGAGCATAGTACAAATACTAACAACTAGCCTTTATTGGATATTTAACTACACACCCTGCTAAGTACTTCAAATAAATCATCACATTCAGTACTCATGACAGTTGCATTGGTTTTGAATTTCTTTTTTTGGTTTTGAATTTTTTTGGAGGAAAAACTAAACTTTACTTATTTTTTTTTAAAACTGAACTCTAGAAAAATAGATCAAGGCTTTGAAACACCAAACACAGGCTATATTACCACTTCAAGTAATAAGTTGGTAAAAAGACAATAAAGTCCCTATTGAAATGAAATGGTGCTAGAGCTGGGGGGCAGGAACACTATTTGCTGCAAAGGCCGCAGGCAAAAGTGATATTTGGTAAAGGTTGCCCCCTTTTGCTTTAAAGGAATCACAGCTCACCCCTGAGTTGCTTACTGTTTCTCCTTTGACCTTCCTGCTGCCAAGAGATTGTTTCCACAGGGTTCTGTTATTTCAGGGGGCGAAATAAGCAATAAGGAGTTTAGGCTTTCATTCCATTCTGTTCTATAAACTCCAGGTTTTTCCAAATCCAGTACTTAAGAATTCTCTTAATTAAGAAGGCAACATTTCCTCTTTCAGTGTTCACTTCTGGATACTGGTATAAAGTGCAGTCAAAACCCCCTTTCTCTCCAAGGGAGAGTGTCACTGCAAGATTGTCCTGTCGCTCACATGCAGGTAGTCTCACGGCCCACCATGGCAGCCAGTGAGAGGGAAGGTCTGCTTCCCATACCCAGGGTAACCTCGCCTCTCTTGTTTTTGCAGGGTCTCCTAGCTGAACGATGTAATGTGTGTTTCAAGAAATACATTCCCACAATTGATGGTCAGAAACATATCCATAAGAACTATTCAAACCTCTTCTACAAACTACTTCTCTTAACTCCACATCTTAAATCAACTTCAAGTCCTTGTGTATAAAACAAAACCAAGCAAAACAAAGACCCAGAAACCTTTTTTCCCTTCTACATTAGTTACCCCTTGGATTTTGTTTTACAGTTTATGGAAAATGATTTAGAGATCTTTCTGATAAACTGGAGGCTAGCAACAAACAGAAGCACCTCTGCTCACACCACCAGATCATAGGAAGGTTAGAGGAACCTACCAGCCTGTTGGTACCTGTATGCTAAGAAAGATCTGGAACCTTGGAGGGCTCTGACTTGGCATGAGGGAGATCCCGAGTGCCAGGACAAGCATGTGAAGTTTAGGCTATCAAAAACTCTCTATGCTGTTTCTGTCCCAAATTTCAGCATCAGTGTTTTTCATTTCACTTTCTAGAGTTAAAACAAAGGAATCAGTGTCCGGAGGCAAGTGACGTGTACCTCAAACTTGCTGCCATCCTTAATTTCTTCATAAAGTTCACCTGAAGGACCAAAGCTCCTGTTTCTTTTTTTTTTCTTTTTTTTTTTTGAGAGAACTTTTCATTTTTCATTAAAGTACACAGATTAGTTTTTCATTGGACTATGATTTGTGGGGAAAAAAATGGAAAAATACAATTCTTCTTTTAAATAACATGATTATAAGGACAAATTGAGCTAAAACATCTCAAGAGAATATACCAGGTGATTTAAACTTAAATTTTCTTGTAGAAAAGTATGCTCTGATTTGTTTTTAAATCAACAAACGATGTATTAACAAAATCTCCAAATCTTATGATTTACTGTGAAATAAAATCACAGCAAGTCAGAGCAGAGAGCAATTGCAAAGAGCTAAGTGTCACTGAAAGTCAGCTTGTAAGCGGTCTCACCTGAAGACTTTCTACAACAGGCACAGGGGTGACTGGGGCAAGGACAAGGCCCATCCCCTCGTAAAATGTATACTCCGCCTTATCCGTGCTAATGATTGTCCAGGAAGCTCCATCGTTTATCATCTCTTTATTTGGTTCTTTTGGGCATGGAGTGGCCTGAAACTGGATTATTCTTTCTTGAGAAAGGCACAAGTACATTCTTTCTGTGTCCTTAAGGTAAAACGCACATTTATGGAGTTGTGACACAGGATCGTCTGCGTCCAGTAATGCCGTTTGCTTATCCACTTTCCTAATTATCAGCCTTGGGAGAGCCATGCCAGTCACCGAGCACACGAGTTTGACGGTCTGTCCGTAGTGGATGTAGCCATCACGAACTGTGAATTCTTCTCCTTCTGATTCATCGTCATCCACTCCTTCCACATGCAAGTATCTGGTACTAACTGTCTGGGATTGAAGTCGATTGAACAGAGCCACTTTTGTTCCTGAGGCAATGCACAAGTCAGCATTTTTCAACGACTGCTTCTTTTTGGAAGGTTTAGAGATGACTTTTATCCGCTTGCTGAGGAACACACCAATGTCATCACTGTTGCCATAGAACATCTTCACGGACAACATGAAGTGCTTTCTCTTGTCTGAATCAGATATGTACAAAGTTTTGGCTGTGCAATAGTTCTTTCCTTCCAAGTTCAGCTGCTGCATTTCTTGGTCACTATTTCCTATTCCAATAAATGCACAAGGTTGAGACTCTTGCTCAGAACAACCATCATGTTCCATTTGTTCTTTTTTTTTCTTCCATCCACTGCCCATAAGATACACACAAGGAGGAGGGCAAAAAAACCTTTTTTCATTTCCATATGACTTCTGTGCAACTTTTGCATGAAGAATAAGTACTGTTTGATCCCCTCGCTCCTTTAAGTAATTTCGCATAGCTTCCCTAGTGAGTCATTTAGGTGGAGGCCGCTCACCAAATTTTCCAAGCGATGGAGCATGCGCAGGCCTCCTGTTTCTTTTTTTAATGTTTGTTTGTTTAGAAAGACACACACACACAGAGTGAGTGGGGAGGAGTAGAGAGAGAGGGAAACACAGAATCTGAAGCAGGCGCCAGGCTCTAAGCTGTCAGCACAGAGCCTGATGCGGGGCTTGAGCTCATGAACTGAGATCATGATCTGGGCCAAAGTCAGATGCTTAACCAACTGAGCCACCCAGGCGCCCCTGCAAACTTATGTTTCAGCTGATAAAACTGAGCAAGCTCATTGCATCCTATATTTGTGAAGATCGGCCGCTATATTTCTATTCCCTTTTTCTTGACATACAAGTCAGAATGTCCATTTAAAATACTGGGGTACCACGGTGGCTCAATTGGGTAAGTGTCTAACTCTTGGTTTTGGTTCAGGTCATGATATCACAGTGGGTGAGATCTCACAGTGGGCTTGTGGGTTCAAGCCCAGTGTCAAGCTCTGTGCTGGCCACACAGCCTGTTTGGGATTCTCTCCCTCTCTCTGCCCCTCCCCGACTTGAGATCTCTCTCAATAAATAAATGAATAAAAAAATTAAAATAATTTTCTCTTTTATTTCAAGGCAACAGTGAGCAAACTTAGGAAACTATCAGATATGAGAAAATGATTTCGACATGTCATAAATATGGCATCTAGTCTCTGAAGTGGCACTGATGACTCCAATCTTGAGAATTTCATGTCAGAGAGGAGCAGACAGCAGCCCCATGATAGAGCCGTGGTGGTGTTATTCCGTCTCCTATCACACTGTATACTCTACTACTAACTAAAGACAGCCCTGGAGGCACAGCAAACAGAACAAAGGGCCTGTTTAATATGGGAGAGGTGAATACAGCTTTCAGAAATGGAACCTTTTAATTTCATTTTGAGAGATGAAATATTTCCTTTTTTAAATGTTTATTTTTGAGAGAGGAAGAGAGACTTGAGCAGGGGAGGGGCAGGGAGAGAGGGAGAGAGAAGATCTGAAGCAGGCTCTGTGCTGACAGTAGAGAGCCCAATGTGGGGCTCCAACTCACGAACCACGAGATCGTGACCTGAGCCAAAGCCAGATGCTCAACTGATTGAGCCACGCAGGCGCCCTGAGATGAGATATTTCTGAACACATTCTAGATTCTTTTAAACCCCATCCCTTTGATTATAGTCTAGTTTTGTATCTCAATATTCTTGCCTTTCCATTCACTCAGAACATGCTACTGTACTCTTAGAAAGGCTCTGCTGATGCTCTCAGTACCATTTTCTTTTAAAATTATTTTCACCAAACTGGGACATATAATTCCAAAGATAAATAATTCTAGGGCTCAAGTTTTGTCCACAGGTTTATTACTTATTTGACAAATGGTGTCTTCATTGAAAATATCAGTCAACTCACACATAGATTGTCTATGACTTTTTTTTTTTTTGAGAGAAAGAGAGAGAGAGAGAGAGAGAGAGAGCAAACTGGGGAGTTGGGGAGAGAGGGAGAAAGAGAATCTTAAGCATCCTCCATGTTCAGTGAAGAGCCTGATGCAGGGCTTGATCCCACCACCCTGGGATCATGGTCTGAAAGCTGAACTCAAGAGTTGGAACCCAACGGACTGAGACACCCAGGCACCCCCGTATCTTAAAAAAAACACACACACACCAACCATCTTGTTTTTTTATTGTCCAGGAAACTTGGGATTAACCCCAAACCTGGCTTATCCTGAAGCTTACTATTGAAATTCCTAATTACCACTTCAGTTTTATCATTATGAACAGTTTATAAATCATTTCTTAAATCAGTACTATAAATGCCATTCCATTTATGTTGTGAAAACTCACTTATTAATGATTTTTAATTTCAGAGGTTTGACTTCCTTTTGGGAACCTTTTTCAAAGCTAACAAATATTTTTTGGATAATTTGTACTGATCTTTAACATAAACAGAGTATTAGCTGGCATCATCAAAAATTATTTTTGAAACTAGATCTTCTTGACCTTAATATTAAGCAAACTATAATAAATTTCCCCTTGACTATGGTCTATATTTTTATATGGCTTTTATAGCTAACTACTGTTATAATGTATTTATCTCACCTTTTTAGGAATGTATTTCCTTATTAATAAGATATCCATTAAAAAGTTTTATATACTTTAAAAACAGTTACCCACATTTATATAATTTTATTTAAGTACATAAATATGATTACTACATAGGTTTTTTAAAACGCCAGTATTCTTGGGGTGCCTGGGTGGCTCAGTTGGTTGGGCATCAGACTTCAGCTCAGGTCATGATCTCACAGCGAGTGAGTTAGAGCATTCGAGCCCCAAGTCGGGCTCTGTGTTAACAGCTCAGAGCCTGGAGCCTGCTTTGGAGTCTGCGTCTTCTTTCTCTGCCCCTTCCCTGCTTGTGCTCTGTCTCTCTCTCAAAAGTAAATAAACACTAATTTTTTTTTTTTAAAAGCCAGTATTCTTTTTTCTTTCTTCTCTCTTTGGGATTAGATTTTCCCATTATTCTTCTCTGTGTACCCATTATATCAGCTCCTTCACCTTCCTCCAGGATAACACAAATTAATAACTTAGTGTAAAGCACTTTAATAAATTAACCTGCAGTTTGCCTTGCAGTCCTGGACTACTACACTGACATGTGTACATGTATAGCATTTCTGAATATCAGGATTTCTCTTTCTCCAAAAGTATGATTTTATGTACATTTATCTGCTTCTAGCTTTCTCATTCAATAGTATCCCTTGAGAATGTGTCTAAACCATCTGATAAAGCACTTCATTACTTACAATGGCTGTATAATATTCTGTTATGTGATGCGTTGCTCAGCTATTCAGGTATTGATGGGCATTCATTTTGTTTCTGGGTTTAAGTTCTTCTGACAAATTTTGCAATAATCATTTCTATAAGCATGTTCTTACCAACTGGTTTTTATGTCTATGGGATAGATATCTAACAGTGAGATTTCTCTGTTAAAGGGTATATGCACTTTTAATTTTAATAAATCTCTAGGCTGTTCCCCTTAAGGGCTGAAATATTTCAAACATCTAGCAATTCATGAGCGTGCACCTTTTCTCACATTTCCACCAGTAATAAGTTCTGTAGGTCTACTCATTTTCCCCCTTGGGCTTATGAGTGAAATATGGTATCTTGCTATCACTTTAGTTTTCATTTCCCTGATTACTATTCAATTTGAGCCTTTTATTATATATCTGTTGTCCATTTGTATTTACTGTCAATTGTCTGTTCATTTATTTTGTCCATTTCTACACCATTAAATTGTGTATGTGTATGTGTTCCTAGTTTGTGAATAAATTATAAAAGGTACATATATAATGGATATTAACATTGTATTTCACTGACTTTATTTTGTTCCTTAACTGGTTATTGTATTTCTGATAATTTTTTTTATGTAGTCAAATTTGACAAATACATAAAATACCAAAAAATAGTAAAAATGATCTATAATCTCAACATACCTTTTCTCCCCCTTTTTCTGAGGTGTATAGTATAAATAATGGAAGTCTCTCCCTTTGTCCTTCCCAAATCCTATGGTTCTAGAAATACTACAGTCAATATTTCAGTATGTGGCCTTCAGTTTTTAATTCATGCATATAGAAATATATCTAAGTCTTTACTGTAAAGAAGAGATGATATTATGAAATGTCAGCTTTTTTTGCTCCCTTCAATTCCTTATTTTACTCAATTACTCCTTCATCCTTGCTAAAGACACACAAGTTCTTAATAGGAATAATGAATTTGGAAAATACTTGCCCATTTGTATTTTTTCTCTGATATAGGAGGAGAAATAATGACTTTCCCTGGTCTGAGTTTTAAACAAAAAGAATCAGAGAGGAAACAACGCTTGACAGTGGGTTGTTGAGAAGTTGGCCTTGAATTCTGGCCCCTTCCCCTTTAGATCAGATACCCTCAGGCATGATAAAGGCGATAAAACCTTCAGGCCTGTTTGGTGATCTGAGGACAGTATATAAGCATCACCAGCAGTAATTTACGGAGGCAGAAGCTTTCCTGAATTGACAGTGGAGTCATTAGTAGTGCTACTGCTTAGCATGAGGAAGCCTGTTTGGGGACACTCAAGTTAGTGGCTTATGCCCTGTGTCAGTATCTCAGCAGCAGAGACCGTGGCTGCACATATTTCTGAAGGAAGTCAGATCAGGGAAAAGATGAGAATGGCAGACACCCAATGACAGTGAACAGGTTGTGCCCCTTCTCATGGGAGACATCCTTGGGAGCTATTCAAAGGATTGATGGTCCCACAATAGCAAATGGGCACATGAACTGGTAAAATGATCCCCATTTAACATATCCAGACTAGGGGAGCCTGGCTGGCTCAGCTGGTGGAAGGAACATGCCAACTCTTGATCTTGGGGTTGTTGAGTTTGAGACCCATGTTGGGTATAAAGAATACTTAAATAATACATAAATAAATAAACAAACTTAAAAAAATCTCCAGATTAGTGTTGTGTGAGGAAAGAGAAAACAGAGAACACTTTATTAGTGTTCAAAGAAATTAAAGTTTAAACAATGAAATATAGCACTCTTCATGTTTCAAATTGGCAGACACCAAGCAAAAGTCTAAGTAAAAAGTGCTTAGAAGTGTGGCCATTCTTCTATACTGCTGCTTTTATATATTGGCACATATTTTCTGGATGGCAATTTAAGAATATATAAAAAATTCTCATGTAATAATTCTACAACTTGCAATCTAAGAAATTAATCAATGAAGCAACACAAAGATTTATCTCTCCAGATATTCATCTCATCATTATTTATCAAAGATAAAGTTAGAAATAAACTAAGCGGACCATTGCAATACATTTTCTCTATTTTTTTTCCTCATCATGTCTAAGTTTTTTTTAGTGAACATGTGTTACTTTTGTAAAGGGAAAAATAATAATTAGAAAATTAAAAAAGTCATTAGGCAGTTTGGATGTTAACATAAAAGTACAACAAAATATAGATCACTTCTGAATCACATGGCCCTGATCTGAATGACTAATGCATGTCTACTGCCAAGACAAGAAAAAACGCTGTTCTTCAGGGCATTGTATTGTTTATTTAGAAGAACATGTCATATGATAAATTCAATTTCAGTAATCACAACAAAATTAGAGGAATTTTCTACCCATCCAATTTTCCATTCACAAAATTGTCCCATTTTAATGGTGTAGAACATTCGGATGCAACCAAAGAATGCTGTTTCTTAAGTAAATTCAGAAAATGTGTTTGGATATCCATGAACTTTCTATATTTAAGGGAAACAAAAAATGTTAGATTCTGATGTAAAAAAATGGAAGGGGACTGAAAGAAAGGGAACCTAACCAGATATTTCAAAGAAAGAAAGATAAAGTTTTGTGAGGAATAGAGTTATTTCAATATCTTTGTTATTACTTTAAAAATCATGATAGGTTCTGATTCTAAAAGGGCATGTAATTATTTCTATTTCAGATGAATGATGCCCTAGTAAGTTCTCTCACAGAAGCTCCTTTTAATGTTATTTGGCTTATTAAGAAAATATTTACAAATCTCTGTCATTCTCTGGGTAGAATCCATATCCAACTGGTCACAAAAATCTGTATATTTCATCCATAAGTGTTTCTCTAATTCTTTTTTCTCTTTCCACCCCCCCCACCCCCACCACAGGTCCAAGCCATCATTATCTTATTTAATCACCTATAATAGCCTCCAAAGTGGTCTCTGTATATCCCCTGGACACCATCGATCCATTCTTTGCAACGCATACAGAATAATGCCATCCACTAGCAGATGCAATCAATTCAACTTCCTACTTAAAACTCATAAATGGTTTGCCTGATTCTGAAGATAAAGGCAGCATTAACCAATGTGGCTGATCAGGCCCAGTATCTCCCCACTATCAGCTTTGTTCTCTCTCCCCTTCAGCCAAAGGGAGTCACAGCTGAACAGAAATTTCCTCATGCTCAACAGTCTCTTGTTAATGGACCTTGGCACATGCTGGTCATTCTGCCTAGAACCCCCTTCCATTCATCTTTCAGATCTGACTTCAGATGTTACTCCGCTGACCTCAGTCTCCTTTGTAAGGTTTCATAGCCATGGTCTTGTATTGTATTGTGTACTTCATAGTTGCGACTGTACTTCTGTAATTAATGTCTGACTTTACAGACTCTGAGTTCCATGAGATAATGATTGTGCTGTTCTTTCTCATCATTGTGCTTATTTTGTGTGTAGTCAGGTCTATAGATAATTCTGTGACAAGTTACTTGATGCCAGAAACAGGCTCTTGGCATTTCATTTTCTTTGTGAACAGGAGACCTCATTTCCTAGCCTCCCTTGTATTTAGAGGTGACCATGGAGCTGAGTTCTGGATGATGAACATGAATGGAACTGATGTGGTTTATAGATTTTGAGGCTCTAGGGTATGTTAATCATTTTTTAAACGTTTTTATTTTATTTTTGAGGGGGATGGGGGAGGGGCAGAGAGAGAGAGAGAGACACAGAATCCTAAGCAGGCTCCAGACTCTGAGCTGTCAACACAGAGCCTGAGGTGGGGCTCAAACTCACAGACCATGAGATCATGACCTGAGCTGAAGTCCGAAGCTTAATCGACTGAGCCACCCAGGTGCCCCTAGGGTATATTAATTTTACAAGATGGAAAGAGGCTGAATCTCTGTATGGCCATGTGGAAGACTGCTTATCCCATAAGCCTGGACTGGACTGTAATTGAGATAGTCACTTTTCTTGTGTTAAGCTACAAGGATTTGGGGTTTATTTATCAAAACAGATAGTATTTCTTAGTCTAACTAAAATGGTTTATATATATGAGTTGGAATTTCCTTCAGAAAAAATGGGGACAAATAATGTTTATCACATTAGGGCTTTTGCGGGAATAAAATAATGTGAACACCATGCCTTGCATAGGGTGGTTATTCAGTAGATATCATCACTGGCATCATTATCATTTTGTTATAATTCTTTCCTCTTCCCTGGAAAAATGCATTCCTCTGTCTCTTATGTTCATAGTGACATTTTTGGTAGAATTGGAGTACCTCTTTTTTGTTCATTAGAGCTGTTACCGTATTCATAAGATTTTTAAAGGATTTTAAGGATTCCCTATTGACAAAGCCTATGGAGATTTCAGTGATGGCTGCAGTGATTTGATTCTTCAGATAACCCCATATAACTATTCCTTTCTTTATAGAATCACTAAATGAATTTTTGATATGGTTTTACAGGTCACAAAATGATGCATTAATTCTCTTTGGAAACATAATCCAGTGACTCCATTTGCAGTGGTATAAAAGCCATAGGGCAGCTACAGAGAAAGTTCACTTTTTATAACATTTAATAATGATTATTTGGGGTACACTGGACTTATGCCTTTTTTTCTTATTCTGCCTAGAGATTCAACTTTTTACCTTGTTCTATTAGGTGAACATTGCTTACTGGACTTATTGAATTCTATGATTATTTTATTTTGTCCCTCTAGCAAACCTGAGCTGTCTGAATTTATCCATCATACCTGTTTTTTTTTTCTCTTCCAGAAACTGATCAACAGCTAAGAATGTAAACAGAGTCTAAACAGGTGAAACAAAATCCAACCTGCTGAATCTCATTAGCAGTTTGCACATGCCTTCAGATTCTTGGAAACACTTCATTCCAAAGCCTGTGGGGGAAGCTGTTCATTGTTCCAAGGCAACCTGTGCTGAAGGTAGGCTTGTGGATAGGGTAGTTTTGGGGTATTTGCCCAGGAATTATTTCTTAGGTTTTTTTTTTAAAGTTTATTTATTTATTTTGAAAGAGAGAGAGAGAGGTAGAGGCAGAGAGAGAGAGAGAGAGAGAGAGAGAATCCCAAGCAGGCTCTGCACTGTCAGTCAGGGCCAGACCCAGGGCTCAAACTCATGAATCATGAGATCACGACCTGATTCAAAATCATGAGTCTTAATGTTCAACTGACTGAGCCACCCAGGCACTCCTGGCCAGGAATTATTTCTGATTATGGATATTAGCTGCTTCTGTTTTTGTGACTCATATATAGGCTTATAGTATATCCAGGTGCCCCTAGGGTATATTAATCTTACAAGATGGAAAAAGCCTGAATCTCTGTATGGTCATGTGGAAGACTGCTTAAGGAAGATTTTAATCCCTATTAAAATTCTTTGACTCCAAGTCATTTAAGTCTTGAATTCAGGAAGAATGACGTTAGATAATAGGTGTTTAATTTTTTTTTTTTAGATCCTCCGGTTACTAGATTTTAATTAAATTTTCTTTTATTTTATTATTTTTAAAATGTTTTTTCATTTTTGAGAGAGGGACAGAGTGCAAGCTGGGAAGGGGCTGAGAGAGAGGAAGACACAGAACCCAAAACAGGCTCCAAGCTCTGAGCTATCAGCATAGAGCCTAACATGGGGCTTGAACTCAGGAACTATGAGACCATGACCGGAGCCAAAGTCAGATGCTTAGCCACCTGAGCCACCTAGGTGCCCCTAACTGCCTTTTATTTTTGGGATTAGCGTAAGACATCTTGCTTTTAGTATTGTTTCCAATACTAAAATTTTGTGATGATTTCAGTCTTACTGATTTTTATGGGTCATGTAATCATAAGATCAATAATGATGATGACAATAATAATTAAAGTTTTTGGACTACTTTTTGTGTGTCAAGTATTGCATAGTGGATTTAGACTGTAGTATCTTGTTTAATGTAAAATAGCCTATACAAATTGTTTAAGTTCAATCCAATGAAGCTCATTGTAATGCAACATTCACTGAGCCTCCGCTAACAGTCCTGTGCTGGTCACCCAAAAGGGAATGGAAGGTTACACCATGCTTCCATACAAATCGGTTCCAAAGCTAATGACCTTATGACCTTTTCTGTTTTTATCCTTTCTTTGCTTCTATTTTAGATGAAAAAGCAAGTTTAGGGTAGTCAAGTGACTATCTCAAGTTCACACAACATTTAAGGATTGGAGGTTAGGAGACAAGTTCATTTTAGCACATGTCTTTTCAGACTTGATTATTATTATTATACTATTATGCATATTATTGTAAAAAATAGCATCACGGTGTGTGTTCTACTTTGTAATAATAGTCAACCGCATGTCTCACATATTTTTTCATGTCAATAAATACTTTTCACACACAAAAAACTCTCTCATGTAATTCATACACACAAATAACTCTCATTTTGAACACAATTTTTTTTTACATGTTTTTCCACAAAGTTTTTATGTTTTCAGTTAAATCTTTTAAAAGTTGTTTGAGGGGCGCCTGGGTGGCTTAGTCGGTTTAGCGTCTGACTTTCGCTTGGGTCATGATCTCGCGGTTCGTGGGTTCGAGCCCCGCGAGCCTGGAGCCTGTTTCAATCTGTGACTCCCTCTCTCTGACCCTCCCCTGCTCGCGCTGTCTCTCTCTCTCTCTCTCTCTCTCCTAGAAATAAATAAAACATTTAAAAAAATAAAATAAAAAATAAAAGTTGTTTGAGAGATACTTTTCCAAACAGGCCAATATTCTTGAGACCCTGAGAGCTCTGAACAAAGTGTCTAGTTCAATAAACTTGTAATCTTCCAGGGTGAATCACAGAGCCCAAAGGCTTTTGTGGGGGAATACATGTTTTCCTCTAAAAATGAAAAATTAGCTAACAATGTGCAAGAATTGTTCACAGTTATACACATGTAAGTGTTCATTTCTATACATCTCCTTCTGCTACAAAGGATTCTTTCCTTCAGACAGACAATTCTCTGTCTTCTGGCCTTTAGCAACACAGGTTTACTCAGGGAAGAGGTGCTCCCTTTTGGTCTATTTCTAGTTATGGAGTTAAGGTTTGGGCTATGGAGGAGTTTCTTTCAGTAAAATAGACTTCCCCTAGGAAGGAGTCTTTAGTGTACTTTTGAGAATATCTCTGTTGTGGAAGAGTACTTCCTTTAAAAGGCACTCTGGGTGTTTTAAATCCATCATTTATAGAATGTGTCTTCCTGAGGATTCAGGAAATTTAGCAATTTTGCATTGATGAATCTGATGGGAGAGTCCCTGGTACCTCTGAGATGGATGGCTTGTGTATACTCACCAAAGAGTGATATTAACATGACCTCAGAGGCAGAGGAAGAGAAGGGACTTAACAGTGGTGGTACTTTACATGATGGAAACATCTGGTTAGATGATGGAAGATATCTGAGGTTATTCAATAACTTGGGCTATCCAAGTATTTATTGTTTAGGACCTGTTTTGGATTATATCTGGCAATCCTATGCTAGATTGAATTATTCCACTCAAAATGCCAGTAGCATTTCATTGAAAAATCTTGAAAGATTTTTTAAAAAATATTTTTACATTTATTTATTTTTGAGAGACAGAAAGAGACAGAACACAAGTGGGGGAGGAGCTGAGAATGAGACACAGAACCCAAAACAGGCTCCAGGCTCTGAGCTGTCAGCACAGAGCCCGAAATGGGGCTCAAACTCACAAACTGTGAGATCATGACCTGAGCCAAAGCTGGATGCCCAACCGACTGAGCCACCCAGGCACCCTGAAGAATCCTGAAACATCTTGGGTTCTATAAGGACAAGTGAAAATTAAAAACAAGAAGCTTAGTTTTCCCTATTGGAAATAAAGGAAGAGATTTCCCTCTGTTCCTTTTTCTTTGTGTATTTACTTCAGAAAAGTGTAACATTAAGTACTTTCTCCTCTCTTTGAAATGTATATAAATCCTTTGGAGGATGAGATAAAACTTCTGTCAGCCTTATGAACCAAGAATCTTTTTCAAGGACTTAGGAAAAGGAGCCATCTATTTGAAATATAACATCAAGAGAGATAGCACTCCTCTCTTATAGTTTCTGTGGAGATAGGTGCTTAACTTTGGGTGTTTTGCTCAAAGTTGCAACAACTTTCTCCTTTGGAGAAAGCCAATTAGCTAACACAGATGGTCACCTCAATTACTAAACAAATTTAGGATGAACTATGTGTGAAAAATGGTACTGTCAAATTCTCTTACTTGAGGGCTTGTTATTATTTTGAAAACATGTACATAATGAGTTCTATCTGCTTAGCTCTGTGAAAGAGTGAGATTTCTTCCTGTTTTTGCAATCTCTTAATGGAATGCTTGTGATATGTATCACATTCTGGTTTAATGCCATCAATGTGCTTTCTTTCTCTATTACCTTTGCAAAGAGGATAGAAAACAGAAGATTTAGTTTTTTAATTATATTTTCCCAATAGCTTCTATGGCAAAGGGAAAACTAGAGTGCACTTAGCATTCTTATTATGTGTCTAGGGAAGTAACATATGTGGGTTGCTGAGGTTTATTTGGTCACTCTTTTTTCCACTGATCAAGGTGTTTTTACAATACTACTATATTCCATTTTTAAATGTTTATTTATTTTGGAGAGAGAGAAAGAGAGAGAGTGAGCGAGCGCAAGCAGGAGGAGGGGTAGAGAGAGAGGGAGACACAGAATACCGCAGCAGGCTCAAGGCTCGGAGCTGTCAGCACAGAGCCCAACGTGGGGCTCGAACTCACAGACAGAGATATCATGAGCTGAGATGAAGTTGAATGCTTAACTGACTGAGCCACCGAGGTGCCCAGTGATACCTTTTACTAAAGCAAAAATTTTGTATGGTGGAATAGGTGGGTTCACCATGAAGAAAGACAATGAATTCAATTAAACATTTATTTTTAACAAACAGACTATAATTCTGGGAAAAAATTTAAAAGCATAATAGAAGAATATACAGTGAAAGTAAACTTCAATTCCATACTCGGCCTCCAGGGTCTTAATTTCCCTCCCCACAATCAACCACTATCATCAGTTTTTGTGATGCCAGTTACTTATCACACACTAATTTTCTCTTTCTTCTTTATCAGTGGAACCTTAATTTTTTTGGAGAGCTCTATAAACATATTTTTCTAGACTTCTTTCAAATAGAAGTGGCTACGTGACTAAATTCTCATAATGACGCTAAGTAGAAGCTATTGAATTGGATTTATGAGAAAGTTCTTTAAAACAGCTTTTGCTTTTCTTTTATTCCTCCTTTGTTTCTAGTTGGCCTGGAATGTGGATGTGATGACTAGATGTCTAGTAGCCATCTTGGTCAAGAAAGCAACCACAAGAATGGAAACCATTCACTGATGCTGCCAGACCAGAAAGTGAGAGTATGTGAGGTGTCTGAGGGCTATGGACTCACCAGACCAGTCCTACACTACTTCCTTCCTGACATCTTTGATGCGAAAGAAATCTAAACCCGCATCTTGTTTAGAAATTTCTCTTTGCAACCAAACCTAATCCTAATTGATTTAGGATTCTTCATTGAATTTCCTTTTGAACAAATTAAATATGAGGACAGCCAGCTGTAGATATCAAGTGTGTAGTTAACACATGCTTTGTAAGTTATTCAAGTGCCAAGACAAAGTGGATGCTTGCTCAAAAAATATTTATTTATTGAGCTGAAGAAAGAGGTCTGGAGGTAACATTTTTTTGAATGATTGGCAAATGCGTGGTGGTTGAAGAACAACTCCTCTTAATGGAGATTATGTAGAGTAAAAAGATAAAGACATAACGACTAAGATACAGACATTTAGTAAGACATATTGAGTTTTCTTGTTCTTTCACATTATCTGTATCTCCATTTATTCAAGCCTTCTTTAATATCTCTGATAATTTTATAATTTTATCTGTACTGGTCTTACAAATTTATTGTTACGTTATGCCTAAGTACATTGTAATTTTTATTATTATGAGTTAAATTTTTGAAAAAATTAAATTCCTTTTTTATTAAAAAATGTTTTAAATGTTTATTTATTTTTGAGAGAGAGAGAGACAGAGACAGAGACAGAGACAGAACATGAGCTGGAGAGGGACAGAGAGAGAGGGAAACACAGAATCGGAAGCAGGCTCCAGGCTCTGAGCTGTGAGCACAGAGCCAGATGCAGGGCTTGAATCCATGAACTGTTAGATCATGACCTGAACTGAAGCTGGACACCCAACCAATTGAGCCACCCAGGCACCCCGGGGAGTTTTGTTCATTTTAGAGCATGGCTATATATTTATTATCGTATTACTGTATCTTTTATAATATTTCTGGGAACGTGATTCAGGAAGGGAAGGCTGAGGTTTGTGTTAATTTATAAATGTTGACAACTGACAGTCAGCATGAGCATGGTGAATGTTTATAAGAATTTAATGAAGTTTGGAGGATTTAATTTAAGCCTTTATAAGCTTGATAAATTTTAAAACTTTATTAACTTTATCGAATATAAAAACATAAACCTTTTTTTGTTAAATACTTGTTTTCTATATGAACTTTGTGTAATATATCAACTGTTTTAAAAACAATGTATTTGGGGTCATAGGGGAGTTCTATTGTTAGTTTCCTTAGGAACCTCCACACTGTTTTCCAGAGGGGCTGTACCAGTTTACATTCCCACCAACAGTGTAGGAGGGTGCCCGTTTCTCCACATCCTCGCCAGCATCTAGAGTTCTCTGATTGGCTCATTTTAGCCACTCTGACTGGCGTGAGGTGGTATCTCAGTGTGGTTTTGATTTGTATTTCCCTGATGAGGAGCGATGCTGAGCATCGTTTCATGTGTCTGTTGGCCATCTGGATGTCCTCTTGGAGAAGTGTCTGTTCATATCTTCTGCCCATTTCTTCACTGGGTTGTTTGTTTCTCGGGCGTGTAGTTTGGTGAGTTCCTTGTAGATTCTGGATATCAACCCTTTATCTGATATGTCATTTGCAACTATCTTCTCCCCTATGACCCAGCAATAGCACTGCTAGGAATTTACGCAAGGGATACAGAAATGCTGATGCATAGGAGCACATGTACCCCAATGTTCATAGCAGCATTCTCCACAATAGCTAAAACATGGAAAGAGCCTAAGTGTCCATCAACAGATGAATGGATCAAGAAGATGTGGTTTATCTATACCATGGAGTACTACATGACAATGAGAAAGAATGAAATCTGGCCATGTGTAGCAACATGGATGGACCTTGAGGGCGTTATGCTGAGCGAAATAAGTCAGGCAGAAAAGGACAAATATCATATGTGTGCACGTATAGGAGGATTAGGAGGAACTTAACAGAGGACCAAGGGGGAGAAGAAGGGCGGAAATGGTGGGGGAAAGGGAGAGAGGCAAACCATGAGAGACTCTTGAATGCTGACAAAAACTGAGGAGTGGTGGATGTGGGGGGGAGGAGGGGTGGGCATGGAGGAGGACATTTGTGGGGATGAGCACTGGGTGTTATGTGGAAACTAATTTGACAATAAACTGTAAAAAAAAAATTAAAGAAAAAAAACAATGTATTTTGAGCAGCTATTGATATAAAAATTCAATATGTATTATGTAATTTTTTCTTAATCAAAACTTTGGAGTTTTAAAAAGTAGATAGATTTCTTAATTATGTTATTCTTTTCAAAAAAATGGTGTCTTTCAAATGGCTGAGTTTTCATTTTTCCCATACTATGGTGAATATAAACTAAATAATAGTAATTTGTTGGAAGTTGTTGAGATTTCATTTGTGTCTAGCACTTTATCAGTTGTAAATGTTTCTTTCACTGGTGTTTGAGAAAGGATGAGTGTTAAGTCAAGTTTATTGAATGTTAATAACTTTCTCCATAGTAACTATGTTTTTGTCTGCTTGATATTTTTAGATGTTAAGATCTGTTCTACTACTAGTGAATTTCTCAAATTCTCCTATAAGTTCTATCAGTTTTACTATGCTTCTATTGAAGTTGTGTTATTTGGTATGCAAATATTCATGATATATATTAATCTCAAGTTTGAAAATTTTATTACTGTAAATTTCCAGTATTGTTTTCCTTGATTCTGTCTTGTTTGATTTTAAAATTCTTTGCCAATCTTTTTATGTTAACATTTTTGTGTCATATCATTTCTTGTCCCTTTATTTTTTAACTTTTCTGTATGGTTTCTTATTTATAAGGAGAACTTGCCTTAGTTTTAAAATTTTTTATCTAACGTATTATAATAAGAAAGTTTATCCATTTATATTTATTTTCATTGCTGCTATGTTTGTAGTCATTTAAACCATTTTATGTTTTACACTTGTATATTTTTCTTATTTTTCTATCCCGACCTTAAGCAGAATAATTAAGTTTTCCTTGTTCTTCTTTTTCCTCTACTGGATATATATCATACTAAATATACATTTTTCCCTCAAAATATTTACACTAAAACCTTCATCATGTTTAAGTTTAACATGTTTTACTTCCTTTTATATTTCACTTCTACTTCCTTTCTGTCTACCACTTGGGCTTTTAGATACAGATTTTTTTTTTAAAAAGATCAATGAATTTTGATACTTAATAATGTTTTACTCATTTTTCTTCATTATTTATTGTATTCTATTATTATTCTTAGAGTCATTTTTCTTCTTGTTATAAAACATTTTCTAGTAACTTTCCTAAAGAAAAATAATGAGTATTAAATGCTACTTCAATGTATGAAAATGTCTGTGTTTTATTTTGAACAAAATATAGAGGTCTGAGTTTATAGACATGGTAGACTGAAAAAATGGCCCTCATTCTTTATTCAGCCCTGTATCTATGGCTTGTTTCTGGGCTTGAGTCACATGACTTGCTTTGGCAAACAGAATGTTAGTAAATACAACACAAGCAGAGTATTGAAAGGGCCTTGTTTTATTGCTCTTCTATTCAGCCATTGTCTGGAACCAACTTAGTCCAATTACTCCATATGAAGCCATCCTAGATTAGCCATACATAAGGATAAGCCCACTGAGACCAGAAAAATCACTGAGCAGAGTTCAGCCTAATAGGCCAGTTCGCAGGCTGATGAGCAAAATAAATTGGTATTATTTCAAGGCTCTGTTTTGGAGTGACATTTTTGTGACAGTAGATGACTGATACAATAGGTATCTTTGTCACTTGGAAGATACTGTTACATTTTAAATCTAGTATAGCTGTGGATAAGTGTAATAGAAATTTGACTGTTTTTCTTTCATAGATTAGCAATCTGTAGATAAAAACTTTCTGGACTTATCCTTTGCCAAGCTGTTCAGAGGTATATAATACACATACACACACACACACACACACACACACACGTATATACACATTCACACTATATCTGTATCTATAAAACACACAATGCTATCAAACCTGAAATCAATTACAGGAAGAAGTCTGGAAAATCTCCAAAAACATGGAGGTTAAAAAACACCCTGCTAAAGAACAAATGGGCCAATCAGGCAATTAGAGAAGAAATTTTAAAATATATGGAGGGGCGCCTGGGTGGCTTAGTCGGTTAAGCGTCCGACTTTCGCTTAGGTCATGATCTCGCGGTTCGTGGGTTCGAGGCCTGCGTCGGGCTCTGTGCTGACTGCCAGCTCAGAGCCTGGAGCCTGTTTCAGTCTGTGACTCCCTCTCTCTCTGACCCTCCCCTGCTCACGCTGTCTCTCTCTCTCTCCTAAAAATAAATAAAACATTAAAATAAAATAAAATAAAATATATGGAAACAAATGAAAATGAAAATACAACAATCCAAATTCTGTGGGATACAGCAAAGGCAGTCCTAAGAGGAAAGTATATTGCACTCCAGGCCTATTTCAAGAAATTAGAAAAAGTGCATCCAAAATTCAACAGTGCAATTAAAGGAACTAGAGAGAGAGCAACAGAGCACCCCAAAACGAGTAGGAGAAAAGAAATAATAAAAATCAGGGCAGAAATAAACAATACAGAAACCAAAAAATAAATAGTTGAATAGATCAACGAAACCAAGAGTTGGTTTTTTGAAAAAGTAAACAAAGTTTACAAAGTTGACAAACCTCTAGCCAGTCTTCTCAAAAAGAAAAGAGAGAGCACTCAAATGAAAAAAGGTATGAATGAAAAATGACTTATTACAACCAACCCCTCAGAAATACAAGCAATTATCAGGGAATACTAGGAAAAATTATATGTCAACAAACTGGACAACTTAGAAGAAAGAAAAGGACAAATTCCTAAACACACACTCACTACCAAAATTCACATGAGAAGAGATAGAAAATTGAACAGACCCTTAACTAGTGAGGAAATTGAATCATTTATCAAAAATCTCCCAACAAATAAGAGCCCTGGGCCAGATGACTTCTCACTTTTCGCAGACAACATGATATTCTACATAAAAAACCCGACAGACTCCACCAGAAGCCTACTAGATCTGATCCATGAATTTAGCAAAGTTGCAGGGTACAAAATCAACGTACAGAAATCGGTTGCATTTTTATACACTGATAATGAAGCAACAGAAAGAGAAATCAAGAAACTGATCCCATTCACAATTGCAACAAAACCCATAAAATACCTAGGAATAAACCCAACCAAGGATACAAGAGATCAGTATGATGAAAACTATAGAAAACTTATGAAGGAAATTGAAGAAGACACGAAGAAATGGAAAAATATTCCATGCTCATGGATTGGAAGAATATAGTTAAAATGCCATGACTACCCAAAGCAATCTACACATTCAATACAATCCCAATCAAAACTGCACCAGCATTTTTCTCAAAACTAGAACAAATTATCCTAATTTGTATGGAACCACAAAAGACACCGAATAGCCAAAGTAATATTGAAGAAGAAAACCAAAACGGGAGACCATCCCAGAGTTTAGCCTCCACTACAAAGCTGTAATCGTCAGGACAGTATGGTATTGGCACAAAAACAGACACATAGACTGATGGAATACAATAGAGAACTCAGAATTGGACCCACAAATGTATGGCCAACTAATCTTTGACAAAGTGGGAAAGAGTATCCAACGGAAAAAAGACAGCCTCTTTAACAGATGGTGTTGGGAGAACTGGACAGCAACATGCAGAAGAATGAAACTAAATTATTTTCTCACACCATACACCAAAATAAACTCAAAATGGGTAAAGGACCTGAATGTGAGACAGGAAACTATCAAAACCCTAGAAGAGAAAGCAGGAAAAAACCCTTCTTCACCTCAACTGCAGCAATTTCTTAGTTGACACATCCCCAAAGGCAAGGGAATCAAGAGCAAAAATGAACTATTGGGACCTCATCAAGATACAAAACTTCTGCATGGCAAAGGAAACAATCAATAAAACTAATAGGCAACTGACGGAATGGGAAAAGAGTTGCAAATGACATATCAGATAAAAGGCTAGTATCCAAAATCTATAAGGAACTCATCAAACTCCACACCTGGAAAACAAATAATCCAGCGAAGAAATGGTCAGAAGACATGAACAGACACTTCTCCAAAGAGGACATCCAGATGGCCAACAGACACATTAAATGATGCTCAGCATCTCTCATCATCAGAGAAATGCAAATCAAAACCACACTGAGATACCACCTCATGCCTGTCACAGTGACTAAATTGAGCAAATCAGGAGACTATAGATGCTGTTGAGGATGTGGAGAAACGGGCACCCTCCTACACTGTTGGTGGGAATGTAAGCTGGTGCAACTCCTCTGGAAAACAGTATGGAGGTTCCTCAAAAAATTAACAGTAGAACTCCCCTATGACCCAGCAATAGCACTGCTAGGAATTTACCCAAGGGATACAGGAGTGCTGATGCATAGGGCACATGTGCCCCAATGTTCATAGCAGCACTCTCCACAATAGCTAAAACATGGAAAGAGCCTAAGTGTCCATCCACAGATGAATGGATCCAGAAGATGTGGTTTATCTATACCATGGAATACTACATGACCATGAGAAACAATGAAATCTGGCCATGTGTAGCCACATGGATGGACCTTGAGGGTGTTATGCTGAGCGAAATAAGTCAGGCAGAGAAGGACAGCTACCATATGTTTGCATATATACGTGGATTAGGAGGAAGCTAATGGAGGACCATGAGGGAGAAGAAGGGGAGAAATAAATGGGGAGAGGGAGGGAGGCAAACCATGAGAGACTCTTGAATGCTCAGAACAAACTGAGGGCTAATGGGGGTGGTGGAGAGGAAAAGGGGGGTGATGGGCATGGAGGAGGGCACTTGTTGGGATGAGCACTGGGTGTTATATGTAAATCAACTTGACAATATACTATTTAAGAAAAAAATTTCTTCACCAAAAGAATAAATAAATAAAACTACTATTTTCACTGGATATATTTTAAGTATGTTAATGCAAAGAAAAATATATGCAAGAATACTGGGATACAGATTGAGAAAAGGGGAATATTATTTTTAACTCAGCGCTTCTGACTTGTACTGAGTGAGCAGTCAAGATGGAACCGGAATTGCTGAGAGTTAGGGCAGTGGCAGAGCACTGAAATCTACCGCTGTAATAAAAAAGTCCTAGACTGGCATCAAGATCTGAGTTCACGGGATTGTATGCTTATTGGCTTCGGATATCTGCCTGTAGGGTTACCATTTGAGGGCTGACAAAGCCTAGAACCCAAAAACCCATTTTTCTAAGCCTCTACCCAGAGCTCCCAAATCTTTAATAATAGGAAGGGGTTGCTAATGTTAAGAGAAATTCTCCCCAGTGCTTTCTCAGGAGAAATCTTCAAGAACAAATGTAAGGATGATCATTCCAGAGAGCAAAACTAAGATCGTTTTTTTGTTTGGTGGTCCTTATTTGTAGCTTTGTTTTCTCTGCTAAGTCAATTACTAGCTCTGTACCCACTTTCTGTCCTCAAGAACTTTTTGACATTCTAAGCAATTCAAAGAACTAGTTACCAGAATTACTAGAATATGTGTTCCCTCAAAAGGACAAATGAATCATAGAGTATTTAAAAATTAAACAACAAACAAAGCAAAATGGTATCTTAGTTTCTGCCTCTTGTTAAAAAGTTGAATTCATTTTTTTTGCTCTTTCTTTTATTTTATTGGGGTTTACCTCTATATCCATATCTCTGTACATCTGTTCTACTGAAGTTCTAGGAGTAAGAAAAAGCTGTAGTATACCACATAACTCACCAACACTCATAGCTAGTGACCAGGTGAGCACTGACTATGATGCCACTGGTGTGATGGGGGAAGAGGAATAAAGCGAGAGAGACCATATCAAAGAATCCAAAAATCATGACAAAACTGATAAATCTCAGGTGGCAATATACACATATTTAGGCATGCAGAAGAAAAAAAAAAAAAAAGAAACGGCCCCAGAGTGGAAAATGGCAGTAACTGGGAGTGGCCTGTGGTGGTAAGTATAACTGCTCTTTCCGGGTGTATCTTTTGGTAGTATTTGATTTTTGAAAACCATGTACACCTATAAAACATTTGTAACTAATTTTGAAAATAAAAACTGTATCCTTGATATTATTCTATTGTTTATAAATGGAAAGCTATTTTCAAAGATATAACAGAGAGGAATATAGAGGAACTATAGAATTAGTCTCTGAGTCCTTTCATGAAGATGGTGTCAAAAGCAGAGAAGGAAGCCCCTGCCCCTTCTCTGCCCACTGACTCTGGGTTATAATAAATGCAAGGAAAGAAGAGAAAAACCCACAAAAATCTAAAATGAAACCTTTAGATTTAAGCACTCAGTCTTTTGAAATAACTAAAAACCAAGAATACTGTATCTGTACTATTTCTAACTTATGTTCATATTATCACTCTGAAATCTTCCAGATATTACTATTAGACCTAGACTATTGTTTGTTATAGTAAGCATTCTATATGAACTTCTATGAGTTAATCTCTAAATAATTTGAAACAATCACGCTATATTGCCTGTGACAATGATAATTTGGTTGTGTAACAGTTCAATTTCTTAAGAGTGTTTACACAGGTGCAAGTAACTCCAACTTCACTAGGGGAGAGTATAAAATAAAAATTTAATACCTTGAGACCATTCTTTTAAAAAAAAATTTTTTTTAATGTTTTATTTATTTCTGAGAGAGAGAGACAGCATGAACACGGGAGGGTCAGAGAGAGAGGGAGACACAGAAACCGAAACAGGCTCTAGGCTCTGAGCTAGCTGTCAGCACAGAGCCCTACTTGGTGCTCGAACCCACAAACTATGGGATCATGACCTGAGTCAAAGTCGGACGCTTAACCGACTGAGCCACCCAGGCGCCCCTCGAGAGTGTTCTTAAAATCTTATCTGCTCCTATTCTAAGCCTCTAGACAGAGGCCATTATTCCTATTTTGCTTCTAAAGGAACTGATGCCTTGAGTAGTAAAACAGCTTGTTTCCACTCTTACAACTATTAATAGAGAGAGAAGGGAGAAATGAGAGCCTTACAGTCTTCCAGTAAAATATACTCATCATCATTGCGCAGTACTTTAGATTAGAAGGGATTTTTTTTTTCCATTGGAAGGGGTCTAGGGGCTCTCCTTTTATTATTGACAGAGGTTTCTCTAAAGGGAGTGTGACATCCCTCCCCTGTGGGACCACTGACCAACCTGTGCATCGTCCTTTCAAGTATCCTTTCAGAAGAAGAGGGTACTTGCCGATGGCTTGTTGATCATAGAGGACATTGAACTTGTTCACAAACTGGTTCATGGTGTTGCATGTTTTGGTGATGGTGCCAAGGTAGGCCATGAGTCCCATGTCACTGAAAAGCAAATAATCCTAGGTAAGCATGCAGGTATCTGTTTCTCCATCCCTTCAAAGTCAGAATACTATAGTTATTGCTGTCCCTTTCCCAAAATCAAAGAGGAAAGAGAAATTTATACTCTTTAGTAGAAATGGTTTCTTTCAAAGTGAGCATTTCATAATTTTCAATCTCCTGCTGATATTTACTGATCTGGTAGCAAGAGGAAAAGAGTAAGACAAGAATGGGTTCAATTTTCAGATGACTTGACACAATTCCTGTAACTCTTCTCTCAATCTCTCTCTCTCTTAAAGTTTATTTATTTTGAGAGAGAATGCAGGAGCAGGGGAGAGGCAGAGAGCACAGGAAAGAGAGAGAATTACAAGCAGGCTCTGCACATTCTAATATACATGTGTTTTTTTTTTTTTTAATTTTTAATGTTTTATTTATTTCTAGGCAAGAGAGAGAGACAGTGTGAGCAGGGGAGGGTCAGAGAGAGAGGGAGACACAGACTCTGAAACAGGCTCCAGGCTCTGAGCTGGCAGTCAGCACAGAGCCCGACGCGGGGCTCGAACCCACGAACCGCGAAATCATGACCCAAACGAAAGTCGGACGCTTAACCGACTAAGCCACCCAGGGGCCCCATATACATGTGTTTTTAATAGTCGATTTAATAGACACTATTTACAAAATGCTCTGGAGGGCAAGTTAATCGACTCCTTATCTCATCATACATCTTTGCAAATCCACTGGTAAAGACCAAATTTTAAATTTTTTTAATGTTTTTATTTATTTCTAGGAGAGAGAGAGAGACAGCACGAGCAGGGGAGGGTTACAAGCAGGCTCTGCACATTCTAATATACATGAATTTTTAATGTTTTATTTATTTCTAGGAGAGAGAGAGACAGCGTGAGCACAGGAGGGTCAGAGAGAGAGGGAGTCACAGACTGAAACAGGCTCCAGGCTCTGAGCTGGCAGTCAGCACAGAGCCCGACGCGGGGCTCGAAACCCACGAACCGCGAGATCATGACCTAAGCGAAAGTCGGACGCTTAACCGACTAAGCCACCCAGGCGCCCCGTTAAAGACCAAATTTTAATATACTATTTCATTTTGGTTCTTGTTCTCTAACATAAAAATTCAGTTCAATAAGAAAAATGTAATGCAGGGGCGCCTGAGTGGCTCAGTTGGTTGAGCAACCGACTTTCGCTCAGGTCATGATCTTACAGTTCATGGATTCGAGCCCCGCATCAGGCTCTGTGCTGAATGCTTGCTCATAGCCTGGAGCCTGTTTCAGATTCTGTGTCTACTTCTCTCTCTACCTCTCCCTAGGTCCTGCTCTGTCTCACTCTGTCTCTCAAAAATAAATAAAAAAAAGAAAAAGATAATACAGTCCAAGATTTGGGGAGGAGTAACACCCAGTTTCACTAAGCTTATTTACAAATGAAGAAATCTATGTAGATTTCAGTTCCATTCTGCATTACGGTACCCTTGGGAAATCTGCTTGAAAAGTCCTGCTCCATTAGGCACTGTTTTTTTTTTATATGTGCCAATATTTTTCATACTTGTTTTCATCTGTAATGGACAGAGCCCAAATAGAGTTATTAATATCTTTGTGAGATGTTTTTTCATAAATGTTAAAGACTAACAAATTGGCGAGTGGATGATTTCATATCGCCATGGTAAATCAGCACTTAGCTCTCCACGTCACTACCTCAACACTGCTGGCACCCACAAGCATTCCCAAAAATCTATTTCGAGTATTCCTCACATTTTGGCTTTGGTTAGGTTGCAAGAGTGTTGCTTATGGATGTAAGAAAATATTTTAAGATTAGTTCTTTCCTGTCATGGCCTACTATAGTATTTCTCAAACTAGAATCCCAGACAGCTGTGATCCACAGATATTCTCTACAAGAATTTTAAAAGATTTGTATTTTCTCTTGATGAAAATCTTATTAAATTCTTTTATTTTATTTAAAAAAATTTTTAATGTTTATTTTTGGGAGACAGAGAAGAAAAGTGTGAGCAGGGTAGAGGTAGAGAGAGAGGGAGACACAGAATCCGAAGCAGGCTCCAGGCTGAGTCATCAGCACAGAGCCTGATGCAGGGCTCGAACCCAAGAATTGGGAGATCATGATCTGAGCCGAAGTCAGATGCTGAACCGATGGAGCCACCCAGGCACCCCAATGAAAATCTTAAAAAAACATATTTGGACTTGTTTGCATGCCTACCTTATAACCAAATGTGGCGATTTCAGTTTTCAGGTTTGGTTTTGTGTTGATCATGGGATCATCTTAAGTAATGTTGCTTATTTTAGTTTTTTTAATATTTTATTTTTACATATTCTCCCCACCTATTATGGGGCTCGAAGATCCCACTTCAAGATCAAGAGTCACATGCTCTTCTAACTGAGCCAGCTGTTTTATGTGATGTTTAAGTTTTAGTAGGGGAATAGGCTCTTTGATCACTAGACTCACTGAATGCATTCTGAAGATGAAGGAATTCACGAGTTTGGGATACACTGTGTTTAGATGAGGACACAGCTATCGCTTCTGTATAGACGAGTCCTCCTTTGGAGATAAGTCTGTGAACTGATAAATATATATATAAACACACAAATTTATATATTTTTTAAATATATATTTTTTAAAAAGTCATTTATTTAATTTGTTTTAGTAGGCTCCACATCCAACATAGGGCCCGAACTCAAGACCCAGAGACCAAGAGTTGCACGCTCTACCAAATGAGCAAGCCAGATGCCCCAATAAATATTTGATCATACTTTTTTGGGGGTGTCATGTTTTCTAAAAATTTTCTCAAAGAAGTATTTTCGTTAGGCCATGTGAAACAACCTTGATTAGAAGTGAGCGTATCCACATGCAAAGAATGAAAATAGACCTTTATCATACATCATATATAAATATCAACTCCAAATGGGTTTGAGAGTTAAATATAAGATTTGAAACTATGAAACTCCTGGAAGAAAATATAGGGGAAAAACTTCATGATATTGGTCCTGCAGCGATTATGCAGATATGACACCAAAAGTATAGGCAATAAAAGCATAAATCAATAAGTGGGACTACATCAAACTAAAAAAGTTTCCGCAAAGCAAAGAAACAATCAATGGAGTAAAAAGGCCAACATATGGAATGAGAGAAAAAATATATAAGCCATGTATATGATAAGGGATTAATCTCAAAAATATATAAGATATCCCTAATTTCAATAAAAAAAAAACTTATAACCTGGTTAAAAAATGGGCTAAGAACTTGGATATTTCTTCAAAGAAGGTTATATAAATGGTTAATAGGTATATGAAAAAAAGCTTATTGTCATTAGTCATCAGGGAAATTGAAATCAAAACCATAATAAGATATCACCTCACATCTGTTAGGATGGCTGTTAAAAAAAAAAAAAGACAACAAGTGTCGGTAAGGATATGGAGAAAAGGGAATCCTTGCACACTGCTGGGAGAAATGTAAATGATGTAGCCAATATGGAACACAAAAATTAAAAAACAGAACTATCATATAATCCAGTAACCCCATTTCTGGGTATTTACTTAAAAGAATTGAAATCAGGGTATTGAAGAGATATTAATACTCCCTTGTTCATCACAGCACTATTCACAATAGCAAAGATGTGGAAACAACCTAAATGCCCATTGGATAAAGAAAATGTGGTACATACAGACAATAGAATACTATATAGCCTTAAAAAAGAAGGAAATTTTGTACTATGTGACAATCTGGATGAACCTTGAGGACATTTTGCTAAGTAAAACAAGCTAGTCATATATAAATACGACATGACTTGACTTACATGGGGTATCTAAAGTAGTCAACGTTTTGAAATCAAAGCATGTAATGGTGGTTCTAGGGACTGGAGAAATGGGGAAATGGAAAGTTGCTTATCAGTGGGCATAAAATTTCAGTTAAGCTGCAGGATAAATAAGCTCTGGAGATCTGTCGTACCACATTGTACTTGAAAGCAACAATAATGCACTGTGCACTTAAACATTTATGAAGAGAGCAGATATCATATTAGCTATTCTTTCCACAATAAAATAAAATTTAAAAAATTAAAAACATCCAAATCATCAAAATAACGAGTCTCCATTCTCAGCTGACACTACTCCTCTCCACTATGTTATATCTTCTGCCTTCAAAAACCTACCCGTGGTTAAAGACTACCTTTTGCTCCTAATGTTTCTAAACGACTCTGAGTAAGTGATCTCTCCATCACATAGTTCTATAATCATTTTCTTTCTTTTTTTATTGTTTAGTTATTTTATTGTTTAGTTATTTATTTTGAGAGAGGGAGAGAGAGAGAGAGAGAGAGAGAGAGAGAGAGAGCACAAGCAGGGGAGGGGCAGAGAAAGAGAGAATCTTTTTTTTTAATGTTTATTTATTTTTGAGAGACAGTGTGAGTGGGGAAGGGGCAGAGAGAGGGGAAGACACAGAACTCAAAGCAGACCCCAGGCTCTGAGCTGACAGCAAAGGGCCCCAACATGGGCTGGAACTAACTGACTGCAAGATCATGACTTGAGCTGAAGTTGAATGCTTAAGCAATTGAGCCACCCAGGTGCCCCAGAAAGAGAAAGAATCTTTAGCCTGCTTCTTGTTCAGCATGGAGCCGCACATGGAGCTTGAGCCCATGAACCGTGAGATCATGATTTGAGCTGAAATCTAATCAGATGCTTAACCAACTGAGCTACCCAGGTGTCTCTGTAATCATTTTCTTATTATCCTGAATTACATCTCTTTTGAAATTCAAGTGTAGTCTACTAACTTGTCACCACCGTAATGGTAATGATTCAAGTTCTACCTGTGGTGTATATTTGCAGGTATCACAGCCAGAAAAGATTCATTAAATTATTTGCTGAGGATACCTTAATAATGCTTGTTTAGTCTACTGGTAAATTATTGCAGCTCCCATTCAAGCCCCAAGAGAGCGACAGACTTACCCAAAGGCCAGAAGCCAACCTGTAAGACTACACGCTCAGCTCCCGGTCAGGCAGAACTCTTTCAAGGATATCAAATTCCTGGAAATGAGGAGGAATGAGGAGTCAAACCATCTTTACTACAACAGTTAACATTTACTGCCACCCTCTGATGTTGAGACAATGAGGATAATGTTTTGGGTATAATCAAATCTAACACTCACAGCAACCTAAGAAGTAGTTAGTCTTATTACCTGAATCCATTCTGAATGATTCTAACTCCAAGATTTCCTACAGTTACCAGTCTGTGATGGACAGTTTTCCTTAGAACTGTGAATGTGTAGTGGAGAAAGGTTCAGATCAGCCTTACTTGTGAATTGCTATTTTTTTCCCAAGGCCTTTTTGTATCCTTCCTGCGAAGTTTCATTAGCTTCAAAGTTGGTAGTTCTTTTCCTTATTGAATTTACATTGATAAGGTACAAAGAGATAACGTCTTCAAAGCAACATCACATTGGAAAACATGATATTCAAAACTTTTACATTATTTATCTAATACTATCTTTTTCCTAGGCTGATAGAAATTGTACATTAACATATGTTCCTTATTTGAATTACACTCCATATTCATCATTTACTTAGGTCAAAATCATGGTGTTTTTGCTTTAATTAATACAAAGCACCATCTCTCAAGATACTCTTCTGTCAACATGATTAATATGCTTTTAAAAATTATTTAAAAAGTTTTAGCTACTTTATTGAGATATAACTGATATACATAAAGTTACACATATATAAATTAGGATATGATGAGTTTGGACATATGCAAACACCTGTGATACTATCATCACTATCATGTTACACATACCAAAACCTACCAAAGCTTCTTTGTAGCCCTTTGTTTTTGTTTTGATAATTAATATGCTTTTGTTTAGCATATAGAATTTCCTTAGAGATCAGTAATGACAAATAAAGGAAAATAAATATTTTCTCATTGTTAATAGCCCTTATAATCTAATCTATGTATTTGCCAGATACTTTACCATTTATTTGGGTTTCTATTTCATTTGCACATAGCTCTGCTATTATACATGTCAATTTAGACAATTTTGAAAATTAATCAAGTGTTTAAAGATACTCATTTAGGGGCACCTGGGTGACTCAGTTGAGCGTCTGACTTCAGCACGGGTCATCAGGTCATAATCTCTCAGTTTGTGGGTTTGAGACTCGTATTGGGCTCTGAGCTGACAACTTGGGCCTAGAGCCTGCTTCAGATTCTGTGTCTCAATCTCTCTCTGCCCCTCCCTCACTTATGCTCTGTCTCTCTCTGTCTCTCAAAAATAAATAAATAAATGTAAAACAATATTAATCAACAAAGATACTCATTTAACTTAGACATATAAAGGTTTTTCTACTGAGTGTTCACTGTAGAAGAAAAATACCTTTTATTCTTCCAACATTAAAAAATAATTTGTTTATTAAAAATAAATTATTATTTTTTTTTGCTGAGGTCACCTTAACAATGCTTATAATTTTGTGTCATTGAATTGCTAATCCTTTGTTATTTTTTAGTTAAACTATTTTTTAGTATTATTTTCCTTTTTAAAAAATTAATGTTTTCCATCAATAAATGGTGCAACTAAACAACATAGATAAAGCTAGAGAGTATAATGCTAAGTGAAATAAGTCAGAGAAAGAGAAATGCCATATGATTTCACTCATATGTGGAATTTAAGAAACAAAATAAATGAACAAAAGGGGGAATAAAAAAGGAGAGACAAACCAAGAAACAGATTCTTAACTATAGAGAAGAAACTGATGGTTACCAGAGGAGAGGGGTGCAGGGGGATGGGTAAAATAGGAGATGGGGGATTAAGAATACATTTATCATGCTGAGCACGAGGAATGTACAGGATTGCTGAATCAGTATATTGTACACCTGAAACTAATATAGCATATGTTAACAATATTGGAATTAAAATTAAAAACTTAATAAAAAGTAGGTAGCTCAACAATTATACTTAAAAAATTTATATTTGTTTCACCAAGTTTTAATTCAACAAATATTTCTTGAATATCCACTATATGCATGGTACTAAGGTAAATACGGGGACTTATTAACATTAGTGACAACAACCTATATTTGACATCTGGGAATTTTTGGTGACTGTATAATTCTCTCTTGTCTCACATTTTGGTGGGTTGGGGTCTCTCTCCTCATATTTAAAATGGAAGTGACTTAAAGATTAGCTTTTACCTTTAATCTTGTCTCTCTTTTCCTTGAATGGAACATTAGTAGGTATAGTAGGTTGAATAATGGCCTCCAAGACAACAGGTCCTACTCCTTGGAATGTGTCAATGTGACTTTACTTAGAAGAAAGGTCTTTTCAGATGTGATTAAATTAATGGCTTTGAGATGGGGAGATTATCCTGGATTATCTAGGTGGGCACTAAATGCCACCACATTTATTTCTAATAAAAGAGAGGGAATGGGAGATTTGCGCGCACACACACACACACACAGATTGAGAGAGAATGAGAGAGAGAGAGAGAGAGAGAGAGAGAGAGAGAGAGGAGTGATGAGGCCACAAATCAAGGAATGCCAGCAGCCACCAGAATCTGGAAGGTAAGTAACAGGGAAGGCAAGGAATACATTTTCCCCCCAAGTGTCCAGAGGGAGTGCCACACTACTGACACCTTGATTTAACCCAGTGGTATTGAGTTTTGGACTTTCAATCTCCAGAAATGGAAGAGAATAAATTTCTGTTGTTTTAAGTCATGTAGTTTGTGGCAATTTGTTACGGCAACTATAGGTAACTAATACAATAGGTAAATCAGTTAATGGTAAAGGGCAGGCTGTGGGGTAGCAGAGAAATGGCTTATAGCTGTGGAGGGCAACACACCTGATTTTGTCTTCTGGCTCTGCCATTTTCTAGAGAAGTTTCCTCAAACTCAATGAGTTCCAATGACTTTGTTGGTAAAAATGGGCCCAATAAACCCTCTCTATGTGGTTATCATAAACTCTTGACTTAACAATGCTTAGAATAGCATCTAGAAGGAAATGTGTTCAATTTAATCATCGTGTTCCTTTTATCATTGTCATCATTGATATTTGCAACATGCCAGCACCAAAAATCTGACTCATGTATAGAAACTGACAGAATAGAACCACAGACAGCCATGTGTAAATAATATATCAAAATGAATACCAGAATATTCTCCTCTCTGCTGGAGTACCCTTTTCCCCCCTCTCCTTTTTTCTCTCTCTCTCCCTGTCAATGAAGATGGATTTGATTAGTGTTAATTAAGATGAGTCACACTTTTGGGGCACCTGGTTGGCTCAGTTGGTTGAGCATTCCACTTTGGCTCAGGTCATGATCTCCGGGTCTGTGAATTCAAGCCTTGTGCTGGGCTCCGTGCTGACAGCTCAGAGTCCGGAGCCTGCTTCAGATTCTGTGTCTCCCTCTCTCTCTGCCCCTACCCTGCTTGCAACCTGTCTCTCTCTTTCTCTCAAAAATAAATAAAGATTTAAAAAAAATATGAGTCACACTTTTGTAAATCTTAGTCATTGGGCCAGAATAATTAATTTGGATTAAAAAAATTAAAGTATCCCCCTTCAAAAATTGGAAGTGGCTTCGGGTTCCTGGGTGGTTCAGTCGGTTAGTGTCAGACTCTTGATTTCAGGTCCGGTCTTGATCTCACAGCTTAAAACCCAGCCCCAGGTCCCGCTGACGGTTGTGGAGCCTGCTTGTAATTCTCTCTCTCTCTCTCTCTCTCTCTCTCTTCTTTCCCACTTGCATGTGCATGCTGTCTCTCTGAAGAAAAAAATAATTGCAAGCAGCTCAAAAGAAACCTGGGAACAGATGGCAACAGTAAAGTATGCAAAAGAAGATAATCCAGATGAACCCTGACCCTTCAGAGTGGGACCTGGTTTCGGTGCCTGAAAGACAATGTTATTCTCCCCATTTTATTCTCTGCTCAGGAAATACTCCTTCAGGGTATGGGTTTCTCAGCAATTACTTGTCACTTTGGAAATTATACTGAAACCTAATTCTGAATTAAATTTAGGTAACTTAAGTTAATGAATAAGGGCAGCAGAAGTAAAAGTACTATAAAAACTTGTTCCGCCACATCTGTAAAAACTTTATTAAAGGACACAAATGTATACATGAAAGTGGAGCTGTAATGAGTTTATGTTTCTGGATGGGAAGACTCACTACTCTAAATGTCAAGTCTTCTCAAAATTATATTCAATGCAACCACAATAAAAAAATGTAATAGGATTTTAATATGGAATTTTAAAAGCTAATGCTGAAGGTCATTGTTAAATGTTCAAGGACTGTCAAGGAAATTCTGAAAAATGGAAAAGAATGAGGAGGAATTAGCCCTATTAGATGTTAAAATGTACCACAAAGCCATAAATTTGTCTATGTGTAGACTATAGATGAAATGGGAAAAAAATACAAGTATATAGAAACATGTATGTGTATGGAGATCAGGTATGTGATAAGGGTGGCATACAGTGCTGAACTATTTAGCAAATGGCATTAAATTGCCACTTTAAAAGATCTGAATTGTCATAGATCTGAAAAAAAATGCAAAGATAGATTGTTAACATATCATACACAAAGATGAATTCTAGACAGTATGTATATAACAAAACTAAAAAAAAATACTGAAGGAAAACAGAAAAATATTTACAAAATTTTGGATTAGGAAAAGTTTCTCCTGGGGCACCTGGGTGGCTCAGTCAGCTAAGTCTTTGACTCTTGATTTTGGCTCAGGTCATGATCTCGTAGTTGTGAGATCAAGCCCCGCATTGGGCTCCTTGCTGACAGCCTGGAACCTGCTTCGGATTCTCTCTACTACTCCCTGGCTCACTCCCTCTCTCTCAAAATAAATAAACATAAAAAGAAAGTTTCTACTGAGTAATGCACAAAACCCTAAAACAACAAAGAAAGTAAATAAAACTAGTTATTTAAAATTTTTGAAAATTTATGTCAAAAGACTTAATAAACAAAGTTAAAGGCAAACAACAAACAGAGAACATATCTGTAACATTCCTGAGAAAAGTGACTATCCATATAGAATACTTCTATAAATGAATAAGAAAGCCAAGAACCCATCAAAAAAATGAATAATGAAGATTCTAAAGCATATGTGCGTGTTGATGGGAATGGTCCACCAGAGAGAGGGAAAAGACTATGAATGAGAGAGAGAAAGGAGACTGACCCAAGGTTTACCATTCTTTTATTCTTTTAACATTTATTTATTTTTGAGAGACAGAGAGACAGAGCATGAGCAAGGGAGAGGCAGAGAGAGAGGGAGACACAGAATCTGAAGCAGGCTCCAGGCTCTGAGCTTGGTCAGCACAGAGCCCAACGCAGGGCTCGAACCCAAGAACTGGGAAATCATGACCTGAGCCAAAGTTGGATGCTTAACCTACCGAGCCACCCAGGCACCCCCAAAGTTTACCATACTTAAAAAGGAAATAGGTAAGGTGTTCTACAAAATATAAGAACTGATCTTTGTTAGATGTAATGGGTAGAAAGATGGAAAAGCTGCTCTTGGTTGCAGAGTTAGTGTTTGCAGGATAAAGGAGTTGCCATCTTATGGCCTTAGATTTGTAATGATGTGCTGACAAAGTTATTAGCTGAGAATAGGGAGAAGGGCAGAAAGCTTAGTGGTATGAAGAGAGTCATAGAGGAAATACAATTGAGAAATATAATAAGATCTCAGGTAAATTTGAGAGGTCATAGGAGATTTGAGTAATGTGAAATGAAAAGAGTTTGCCCAGATGCATATATTTCCTAACTACTTCTATTTTTTGAAGTTTATTTATTTTGAGAGGGAGACAAAGAGAGCACAAGCAAGGCAGAGGAAGAGAAAACAGGAGAGAGAGAATCCCAAGCAGGCTCCCCATTCTCAGCACAGAGCCCTATGTGGGGTTTGAACTCATGAACCATGAGACCATGACCTGAGCCTAAATCAAGAATCGGCAGCTCAAATGACTGAGCCACTCAGGTGCCCTCTATTTTTTTTTGAGAGATAGAGAGGGCACAAGTGAGTGAGGGTCAAAGGGAGAGAGAGAGAGAGAGAGAGAGAACCCTAGGAGAAGAAGAGAGAGAAGAGGGGCTCACCTTAAATGAGGCTCACACTCACCCAAAGTGGGGCTCATGCTCACCTGATGCAGGGCTAGAGGTCACACAATGTGGGACTCTAAATCACAAACCTTGAGATCAGGATCTAAGCAGAGGTCAGATGCTTAATGGCAGAGCCACCCAGGCATCACTCCCCCCTATTTTTAAATGCTCAAGTGTAAAAAAGAGAAGATAGAGGGTTCACTAAACTAGACAACTAAAGAGCATGCTCAAATGGTCTTTATTAGAAGCTTATCAGTTAGCAGACAGTTATTTGCTACCCATTTGATGTGGACACTGTGTTAGGCATCAAGGAAAATATAAAATAGGAAAAAGAACTTTTTCTTAAAGATATTAGAATCTAAATAAAAGATAAAACTTATACAGGAAATAAATTGACAACAAAACAACAGTGCAAGGACATTCAAATAAAGGATTACTTGAACCTTTCCATAGGTGACAAGGAAAGTGAATTTGGGGGGTTCATTGTACAGTTAAGATGGTATAACTTGAGGTCCTTTCTGACTGAGGTAGGGAGCCAATGGCATCTGAGACCTGCATGTAAGAACACACGCTTGAATCTCATGGAGAAGAAAAACATTTTTCAATGGCTTCATCATTTTCTGGGACTGGTTTACTGCTCATATTTATATAGTGCTCAGTTTACCTAGGTCAAGATCATCTTCTTACTGTATCGTTGAATCCTGTCATGTACTAATTAAGGGCACAGATTTGGGATTAGAGAAGCCTAATTTCATTCCAAATTCAACACAATTTACACCACTCAAGCAACTTTGTGTTAAAAACTGTGGAGGGTTTGAGGATTTTCAAGCTCATGATTTACTCTGCCTCCGTTTTGCAGAGATTGACATAAAACATGAGACTCTTGGATCGGAGAAAAAGAATTTTGTTATTCATGACGCAGCAGACAGCACGAGCATCACGCTAGTATAGGTTCTCCTGGTTTCCAAGTGCCCAGGGCGACTGAGAACAACCACAGGTGGTTTGTGTCACAGCTGAGGAATCCTTAGCTTAAAAATCCTTGATCGGGGGCTGCCAGAAAACCTGTCCAACTTTTTCCTCAAAGAAAGATATTTTTATTATGCCAGACAGCAGCAAACTACCCTCTGTCCCAAAGGTAGATACCTGTTTAACATGCAGGGCTTTTTGCTACACAAATGTCCTCAAAAACATAGTCCGGAGCAAATATTGTCAATGCCTCTGTTTGGAAGACACGAAGAATTGCGAGAAACACATGGAAGATTGTCTTCCAACACCTTTGGAAAACAGCGCAACATTTCAAAATGAGAATATAACCCTCTATCATAGAATTTACAGAACACTGAGGATCTGAATAGGGAGTGGCCTTCATACTTAGATGGGAAATTTGTTGCCCTGGTTCTCTGATTTGTAAAACTGAAGATAACAACCATCTACAGTTTTATTTAATTGGCTGATGATAAAGAAATAAATCAGCTGAAGTATGAAACTGACTTACACTTATTCTGCACCTTAAAATATTAGTGTGCCTTCACTCTAACCAGAATTATGGACCATTCTTAAGAGATACTTTTTTTTTTTTAATTTTCATCCTCCTCTTACATTTCTCTCATATTTATCTTCACTTCCTTTTCCTCTGAAAAGTTCTTTTATATATATATATATATATATTTTTTATTTATTTCTAGGAGAGAGAGAGACAGCGTGAGCAGTGGAGGGTCAGAGAGAGAGGGAGACACAGAATCTGAAGCAGGCTCCAGGCTCTGAGCTGGCAGTCAGCACAGAGCCCGAGGCGGGGCTCGAACCCACGAACCGCGAGATCATGACCCAAGCGAAAGTCGGACTCTTAACCGACTAAGCCACCCAGGCGCCCCTCTGCACTTTAAAATATTAGTGTGCCTTCCCTCTAACCAGAATTATGGACTATTCTTAAGAGATACTTTTTTTTTTTTTAAATTTTCATCCTCCTCTTACATTTCTCTCATATTTATCTTCACTTCTTTTTCCTCTGAAAAGTTCTTTTTTTATATATATATATATTTTTTAATTTATTTCTAGGAGAGAGAGACAGCGTGAGCAGGGGAGGGTCAGAGAGAGAGGAGTCACAGACTGAAACAGGCTCCAGGCTCTGAGCTGGCAGTCAGCACAGAGCCCGACGCGGGGCTCGAACCCATGAACCGTGAGATCATGACCTAGGCGAAAGTCGGACGCTTAACCGACTAAGCCACCCAGGCGCCCCTTCTCTGAATAGTTCTTACATGTCCAACCCTTGAAGGATTTTGTGTTCTCTGAAGTCACCATTTTTACTCAGAGCCTAAATAATGTAGAGAACTAGGAAGAGAACTTACATGTTTTCCTACCTCACTATTTTATACAGATAGGATTATTAGCTGAGATTCAATGAACTAAAATTTAAAAAATTTTTTTTGTTTAAAATTTTCAGAATTTTAAGATATCTGTGCCAAATATATTTGGCAACATAAAATACCAGAAGGACAAACTCAAAGTTAAGATAGAGTAAAACACACACATGCTGACATTGCCAAAATGTAGAAATACCATGAGACATGACTTGTTTGCTCACTCAAAGAAAATACACTGTGTTGAAACGGGTTCCATTTTTTTCAGCAAAAAAGTAATAAAAAAAGTACTAAAACTTGCCATAGAGCAATATTGGTAGAATTGACTGGGATAAAAATAAGAAACAACAGAAAAAAGCTATTCACTGCAAAATTTAAAAAAAAACATTATTTTTCTGTGTTTTTAGAAATAAGATTATTGTGAAAAACAAGAACTCTGGCATTCAATAAGGCAATAAGAAAGCATCTTGAAAATTGTCAATTATGATGCAAATCTACATTCTTATACATGAAGGCATTTACAGAAACACTGAATTTCTCCACCTTTAAATAACTGGTAGGTTAAACTAGACCCCAGAAATTCGTTTCCTACTTACTTTTTTTTCCCTCTCCCCTGCCCCTCATTTTTTATTTACTTTTTAAAAGTCATGAAAAGTGGCATTGCATAAGTCATGGTTTGGTCAGAAAAACAGCAACATCTTTAGGTCTTTCAAGCAGGAGTGGATTTGAAAGAGGGAATTACCCTGTCCAGGAAGGGCTGGATCAATAAAAGTCAAAGAAAGCTGTTGAATAAGTAGCACAAGGGTCAAGACTATGCTTGTCTAATTCATGATCGTGTCTCATTTTGGTTGCCACTGAGTAGATGTTCCATCACTATTTGTCAAACAAATGAATGAAATCTCATGGCATTTGGAAGGAAACAAAATAAAATTAAATTTCATTCTCTTCCTTACAGTTTATATTTGACCAAATTCCACATGGAGGAAAGAGTTAAGTATTAATACTGATACCTTAAGTGTTAGAAAAAAAACTAGGAGATAATTTTTCCAAACATCACACCAAAAACAGTTATTGTAAATGAAAAGATTGATGAGCTAGCCTAGCTAAAATCTGAACCTTTTATTAGATAAACATTTCATAATAACCTTCAAAGCCAGATGATTGAGAAAAAAATTTTGTTAAATATGCAACAGAGAGATGGCTGATAATCTTAGTAAAAACAAAATTTTAGTATTCAACAAATGAAATGCTAACATACAACCATAAAAATAGGTACAGATCAATAGATGAATTTCATATAAAAAGATAAAGATTCCATGCATAAATACAGAGATGTTCAACCTCACCAGAAATTATATAACAGAGAGATTCATTTCAAAGAAATAACATTATATGGGAAAGGATGAGAAGAATAATTACATTTGTGTTGGTACAGTGGAAAGGGAAAGAATCCTCTACCTTTTTTCTGGGAGTTTAAATTGGATGAACTTTTCCAGTATTTAAGCTAATCAAAATAGAATACCCTCTTCAAGCCAGGAATTTTACTCTAAGTATAGACCAGAAAAACTATGATAAATATATAAGGTTAAGTCAACTGTTTTTAAAAATTATGAAAAATTAGAACTGTTCTAAGTGATTATTAGGTCATATTTTAATTAAATAGTGGTATACAACTTTAAATGGAATAGTATACAATTACTACTAAGTGGGCTGTTATTTATGTCATAGAAAAGTGCTAAAAATATGCTGTAAGCTGAAAAATGGTTGGCAAAAACAATATGTATAGTGCTGTTCTGCTTGCTTTTTTGCTTTTTTTAAATCTAGCCATTTTGCCTGTTTAAGCTTCAACTGTCTATCATCTATCCCTGTACTGAAAAAGATTTGGAAGAATAACCAATAAATATTAAAAGTAACTATGTTTATAGCTAATTGTGCCATTTACAAATTAAAAACATTATCCAATCATAACATTATACAATACAAGCAAATATATAACATAATTAGACCAAACTATATTTTCCATTTGAAAAGGATACATGAAAAGATTAAAGAATACAAAACTATGTTTGGTGGGAAGAGCATAAAATATATACATATAAGAACAATGATACTGAAAAACATTAGAGGTTTGTTAAATGTTTGCATTTTGGGGGGCATATTAATTTCGAAGTCCATTCATTAAAAAAAAATCCTTGAAATTTCTCATGAGAAGTCTGACCAACAATTTCCTGTACATTTTTGGCTTTAGTCACAAGTATGGCATAAATGATTTTCAGAACTCCCATTTAAAACAAATTAGCAAATTGATAGATATTTCAAAACAACTAGAAAGGAATTCTTGACTTTTTTTCAAGCTATAAATATAATTTATCCAGTTTCAGTTCAAGTCTTGGAAAAATCTACATATATTTTTTGTGTGTTACGTGAGTAAGTTCATATCTTGGTGGACACTTGGGATGTTTATTTTTCCTAGACATTTAAACAAAGGTCAGCTTCCCTGAACTTTGTGGACTGTAGGTCACTTTAAGTTTCCCAGTAATGTTCCCTAATGTCATACAGCTTTTCTAACTCTGCTCTGAATGGTAGGTGAAAGTTGTCAAGAGTATGCTTTCTGGAAACGATTTCAAATAATGAAATATTTGAGTAGTGGTAAGCAAAAACTACACATTCACATCTCATACATACTGACTGTGTGGTCGAATACTGGGTCCTTAAACTTTCTGGTTCTTAATTTCCTTCTTCATAAAGTGGGCATAATAATATACTTACTTCATTAAGTTATCATGAGAATTAAAAAGAAAACCACCTAAAACACAACATTTCCTGAGGACCACGTAAGAAACACTTAATAAACGTTGCTTTTATTTGCTTACTTTATCAACTGTATATGCATGGTTCTACCCGAATGGATCCAGAGCTGTTCTACTATTAAAAGAACAGAAAAGAAGAGTATCAGTAGAATACAACAATAATGAATTTTTGGAAGATCTAGAATAGAAGAGAAAAATATTATCCCACCCACAGGAAAGAAAAGAAAATGTGAATTTTCCCAGATGAATTCCAGAATACTTCCAGCTTTAGCTGAGTGTGTACAGAGGTCTGGACCACAGGCAGTTGCCATTTTAACTGAAGAATGGGGAATAGTCATGTTTACTCCCTACCCTCAGGTCAAAGCCCACTAGTAAATTTCTCTAAAGTGGGGGTTTTGATTTCAGACATTCCAGAAAAAGTGCTTGGGCCATACTGTATTATTTATTTATTTTGAAATAAATGTTTACTTATTTATTTTGAGAGAAAGAGAGAGAGAGAGAGAACATGCAGAGGAGGGGCAGAGAGAGGGAGAGAGAATCCCAGCAGTCTCTGCGCTGCCGCACAGAGCTGGATGTGGGACTCGATCCCACAAACCATGAGATCATGACCTGAGATGGAATCCAGAGTTGGTTGCTTAACTGACTGAGCTGCCCAGGCACCCCAACATATTGTACTATTTAAATGTCTATCTACAAATACAGAAATGTGAATAGACAGTTTCAAAATAGTAATAACTTGGGGCACCTGAGTGGCTTAGTCAGTTAGGCGTGGGACTCTTGGTTTTGGCTCACGTCATGGTCTCATGGTTGTGAGATCAGCCTTGTGTTGGGCTCTGTGCTACAGCATGGAGCCTGCTTGGGATTCCCTCTCTGTCCCTCTGTGCTCTCTCATTCAAAACAAATAAACTTTTAAAACCCCAGTAATTTAAGGAAAGAGAGACTCAGACTCAATAAAAAGAAAAAGAAATGCCCATAGGAAACACAGTTAATACTGGAAGGAGATGATGAGAAATAAGAGTGTGGAAAAAGTGAACAAATAAATGAAGAAACAGAATAATGACTCTGGTCTTCAAATTGAAGGGATACTCTGAATACTGGGTAAAAGTAGGGTGGGGAAATAACACATTCATGTCTACAAACAGTAAGGTAAAATGTCTGGAAGCCAAAGATAAAGAGAATTTCAAGATCTTCAAGAAAGAAAAAGCAACTTACCCACTTAAAAGAAAAACAGTTCAGTCACAAACCAAAAAACCAAAACTCAAAAAAATATATAGCTTAAGTACAAATATTTACTCTCAAACTTGTACCAATGTTTCCCTTTTACACTTATGGAAATTAAGAACATTCCTAAAAAGCAAAAATGCTATGTTAAAGAAAAAGAGAGAACATTTAAGACAAAAATATCCAGATTATCACAGAAAAACATGAAATGGCAGTGTAGAGAAAAGGAAAGGCTGCTTGATTTTTTTTAGACTGCTGTTATAGATGTTGATTACTTCTTATATTGATATTTATTCTTACATTGTAATTTTAAAAATATTTATTTCTTTCTTTTGAAAGAGGGGGAAAGAGAAAGAAAGAGTGAGAGTGAGCACACAAGTGGTGAATGGGCAGAGAAAGACGGAGAGAGAGAATTCCAAGCAGGCTCTGAGCTGTCAGTGCAGAGTCTGATGAGGGGTTCAAACCCACGAACCATGAGATCATGACCTGAGATGAAGCTGGACACTTAAGTGACTGAGCCACCCAGGCACCCTTTATATTGTAATTTTTATAGATGAGACAGTTTTGTATAAATCTAAGAGTAAGAACAACCCAGGGAGAGATTTTTCTGTGTCTGATGGATAGGCAGTCTGCTTGGAGCACCTATAAAAGGTAACTGCATGGTTTTACTGAGGAGGTGTATTCATTTAGTGGTTGTAAAGACGTAGCAAGGAGACACAGGGAACAAGAAGACAAAACACTAACAATTCTTCCTCAGAACCTGCTGATTGCTTATTATTCTCCTTGAATAAAGTCAGTAATTAAACTGGTTTTAAATAAAAAGGGGGAAAAAGTCTTAACAATCCAAACAAAAAACAGAATGGTAAGATAAAGATAAATCTTACAGAGTTACAATGGATAACAAGTATTAAATCATAGAAACTGTATAAAATAAATTTAAAAAATGCAGCCTAGCTGTAATTAAATTACCCAAGAAGCTTGGAAATAAAAAGAGATAGGTAAAGAAGCAGCAGCACACTGATACTACAAAGAATATCTTAGTAATATTAAAATTAGAAGAAACATTTTTAAATTTTATGTATTTATTTTTAATGTTTTATTTATTTCTGAGAGAGAGAGAGAAAGAGAGAGAGAGAGAGAGCACATGAGCAGGGGAGGGCCAGAGAAAGAGGGAGATACAGAATCTGAAACAGGCTCCAGGCTCTGAGCTAGCTGTCAGCACAGAGCCTGACATGGGGCTCGAACCCACCAACTGTGAGATCGTGACCTGAGCTGAAGTCAGACGCTTAACTGACTGAGCCACCCAGGCGCCCCAGAAGAAACAATTTTTTTCTTTTAGTCATCTCTACACTCCACAGAGGGCTGGAACTCATGATCCTGAGGTCAGAAGCCACATGCTCTACCAACTGAGTCAGCCAGGCACCCCTGAAGAAACATTTGAGGTCAAGGAGTTACATGACATGATGCCATTCTGTTAACTGTAAAATACTGTGAACCTTTTGCATTTCATAGCACAGCTTGAAAATTGTAGAGTGTAGCTGTTAGAAATATAAGGAGTTTAAAACCACTCTTGTATTAATATTCCACGGCTGCTGTCACAAATTACCTAAAGCTTAATGGGCTTACAGCTCCACACGTTTATTATCATAATGGTTCTCTATCTTAGAAGTCTAAATTATGTCTTGGTAGGCTAAAATCAAGGTATCAAATCAAGCAGGGTCACATTCCTTTCTGGACGTTCTAGAGGAGAACCCATTTCCTTGCCTTTTCTGGCTTTTAAAGTCTCCCATACTTCTTGGTTCATGGTCCTCTTCCTCTACCTTCTGCTTTTAAGGACCCTGTGATTACACTGAGCCCACCAAAATAATCCAGGATAATCTGCCTCTTTTGAGTTGAGCTGATTAGCAACCTTAATTCCAACTGTAATTTAATTCCTTTGCCATGTAACAACATATTCACAGGGATGAAGAGGTGGGATTAAAATGCAGACATTTTTGAAGAACCAGTATTTTGGCTACCACAATTTTGTTTTCAGAAATAATAAAAAAAAAATAAGTACAGGGGACTTAAGTAATTTTTTAAAGTTTTAATTAAAATATAGTATAGGGGCACCTGGGTGGCTCAGTCGGTTAAGCGTCTGACTTCAGCTCAGGTCATGATCTCACAGTTCGTGGGTTCAAGCCCTGTGTTGGGCTCTGTGCTGATAGCTAGCTCAGAGCCTGGAGCCTGTTTCAGATTCTGTGTCTCCCTCTCTCTCTGACCTTCCCCTGCTCACACTGTCTCTCTTTCTCAGGAATAAATAAGACATTTAAAAATCTATCTATCTATATATAGTATAGAAATTTGACTTGAACAAAGAATGAACATTATTTGCAAGCACATGTGGAACATTTACTGTATATGTATGGGGCCCACAAGGAAAATATCAATAGAAGTAATAGATGCTCACATTCTCTGAATACATAACCATGAAAATAGAAATTAATACGAAAAGGATGGAATAAAATCTATTCCAGATGTAAAAATATCAAAACATTTTTCTAAATTGATTATTGTTTAAAGAGGATATCAAAGTTGATATTACAAACCATCTAGAAAACACAACAAAGCTGTAATCATCAAGACAGTATGGTATTGGCACAAAAACAGACCCATAGACCAATGGAATAGAATAGAGAACCCAGAATTGGACCCACAAATGTATGGCCAACTAATCTTCGACAAAGTGGGAAAGAGTATCCAATGGAAAAAAGACAGCCTCTTTAACAGATGGTGTTGGGAGAACTGGACAGCAATGTGCAAAAAAATGAAACTGGGCCAGTCTCTAACACCACACACAAAAATAAACTCAAAATGGATGAAAGACCTGAATGTGAGACAGGAAACATCAAAACCCTAGAGGAGAAAGTAGGAAACAACCTCCTTGACCTCAACCTCGGCAATTTCTTACTTGACACATCCCAAAAGGCAAGGGAATCAAGAGCAAAAATGAACTATTGGGACCTCGTCAAGAGTTTCAAATATAAATGTATTCAGGGAAATGTCTATAACTTCATATGTGATTACAAGAAAACAAGGAAAATAGGAAATAAAATAGCTAAGCATCGAATTAAAATCAAGAAAAGTAATTATAACGGAAGGAAAGAATTAATCATAAAGAAGAGATTAGAAAATAGATACAGAAAAACAACTATGGCTGGCTCTATTAAACACTAATAACTGAGGCAAACTTTGGGACACATTTTAAAGATTAAGAAATGAAAAACATATAGAAGAGAAAATAAGGTGCATAATGGGACTTCCTTTTCCATGGAGATTAAGTTAGTTGGCCAAGCCTTCTTGCTTTAAAACATTAAAAATGCTGGATGAAATAGATAAACCATAATCTTACAAAGCAGTAAAAGGGGCGCCTGGGTGGCTCAGTCGGTTAAGTGTCCGACTTCAGCTCAGGTCATGATCTCACGCTTCGTGAGTTCCGGCCCCACATCGGGCTCTGTGCTGACTGTCATCTCAGAGCCTGGAGCTTCTAATTCTGTGTCTCCCTCTCTCTCTGACCCTCCCCTGCTCACGCTATCACTCTATATCTCTCTCTCTCAAAAATAAATAAAACATTAAAAATTTAAAAAAAACACTAAAAATCTGTCAAGACAGTAAAAAGATGTCAGAACAAGATTGAAGGGAAATTGTACTGATGGCTTTTGCTCATCTTGTCAATTTGAATGCTGCCTTTCACAGCTTTCCAGGTAAAGTGGACACAAATAAAAGCCCAATGATTGTTTTAAGTAGGAAGTCTAACTATGTCCACATTAAATTGGAAGCCCAAAGAACTATACTCTCGGAGTAGAAGGGCCTAGTAGTATACCAACACTCAAGAAACTTTGTAGTCCCCAAATTATATCATCCTGGAGGTCCAAAGTAAGTCAAGCCACAAATACAAAGTGATACTAATGTGTCCCACCCCCCGCCCCCTGACCCCCTGCCAAAGACTTCCAGATCTCTGGAGAAGCATACTTTCATTGGAGGCTTCAAACTATTCCTACAAATAATACTTTTCAGGGATAATGTATAGCATATAGTCAAAGGCGACAAGGAGCATACACAAAAAGCATTACAGACATCCAAAACAGTTTGTGCAGAATTTCCGGGGCTTCTACTTTCAGGAAATAAAAGCACCTTTGCCCTAATATCCTTCCTCAGAGGAACTATAGTTGTACTTATCTAAATGAAGAACAAAGTGGAATGGAATGTGAGTGTTGGTAAGTTCTCTTGGTCTGAACAATAATACATTGTGTTGTCTGGATCCTTGTATTTGGTAGTAATAATGCAGAATTCAGTACATTACTGAAAACTGCTCACATTCATTCTTTTTATCACCTATGGAAGCTACAGATACTGAATGACAAAGTGTTGGGTATGATTTGACTCTGTGTGAAACAATGGTCACTGTTTTGGTTACTATGGGGATGAAAAAGGAAAAATTCCAAGGAATGAATGTTACATTTGACCCTGCTGCCACAATGGAAATTCCATGTTTCTCTTTAATGAGAATAAGGAAAACTTGATGCCTTATTTTACGCCCCATGAAATCAGCACTAATGTACCCTCTTTTTATAGGCCAGAACATATTTTTTCCCGAGTTTATATTATAAAAAACTTGACCCATTATCAATATTTTTGAGAGTCAGTTTTATCAACTAAAAATTGATAATAAAACACATTTAAGATATCATTATCTGACTTTATATTTTCCAGAGTTCTCCATATTTTGATTGTTCTGATAAACAATCCTAATGATTCAGGAACTATATCCATTTTAGTGGATGTAGTTCCCTTTCTTGTAAAATCAAATGTAAGGCGTAACAAAGACATATAATAGGACCATTCTCTTAGGACTAGTGATTTTTGATGTGGGAGAAAAATCGTGCCCTTTCTTTTTCATAGCTTGTTATCTACCTGGTAAAATAATGTTATTCCTTTATCCCTTCAACCAATACAGTATTCATTTAATGTCTGCTATGTGCCTAGAAGTCTTGGGGACATAATAATGATCAAAATAAGGTCCTTGCCTTTGTGGACTTAATATTTTAATTAAGATAGACTGGATAAACACACACACACACACACACACACACACACACACACACACACACGTAACATAACAATATAACAAAATATATTTGTTGATAATAGATGGTATGGTTGGTAATAGATGCTATGAAGAAAAATACAATGAAGCCATACTGGAGGAGTGACTGCATAGAGAGAGTAAAGTGGTGCTAATTTCAGGCACGGTGACTACCCTAGGAAATCTCTCAGACCCTCAAGGCATTCCTACTCAGCCCCTTGATTCATCTCAAGCCAGGTCTTCTCTATGGAGCGTAGAGATAGAGCTCTCTACTCTCGTTTGGACACTTAGGTTGCTGAGGTTTTATACTTTATTCTTCTTCTCCTTAAAGTTAGTATGAAGTACCTTTATCATTTTAAGAAATATTTTATTTTTGAGTAATATCTATACTCAATGTACGGCTCAAACTTACAACCCCGAGAGCAAGAGCCACATGTTCTACTGACTCAGCCAGTCAGGCGCCCCTGAAGTACTGGTTATTTTCCTAAATTTTCCTCTTTACTTGGAAAAGATTTGCTCATTTAATCGAATATGAAATAAAAATTTCTCTGTATCCTCTATTTTATATAGATGTGATGTCTTAAAACTATTTTTAAATTCTACTGGTACAAACTGATAAATATGAAGGGTTATTAAGAAGAGTAAATCAGTTTTTCTAAGTTTTATGATAAAAGCTGCAGCTAGTAGGTAATACCTCTGCAATTTGGCAATAAGATGGTAGAAAGAATCACCTTTTCTCATTTAAAAAATAGGAACTGGAAGACTTGCTTAGCATTGAAAGACAAATAACGCTCCTTTCTTCCCAATAATTTTTTACTAACAGTAATAAAGGCTTCTTTGTATAATAAGAATACAAAGTAGAAGAAGTATTTCCTTTTCCCACTCATTATGGCCAATTCCACAATGAAGAGCTTCTTTTCAGAGAATAGCTGGGTTTGTCTAAGTTCGTAATGAGTTTTTCTCCAATGTGGTCACAGAGCTTGCTGACATGTGCCCTCTCGTTGCTCCGGTTCTCAGAACAGCAGAGACCAAGGAGATCTCTCTTTTCCCTCCCTCTGTTGAAAATTAATGAACTGTAACTTTTCACTTAGTATATAATCATTTTTATTTTCTGGAATGATGGACCATTCTCTCTGAACAAATGAAACTAAATAAAGGCTTTTGGGAAGCATGGAAGATAATGTTGTTGCTCCTTGTTTCGTGGTCAATGTTAATGCCCTGGATGTAAACAATACACACATTCATTCTTACATCATAATAGGACTCTATTCAAGTTCCCTATAGCTGTCAGTATTTTCTTTTCTTTTTTTTTTTTACATTTTTTTTTTTACAAATAGTTTATTGTCAAGTTTCCATATAACACCCAGTGCTCATCCCCACAAGTACCCTCCTCTGTGCCCATCTCCCCCCCCCACACATCCATCAGTCCTCAGTTTGTTTCTCAGCTTTCAAGAGTCTCTCATGGTTTGCCTCTCTCCCTTTCCCCCACCATTTCCCCTCTTCTTCTCCCCCATGGTCCTCAGTTAAGTTCCTCCTAATCCTCCTATACGTGCAATGTCAGTATTGTACAGTCTAAAAATGTCCCATATGATACATGATGTAAAGCATTTATATAGATTGTTTATCTTATGCTGCACTGTCCAATATAATATCCAAGAACTACATGTGGCTATTTAATTAAATATTTAATTAAAATTAAAAAAAAATCAGAAATTCAGTTTCTCAGTCACACTATTAACATGTCAAGTGCTCAATAGCCACGAGTGTGCCATAGTGAATAGCAAAGATAAAGAACATTTCTAGAAAATTCTAGTTCAACGGTGCTTAGAAGACTATCTGATTTTCTTTTAAAAACTTTACTTAAGTTTTTATTTTAATTTCATATGGTGTTATATTAGTTTTAAGTGTACAATACAGTGATTCAACAATTCCTTACATCATCCAGTGTTCATCACAAAAATTACATTCCTTAATCCTCATCACCTATTTCATCCATCCTCCCAACTCACTTCCCCCCAACTCAGTTCATTCTCTATAATTAAGTGTCTGTTTCTTGGTATGTCTTTGTCTCTCTTTTTTCCCTTTGCTTGCTTTGCTTGTTTGTTTTGTTTCTTAAATTCTGCATTCTTTTCTTATTCCTTTAATCCTTGGGGGACAGATCTATAAAATCTATTTTAAAAATATATATCAATAAAATTAATAACATATTCATAAGAATGTAATTTTCATAATCTCTATCTGATCATTAACTGCTCAATTGTTACCATATGTTGAAGTCATACTGATTTGAGTCAATATTAACTTTCCATCAAAATTAGAATCAACAGAGATGGCTTTCAACAATACAATTGACTAGAAAATTAATGGATTAAAGACTTATGATATTAAGGAAATTATGCTGAGGTATTTAAAAAAGAGGGCAAGAATCATGTCACATAATCTTTATATCCCCAAGAGTTAGCACACATAAGTATTGTATGAGAAATGCTTACTGAAATTGAAATTTAATGCAAATGATTACTGACTCTTTAGTATTTGGATGATGTGGCTAGTAGGGAGAAGTCCTGGTCTTTTATTCTTTCTTCTTTCCTATTTCCTTTTATAGTAGACTCTTCAAATTTCAGCTGGATGCATGGCCACCCTGAATAAAGATCATGATTATCAGCCTTCCTTGCAGTTAGTTGTGGCCATTTAAATTTTGCTAATAATATCTAAGCAGGAGTAATGTGTGAAAATGCTTTTTTTTCCCCTTTCCTGCTGGGTCCCACCATTGAGAGTGAAGATTACCTCAAGGACTGACAGAGAAACCAGAAAGAAAGAGCCTGAGGCTCTGACACTACATATTTCTCAACTGTTTATGCACAGATACTTAGATAACAGATAAATAAACTTATATCTTACTTAAGTCACTATTATTTTGAGTTTTATTTTAGCAGTTACTATAATAGAATTATTGCAGCAGTCAATAGAATACTACAACAGAACTAATATAATGATCAGCATGACACTGGAGTAGAAGGAAAATACATAGTGGGAAAATGGTCAGATTTATTTGAAATATATCTATCCTTGTTGTTCCTTGTAGATTTTATTTAAAAATTTATGAAAAAACCATTACATCATGTGCAGTCACCAATGCAAATATCTATATTTTCTCTTCTACCAAGGTAAACAGATTCAATTTATAATTTCTTTTTTTTAATTCTTTTTAATGTTTTATTTATTTCTAGGAGAGAGAGAGAGACAGCGTGAGCAGGGGACGGTCAGAGAGAGAGGGAGTCACAGATTCTGAAACAGGCTCCAGGCTCTGAGCTGGCAATCTTCACAGAGCCCGACGCGGGGCTCGAACCCATGAACTGTGAGATCATGACCCAAGAGAAAGTCGGACGCTTAACCGACTAAGCCACCCAGGCGCCCCTATAATTTCTTTTTAAATGATTTGTAGTCACTTTTACATTTCTTATTTTATTTATTTATTTATTTATTTATTTGAGAGAGAGAGAGGGAGAGAGAGAGAGACAGAGGGAGAGAGAGAGAGAGACAGAGAGCACATGAGTAGGGAGAAAGGCAGAGGAGAGGTAGAGAATCTTAAGCAGGCTCCATAGCCAGTGTGGAGCTCAATCCCATGGCCCTGAGATCATGACCGAGCTGAAATCAAGAGTCAGATGCTTAGCCAACAGAGTCTGTTGGTTATCTGTTGTCTTAGTTTGTCTTTGTACAAGTTCTATGAGATACTGTCATTTCCTTCATTATATAGACAAGGCAACTGAGACTTCCAGAGTTTGAGTGACTAACAATGTATACACAGCCAGTAAGTGTTGTGGCTGAGACTCACTCTCAGAGATGAAACCCACTGTGAATCCAACTAACATGTAATTACATTCATGTTATCTATAAGAAAATTTATGATTGTAAACGAAAGATGTTATTTAATTGGTGGAAAAATTGCTTACTTTCTAATATAGAGACTATGGCTTCTATCCCAGTACTGTTCCAGAAAAGGTTCCTTGGAACACGAGTGACCATTTTAAAACAGATTCTTCATCAACTGTTTACAGAATGATGCAAGCTGTATTCCTATTTTAAAGATTCATAATTCACATTTGTATATTAAAGGTCCTGAGAAATCCCATCATAAGGAGGCCTTTGAAATTTCAACTCTGATGTGCTCAAACTCATTCACTACAGAACTCCCTTTTCAAGTATCTATTAAGACAGAATTCTCTTTAGATGTCCTGCCTTACTACCAGATAGTGCAGTTTCTGCTAGAGATATATAATAGTGGTCAAGAACTTGAAAGAATTTTAGAAACAGTAACTTAATGAGTTTCTTCAACTGTAAAATCATATACCCACAAAGATGCTTGGGGATTTGAAGTATGTGGGAAGTAGACAACTCATTCTTTCTTGGACTTTTATGGACCCCAGTTCTTGGGAAGTTCTTTCTCTGGATTTGGCAATAGCAACTATACTCCTCAGGGAGGCTCTGTCTACTATACATCCCATTCAGGATTACTGATCTTTAAATTTAGACTTCTCTAACTTGGAACAAGGCAAATATATTTAATGTTACTTGCTGGGAAAGTCTTATAATTATATGTCTGCTTGTAAGACTATGAGATATGACATTACAGTAATTAGAAGATATTTAAAAATATTTTAAAGAAAATATATCAGTTTCATATGTAGAAAGAAAATAAAAGACCACTAGTTCAACTCAAAATTCCCCAAACTGAATAACAGAAGTGCTGATGCATAAGGGCACATGTACCCCAATGTTCATAGCAGCACTCTCAACAATAGCCAAAACATAGAAAGAACCTAAGTGTCCATCAACTGATGAATGGATCAAGAAGATGTGGTATATTTATACAATGGAATACTGCATGGCAATGAGAAAGAATGAAATCTGGCCATTTGTAGCAACGTGGATGGAACTAGAGGGTGTTATGCTGAGCGAAATAAGTCAGGCAGAGAAGGACAAATACCATATGTTTGCACATATAGGTGGATTAGGAGGAAGTTAACAGAGGATGATGCGGGAGAAGAAGGGGAAAAACAGTTGGAGAGAGGGAGGGAGGCAAACCATGAGAGACTTTTGAATGCTGAGAACAAACTGAGAGCAGAGGTGGGGTGGAGGAGAGAGAAAGGGAGGTGATGGGCATGGGGGAGGGCACTTGTTGGGATGAGCACTGGGTGTTATATGGAAACCAACTTGACAATAAACTATATTTAAAAAAACAAAATTCCCAAACTGAGAAATGCTGATTTTATTTTAGATTTTTAGCTACTTGATATATATCATTTATATATTAGATTCTGTTCACCAAAGAAGCATAAAGTTTCTGCATGTTCATGTTAGATGTAGGATACTGAAGCCAAACTGTATATTAAACACAAATAAAGAAAAAACCAAATTATTAATATTATTTATTGTTTTCATAGCTGGAATGGAAAGTACTTGGGAATAGCCAGGTTTATTAGGGCTAAAGATAAAACTGGAAAGTGTCAATGTAGGCTTATAAAAATTTAATTTAAAAAATCAAAGTAGATTAATAAAAATAGTCCTGAATTGGAGTAAGATAATTTAGGATTTGACACAGGCAAGGATGCTCAAAAGAGCAAATTTTAAAAATGTAATTCTCCGTGAAATAATTTGTATGTTGTAAATAATGCTAATATAAATCTCAATAGCCTTTACTTTTGAGGTTTGAAAATCACTTCTAAAATCATCTGGAAGAATAAATGGATGAAAATGTCCAAGAATATTTGTGAAAGAAATATTTTGTGTGGAAACTTTCACTATCAAATATTAAAACATAAAGCTTCAGCAATTAATGTATACCAGTGACATGAGAAAAAGTTGTTGAATAGAAAGGAAAGGAATAGACCCTAATATAGGAATTTATACTGAGATAAAGGAGACCTTTCAAGGTGATATGAAAAGTGAGATCATTTCATGAACAAAACAGTGGATAGTATCACCCTTTGGAAAATAAAGTAATTGAGTACATTTAAGAAGTGAAAGGGGTAAATGCAGTAAAATTAGAAAGCTATAAATATAAAATAAGTTTCCAATTTAATTTCAAAATTAAAAAGACAAACAAACTGGGGGAATGTTGGCAATATATGTGACTGACAAAGTGTAATATGCTTAATATAACAAAAATTCTTACGAACTATTAGGAGATTCACTCATTAATAGATAAATTGGCAAAGGAGTACAGAGCACATTTTAAAGAGGAGATACAGATAGCCAAAGTTCATGTGAATACATGTATAAATCAGTAGTTGTACAATAAATGAAAAATAAGATATTATTAAGGTAGAATAGAAAAATATTAAAGATCTTTTAAAAAGCTATTTTTGATGAGGGTGAAGTAAAGTGGGAAATTCCTTTCATTGTCGATGGCAGAGTAAATTGGTAAAATCTTTCTGAAGGTTCACTTTGGCAATATATATCTAGAATCGAATGTATGTTCAAGTCTTCTGATTTGTTATTTTTACTTTAAGCAATCTATTCTAAGAATTTATTTTATTTTATTTTATATGTTTATTTATTTATTTTGAGAGAGAGACAGAGAGAGAGCTGGAGAGGGAGAGGGTGGGAGGGACAGAACTCATTGTGGAGCCTGTTGCAGGGCTCAATCTCACAATCCTGAGATCATGACCTGAGCGGATATCAAGAGTTAAGACGCTCAACCAACTGAGCCACCCAGGTGCCCTTTAAGGATATATTTTAAAACATACTTAAAATTTATGTACAAAGATTTTTACTGTTAAAATCTGAATATTCCCTAAAGCATTAATTATCTCAGAGATATTATTCTTAAAACCACCAGCCTTGGAGAACAAACACCTGGTTTGAATCTCCGTTTTTAATAAGCGCCGTGTCCTTGAGCAGGTTACTTACCTGAGACTGTTGCTGATTTGAAAGAGGGATGCAAAAATGCCTACCTCTCGAGGCTACTGTAAGGATTAACTGAGAGTATAACATCATGCATTCTAAAGGGAATTCTAATCCCCAGAATCACATTGAAAGAAAGAGGTTATTAGAAGAAAGCAATAGGTTGTTTTTGATGGAAGGTGTTAACAAACTTTACTATGACAATCATTTCTCAGTATATATATATCAGATCCTCATAGTGTATACCTCAAAAGTACACAATGTTATATGTTAATCATGTCTTAATAAAACTGGGGAAAACCTTCAGACTTTAAAAGGAAGATTTGTGGGGCACCTGGGTGGCTCAGTCGGTTAAGCGTCCGACTTTGGCTCAGGTCATGATATCACAGTTCGTGGGTTCGAGCCCTGCGTCAGGCTCTGTGCTGACTGCTAGCTCAGAGCCTGGAGCCTGCTTCAGATTCTGTGTCTCCCTCTCTCTCACCCTCCCCTGCTCATGCTGTCTGTCTGTCTGTCTGTCTCTCTCTCCCTCCCTCAGAAATAAATAAAACATTAAAAAATTTTTTAAAAATAAAATGAAAATTTATTTTATGATATGGCTAATCAGATGTGACTGTCCTGTATCCCGACATTAAGAAAAACTTTGTTTTTTTTACTTGTAAAAATTCATGCTCTCTATTCTTCAGGAAAAGAGTTCTCAAAAACTCAACTTAAGCAGCAAGAGGAAAAGGAATAAATTTGGAGGACAGAGAGGACAGCAATTTTTCTTTCCACTTTATACATTTTCTTTTGGTGAGTTTCATGTTTGTCTTCTAGCTATTTGAAACCAGGAGAGGGAGCCAGGCAGCTTAAGACGTTCTAGCACCCAGTTTCTCTGGGTATTTCTGAGCAAACTCTTCCCATTATTCCAGTAGTGTTTAATGTGCAATCATGCAAGGAGAAAAGAAGTTTATGCGAATGTATCATCCTCTTTACAACTAGATTATAAAAGGTAGAAAAGAAATATAGCTGGGCCTTTATGTTCAGGAATTATGCCACAAGAATAGTTTCTTTTTTCACAAATATTCCTACCTATGTGCTTTTTATATCTATTTCATGCTAATTTTATGCTGCTTACTTCCACAGAGAGTACATACCAGTCTATATTAAACAAAAAGATGCTTATGTCTAAATCATGACAAAATCTGATATTTGAATCAAGTCTCAAATGAACGTTGGGTACCTTATATGCTGACAGGAGCCAGGCATGCAGGGTGATGCCTGACAGGCGCTGGGTGGGAACAGTGGCAAATAGAGCATATACAGCTGTGTGGTGGCGGCTGTTTCTGACCTCTTGCCTGTTTTAGCTACAGGGAAATGTAAAACCTGTGCTGTCAGGGTTTCTTAGTGTTAAAGAGAATCCAAAACATAGACTTTTATGCAAAATCTCCAGATATTTATAATTTTAAGCTATTTTTAAACATGAAAACTCTCCAGCCTAGACAAACACCTTGGGACTACCAGTTTATGACTTAAATAGTTTAGACACAATTTTGCATTTATTATCTGATTGAATCCTGATAAGAATGCTATGAACTACTTTTTTAAATTGCTATTTCATAATTAGGGGTAATGAGACTGAGCATAATCAAGTAACTTGCCCAAAGTCACACAATTAGTATGTGGATCTTCTGATTCCAATTCTATGTAGTGTTCTTTCCACTTTTTAAGCTTTTTAAGAAGACACTTTCTGAATACTGAAATGGACATGGGGTCAGACATCTGGTTATCTCTCTGCTGGTCCCAGTTTCTGCTGTTTCTAACATCACTTTGAAACTTTATTATTTTTTTTAATTTTTAAAAAATGTTTATTTATCTTTGAGAGACAGAGGATGAGCAGTGGAGGGGCAGAGAGGGGGAGACACAGAATCTGAAGTAGGCTCCAGGCGCTGAGCTGTTAGCACAGAACCTGATGTAGGGCTTGAACTAATGGACTATGAAATCATGACCTGAGCCAAAGTCGAATGCTTAACTGACTGACCCATCCAGATGCCCCTCCTACGGCTTTTTTAATTTTTTAAAATTTTTTACAAATAGTTTATTGTCAAATTGGTTTCCATATAACATCCAGTGCTCATCCCCACAAGTGCCCTCCTCCATGCCCACCCCTCCTCCCCCCCACATCCATCAGTCCTCAGTTTGTTTCTCAGCATTCAAGAGTCTCTCATGGTTTGCCTCTCTCCCTTTCCCCCACCATTTCCGCCCTTCTTCTCCCCCTTGGTCCTCTGTTAAGTTCCTCCTAATCCTCCTATACGTGCACACATATGATATTTGTCCTTCTCTGCCTGACTTATTTCGCTCAGCATAACACCCTCAAGGTCCATCCAGGTTGCTACACATGGCCAGATTTCATTGTTTCTCACTGCCATGTAGTATTCCATGGTATAGATAAACCACATCTTCTTGATCCATTCATCTGTTGATGGACACTTAGGCTCTTTCCAGGTTTTAGCTATTGTGGAGAGTGCTGCTATGAACATTGGGGTACATGTGCTCCTATGCATCAGCATTTCTGTATCCCTTGGGTAAATTCCTAGCAGTGCTATTGCTGGGTCATAGGGGAGTTCTATTGTTAGTTTCCTGAGGAACCTCCACACTGTTTTCCAGAGGGGCTGTACCAGTTTACATTCCCACCAACAGTGTAGGAGGGTGCCCGTTTCTCCACATCCTCGCCAGCATCTAGAGTTCTCTGATTTGCTCATTTTAGCCACTCTGACTGGCGTGAGGTGGTATCTCAGTGTGGTTTTGATTGTATTTCCCTGATGAGGAGGGATGCTGAGCATCGTTTCATGTGTCTGTTGGCCATCTGGATGTCCTCTTTGGAGAAGTGTCTGTTCATATCTTCTGCCCATTTCTTCACTGGTTGTTTGTTTTTCAGGTGTGGAGTTTGGTGAGTTCCTTATAGATTCTGGATATTAACCCTTTATCTGATATGTCATTTGCAACTATCTTTTCCCATTCCGTTGGTTGCCTATTAGTTTTCTGGGTTGTTTCCTTGGCTCTGCAAAGCTTTTAATCTTGAGGAGGTCCCAATCATTTATTTTTGCTCTTGATTCCGTTGCTTTTGGGGATGTGTCAAGTAAGAAGTTGCTGCGGTGGAGGTCAAGGAGGTTGTTTCCTGCTTTCTCCTCTAGGGTGTTGATAGTTTCCTGTCTCATGTTCAGGTCCTTTATCCATTTTGAGTTTATTTTTGTGCATGGTGTGAGAAAATGACCTAGTTTCATTCTTCTGCATGTTGCTGTCCAGTTCTCCCAACACCATCTGTTAAAAAGGCTGTCTTTTTTCCATCGGATATTCTTTCCTGCTTTGTCAAAGATTAGTTGGCTGTATACTTTTGGGTCCACTTCTGAGTTCTCAATTCTGTTCCATTGGTCTATGTGTCTGTTTCTGTGCCAATACCATATTGTTTTGATGATGACAGCTTTGTAGAAGAGGCTAAAGTCTGGGATGGTGATCCCTCCCGTTTTGGTTTTATTTTTCAGGATTACTTTGGCTATTCGGGGTCTTTTGTGGTTCCATACAAATTTTTGGATAGCTTGTTCTAGTTTTGAGAAGTATGCTGGTACAATTTTGATTGGAATTGCATTGAATGTGTAGAGTGCTTTAGGTAGTAAGGACATCTTAACTATATTTATTCTTCCTATCCATGAGCATGGAATGTTTTTCCATTTCTTTGTGTCTTCTTCAATTTCCTTCATAAGTTTTCTATAGTTTTCATCATACAGATCTCTTGTATCCTTGGTTAGGTTTATTCCGAGGTATTTTATGGTTTTTTGTGCAATTGTGAATGGGATCAGTTTCTTGATTTCTCTTTCTGTTGCTTCATTGTTGGTGTATAAAAATGCAACCGATTTCTGTACGTTGATTTTGTACCCTGCAACTTGGCTGAATTCTTGGATCAGTTCTAGTAGGCTTCTGGTGGAGTCTGTCAGGTTTTCTATGTAGAGTATCATGTCATCTGCGAAGAGTGAAAGTTTGACTTCCTCTTTGCCAATTCTGATGCCTTTGATTTCCTTTTGGTGTCTGATGGCTGATGCTAGGACTTCCAGCACTATGTTAAACAACAGTGGTGAGAGTGGACATTCCTGTCGTGTTCCTGATCTCAGGGGGAAAGCTCTCAGTTTTTCCCCGTTGAGGATGATGTTAGATGAAGGCTTCTCATAGATGGCTTTGATGATGTTTAAGTAGGTTCCTTCTATCCCAACTTTCTCTAGAGTCTTCATTGAGAAGGGATGCTGTATTTTGTCAAATGCTTTTTCTGCATCTATGGACAGGATCGTATGGTTTTTATTTTTTCTTTTATTGATATGATGGGTCACATTGATTGATTTGCGAATGTTGAACCAGCCCTGTAACCCAGGAATGAATCCCACTTGATCTTGGTGGATGATTCTTTTTATATGCTGCTGGATTCGATTTGCAAGGATCTTGTTGAGAATTTTTGCATCGTATTCATCAAGGATATTGGCCTGTAGTTCTCTTTTTTTGCTGGATCTCTGTCTGGCTTGGGAATCAGAGTGATGCTGGCTTCATAAAATGAGTCCGGGAGTTTTCCTTCGATTTCTATTTTTTGGAATAGCTTGAGAAGAATTGGGATTAATTCTGTTTTAAATGTCTGGTAGAGTTCCCCAGGGAAGTCATCAGGCCCAGGGCTCTTATTTGTTGGGAGATTTTTGATCACTGATTCGATTTCTTCACTCGTTATGGGTCTGTTCAGGTTTTCTATTTCTTCACGTGTGAATTTTGGTAGTGAGTGTGTGTTTAGGAATTTGTCCATTTCTTCTAAGTTGTCCAATTTGGTGCAATACAATTTTTCATAGTATTCCCTGATAATTGCTCGTATTTCTGAGGGGTTGGTTGTAATACGTCCATTTTCATTCATAATTTTGTCTATTTGGGTGCTCTCTCTTTTCTTTTGGATAAGTCTGGCTAGAGGTTTGTCAATTTTGTTTACTTTTTCAAAAAACCAACTCTTGGTTTCATTGATCTGTTCAATTGTTTCTTTGGTCTCTATGTTGTTTATTTCTGCTCTAATTTTTACTATTTCTCTTCCTCTACTGGGTTTAGGGCACTCTTGTTGCTCTGCCTCTAGTTCCTTCAGGTGAGCTGTTAGATTTTGGACTTGCGCTTTTTCTAATCTCTTGAAATAGGCCTGGAGAGTAATATACCTTCCTCTTAGGACTGCCTTTCCCGCATCCCATAGATTTTGAATTGTTGTGTTTTCATTTTCATTTGTTTCCATATATTTTTTAATTTCATCTCTAATTGCCTGATTGGCCCATTCACTCTTTAGAAGGCTGTTCTTTAACCTCCATGTTTTTGGAGGTTTTCCAGACTTCTTCCTGTAATTTATTTCAAGTTTCAAAGCATTATGATCTGACAGTGTGCATGGTATGATCTCTATTCTTTTATATTTAGTGAGGGCTGCTTTATGTCCCAGTATGTGATCTATCTTGGAGAATGTGTCATGCGCACTTGAGAAGAAAGTAAATTCCCTGGCCTCAGGATGTAAAGTTCTAAATATATCCGTCAGATCCATCTGGTCCAATGTGTCTTTCAAGTCCATTATTTCTCTAGTGATTTTCTACCTGGTTGACCTATCCATTGCTGTAAGTGGAGTATTAAAGTCCCCTGCTATTAGCACATTCTTATCTATAAGCTTGTTTCTGTTTGTGATTAATTGTTTTAGATATTTAGGTGCTCCCATATTCGGTGCGTAGACATTTATGGTTGTTAGTTCTTCCTGATGGTTGGACCCTGTAATTATTATGTAGTGCCCTTCTTCATCTCTTGTGATTGTCTTTAATTTAAAGTCCAGTTTGTCTGATATAAGTATCGCTACTCCGGCTTTCTTTTGATTTCCTGTAGCATGATATATATTTCTCCATCCTCTTACTTTTAATCTGAAGGTATCTTCCGGTCTAAAATGAGTTTCTTGTAGACAGCATATCGATGGATTTTGTTTTTTAATCCATTCTGCTACCCTATGTCTATTGATTGGAGCATTCAGCCCATTTACATTCAGTGTTATTATTGAAATATGTGGGTTTAGAGTCTTTGTATCTTTTGTAGGGTTCATGTTTGTGGTGGTGTCTTTGGTATCTTTGTTCCTTGCAACCTTTCCTTCAGAACATCCCCCTCAGGATTCCTTGTAGGGCTGGCTTAGTGTTGGCAAATTCTTTCAATTTCTGTTTATTTGGAAAGGTTTTTATCTCTCCTTCTAGTTTGAATGACAGGCTTGCTGGAAAGAGGATTCTTGGCTGCATATTTTTACTGTTCATCACATTGAAGATCTCCTGCCATTCCTTTCTGGCCTGCCACGTTTCAGTAGATAGGTCTGTCACGACTCTGATAGGTTTCCCTTTGTATGTTAGGGCCCTTTTCTTCCTAGCTGCTTTCAAAATTCTCTCTTTGTCCTTGTATTTTGCCATTTTTACTGTGATATGTCGTGCAGAATATCGATTCAAGTTACGTCTGAGGGGAGTCCTCTGAGCCTCTTGTATTTCCACATTTACTTCCTTCCCCAGGTCGGGGAAGTTCTCTGCTATAATTTGTTCCAGGACTCCTTCAGCACCTTTCCCTCTCTCTTCGTCTTCTGGGATTCCTATCATACGGATATTGTTGCGTTTGACCGTATCGCTGAGCTCTCGAATTCTTCTTTCCTGTTCCTGGTCAGTTTGTCTCTTTTTTTGTCAGCGTCTTGTTTTTCTATAATGGTGTCTTCTAAATCACTTATTCTCCTTTCTGCCTCTTCAATCCGTGCATTGGAGGCCTCTAATTTATTATGTATCTCATTTATCACATTTTTAAATTCTTCATGCCTATTTTTATTTTCCATTCTGTCTGTAGCCATAGTTTCTTTGATGTCCCCTATGTTTTTTTCAAGCCCAGCTATTAATTTTACCATTATTATTCTAAAATCTTGTTCACTTATGCTGCTGATATATGTTTTGAGCAGTTCATTAGCTGTCATTTCTTCTTGGAGTTTCTTTGGAGGAGAGCTCTTTCGTTTCGTCATTTTAGTTAGCTTTCCGGCTCTTGTTTGTTTTAAAGACCTGTTATGCTCTCTGTTTCTATGAGCGCTGCTGTATCCAAGAAGACTCTTTGACTTTCCAGGGCCTATCCTTTCCGACAGTGTTTTTTTTTTTTTAAATGTTTTATTTATTTCTAGAGAGAGAGACAGTGTGAGCAGGGGAGGGTCAGAGAGAGAAGGTGTCACAGACTGAAACAGGCTCCAGGCTCTGAGCTGGCAGTCAGCACAGAGCCCGACGCGGGGCTCGAACCCACGAGTCGCGAGATCATGACCTACGCGAAAGTCGGACGCTTAACCGACTAAGCCACCCAGGCGCCCCTCCGACAGTGTTTTTTGAATGGTATCTCTTGGTCTCTCTTGTTGGGACCTTGGTTATTTTATTTTCCTATTCGTAGTGATATTTGGGACTCTCCACGTTGTGTACTCTAGCTTGTTTCTTGAGGTAGCCCTGGAAAAGGAAACAGATAGACAAACACACAGGGAGCAGGAGCACACAAATGTACAGGCTAATTCAACTAACATGTAAAGCGAGAGGGAAAATTAAAAAGTTAAGAGAATAGACGGAGGAGGGAGGGCGAATAATAGGGAGTATAAAATACATAAAAGGGTCAAAAAGGGGAAAAGAAAAGGAGAAAAAGAAGAAAACTGATGGACAAAGAACGGTTTAAAGCATATACCTGGATTTCCCAGCTACAGTTAAATAGCCGTGGGTATGCAGTGCTGGTTGAAAAGCATAGGGAAAGAGAGAGAAGGCAGGGCGGGATGAGGCACAACTGGAAATAGAATGAACAGGCAGAAGGGATAAGAAGCTTTTTTCAAAGAGGTAAAGGGTAGAATATGGGTGGATAGGTGAGAGAAGGGTGCTGGAATTATCCAGAGAAACTACATAGTCTAATTACTCCTGAGAGAAATAGCTGAAAATGTCGGTAGGTGTAGAATTTACATTTACAGAATGGACTCGCTGTGATTGTTTAAGCAAGCTGGCGACCAGAGTTAATCAGGTCAGTGTTCTGGGGAAAAAAGAGAGAAAAGAGAAAGAAGAAGAAAGAAAGAAAGAGAAAAAAAAAGGGGGTGGGGGAAGGGAGGAAGGCAGCTCTCAAGCAGGGATGGGCGTGGCGTGATCCAATGCCTCAGGCGGGAGTTCTGCGTTGGCAGTTGTGGGGAGGAGAATGACAGTGCTCCAGTCCCTTCTTGAACCAAGCACTGCACCTTACTTTTTTGGGCGTGTAAACTCCCTGTACCGGGGACGCAGCCAAAGTTGGTTGCACTCTTCAACCCAGGCCAGTTCCAATCTCCAAATCCCAGTCCGTGCGCCCCGCTGAAATTGCCTTAGACACAGCTTCCCAGGCAACCCCCTCGGGCAATTCCAGGCTCCCTGCTGAGCTCTGGGGGTGGAGTCAGAATCGCTGCTTCCTTCTCTGGGTCAGGCTGGTGAGCATGGGGCGGGGGGGCTTGCCTGCCAGGTGCTCCGAGCCCGAGCCCGCTGGAGTGAGGAAAACTGGGTCCCTCAATGGCTCATCACCCAAAACACGAACTCACAGGCTAATTTCCCAGTTTTTAGTTCTTTGCCTTCCCTCTCGAGTTCTAGCCAGCCAGGAGCGCGGATGCCCAGTGTCCGCGTGGCTCTTTCAGGGGCCCCAGCCTCCCAGGAGCTACAATGGCGGCAGGCGCGCCACCACTCTAAAGTCCAGCCGCCAGGAGCCAGCACAAAGAAGCGGTTTGTGTGTTCAGCCCCCCCCACCCCCACCCCCAGGATCAGTTGGCATGAGGGGACCTGGTGTGCAGGTATTTGGCAAGTACTGTTTTTCTATGCACCGAGCGGAGGTTTTCCCCGCCAAGCGGAGATTTTTCTGTTTCGGACTCTCTCCTTTTCCCCTCTCACTCCCCGTAGAGGGTAGAGGGGGATTGCCTCCCACCCTGGAGTCTCTGATCCCAACCCGATTTTATCTTCCCCAGTTTGCACTCATGCTAGAAGGCTCTCTCAGTGGATTCTGCGTCTTTTTTCTCCCAATCTGTCAGGTTTTGTAAGGTTTCCAATGGCTTCAGATCTTTTCTGTGTGATGTACGGGCGCGAGTGCAAGTATGGGCGCGAGTTCCTTACTTCTCTGCCATCCTGCCCCCTCCCAGAGTTGGTAATTTGAAAAAATAAACAAAATTGACAAACCTCTAGCCAGACTTATCAAAAAGAAAAGAGAGAGCACCCAAATAGACAAAATCATGAATGAAAATGGACTTATTACAACCAACCCCTGAGAAATATAAGCAATTATCAGGGAATACTAGGAAAAATTAAATGCCAACAAACTGGAAAACTTAGAAGAAACGGACAAATTCCTAAACACACACTATCAAATTCAAATGGGAAGAGATAGAAAATATGAACAGACCCATAACTAGTGAAGAAATTGAAACAGTTATCAAAAATCTCCCAACAAATAAGAGCCCTGGGCCAGACGGCTTCCCTGGGGAATTCTATCAGACATTTAAAACAGAGTTAATACCCATTCTTCTTAAGCTCTTCCAAAAACTAGAAATCGAAGGAAAACTTCCAGATGCATTCTACGAAGCCAGCATCACTTTGATTCCCAAGCCAGACATAGATCCAGCAAAAAAAGAGCACAGCAGGCCAATATCCTTGATGAATACGTAAGCAAAAATCCTCAACAAGATACTTGCAAACCAAATTCAACTGTATATAAAAAGAATGATCCACCATGATCAAGTGGGATTCATTCCTGGATTACAGGGCTAGTTCAACATTCGCAAAACAATCAATGTGATACATTACATTAACAAAAGAAAACATAAAAACCATATGATCCTGTCAATAGATGCAGAAAAAGCATTTGACAAAATACAGCATCACTTCTTAATAAAGACGCTCGTGAAAGTCGGGATAGAAGGAACTTACTTAAATATCATCAAAGCCATCTATGAGAAGCCTTCAGCTAACATCATCCTCAATGGGGAAAATCTGAGAGCTTTCCCCCTGAGATCAGGAACATGACAGCAATGTCCACTCTTACCGCTGTTGTTTAACATAGTGCTGGAAGTCCTAGAGTCAGCAATCAGACAACAAAAGGAAATAAAAGGCATTAGAATTGGCAAAGAAGAAGTCAAACTTTCACTTTTTGCAGAAGACATGATACTTTACATAGAAAACCCAACAAACTCCACCAGAAGCCTACTAGAACTGATCCACGAATTCAGCAAAGTTGCAGGGAACAAAATCAACGTACAGAAATCGGTTACATTTTTATACACCAATAATGAAGCAACAAAAAGAGAAACCAAGAAACTAATTCCATTCACAATTGCACCAAAAACCATAAAATACCTAGGAATAAACCTCACCAAAGATATAGGAGATCTGTATGATGAACATTATAGAAAGCTTTTGAAGGAAATTGAAGAAGACACAAAGACATGGAAAAACATTCCATGTTCATGGATCGGAAGAATAAATATTGTTAAAATGTCATTACTACCCAAAGCAATCTACACATTCAATGCAATCCCAATCAAAATTACACCAGCATTGTTCTCAAAACTAGAACAAACTATATTAAAATGTGTATGGAACCACAAAAGAATAGCCAAAGTAATATTGAAGAAAAAAACCAAAATGGGAGGCATCACCATCCCAGATTTTAGCCTCTACTACAAAGCTGTAATCGTCAAGACAGTATGGTATTTCCACAAAAACAGACACATAGACTGATGGAATAGATTAGAGAACTCAGAACTGGAGCCACAAATGTATGGCCAACTAACCTTTGACCAAGCGGGAAAGAGTATCCAGTGGAAAAAAGACAGCCTCTTTAACAAATGGTGCTGGGAGAATTGGACAGCAACATGCAGAAGGATGAAACTACATCATTTTCTTACACCATTTATAAAAATAAGCTCAAAATGGATAAAAGACCTTAATGTGAGACAGGATACCATCAAAACCCTAGAGAAAAAAGTAAGAAACAACGTCCTTGACCTCAACCTCAGTAATTTCTTGCTTGACACATTCCCAAAGGCAAGGGAATCAAGAGCAAAAATGAACTATTGGGACCTTATCAAGATTGAAAGCTTCTGCACAGCAAAGGAAACAATAAAACTAATAGGCAACTGACAGAGTGGGTAAAGATAGTTGCATATGACATATCAGATAAAGGGCTAGTATCCAAAATCTATAAGGAACTCAACAAATTCCAAACCTGAAAAACAAATAATCCAGTGAAGAAATGGACAGAAGTCATGAACAGCACTTCTCCAAAGGGGACATCCAGATGACCAACAGACACATGAAATGATGCTCAGCATCCCTCCTGAATTAGGGAAATACAAATCAAAACCACACTGAGATACCACCTAATGCCATCAGAGTGGCTAAAATTAACAAATGAGGAGACTCTAGATGCTGCCGAGTGTGTGGAGAAATGGGCATCCTCCTACACTGTTGGTGGAAATGTAAGCTGGTGCAGCCCCTGTGGAAAACAGTGTGGAGGTTCCTCAAAACATTTAACCATAGAACTCCCCTATGACCCCGCAATAGCACTGCTAGGAATTTACCCAAGGGATATCGGAGTGCTGATGCATAGGGGAACATGTACTCCAATGTTCATAGCAGCACTCTCAACAATAGCCAAAACATGGAAAGAGCCTAAGTGTCCATCAACTGATGAATGGATCAAGAAGATGTGGTTTATCTATACAATGGAATACTACATGGCAATGAGAAAAAAAGGAAATCTGGCCATGTGTAGCAACATGGATGAAATTTGAGGGTGTTATGAGCGAAATGTCAGGCAGAGAAGGACAGCTACCATATGTTTGCACGTATAGATGTATTAGGAGGAAGTTAATGGAGGACGATGTGGGAGACGAAGGGGAAAAATAGTTGGGGAGAGGGAGGGAGGCAAACCATGAGAGACTCTTGAATGCTGAGAACAAACTGAAGGCTGAAGGGGGTGGGGGGAAGGCGGATGAGGGGCATGGAGGAGGGCGCTTGTTGGGATGAGCACTGGGTGTTATATGGAAACTAACTTGACAATAAACTATTTAAGAAAAAAAATATGGTGGCCAGTCATAATGTAGAACCTGAAATATATTCTGAGTGGTTCATTGTTAAGCCATTTCACCTTCCTGAACTCATGAATCATGGTATCTTGTCACTAATATATTGTCAAACTGACCGAAAGGTGTGTTAATCATTTTCAGAATTTAGTAGTCTTATGAAGAGCAGGTGGGTTTACATATTTATCTAATTTGTCTTAGTAAACTTGATGCAATAGATCTTTATGTTAAATACAGAGGTTTTCTATAGTACAAATTCATTGATCGATTCAGGTCATTAATCCAGACTCAAAACCAAGCTTAAGCTGAGAAAAACATTATGTCTAAAATTCCTGATTGGTTTTATAAATCTATGCAATCAGCATGAGGTTTATATCTGAACTCCTCTAGGCCTCATTTAAAAGATTTTGAAGCAAGGGGTGCCTGCGTGGCTCGGTCTGTTGAAGGTCTGATTTCGGCTCAGGTCATAATCTCAGCATCCCTGAGCTCAAGCCTGGCTTCGGGCTCTGTGCTGACAGCTCAGAGCCTGGAGCCTGCTTCAGATTCTGTGTCTTCCTGGCTCTCTGCCCCTCCCCTACTTGTGCTCCATCTCTCTCTGTCTCTCAAATATGAATAAATGTTAAAAAATTAAAAAGATTTTGAAACAAGTATTTCTCTCAATACACACACACTGCTACTTTAAGAAGGGCATGTTTACCACTATGATTTTTCAGAAAAGGAGCAAAGTGTTTTACTGAGAGCAGTTAAGCCACATAATATCCTCACATCTCCCTTTTGTTGCCACTTAAAATTGTAATGGATGCATAGATATTAGAGTGAAACATATCATGTAATGCAGAGGAATTTATTCATGGATTATCTCAAACAACTTAAGTTCCTTCTATAACAAAGCAGACTGAGCTGAATTTTGTATGTGGGGAATAATGATTCAACTAAGTTGGACATATTGGATCTTTCTACTTGCTTCAAAGGGTTAAAGTATCTGTAGTCGTTTTTGCAATAGTTAATTAAATGACTTGATTTATACATCTCCATAATATAAGAAAATGCGTATCAGATTATACTTTAGTATAAATGTTAACAATCTTCAGGAGCAAATCCATGTTTTTTTGCACTTTGGTAGATGCACCAAGAACAATAACCTTTGGAAAAACCCTATGTGGTGCCTGAAACAAAGGAGGTACTTTCAAAATGTTAGTAAGTATTTTCTCATTGCTCATTTTCTCCCACTTTTGAGAATTGAATCACATGGTTTTTTTTTGGTTTGGGATTGTGTGAGGTAACAGTCATCTACATTAAATTACAACTAAAATTTATTTTTTGTTTATAGCATATGAAATTGAAGCTGAAAATGTTGCTATATATTTTTCTAATGTAGCTTTGTTTTCACTTTACACTGCTTTTAAAAAAAATATTTATTTTTGAGAGAGAGAGAGAGAGATAGAATGTGAACAGTGGAGAGTCAGAGAGAGAGGGAGACACAGAATCTGAGGCAGGTTCCAGGCTCCGAGCTGTCAGCACAGAGTCCGATGTGGGGCTCGAACTCACAAGTCATGAGATCATGACCTGAGCTAAGTTGGATGCTTAACCGACTGAACCATTCAGGTGCCCCACTTTACACCGCTTTTTGAGAATTTTCTCCTGCTTTCGGAGAATGGAATCTCATATTTGTCTTTGGTGTAGTGTTGTTTGTTTAAATTAATAATCTTTTAAATTATTATTAAAGTTCACTTTTGCTTCATAGTATCCATGTGAAATTGAGGCTGAAAATTGTGCTTTATTTCATTAACATCTTATGGTCTCTTCTGACATGATTTTGTTTTAATTTTGTACTTCTGATACTTGTCGCATGGGGCTGAGTTTACAGACACACTGAAAACATGCAAATATAAAAATCTAAAATAGGGGCACCTGGGTGGCTCAGTCGGTTAAGCCTCCGACTTCCGCCCAGGTCATGATCTCATGGTTAGTGGGTTCGAGTCCCGCATCAGGCTTTGTGCTGACAGCTAGCTCAGTGCCTGCAGCCTGTTTCAGATTCTGTGTCTCCCTCTCTCTCTGACTCTCCCCTGCTCATGCTGTCTCTCTCTGTCAGAAAAAAATAAAACATTAAATAAACTAAAAATAAAAATCTAAAATAAACTAGATAATTACATATAAGATTAAAAGCATGTATGAGTATATTTATCCTTTAAAATTCCATTTTAGTCTTTTTTTTACTCAAATTATAAAATAGAATGTTAAGTTTCCATTGATGTAATAGAGGAACTCATGGTTTAAGGATATGTCAGTGTGATATTTCCTCATTAAAAAGAGAACCCACAATTTTAAAAACTGGAGTGAGGATGACAGAAATTAAGTTAACAAATTTAATATATTTTATACCTGGAAAGTAAAATTGGTGCTGAATTTTGTGGCCTACCATGAGTAACAGGAATCTTAAGATTACTTAATGAGTAATCCATTAAAATAAAATTATTCATTTTTTTAAAAAAGATTATTTATGGGGTGCCTGGATGGCTCAGTCGGTTGGTTGAATGTCCGACTTCAGCTCAGGTCATGATCTCACAGCTTGTGAGATGGAGTCCGCATCGGGCTCTGTGCTGACAGCTCAGAGCCTGGAGCCTGCTTCAGATTCTGTGTCTCCCTCTCTCTTTGCCCCTCCCTTGCTCATGTCTCTCTCTGTCTCAAAAATAAATAAACATTAGAAAAAATTTTAAAAAGATTATTTATTTATATATGTTAATTTTGAGTGAGGGATAGAGAGCAAGTTGGGGAGGGGCAGAGAGAGAGGGAGAGACAGAATCCCAAGCAGGCTCTGCACTGTTAGTGCAGAATCTGAAGTGGGGCTCGAACTCACAAACCATGAGATCATGACCTGAGCTGAAGTCAAGAGTCAGAAGCTTAACTGACTGAGCCACACTGATGCCCCTAAAGATTATATTTTTAAGTAATATCTACACCCAGTGTGGGGCTTGAACTTACAACCCCAAGATCAAGAGTCACACGTTCCACTGAGCCAGCCAGTCATCCTGAGGCAAAATTATTCTGTGTGACAACCCAAAGTGTACCTGAAACAACATGTGGTCTTGGGCAGCTGAAATTGCTGGAAAAAAGCTACAAACCTGCACATCCTTATGATCGTTAATCTCAAATGGGTCAAAAATGCCACCATCCTTCTAATAAATTTACTTTTATATTCTGACACCATTGATTTACGTTTTCTCCTCTCTCCTCAAATCTCTCGTATGATTCCCTTTCTCTCTCTCTCAGCTGATAAGTTCATCTCATGCTTCACTGAGAAACAAGTAATCAGCTAAGAAATTATATCCTTCTAATGGCAAATACCTGAATCTACCTCATCTGTAGCTACTTTTCTTCTGGTATAGTAAAAAATTGTCCCTGTTCCCATCTAATCTATCACCTGCACTTGGATCCCACCTGTCTCCCCTGTATAAAGTTAATGCTCCCCCCTCATAAAATTCTCCCTCTCTACTCTCCCATTCTCTTGTCCTTCCCCGCATCTCCACTCTCCTGTTTAGCAAAACTTCTCAAAATGTGGTCTGCATTTGTTGCCTTTTTGGTGACTTCCTATCTTCTTCTCAACCCAATTCCATTTGTATTTTACCCTAACCACTGACATGATGACTGATTACCTGGTCAACATTCCCACTTGGTCAGCTAATAGTAACTCAAAGGTAGCACATCCAAATATATCTCTTTGTTTTCCTCCAGTGAAACATGTTTCTTCAATGCCGCTTTGAATTTTTATTTTAAATTAAGGTATGATTTGTAGACTGTCGCATTTACAAATATATTCATTGTATAGCTTGATGTTTACCTACACATAGATCTATGTAAAATTCTTGTGGCACAAGATGCAGCACACTATCGTCAACTCTCAGAAAGTTTCCCCATGTCTTATTTCCTGTCAATACTCCCACATGTAACCTCTATTGTGACCTGTATCATGACAGGTTAGCCTAGTTTTGAGGGTCACAGAATCATACAACATGTACTCCTGGTGTATTTCACTCCAATAATATTTTTGAGTCTTACCAGTTCTTAATGCTGTGTAGTATCCAATTGCATGAGTACACCACAATTGGTTTATTCCTCTTCTTGATGGAAATTTTTTAAATGTTTATTTTTTAATTTTAAGGTGGGGTGGAGGGGTAGAGAGGGAGAGAGAGAATTCCAATCAGGCTCCACATTGTCAGTGCAAATCCTGGCATGAGGCTTAATCCCACAAACTGCAAGATCATGACCTGAGCCGAAACTAAGAGTTGGATGCTTAATGCACTAAGCCACCCAGGTGCCCCTTGATGAACATTTTTCTATGTCATTCATTTTTGATCTTTAATATTTTCTTCCTTCGAACTTCTGTGGGTTTTTTTTAAGCTTCTTGAGATCAAAGTTTTTTATCACTGATTACACACCTTTCTTCTTTTCTAATGCATTTAAATTAGAAATTTCTTCTAAACTGCTGCTTTAGCTGTGTCTCACAAATTTTGATGTGCTATATATTTATGTTTTAGTTCAAAACATTTTATAATTTTCACTGTGATTTTTAATTTGGTTCCTGGGTTGCTTCAAATTTGTTAGTTTAAAAGACTTGGCAATTTTCTAGTTCTCTTTTTGTTATTAATTTCTAGTTTAATTTCTTTATGATCAGCGAACATACTGTGCATGATTTTAGTCCTTTGAAATTTATTGAGAATGCAGTATGTCCTGGCTATATGCCTATATCTGCCTATATGGCTATTTTTGTTAAGGTCTCATGTTCACTTGAAAATAATGTTTATTTGGAAGTTGTTGGATATGATGTCAAAGAACTGTCAGGTCCACTTGCTAAGTAGCAATTGTCCAATTGTTAATATCCTTACTGATTTTTTTGTTGGCTTTTCCTATAATTACAGAATAACATATTAAAACCTCCAATATAATTGTGGATTTACCTATTTCTCCTTTTGGTTCTGCCAATTTTTGCTTCATATATTTTAATTCATATTTTTATGTAATACACAGTGGATTTGTATGTCTTTCTGATTCATTAGACCATTTATGTATATGAAATGCCCTTCTTCAGCAATAACAAAATTCTTTCATTTCATGTCTCATCTGATTGATGTTCGTGTTTTCACAACAGCCTTTTCATGGTTAGCATTTGGATGATGTACTTTTTCCTAACCTTTTACTTTCATCTATTTGTGTCTTTATGTTTAACATATGCCTCTTGAAATGACACATACTTGGGTCTTTAAATAAAATCCCATCTGAAAATCTCTCTTTTAATTATAATATTTAAACTATATAGATATTATGTAATTACTGATATGGCCTTGAGTTAACTAATTTGCTATTTGTTTATATTTGTGCCATCTACTCTTTGCTCTTTTATTCCTTTTTTATTCCTTCTTTTGAAATAATCAACATTTTTTTCTCTCATTCCAGTTCCATTTCTTCATTACTGTTTTAGCTATAGCTCTTTGCATTACTTTTTTTAGTGATCATTCTAAACCCGTACTGTCCAATATGATAGCCACTAGGAACATGGGCTCACTTAAATTTAAATTTGCATTAACAAAATTAAATAAATGTAAAAACTCAGTTTCTATTTATGGGCAGTTACATAAGGATCATAACTTCCTGCAGTGGAGTATATGAGAATAGATACCAGGGGCAAGGAAAATCTTGGTACTCACAGGAGTTTGGTGTCAGTTCCTACAAAACTGGAAGCGGGTAAAATCTCTCCTCACCTTCTCCAGACTCCCTTTCTGTTCTTCCTCTCCTGGTTCTTCCGCTCCACTCCTTGAGCGCTCTTATTTATCCCCACAGGAAGACTGTGTATCATGTTTACCCAGAGCCTATTGGCTCAGAGTTTGCTGTCCATTGGACAGTCACCCCAATATCCCATTATCAACACATTCCCTAATAAAAGCACCACTTTCTGTGTGTTTCTTCTCCTGTATTACCCATATTGGTTCGGGGGGATCAACTTTTCTTGATCTCACTCCAATATTCAATAATTCACTAGGTCTTATAAATTATTTCTGAAATACTTTTTAAATGTGCTCTATCATGTTCAGTGTTCATTATCTCTTATAAGACTATGAAATAACCTCCTAAATAAATGACCTTTGAAGCTCTAGGAACTTTCTCCCAAAATGCATTTTTAATTAATTAATTAATTATTTAAAATGTTTATTTTTGAGAGAGAGCACGTGAACAGGGAGGGGCAGAGAGAGAGAAGGGGATAGAGGATCTGAAGTGAACTCTGTGCTGACAGCAGAGAGCCAAACACTGGGCTCGAACTTGCATACCAAGAGACCGTGACCTGAGCCAATCTTTTTTTTTTTTTAATGTTTTATTTATTTCTAGGAGAGAGAGAGAGACAGCGTGAGCAGGGGAGGGTCAGAGAGAGAGGGAGTCACAGACTGAAACAGGCTCCAGGCTCTGAGCTGGCAGTCAGCACAGAGCCCGACGCGGGGCCCGAACCCACGAACCGCGAGATCATGACCTAAGCGAAAGTCGGAGGCTTAACCGACTAAGCCACCCAGGCGCCCCAGGGCACCTGAGCCAATCTTAACTGACTGAGCCATGCAGATGCCTCCCAAAATGCATTTTTAAAATATACTTCCTCTAGAGTTGAGTTTTAGAAGTCAAATATAATCATGTGGTTTTTCTCTGTAAACAAATAAAAGCAAATAACCAAAAAACTTGTTTCCTTGTTTTCCATTTTCTATAGAATATCAGCACTACTGTCATTACTTTAATTTCCACCACTAGTTTTCCTTTGCCTACTTAACATACTGTAATGACTACTACTAGCTATTGTGACTAGTACTATTATTTCTAACTAACATTTACTCAGCATGTACCATGTGCTAGGCAATAAGCACTTTATATAATACTGGTTAAATACATTGACTTTGGGTTAGACAGTTCTATGTTTAATTATACTGTAGCTACTTGCTAGAAAATTATGTAATCTCAGTATCCTCAATGGTAAAATATGGATAACAGTATCTAACATACTATAGTATTCCTTGATAATTGAATGAGATAATCTATGTAAAACACAATAGTTCTACAGAGTACTCAGTAAATAGCAGCTATAGTTATAATATCTCTCATTTCTTGATCAGTCCTCAGTCTTATCCTCACTTGACAAGTGAAGAAATTAGGGTTCAGAGACAATAAGTTCAGAGATGATAAGTCCAAGTTCACACAGCTAAGGAGTCCAGCTAGAACACACAACCACAATATTTTTAGCATCTCTGCATGCTGTATCCCTTAGTGTGCATAAAACATATTTTAAAAACTGGCTGTACTTGACCTCCCAGGATCACCTTCTTACATTTTCCTCTAATCCTTTTTCCTTGACCTCATGAGCCAATGCTTGTCTCTACTCACAGCAAACCCCATTATTCTTGAGTATGTAATGACTTTGATCCTATGTTCTTTTGTCCTTGCTCTTCTTTGACTCCAGCTTTGCCCATCCCTTGAGGCTCAATGCCATTGTATGTCATTTGCCAAATTCTAATATCTTCCTGCTCTCTGATGCTTCTCCACCTCCTCCTGCCACACCTCCTTCAACTATGTGAGAGTAAGATCATTATTTGTTTATTTGCATATATTTCCAGTTCATTAATATTTTCCAGGCTACAGATTAGAGTTTTTAAATTTTTAAACCCCTAGGACCTGGCATATGATGCTAGTTACTGTGTGTTTCTTGAAGAAAAGAAAAAATGAATTAATGAAAGAATAAATGTAGTGTAAGCCCTGACAGTTGGGTTTTCTTTTCTTTTCTTTTTTTTCCAGTCTCCTTTGTTTTAGAGATCTTGGTTAGTTTCCATAACTGACCATTTGTGCCTCTTGTTTTTTCTCTTCTTGCACTGAAGTGTTTTCCAGCCTGGCTAAGAGAAACATGCAAAAGAGGATCTTGGTCCATGGGACCCAGGACAATTTTAAGCAATGAAAAAAGAAAAATGTGTCAAGGGAAAAGCTATAAAACCATCATCATGAAAATAGCACAGGAGACATTAGACAAGACAACTGAAGACAACTCAGTATTATGAGACCAAAATGCATAAAGACAAACCACATGAAGGAAATTCAAGAGGAATGAAAATAAACAATACGGATATTAAAGAAACTGAATTTCCAGAAGTGACAAAACATGAGTAATTTAACAGGAACGTTCTGTGCAAATGAGCTTGTATCCCAGCACTAACGTATATAAAAAGAAATCCAGAAATGTTATTACCCGCCTCCCCTTTACTGCTACTCTCTTAAAGTAATTACTAGACAAACCAAAAAAGAAGGGGTTGACATTTAATAATTCCTACTCTGTAGCAAGCAGTTTACATAAAATATCTCATTGTATCTTCCCAACAGTTTATGAGATATAAATTATTATTGTCATTGCTGAGGGTGCTGAAATGTGTCTGCGGTCACAGGGTGCAGTAGGACAGCCAGGATTCATGAAAACCCAAATCTGACCTCAATTTTATCCATTTAGTGCTCGGTGACTATCTCTCCTATGACGTGGTGCCACTAAACTGAATCCAAAGACAGAGTGACAGGGCTGTTCCTATGTAGTAATGTGGTTACACTGGCAGTTACAGAACATTTTTCCTTTTTCCTTAAAAAATTTTTGAAAATTGAGAAAAATATCGTGAACACTGTAACAACAGTCATTTATCACAGAACTAGCAAGTGTGAACTATCATGTTTGATGTACATAATTTTTTTTCCACCAACAGTACAGATCAAGTTGGAGTCTTTATGTTCCTCTCTACTCTCCCACTCCCCCATCCAGTTCCACTTATAGAAAAACACTAAATTTGGTGAGTTGCAGATGGCCAGCTGCTGGCTGAAAGTCCTGCTCTTCTTTTCATAGTTCAGAGCTGTCACTGGGAAATCCCTGTCTGGCCAGTGGCTTCATGTCTTCTAGTTAGCTGTGGCCCCATGCCTGTTTCTCACCAGTGGAATGGTTGAGAGTTACTGCCTGCCAAAGCTTTGAAGAAGCAGATGTGTTCCCTCTATACCTCTTTTCCCTTTTGTTGGCTGGATGCAGAGGACACAGTCAGAGAAAATGTTACAGTTGAAAGATGAAGGAATCTGAATTTCTGAATCACTTCATGAAGGAATAATACTTGGTGGTGAGGAAAATCTACATTACACTGTTAAATGAGCAAGAAATAAATCATTAAGAGGGCGCCTGGGTGGCTTAGTCGGTTAAGCGTCCGACTTTCGTTTAGGTCATGATCTCGCGGTTCGTGGGTTCAAGCCCCGTGTCGGGCTCTGTGCTGACTGCCAGCCCAGAGCCCGGAGCCTGTTTTAGTCTGTGACTCCCTCTCTCTCTGACCCTCCCCTGCTCACGCAATCTCTCTCTCTCTCCTAGAAATAAATAAAACATTAAAAAAAAAACTTTATTAAAAAAAAGAAATAAATCATTAGGTTAAGCGACTGCAAGTTTTGAATTATTTTGTTATAATTAATCATTTAAATCAATTACCTAATTAATGACTTAGTAATTTAATATTTTATTTTTGTAGATATATTGCTCTAATTAACTACTTTAATTCATTCTATTTTATACCTATATTTCCTTAATTACTCTAATTCACTTAGTCTTCTATAGGTATATTACCCTAATGCTTTAGCTATTCTAAGTATTTTTCTAATTAATTTTCTAATTACCTTAATAGTACAGTTTTTATTTTTTATCATTATGTATTAATAAGATAGTTTTTAGGAACACCTGGCTGGCTCAGTTGCTAGAGCATGCAACTCCTGATCTTAGGGTTGTAAATTCAAGCTTCATGTTGGGTGTAGATTAAAATAAAATCTTAAAAAAAATAGTCCCTATTTGTATCACTTGTGAGTAACTATATATGAAAAATATAATGTGAACGTTGATCTGTGAATTCTTTTTCCACAGGGGAGTAGGTTTTTGGAATTTTTCCATGTCGATATAAGAATGTATTTATAATATGATATGTACTATAATATATATTATATATATTTACCTAACTAAAAATGTAAATCACTTTTCTTAACTGCTATATAAAATTGTTTTATGACTATAAGTCATACTATTTATCCACTGCTGATGAGCATTTAGGCTTCTTTCTCTTTTTTCCTTCTATTTTGCTAGTATATACTATGCTGCAATAAATATCTTTCTTTAGTTTCCATGAGCATAAATGCAAAAACCACTCTAGAATATGCTGTTACTTAGAGTTACATTGTGATGTTTTATGAGATAGTACCAATTGCTCACCAAAATGGTTGCACCAATTTCTATTTCTACAGCAACGTAGAGTGTTCCCGTTTCTCTGCATCCTTGCCAGCACATCAATGTGGTTGACAATTTGATGATGAGAATGATATCTTGTTGTTTGAATTTTTATTTTCCAAATAGCTAAGCATTTGTCAGGCTATAAGGTTTCCTCTTATAATTATTACCCATTCATATCTTTTGTCTGTTTTCTGTGGTGTTTCCTTTTTCTAATAAATGTTTGAAGGATTTAAAATATAGTCTGTATATGAATTTGGTTATCTCTGTCTTTTGTGTCTCTAACTTTTGACTTTGATTATGTGTCTTTGTTAAACATACACTTTTTGATGTAAAATTTATCAAATATGTGTTTTGTCATTTTTCTTTTTGTTTTTGTATAAGACAATCTTCCTTACCACGAGTATTACAAATTTATATCTATATTTTCTTCCAATGTTTGAAATTCTATATTTCACATATAGATATTATTCTAGCTGGAGTTTATTAAGATAGAGATTTAATTTTATTTTTTCCATGTAGAAAATCAACATTTCCAATATCATATATTGAACAGTTTACTTTTTGTCTCTGATTTGTAATGCTATCCCTACCACTCTGTAGCTGGGTGATGTAGGTAAGTTAATGTCTACATTAAATGGGACATTAATGTCTCCATAAAATGGGAATAATAATAATAATAATAATAATAATAATAATAATACCCTCCTCAAGAGTTATTGTGAACAATGAAATAGGTATCTATCATTTGGAGAGTACTTGGTATATGCTTAGTGTTATGTGTATATTAGCCATTACTGCTTTATATCATACCAAGGATCCCATTCTTTGAAAGTAAGCATTTATTTAAATGTCTTCAGATAGAAAGCATACAGTTTTATGGTCAATACATACCTTTAGTACGTACTATTAGTCCAACAGAGGGCTAGTCCCTTCAAGAACCAGTCACTTTAACCTTGCCCTGCTCATTTGAGATAAAGGAACCATGGATGATATACATAAACTATAACCACCTGTTGTATACAGAAACACTGCAAATGTGATAACTTTTTGAAGAAATAACAATTGACTAAGTATTCTTTAGCATGAATGAAAGTGACAGCCAATGTAATTGCCAAAATGCCCAGACTTTTAATTTCAGAAGTGCTAAGAGATACCAGCAATTAATTCTGAATCTGACACAATGAAGGAAATTACAGATGGAATGGTGACATAAGGCTTATGATAGTGTATGGACAATGAGCAATGGAAAAAGTTACAGACACTAATAAACCAAAATGAAAGTTAAAATGAAAGTTAAAGAATACAAAACTCTAAGTAGCCAAGGCCCAGAGGTAAACTGTTGCATCTCAGACATAGTAAGAGAAGTGTGAAGATTTGAACCCAGGTATTTATGACATCAAAATTTGAGTTCAAACTATATTATATCCCTTATTCTTTGGGGAATGTAAAAAATACATAAGATGAGGTATCAGGAGTTAGATTAGAATTCTGCCTGTGTCAGTAATAAATCTGTGGCCTTGCCTTGTTTCTTTCCCACTAAATTTGGAAGAATAATAGTCCCCTTCTGTGGTTGCTGGGAGAATTGAGATAATGTTGGTGATGCCTCTGACATATTCAGGTGCCTAATCAATGTAGCTCCTGAGAAATTATGTAGTTTGTATGATTAGGCATTAAATTAAACCATCCTCAGCCTCTTTGTTGTATAAATTATTTCTACAGAAAATTAGACTTATTTACCTCTGTAATTTTATTAAGAATAAAAATATGCAGCAAAATAAAGGGTAACTTTGTGATTTGGAGACAGAAATAGTGGCCTTATTCCGAGCACATGCAGCATGTACACATACACACATCTGGTGTCCTAGATCTTGCCCTCCAATACTGTCCCAAGGTTCTGTCTCCTTATTAAAACTTGTTCCAGATTTTAAAAATGCCAAGCTCAGGATGATTCAAACTTGAGCAATTATCAAAGATTCTAGAACAGGCTCTCTGTTCCTCCCTGTTCGTCAGATAATAGCATCTTCCAGTGCCGTGCCAGTTGTATCTCAGAGATACGATGGTCAAAGTCAGAGTAAATGGATCTGGCCATATTGGGTGCCTGGTCATCAGGGCTGCTTTTAACTCTGGCAAAGTAGATATTGTCATCATCAATGACCCCTTCATTGACCTCAACTACATGGTCTACATGTTCCAGTATGATTCCACCCATGGCAAATTCAATGGCATAGTCAAGGCTTAGAATGGGAAACTAGTCATCAAAGGAAAAACCATCTTCACCTTTCAAGAGCAAGATCTTGCCAATATCAAATGGTGTGATGCTGGTGCTGATGATGCTATGGAGTTCACTGGAGTGTCTACCACCATGGAGAAGGCTGGTATTCACTTGAAGGGTGGGGCCAAGAAGGTAATCATCTCTGCTCTTTCTGCTGATGCCCCCATGTTTGTTATGGGCATGAACCATGAGAGGTATGACAACTCCCTCAAGATTGTCAGCAATGCCTCCTGCACCATCAACTGCTTGGCTCCTCTGGCCAAGGTCATCCATGACAACTTTGGCATTGTGGAGAGACTCATGACCATGGTCTATGTCATCACTTCCACCCAGAAGACCATGGGAGGGCCCTCTGGGAAGCTGTGGTGTGATGGCCAAGAGGCTGCTCACAACATCATCCCTGTTTCTACCTGTCTCACCAAGGCTGTAGGAGAGGTCATTCCTGAGCTGAATGGGAAGCTTACTGGCATGGCCTTCCATGTCCCACCCACTACGTGTTGGTCATGGATCTGACCTGCCACTTGGAGGAAGCTGCCAGATACAATAACATCAAGAAGATGTGGTGATAGCAGGCACAGGAAGGCTCCCTCAAGGGCGTTCTGGGCTACAGTGAGGGCCAGGTTGAGTCCTGTGACTTTAACAGTCTTCCACCTTTGATGCTGGAACTGATAGTGCTCTCAATGACCACTTTGTTAATCTCATTTCCTTGTATGACAATGAATTTGGCTGCAGCAACTGAGTAGTGGACCTTGTGGTCCACATGGCCTTCAAGGAGTAAGAGTCCCCTGGACCACCAGCCCCAGTGAGAGAAAGAGGAAGAGAGAGGCCCTCAGCTGCTGGGGAGTCCTTGCCCCAACTCATCCCCCAACATACTGAGAATCTCTGATCTTTACAGTTTCCAGCCCAGACACCCTGAAGAAGGGAGGGGCTTAGGGAATCCTCCATTGTCACACCGTCAATAAAGTATTCTGTACACAACCAAAACAAACAAACAAAAACAAAAATCCAACACACCAAAGATACTAGGATGCCAAGAAAATGTCATGACATTAAGATATAATGCTTTGTTTATGACATAAATTAACTATAGGTACTAGCAAAAGGTGAGGAACATATTTGGGAGGAAGAGAAGGCTTTCCTCTTAAAACTTTGAATATACAATTTTTAAACTTCTTTTTTGGCAAGAGTGAACATGGAATGATTGACATGAGTTAGGTCACAGGGAGCCTCAACAAAACCCCAAGATGCAGGGTGAGCCCAGAAACAGAACTTGGAGTTAAAGCCAGGAATACAGTCTTAATATCATATTAATGTGAGAATGCTGGGCAGGGACACAGAGCCCATGTGTGAGGAGCAGGATAGAAACTGAACACAGAAGATAAGAACAAGGGGGCTCATGATGGAAGGGAAGAGGTAGAACAGGGAATATATGCAGAGTCTCTGGAGTGAGTCTCCAGAGAGCCCACAGAGTGAACTCTGTGTGGAGAATACACCATGAGAGGTCTTGGTTTCTTAAGGCACGTACCACCACAGTCAGGTGCCTTCTGCACATGGTACTAGAAAATGGGATGAAAACCCAATGTTAGCGAACATAGAGCACATCATTTCACTGTAAATAACTTGTAGAATGGAATAGCCAAATGCCTGCAAACTGCCCCTAGATCAGTAAACCCATTTTCTGAAGTAAACAGCCATAATGAGATATTTATGAACGCTGAAGCAAAAAAAAAAAAAAAAAAATCCACAGCCTGTTTTGCTCTCAGTGATATATATTTTTTTCAGTGATTTTTTTTAATGGCTTAGTCACATCACATTTTCACATCAGAGTTTTTTTGTGTGTGCAGCATGTGTCAGTTCATACCTGAAAGTTTTTTACACATTATGTCACTATATAATCAGAGCTTTTTCAGTTGAAACCCAGTTTATTCATATTCAGCGGACACTTCTCTGTTTTACTTACGACCTCTCTCAACTGAAATTAGAACTCTATCTTTGTCTCTGTTTGTGGTTTTGCATGCATGCGTGGGTGATCATCAGTTAAATACAAAGTCTTGGGGCACCGGAGTGGCTCAATTTTGGATTGGCTGAGCATCCAATTTTGGCTCAGGTCATGATCTTGCAGTTTGTGAGTTCGAATCCCACATCGGGCTTGCTGCTGTCAGCACGGAGCCCACTTCAGTTCTTCTGTCCCTCCTCTCCTCTCTCCTCCTCCCTCCCCACCTTTCACTCAAGCTCTCTCTCAAAAATAAATAAAGCATTAAAAAAATACAAAGTCTTCCAACATATTTCAGTGACTAGTTACATTAAAGAGGCAGGAAACAGTTAAACAGTGGATGCCTGAACCCTGGCACTCCGGGAGGATGGTAAAGTACAGTCAGAAAGTGTCAGTGTCTCAGTTCACGTAGCCAATAAGGTACCAAGATGGATATTGCTTTCTGCTAAAAGGTTTGAAGTATAACTTTACTCATCAATGAAGTGAGAGCAGAATAAGACACTGTTAGGAGGAGTTTTGTCAAAAGTTGAGAGAGAAGAAGCATCCTTAGAAACGCAATGGAAGAAGATTGTTCTTAACTTGGAAGTTGAATAGGCACATCATTAGAGATAGAAAACAAAGAATCTGATTGTCACCATGCAGGAACAACATGAAACACGGACAAGAGGGATGATCAGGATGTGGATTATGTGAGAAGAAAGAGAATACAGCAGTGACTCATACTCTGTTGTGTAATATTCAGGTAGTCCATGTATTAAGCTAAGTAACTCTTTAGTAAAAGTATATATTACTCATTTCAGGTCTGAACACAGTCATCCTCAACTAATCTATTATTTTTATCAAAACCCCAGGAGAGCAAGCCCTCTATCCCAGACTGGGAAACAAATATTATGTTAAGATACATTCTGGATTCTATATTAATAATCACACATGTGCCCCATCACCATATCCAGGCATGGCATTCTGATAGCACTGAGCAACATTTTCTACATGTTAGAAAGTAAGAGGAAAGTGAAGCGAGAGAAGGTCAGAAAGGAAAGATGGGAGATTAACTGGTCCATGATACTGTTCATCTTTTTGGGATCTGCATATGTCCATCTTGTATTTGTACAATGCTCGTTAGACATGGTTTCAATGCAGAGAACAGTGGAGAGGTCTATTTGACATCTTGATAAACACAGCATGCCAGGACTTGGAGGCAGAAGTCATGAGAAAATAAGTCTCTGGAAATCTAGAAAGAAGGTCAGATGTTGCCAGGTCATGGAATTTGTGGAAACCTAAAACGTATGATAGTTCAGGCACCTAGAGGCAAAGGGCCTGAAATCATACCTAATTTTGTTGACATTGCTCATATGCTGATTCTAACATTAGGTCCATGGACTGCTTCCAATGGTCGGTCATGAATTCTGCCAATCTAAGCTTGTGGGCAGGTGTTTATTTCCACAATGCTGCCAGTACCTACTGGGAGGCCAGTGTTCCCCCATACTCATGAGCCAGTCACACTTGGCTTTCAAAATGGATAAAATAGGGGTTGGAACTTTCTTTTTTTTTTTAATTTATTTATTATTTATTTTTTTTCTTTCATAGTTTATTGTCAAGTTGATTTCCATACAACACCCAGTGCTCATCCCCAAGTGCTCTCCTCTATGCCCATCACCCCCCCTCCCCACTCCCATCAGCCCTCAGTTCTCAGTATTCAAGAGTCTCTCATGGTTTGCCTCCCTCCCTCTCCCCAACTATTTTTCCCCCTTCTCCTCTCCCATGGTCCTCTGTTAAATTCTCCTGTTCCACTTATAAGTGAAAACATATGGTATCTGTCTTTCTCTGTCTGACTTATTTTGCTCCACATAACATCCTCAAGTTTCATCCATGTTGCTACAAATGGCCATATTTCATTCAGAACTTTCTTTTTTACTGTAAAAAGCATGTATTGGGGTGCCTGGGTGGCTCAGTCAGTTAAGCATCTGACTTCGATTCAGGACATAATCTTGCAGTCTGTGAGTTCAAGCCACAGGTGGGGCTGTGTGCTGACAGCTCTGAGCCTGGAGCCTGCTTTGGATTCTGTGTCTCCCTCCCTCTCTGCCCCTCCCCTACTCATACTCTGTCTCTCTCTCAAAAATAAATAAACATTAAGAAAATTAAAAAGAAAAAGCATGTATAGAAACTGTTACCTTTGGGCATTTCCAGAGTTACAATTTTTCAAAGTGGTAATAAAAATTGTGAATATTTAGGAAAACAGCCATGAAACTGATAAACTTACAAATGGAGAAAAAAGACAGTATGTTCCAAAAGCCCTTCTTGATTCTGTAGATCAGTGAATAAAAAATGCACAGACATATTTAAGCCATACATGAGATGCTTTTTCTGAGAATTTTTAACTTCATCAGACTTCAAAAAGATTAATCAAACTTCAAAAAATTTTTCAAGACTAGAGAATCAAGAGAGTGGAAAGCATGTGCAAAAGTGATTTGATGCTGCCAAAATGCGGGCAGACTGTGTTCTTCCAGCCCTCTGCCGTGATCCTTGCTCCAGTAATGGTATTTTAGTTTCATCACCAAAGTAACTCTGTTTATCTGGAAAATCACAAGCAATTATCCACCCATGGACATGGTTGACTTAACTGAATGCATTATAAGCATTGATTATCTAGGAAGGAGTGTGAGGCGGTTGCAAACGTTCATTACAGTTAGAGCTTTGTGCAAATCTAAAGGGAACTAAAAAATAAATCCAAGCATTTTTCTGCATAGAAGTCATGAAAAGTATAAAGGGGGCTGGCTGTATGAAGGTAAATTTCATATGCACTTTTATGTGAGCATCAGTTTAATTTGGGCAACCCCGGCTTTTAATTATCTGTAGGGTTACTTTTAATTCTTCAGTGTTTTTATTCTTTCTTCTTTTTTTCTTTTTTGCATTCTATTTCAATGCTACACACAAATGTAGGAGGTTTGTTTTTGTTTTTGTTTTTGTTTTTTAAGCAGACATTGGAGTTATTTCCTAGACCACAGCAGCTGGGGCTAAGACTAAGATTCTAAAGCAGAAAAAGATATCTCTTAAGGTCAACATTCATACTTCAGGGCTTTTTGGCCTGCCAAATATCTATGCTATAATCATGCCTTTCTCTGCATTTCTACGTTTTTCTGAAATATCCTAGGGATCACAATACTCTGTGGGGATGTCTCAGACCATCTGTGTAGACATCATAAGTTAGTATTTTAATCCCAAAGCATGCAGAGGCTTGAGAAAATACTGAAGCCTTGCTTCGTTCCTGTACCCTATTTAAAAAGAGATACGGTTCTCTTATTCTTTGAATCTATCTCAGGTCCTATAACCACCCATACTCCACCAGGCTTCATCTAGAAAAGGAATAAGGACCCTGTAATTTTATAAACTTTGTTTCCTTTCTAATCCTCTTCCCTCTCATCAGATTCAGCAAAATTCTAGGCATTTGAAAGTATCTTGTTTATTTTTCTGTTGAACAGAATAAGAAATTAATCAACCATCCAGATGGATTTGAGTATAATAACAGTTTCATTTGGTACTGGTTTTATTTCAGAGGGAGAGACAGTGTGATTTCCATGGATGCAGAGAATACAAAGCCCTTTTTGAAAAGGGAACATGTAAATGACAACAATATTTCAAAAGAATGGGAGTGGACTGAAAAGTATTACATGTATATCAATGAGGGAAGGAATGGAAGGGCATTTAGGGAAAAGTAACTGTGGCTCTATTTGAAAAATAGAGGCCTCGGGTCCTTAGTTGTTACCTGGAACAGGTTTCTGAGTTATCGGAAGCTCTGTCCTCAGCTGAATAGTCTGCTAAGGGCCACAAAACTCTAGTCCTGATCAGAACCCGTAATAGAGTGTGCATACAAGCATAGAGCACTCTCTACCCTGCACTAAATAAATTTTAAAAATCCTTTTAAATAATAATAAGTACAAGGAGTTGAACTTAGGTTTAGTGACTATTACTAGGAATTCTTTGGGCAATCTTGATTTCTGCATCTTAAGAAAGTTATAATATTGTTGGAAAGAGCTGAGAAAGTGGCAACTACAATGATGTATTTGATTCAAGACTGGGTGCAGGAAAGGGCTGTTAAATAATGACTGACTTTAAATATTAGGGTCATGGGGCACCTGGGTGGCTCAGTCCATTAGGCATCATTAAGCATCCAACTTTTGATTTTGGCTCAGGTCATTTTCTCATGATTTGTGATTTTGAGCCCTGCATTGGGCTCCATGCTGGCAGTGGGGAGCTTAGGATTGTCTCTCTTTCTCTCTCTCTCTCTCCCCCACCCTCCCTCTCTCTGCCTCTACTCCATTCACTCTTGCTCCTTCTCTGAAATAAATAAACTTAAAAAGTATATAGTAGGGTTTTAGTCTAAAGAGTTGAAACACCAAGAAAGACAAAGAAATGCAAATGAAGCCAAAATACTGATGAAAGGACAAGAAAACTTACTGAGCACTGATTAAAAATGTGAGACTCAACCGTACACTGTCTGCAAGAGATGCACTTGTAATATACAAGTCAGGTAGGCTGAACATAAATTGAGTGGATAAAGAAAGATATACACTGCAAACAGTAAGTATAGGAAAGCTGGTGACCATACTAATATCAGATAAACCTTTAGACAAAGAATATTAACAGTTAAAAAGGCATATTACGGCCAATTTATCAGGAAGACATAAAAATCATAAATGTGTAGGTACTTCATAACAGCATCAAAATACATGGAACAGAAGTGAACAGAATTGAAGGAATACATAGACAAATCCATAATCTTAGTTGGAGATTTCAAATTCTCTCTTTTATAAATGATAAAACAATTTCACGGACAATCAGTAAAGGCATAGGGTTTCTGAATACACTGTCAACTACCTTTACCTAATTTTACCTAATTTTTACAAAGACAACAATGGCACAATATATATTATTTTCAAATATAGATGTTACATAAACCAAGACAGACTATATAGTGGGTCATAAAATAAGTCTTAATAAATTTAAAAATACTTAAATCATGCAGAGTATGTTCCCTGACCACAAGGGATAATACTAGAAATCAGTACCAAGAGTAAATGCCAAACACTTGTAAAGTAGATAACATATTACTAAACAACTACATGAGGAATAAAATTACATGAGGAATTAGAAAATATTTTTAACTGAATGGTAAAGAAAATGCAACATAGCAAAATTTATATGATGGAACTTAAAACAATGGTTAGGAGAAAAATTATAACTTTAAATATACTAGAACAAAAGAAAATTTTAAAGCTAATTATGGAAGATTTTACCTTCTAGAAAAAGAGTAAATTCAAAGATAGTGGAAGGAAGGTAATAGTAAAGATAAGAATAAAAGTAAATGGAATAGACAACTGACAAGCAATGGAGAAAATTAATATAGTCAAAAAGTGATAACCCCCTAATTAAATTGATCAAAGAAAAAGAAAATAGAAATTACCGATAACACAGTGATATTCACTACAGGACTAACTGATATTAGAAGAATAGTAAATATAGTTTATGCTATTTTTTATTTTATATATTTTATTATTATAGTTTTTTGCCAAAAATTTGATAATTTGTATGAATAGACAAATTACTTGAAAACTCAAGATGGAATAGAAAATTTAATGGTACCCTCTTAACTGAAATAATACTTATACAGTCATCATATATATGGATGAAAAGGTTTTTGTTTTTATATTTTGTGTGTGTGTGTGTGTGTGTGTGTGTGTGTGTGTGTATGTAAACTGCTATTTTGGAGTACAATCATCTCATTTTTTATACAGTCTACCATTAAAACACAAATGTAAATCTCTGGATATTGGTCTTGGTGGGATGAATATTATATAAGGCCAGACAAACAATGGGAAGGATTCTCATCACTTACTGACAATAACTAAAAAACCTCATATTGGAATTAAAATGTGAAATTGTTCCATCTGCTAGACTTAACACTTCCCCCCAGAGCCTTTGTTATTCTACTTTAAAGTTCAATTCTAGGGAAATATATCATTTTAATTCCTCTTGCTAGCATAGTAGCTGAGCTTTATTTTTGTATGTATGAATGAGCAAAAAGCCAAACCCAGAAAACACAACATGAAAATTCAGCTCTAGTTGTAGAGATCTATGTGAAGAGAAGATACTATGTGGATACTTTTTTCTAGATTTTTTTCTTAGGGGTCAGTGTTAGTAAACTCAATCCAAAGAAGAAATTGATTGGCAAATGGTAAATTAAAAAAATCTTCTATTCTTTTTTGCTAGCTCGATAGACCCCCAACAGACTTGTAATTGTTCAAGGAGAAGTCAGAGAGATGAAATATACCAGGGAAAGGCATAAAAATTTCTCATAGTTGTGTTTTCCAAAGGTCCTCATATATACTTCATGCATTCCAGAGAGCCTGAAAACCATACAAACCATGTTTTACCTTGTTTTCTTATAATGCAACAAGTCACAGAATGGGGAGTTTCCACTTTTGACTCTAAATGGAAAGAAAATGTGTCTGTTCCTCCCAAACCTCAGGCTCCTCTTGGATTTAAGTGTAAACACAGCCCTGGCCATTTCTTCTATCACTTGGTGGGTGTTCTCAGAATGGAGGTGTTTGTTATTATTCTTAATCTGTGAGTGATTGCATAAAAAATATGCAACATGAAAAAAGCCTCACTAAAGAGCCACGCAGGAATATTTATTAAGTCCCACTGTTTACAGAATACATTTATACCATGGGCAGACAGCAAACATAAAAAGCAGAAGAGTAATGTCGGTATCAAGTTCTGCATTTTGGGAAAAATTTGCCAAAATCCCAGGATATTGTGAATATAACAGTGATTATAATAATTTAATGTTTGTTTAAGACATTGAAGGTATTAAATAATCAGGAATGAAAATAGATTTGTTGGATTAAAATGTTGAAGAATATAGGCTAAGTTTTGGTGAAAAGAAGGAGGGGCTGGTGGATAGGGGCAGGCAGGAGGAGCTAACACAGAGCAGGACAAATTAGTGCCCGACTAATTTGAATCCCTAAGGGCACTATTTGAGCCCTGGCCGGTCTCTTCTCTACCTCTTTCCTGGGTGGTACAGGCCCTGAAAAACACTTAAGGAATCTACTTTTTCCTAAGCTCTAGCCTACCATTTCCTTTATAGCTTCCTATACTGGGGAAGAAAATAAAAGCTCCTAGTATCTTCCCTCACTCTTTGATAGTGAGGCTGACTCACAGACTTCATTTGGTTTGCTAAGGATTTTGACTATTATAGGGAAACTGAATGGTCCAATCAATTCTCATTTTCTTCTCTTATACCCCTTTCCTCCTTCCCTTCATTTCCTTTTTTCCTTGCTTCCTTTCTTCCCACCTCCTTCCCTCCCTTCCCTTTCTCTCTCTCTTCCTCTCCCTTTTTTCCTTTCCAAATGATGTGGCAAAATTAGGGATCAGGAGCCAATGGTCAAGAAGGAATTCTCAAGAGGCATCTGGCTGGCTCAGTTGTTTGGTTAAGCATCCAACTCTTGGTTTCGGCTCAGGCTGCGATCTCAAGATCAAGTTGTGAGATCAATCCCTGAGGGCTCCATGCCAAGTATGGAGCCTGCTTCATGGAGCCTGCTTGAGAGTCTCTCTCTCTCTCCCTCTGCCCCTCCCCCACTCGCATGCAAGAGCACTCTCTCTCTCTAAAAAAGAATTCTTTTTCTAAAAAAGAATTTATTTTTTTCTTATTTATTTACTTTGAGAGCAAAAGGGAGAGGCAGAGGGGTGGGGGAGAGAATCCCAAGCAGGCTCCATGCTGTCAGCATAGAGCCCGATGTGGGGCTCAGTCTCATGAACCATGAGATCATGATCCGAGCCAAAATCAAGAGTCAGATGCTTAATTGACTGAGCCACCCAACTGCACCAAAAATGAAAGAATTCTTGAGATGTCTTCAATGCAAGAAGGTGGTGTTATTAAAGCACGGGGATAGAACCTGTGTGCAGAAAGAGTTGTACCAATGCTGTGAGGGGTGGCTGATTATATACTTTCAAATTGGGTGGAAGGGGGTGGTTAGGGATAGCTTCAGTCTCTAAGGAATAGGAAGATTTTAAGGACCTTGAGGGGCTGACTGTTGTTAGGAAAAGGTCATTTATTACTGTCTAGTAAAACCTTAGTCATAAGACCCTTCAGATGTTTATCAGTGGGCCAATTGCTCGGAGGATGATTGCCATCATAGGTCTTGGGAGGCAGGGCAGGGATAAAGGAAGTTTCCAAAAGAATTTTTATATGTTAATGGAAACTTACAGGATCCTGGAGGCTGGGCTAATGTTAGGCTAAAGTATTAACATTAAACTTGAGCTCCTATGGGGCACCTGTGTGGCTCAGTCGGTTAAGCGTCGGACTTTGGCTCACGTCATAATCTCGTGGTTTGTGGGTTCGAGCCCCGTGTCAGCTCTGTGCTGACAGCTAGCTCAGAACCTGGAGCCTGTTTCAGATTCTGTAAGTAACTCCCTCTCTCTCCGACCCTCCCCTGCTCATGCTGTCTCTCTCTCAGAAGTAAATAAAACATTAAAAAAGTTAAAAAAAAAAAGAAAAAGGTTGAGCTCCTAGAGGAAGGTTGCTCTGGCTGCTCAGAGACTTGTCATTGGGCTGTGAGTCATAAAGAAATTTAATTTTTTTCTTCTGCCTTTGTCCTCCACAGTACTCTTCAATGGTTGCAGGCAGATGAGGGCTATCACTCTCCCAGCAATCACCTCTTCACCGGGGCATCAGCTACAATGAAATGAAGTCTCAGACAGAATTTCAGTATGTAGGCTATGACTTATTAGCAGACAGGCACCAAACGATTATCAGCTGTGGTGTTTGTACAATGTACTTGTAGCTCTCTCTTCTTTTAGGCACCCTGACAGCCCCATGCCAGAAATGCTCTCTCAAAGCAAATGCAACAATATCTGAACAATAATCTAGTAGCAGAAGTTAGCAACTCCCTTCAAAAGGTTTAAACATAGGGCCAGATGGAAACCTAAAGGTAAGGTGCCATTTTCAATGATACAGATCGCTGAGATTACCGGACTTTTATATGTGTTCATACAAAGGTATAAGCACAAGCAATACGAGAGTGAGAAATTTCCAAAGTCAGAAGAAACCACCAAAAGTAAAATCTGAAAGTTATTGGAATTTCAAAGGAGGCATGCTGAGATATTTGGAGTTTTGCTATGCTCTATGAAGAGACAAATAATAAATAGCTTTGAAATTCATACAATACCATTGTTGAGCTTCCTGCAAATAGGTTCTGCTTTGAGGACTGGCTCAATCTCACCACTCAGCATAAACAGTCTTTCCACAAGAGATAGAATCTGGACCTGTCGTGCACTAGCATTAGGGTGTTCACAAACTAGAGAGCTATTGGGTCCCCATATGAGAACCTTGCCTTCAGTCATTTAGGGCCATTAGATATGATTCTAATAACATTGGACATAAGGAAAGGAAAGGGATCATGGTATATGAGATCCCATAGAAGCACATACTTGTTATTCCTCATTCAGAGGAGGAGGAGGTGTTTGGAGAGGGCTAGAATTCTAGGGACTAGGTGGGTGTGAGTAGCCATGGAGTACAGGCTAATTTAATCCCAATATTTATTATTTGAAGAGCTGCTAGAAATTAGTATAGATCTCCGTTCAGATAGAGGAAATCTATTATTTTTATATTGAAAGGTCACTTGACTGTCACTTCAGTTAGAGACAGAAGTCCTGACCTTGTCCTATGAGTCTCTTTTGATTTCACTGAAAGGGAAGGAAGATTGTTCAGCACGATGCTTCAGTAAAATGAGCCCTCTCTCTGGCCTAATCAACAAACCAAGGGACACCAGCGTTTCCAATCCATGATTGCTATTCTAGGTGTCATTTTATTTTATTTTATTATTATTTATTTTAGAGAGGAAGAGAGCGTGCAAGTGAGAGAATCGGGCTGAGGGAGAGAGCGAGAGCAAGAGAGCAAGAATGAGACAGAGAGACAGAGAGAGAGAATTTTAAGCAGGCTCCGTGCTCAGTGTAGAGCCTGACATGGGGCTCAATGTCGTAAACCGTGAGATCATGACCTGAACTGAAATCAAGAGTCAGAGGCTTAATCAACTGCACCACTCAGGTTCCCCAGGTGTCTTTTAAAAAAGAATCCAGGCAGGTGTTATTTATGCACAGTAAGAAGGTGTTTAGGGTGGGAATCATATGATGTTTGAAACCCACAACTCTATTAGTATGCTTAGGCTGTGCATAACAAAAACGCTACAAACGGGGTTGTCCTGAACAACAGAAATTAATTTTTTCACAATTGTGGACACCAGAAGTTCAAGATCAAGGTGTCAACATATTTTCATCTGAGACCTGTCTACTTGCCTTTCAAGTGACCGCCTTCTCACTGTGTCCTGACATGATCTTTCCTATGTGTCTGTGTCCAAAGCTCCTCTTCTTATAAGGAAATCATATTGGATTAGGGCCCACCTGCTGGACCCCATTTTAACTAAATTATTTTAAAGTCCTTATCTCCAGATACGGTCACGCTCTGAGGTACTGCATGATAGGGCTTCAACATAAGAATGGGGGTGGGTGGGGCATAATTCAGGCCACAATGTCAGGTATTTAGGAACATTTTTAATCAAATGTTTCACCTTTTTGTATTACTGACCTTATTTATTTTTTTTTTTTACAAATAGTTTATTGTCAAATTAGTTTCCACATAACACCCAGTGCTCATCCCCACAAGTGCCCTCCTCCATGCCCACCCCTCCTCTCCCCCACATCCACCAGTCCTCAGTTTTTGTCAGCATTCAAGAGTCTCTCATGGTTTGCCTCTCTCCCTTTCCCCCACCATTTCCGCCCTTCTTCTCCCCCTTGGTCCTCCGTTAAGTTCCTCCTAATCCTCCTATACGTGCACACATATGATATTTGTCCTTCTCTGCCTGACTTATTTCGCTCAGCATAACACCCTCAAGGTCCATCCATGTTGCTACACATGGCCAGATTTCATTGTTTCTCATTGCCATGTAGTATTCCATGGTATAGATAAACCACATCTTCTTGATCCATTCATCTGTTGATGGACACTTAGGCTCTTTCCAGTTTTAGCTATTGTGGAGAGTGCTGCTATGAACATTGGGATACATGTGCTCCTATGCATCAGCATTTCTGTATCCCTTGGGTAAATTCCTAGCAGTGCTATTGCTGGGTCATAGGGGAGTTCTATTGTTAGTTTCCTTAGGAACCTCCACACTGTTTTCCAGAGGGGCTGTACCAGTTTACATTCCCACCAACAGTGTAGGAGGGTGCCCGTTTCTCCACATCCTCGCCAGCATCTAGAGTTCTCTGATTGGCTCATTTTAGCCACTCTGACTGGCGTGAGGTGGTATCTCAATGTGGTTTTGATTTGTATTTCCCTGATGAGGAGCGATGCTGAGCATCATTTCATGTGTCTGTTGGCCATCTGGATGTCCTCTTTGGAGAAGTGTCTGTTCATATCTTCTGCCCATTTCTTCACTGGGTTGTTTGTTTTTCGGGAGTGTAGTTTGGTGAGTTCCTTGTAGATTCTGGATATCAACCCTTTATCTGATATGTCATTTGCAACTATCTTTTCCCATTCCGTTGGTTGCCTATTAATTTTCTGGGTTGTTTCCTTGGCTGTGCAGAAGCTTTTAATCTTGAGGAGGTCCCAACATTACTGACCTTATTAAAACTACTAATAAGTTGCCAAAACTATTTGGTTCAGTGCTATCTGCCTAGTTGGCTGTGAAAAACTGATGTTATGTCCAGGAAACAGACAAATGGCTTCCTGGATTTAACTGACTCAAGTCAAAAAGGCCAAGAACACATATTCATTCGACATTCTTCATCAAATTGTGCTGTATCTTTCTACTAAAAACCACACAATGTAATGAAACTTACATGTTGCCCAGGTCAACAATAATGAATAAACTTGAAGGACTAAGTTTTAAATGTACATAAGGTCTCTGTTAAGTTTCTTTTTATTTCTCTTTAAGTGAAACATGAGTTTTGAGCTCATTCTTATTCTATGGGGGGAAAAAAATCACTATTTTAATACATAATATACTTCTGAGTATAGTGTTTTTGCCTTAACACATGCTGTGCCAATCCCGACACCTGAGAGATCTATTCCTACTTGACGTGCACAGCTGTGGTGGTGAGAAAGTGGCAACAACGCGACAAAACCCAACTGCTAAGAGACTTTGAGTATATCAAAAGCCATGATGGTTGAACCCTCTGCCAGGATTTGTTTTGCAGTGTTAAGGTGAAACAGATGAATATGTCCTTAAGATATGGAAATCAATTTGCTATGACTGAATTCTTCCTGCCATACGAGTTTCTCAAGAGAGAACACTACAAATAAGATAAAAGGCACATCATGAGGAATACAGTCAATGATGCTGTCAGAGCGGTGTAATGAGACAGATGGTAGTTATACAGCAGAATGTGGAAACTTGCCAGATCACTGAGTTGTACATCTGAAACTAACGAAACATTGTATTTCAGCTATATTAAGAAAAACCCAACAATTAAAAACAAAACAAAAAACCAGAACACTGAAAATCAGGATCTAGTCATTATATGCAAACTTCAAGTATCTTTTCAATGAAATTCTGTATGGATGGGTACAACCAACTAGACAATAAATGCATAAAAGGGGCCACCTATCTCTTTTTTATTTTTATTTTTTATGTTTTATTTATTTCTAGGAGAGAGAGAGAGACAGCGTGAACAGGGGAGGGTCAGAGAGAGGGAGTCACAGACTGAAACAGGCTCCAGGCTCCGAGCTGGCAGTCAGCACAGAGCCCGATGCGAGGCTCGAACCCACGAACCGCAAGATCATGACCTAAGCAAAAGTCGGACGCTTAACCGACTAAGCCACCCAGGTGCCCCTTCCTATCTCTTTTTTAAAAAGTAGGCTCTGGTTCCAATGTGGAGCTTGAACTCACGACTCTTAGAGCAAGAGTTGCAAGGTCTACAGACTAAGCCATCCAGGTGCCCCCACCTATCTCTTACTAGAGGCTGAGAACCTTGTATACTGTGCAGAGTGGAAAGTTCCTGTCAATAAAATTTCCACTAGTTTTGAGGTTTTATAGACCCTCTTCCCTAGAAGTACAGATTGGCTCACAAACCATATGTTCAAGGTGAGACTGCCTTCCATTAGAAGAAACTTCTACAACATATTGGAATTCCTTAAGGTACTTACCACTTTATACACATTATGTCTTCTAGTGTGCTTATTGGATGCATGTCTGGCTTCTCTGATTTCTTCAGATTTAGCATAGCTCACAGAGGCACAGCTCCATCCTAGTCTGGGTCGCTGTAATGTATTCCCACATCGTACTATATTCTCTTTCTATTGTGGGAAGTAACTGCTATTTTATAATTCCTTATTTAAATACTCATCTCTTCTCCTATAGGCAGACCCCTCACTCTTGCCTAGTGCATACTCCAGGGTAACAATAGCAAAAGCTATCATTTGTTAATCACTTACTGCTAAATGCTTTATCCCTAACCACTTGGAGAGAAGATGTATTATAATTCTCAATTTACAGATAAGGAAAGTGAAGCTTAGGTAGGGTTGAAAGTTTGCCACAGGCTATATAGCTAGTACTGTCAGAACTAACTAACCAAACATTACTGACTCCATAGACTATGTTCTTTTTATATATATTTTTTTGTTTGTTTTTACAAACAGTTTATCGTCAAATTAGTTTCCACCCATAGACTATGTTCTTAATTCAAGATGACCCTGGGTGCAAAGAGATGAGGGTGGTTGGCCCTGTTTTAAACTGACAGTGCGGATTTAATGGTTTGTCACACAAGTATCCTTAACTTGTTACTCCAACCAGTTCATTTCTACTCATAAATACAGACTGAAATCTTATACTACCCTTAATAGCTTGTTTTCCTCTTAAAAAAGAAGTTATTTTCCCTATTTTCTGATATAATAACTATTTGCAAGGTTTTTGAAGTTAAAATAATTCATAAAATAACTTCTATGATAATGCTATCAGCTAGTAATAACAGCTACTATTTACTGAGTCCCTACTGGATATTTTCCTGTACCTGTTTTTTTTACATGCATTCCTTTAAAAAAATTTTTTTTTAACATTTAGTTTTGAGAGACAGAGCAAGACAGAGCACGAGTGGGGGAGGGGCAAAGGGCAAGGAGTGACAGCGAATCTGAAGCAGGCTCTAGGCTCTAGGCAGTCAGCAAAGAGCCTGATGTGGGACTTGAACCCGCAAACTGTGAGACGGTTACCTGGGCTGAAGTCAGATGCTTACCTGACTGAGCCACCTAGATGCCCCTACATGCATTTCCTTTTTAAATTCCTTGTTCAATGTAGCTCCATATTTTTCTCATTCATTACTATTTCTCTCTCCCTTTTCCCCCATCCAGCATGGTGGGATTGCTAGATGCTCAATAATTACTTGTTGAAAGACTCTGCTGGGCATTTTAATACATTTTAGTATTTAATATTTGCAACAATCCAGGGACATAAGTGCAGATAACTGAAATAACTTGCACAGGGTCACACGGTACATTCGGAGTTGGATTCTCACCTTAGTCTGTCTGGCCCGACAGCTCCTCCTGCTGGTACTTGACCTCTTACTTGAGCAGGTCCTCCTCTATGGTGTCTTTTGGATAAAGAATCCTATTTTTCTATGAGTGTACACTGCAAATAATGTCGCAGTAGTCCAATATTATTATTTTACCCTTCAGTTGATATAAATTGCGATGGGACAGTACTATTTTTGAACAGTGTTTTTCTGGAATTATATCTCCTAAGATGACCTTTGTTGACTTGTCTTTGAGATTCGTAGGATACTTTTAGAAGTTACTGATTGTAAATAATTGTTTCGCCACGATTGCCAACAAAATATCTGGTTTGCTAGTGGATGCCCTCAAAGTTCTATTTTATCAGGTGTCAAGCAAACAGAAGAAAAAAAGGAGAAAACTGATAGATAGCTAGGATCTGGTTTTGACTATCTGTGCGAAGCAATAACCCTATCTTACCAAATATTCAGGATTTTTATAGAAATTTCTAGGAAGAAGGGGATAACGAAATTCTAGGACAAAATGTAGCCCCAAATAGCTCAAAACAGTAAAGCCATTCCAGCATTGCTCTGACGTCTACCCTGCTTTGAGACGTTGCTGACCTCTCTGAGTAAGCTCCATCTGAACAAGGATGTGGTGGAGTTGACTCTGGAAGAAATATTCCTCCTGCTCCCCTCCTCCCATCTCTGTACACAGAGGCCTTCACCCAGATTCTCAACAAGGGAGTGGCTGAGCTGCAACTAACTGCCACACCCATTGACACTTGGAGGAATCTAAATAAATAAAGAGTAAGTTAGGGGCGCCTGGGTGGCTCAGTCGGTTAAGTGTCGGACTTCGGTTCAGGTCATGATCTCACAGTTCATGGGTTCGAACCCCAACAGCTCAGAGCCTGGATCCTGCTTTGGATTCTGTGTCTCCCTCTCCCTCTGACCCTCCCCTGCTCACACAGTCTCTCTCTCTCTCAGAAAAAAATGAAACATTAAAAAAATATTTTTAAAAAAGATAAGTTAAAACTAACATTGTTTTGTGCTTCTGAAACATTCACAAGTTGTTCTGGATATATAAAGAAGGCCGGTGACCTGGAGGAGATCTGGGGACAGATTTCCATCAATCTACAGCCATTCCCCAGCTAAAATAAGCTTGGCTAAAAGGGAGCCTTTGAGGCCAGAGGAATGGCGTTGAGTGAAATAAATGTTTCCCAGTCTCTAACAAGGAAATCAAGCTGTTGAGGATGGCTCCCCCCAGAAGTAGATGGCTATGTAGCTAGCCTTGTGAAGCAGCAACTGCCTTTCTTTACTATATGATGATAATAGTCTGATGTTCAGTTGTTGGCTTATTTTAGGAAGAAAATGTAAGACATTTTCTTTATACTTTATGCCAAGTGAAAAGCACATTATTTATTTTACACTATTCTTTTTTCCTATCCCGTCAATGGGATCATTATAATTTGTTCTTGGCATCTTCATTCTGCATTTCGTTTGTTCTCACTGTTTAGGTTTAGCCGAGCACTTACAAGTTTCTATCAGCAGCCCGGGCCATTCTGCTAAGATTCAGGTTTCTATTTTTAATGGACTGTTGACTTGTCAGTTAAGATCCCTCACTAGTAGCAGAAGATCAGTGAGTCCAAAACTGAATTCCTCATCAGCTGCCCAAAACCAGTCCTTCCTCCTGACTTGTCCACTCATGTTAATGTTGCCACCAAAATGAATCAGGCCTATATCCCAAGCCTCATCATGTACTCATCTCTCTCTCTTTCTCTGTCTCTCCCTGACATTCAACCAGTGCCCACGACTTTTTGTTCTACTTCCATTAGGGCTCCATTTTTTGAGCTCTGTGACCTTGGGCAAATCATTTAACCTCTTTGGGCCTCAGATTCCTAATCTGCAAAAAGAGGGAGTAGGATAATAATGTTAACTGTCCCATTGAATCAACTTCCTGTGAGGAGTCAGTGATACACATGTAAATGTAGTACATTGCTTAGAACAAAAACAGTTCACACATTTCCTTTTCTGTTTTCCCAATTCTCTACTTCAAACTGGCTCTGCTATTTTTCATCTGTATTAATCGTTTCCTAACTAGGTTGCCTTAACCTCTGTGTCTCCATGTTCAGATCAGTCCTATGGATAAATGTAGCCCAATATTGTCTTTCATTATTTCATATTACCTGAGAATGTAGCCCAAGCTACTTTGCCTGGTAATAAAGACATCAGTATATTTTGTGGACTTGCTTTCTTTCTACTTTACTTTTCAGTTTTCATAGGTCAGCCGATCTGAATTTCATGCTATTTCAAAAGGCTTTGTTCTAGCCCTTTCATTTCCCTGAGAGGTCCTTTCTTCTATCTGTGTATTTGAATTTTAATTAATAAAAAATTGTACATTTGATGTATATGTTGCTAATTAATGAGCCTCTTCAGAACAGAGGCTATCTTTTGCTTGTCTTTATATTTGCAGTGTTGGTAGTATTTCTGACATGGTGTAAAGTAAGCAATAAACTGTTGAGTAAATAAAAAGAATGGACAAAACTTCCCTGTATTCCCAAAACGCTTTGAAAGAATTCGTTTTTGGTCATTTGTGTTTCCACTTACCACACTTCTGATATCACCAGCAGAAAATAATTTGACCGGAAATGATAACTAGGATATTGTCCAGTGTATTTATTTTGACTATTTGACTTTCATTTCCTTTTCATCCAAATACTTTTCTTTCCTGGGTTTAATGAAAGAAGAGCAAATCTGAAGCTTTGTCTAGGAGCCACAATTACTTTTGAATTTATAGATTTTGTTTTCTTGATTTTAATTTGAAATCACATGAGACGAGTCTCAAAATTATGATTTTTAATTTTAATTAAAAATATGTTCTAGAGAGGCACCTGGGTGGTGTAGTTGGTTAAGTGTTTGACTCTTGATTTTGATTCAGGTCATGCTCTCATGGTTTGTGGGTTTGAATCCCATGTCAGACTCCAGGCTAATAGCTTGGAACATGATTGGGGTTCTCTCTCTCCCTCTCTACCTACCCCTCCCCTGCTCATGCATGCAATACATGTGCACACTGTCTCTCTTTCTCTCTCTTTCTTTCTCTCTGTCTCTCTCAAAATAACTAAAACTAAACTTTAAAAGATATGCTCTGGAAATAGTAATTTGTAATGTGCTTATTTATTTTACTTCCACCTTTCTAATTTTTTAAAAAAGTTTATTTATTTTGAGAGAGAGCGTGAGCAGAGGGTGGGTAGAGAGAGGGGGAGAGAGAGAATCTAAAGCAAGTTCACATTGTCAGTGAGGAGCACAATACGGGACTTTAACAACAGTGAGATCATGACTTAAATCGACTGAGCTATGTAGACACCCCCTCCCTCCACCTTTCCAAAATGCTATTTCCTCTGGCTTATTTCTTTAATTTTAGAGAAAGAGGGGCACTTGAGTGGCTCAGTCGATTAAGTGTCTGACTTTGGCTCAGGTCAGGGTCTCCCTGTTTGTGAGTTTGAGCCCATCATCAGGTTCTCTGCTGTCAGTGCAATTCCAATTTGGATCCTCTGTCTCCCTCTCTCTCTGCCCCTCCCCAATGCATGCTATCTCTCACTCTCTCAAAGATAAATAAAAACATTTTTAAAAGTTTGAGAGAGAGAGAGAGAACACTAGTTGGGGATAGGGGGAGAGGGAGAGAGAAAATCTTAAGCAGGCCCCACACTCAGTGCCAAGCCTGATGGGCGGCTCAATCTTATGATTGTGAGTTGATGACCTGAGTTGAAATCGAGAGTCTGACAATCAGCTCAACTGACTGAGCCACCCAGGCACCCTTCCTCTTGCTTTTTTAAACTTTCATTTAATTTAATATTCAGGCTTAAAATCATGTTTATAACAGTTAACCACAAAAGACCCACTGGACATTTAGAAATACTGCTATAGTTATATAACTTTTGTTAGTGTTTATTGAGAGTCAACAGTATGCCAGAGGCTGCTAGGAATGACATATCAGAGAAAACAAACTGTAGGCTACAAAAACAAAATCTACCCTATCACTGTCTCACAAGTTGTGAGAATGACATTCTGTATACACAGTACTTTGAGATGCTCAGAATAAAAGGGTGGAATTTATTTACAATCATTTTATGGTTACTAGATTTAGGTGTCTGAGTCCTTCTAGAAACCTGGCAAGCTCGCTGATGGTTTAAGTAAGGAGTGTTGCTGAAAAGTTGTTAATTGATCAGTTGTAAATTTCACAAATTTGGGGGCGGGGCTATTAAAACTCAGTGCAAATAACAATGCACCAAATGCGTTATTTCTTTATTTTCTTAAAGGCTCACCACCAGATATGGTCAGAGTAGAGAGTTCAGAACTTTAACGGATCCTAATAGGCAAATTAATATAATTCCAACTCCTCATTTATCATATTTGGCCACTAAATGACCTTTTCACTTTTTCCCCCCTAACCTCCGTTTGTACATGCTTTGACCAGATCAAACAGTTTGCAATTCCCTGATTTATATGTCAAACTTTCTTAAATCTTGCCTGTGCTCACACTGATCCTTTCACTTGGAACTCATTATTTACTTATTTATTCAATCATTAAAACAAATGTTTACTGAGCATTTTGTATGTGCCCGGCATTATGCTAGACTGTGGAGAAACAACATAAATATAGACGCTGCTTTCGTTAAGTCTATGTCCTAGTCAGGAAAGCAAACAAACAGAAAATAAGTAATAAGTAAATGGAACAGTTACCACAATCATGGTAAAGACAGTGGAGAAGACAAGTAATGGAACCAAAGACTGCTCAGGAATGGATGGGGGAGAAGCCCCCTGTAGATGGAAGGATTTGAAGAGGTTTCAAGATGTGAAGCTGAGATGTAAAAGACAAGTAGCAATTCATCAATTCCAAAGTGAGGGAAGAGTTTCCAGGACAGGAGGAACACCTTTTGCAAAAACTCAAAGACAGGAGTGAAAGGGGCATATTCTGAGAGCTGACAGAGAACCAATATGGATGAAGCACCATGAGTGATGGGGGGAGAGGTGTGAGGTGAGGCTGGAGGACTTAGGGGGTCGTGTGCGAGAACGGCAGTAGGGAGGCCAGTTATGAGACTGGTGCAGTGAAGGAGGAGGGAGAGTGATGACCAGGGTGGTGGCTACAGAGATGGAGGAAAGCAGAAGAATTCAATATACACTTTGGAAGAGAAGAAAACAAGAGACTTATACATAAATGCAGGGAGTGATAAAAAGAGAGGAATACAGGATGACTTTTAGGCTTCCAGTCTGAGGGTTTAGATCAAAGGTGATGGTGCAAAGTAGTAATGAAAAACAAGAGAAAACATAGATAATATAGATTAAATCTTTTAAGAGGCTCATGTATATAAATTTGAAAATTCAGAGAACATTTTATATTGTCTAGAAAAAATATGAATTATCAAAATGGGCTGAAAAGAAACAGAAAATCAGAGTAGACTAATAACATTAAATAAATGCATTGGTTACATATCTTAACGCAAGCCTTATTTCAGACAGCTTTACAGGCTAATTTTGTCAAATCTCCAATGAATATGTATTTTATACCTTGTAAAAAAATATTCTAGAAAGAGTAAAAGGGGAAAAATCACCAAACTTATGAGGCAGATATAACCTTGAAACAAAATCAGGTAAATACTGTGTAAGAATAGATTATTCTATGTCTGCCTCACCTATAAACATAGCAACCATCCTGAATAAAACAGAAGAAAATTGAATCGAGTAATCCATAAACAATTCTCACATAGCAGTCTCACATAGCCATATAGTTTGTTCAAAATAAAAGTAAGCGTTCTCTTCCTGACCTCAGCATTTAGGAGGACACGGTGGTGCTGAGGATCTCAGCTTATGGGCACGGGGAGAGTTTCTCTTTTGCTGCAGGAAGAGATTGTAGCTTTTCTAAAATGGGCAAGTAAAATAGAGCGGCCTGTGGATTGGTTTTTCTCACGTTATTTGAACATCACAGTGTGCCAATGACTACTTCTGGAAGTAGCCAGAAATACTTTCCAGTAGAAACTGTTCTCTTTTGATCTGGGAGCCGTGGGAAGGATCATGTCTCAGGGCAGCTGTGACGGTTCAACTGATCTGAGAATGAGTTCGTGGAAATGACTTCATTAATAGTTTCAGGGGGAAATGGGCCCAGGTTCCTAGGCTGGTGGTAGATGTTCGACAGACTATTAGCCCTGGAAGGAATCTTCCACATCTGGTTTAGTGTCTATAATTACAAATGAAGAAACTGAGGTAAGAGAGCATCATTTAAGGGCACCCAGCTAGAAGGACAATGATAAAATGGATACTGTACAGATGATGTGATAAACAGAGAGCTATGTTAGGCTTAGCAACAAACTCTGCGGCTTGGCGCATTGACCTCCAGCATGGCTGATATTTGGGAAACAGTTCAACTTTTGAGGTTTAGAGTCCCATTCCCAAACACGAAAGAGTAAATATAAACCTGTAAATGCCCCCTCTAATTCATTCTGTGATGGGAAAACACCTCCTTTCCCCCACACCTTAAAGGGTCACAGACCTCTGAGGTTTTTCCTTACATTAAAATTGTATTGCATTTTCTCATTTCAAAATACTTTTGAATCCTGAATTTGCCTTGAAACAATTAAACTGAATATATAAACAAACAAATAACATCCCTCTGGATTTGGGGTCCTCAGCAGAACATGCTATCATCACATACTACTGCCTTTTCACCGTCCTGCTACCTTAGATATTTAACAATGCAGCATTTCTTTTCTTAGAGAATGTTCCTGATTTGCTCAGGGAAACCCACAGACAAACTGTAGCAAATGGATGAACAAAAAATTTTTCTTTGCCCTTTTGTAAGCATGTTTATTTATTTATGAATAGGTGACTTTTTTTTACAAAAGGACATACAATACAAATTTTACCTTATCATTGTCCCCTGACCACCCATTCCTCTCCTAGGCCAGCACCCAGCAGTTGGTTTAGAACTAGTGTGTGGGCATGAAAACATGCTCAACATCACTCATCAGGGATACAAATCAAAACCACACTAAGAGACAACTTCATGCCCGTTAGAGTGGCTAAAATGAGAAAATCAGGAGATTCTAGATGCTGGCGAGGATATGGAGAAATGGGCACCTTCCTACACTGTTGGTGGGAATGTAAACTGGTGCAGCCCCTCTGGAAAACACTGTGGAGGTTCCTCAAAAAATTAACAATAGGGGCACCTGGGTGGCTTAGTCAGTTAAGCATCCGACTTTCGCTTAGGTCATGATCTCGCGGTTCACGGGTTCGAGCCCTGCGTCGGGCTCTGTGCTGACTGCCAGCTCAGAGCCTGGAGCCTATTTCAATCTGTGACTCTCTCTCTCTCTGACCCTCCCCTGCTCATGCTGTCTCTCTCTCTCTCTCTCCTAGAAATAAATAAAAAACATTAAAAAAAATAAAAAATAAAATTAAAAAAAAATTACAATAGAACACCCCTATGACCCAGCAGTAGCACTGCTAGGAATTTACCCAAGGGATACAGGAGTGCTGATGCATAGGGGCACATGTACCCCAATGTTCATAGCAGCACTCTCAACAATAGCCAAATCAGGGAAATAGCCTAAGTGTCTATCAACTGACGAATGGATCAAGAAGATGTGGTTCATCTATACAATGGAATACGACATGTACATGATAATGAGAAAGAATGAAATCTGACCATTTGCAGCAACATGGATGAACTGGAGGGTATTATGCTAAGTGAAATTAGCCAGGCAGAGAAAGACAGATACCATATGTTTTCACTCATATGTGGATCTTGAGAAACTTAACAGAAGACCATGGGGGCAGAAAAGGGGGAAAAAAAGTTACAGAGAGGGAGGGAGGTAAAGCATAAGAGATTCTTAAATACAGAGAAGAAATTGAGGTTTGATGTGGGTGGGGGAGAGAGGAAAATGGGTGATCGGCACTGAGGAGGTCACTTGTTGGGATGGGCACTGGGTGTTGTATGGAAGCCAATTTGACAATAAGTTATATTTAAAAAAATAGAGCTAGTGTGTGGGTGTCTGGCTGTGTTCAAGCTCCAGCATCTGGGAAACTGTCAGTCTCTGCACCTGGAAGTCGCATTCTGGCCTTTGGGAGCTAATCAATGTCCGAGTGCTGTTCAGACATTAAAAAAAAAAGTCACAGACCACAGTAAGAATCGTATTTAAAGAGCATGCACATTTAGGAAATGATACTTATCCTTGCTATAGAAGATATACCCTAATGTTTTCAGTTGCTTCATTTTTTTTTTTAATGTTTTATTTATTTCTAGGAGAGAGAGAGAGAGACAGCGTGAGCAGGGGAGGGTCAGAGAGAGAGGGAGTCACAGACGGAAACAGGCTCCAGGCTCTGAGCTGGCAGTCAGCACAGAGCCTGACGCGGGGCTCGAACCCACGAACCGCGAGATCATGACCCAAGCGAAAGTCGGACGCTTAACCGCCTAAGCCACCTAGGCGCCCCCAAGTTGCTTCATTTTTTAACAATCTACTAAACAGCCACCTACATTATCTCCTCAATCCAGTTCAATTTACAAATATTTCTTTCTCTCATAAAAGCAGCAGAGACTTTTTGTTAGGCATGGGACAGAACACTCAAGTTTGCCTCAGTTCCCTTGCTTACCCCCACCCCACCAACATGATAAAGGAATTTTAATAAAAGGGCAAAAACACAAAGGCTAAGAGGAGAAAATAGTAACATTCTAAAATCTGAATAGGAGGAGGGCAAGTGATAACAGATGTAGCCGAAGCCTTTCCCTGGGAAAAGCAGAGAAGCCAAATGTTCCAGAAGTGGGGGTCCCAGCTGCCCCCTGAAAGTTCTGGAAGCCAGCAGTCAGGACTGCTTTCACCAAGACCAGAGCTCAGAGATCACATTTTCCAAGAGTGTGTGACCTTTCCATCCAGGATTTTCTACCCGGGTTGGGGGATGGGCATGAAGTGGATCAGATATTTATACGGAGATGTCTGAAGAACCTCCCTGTTTCAGCTCTTTGGCCAGTACTACTGATCTCTTTCCCCCACCCCCTCACCCCTCCCTGGGACCAAGACTCTCCTCAGCATTAGGCCCTCTTTCACACATTTCACTACTGTTTCCTCTGCCATGCTTCATCAGCAACACCCTGATGGAGCTTTTGTTAGCTAATGGCTCTTCTTTTTTTTATGTCTTTTTTGTCTTTTTTAAACCATTGCTACTGTCATCAGTATTTTTCATTTAATAAAATTCATTTGCTCATCTGTAATGTACACAGATCATAGGTATATAGCTACATAAGTCATAATAGGGACACATGGATCAAGAAATAGAGTATTGAAAATAAAGCATGCAGATACATAAAAAAAGACAATTTCTTATAGTTTTGAGCCTACGAGTCTTCTCAAAACAAACAAATAAAAAGAATAGGTATTTATAGCAGAGAAAGTTTTGGGTCAGACTGCCTGCCTTGAGCCATTAGGAAAATCAACTGGCTAGAGCTCCATGCAAAGTTTAGGTTATGGGAGAATGACTCTGATTCCTTTTTAGCCCAAAGCAATTACCCAGTTGTTGGAAAGTTGAAATATTGGACCAAATTATATTACCTAAGTTAACATAAGCAACCTTGAGAGTAAGTCACTATATATGTATATATATATATCAAGGTATATGTATTACACAAGAGTTGACATTCCTATTTCTACATCTTACGAATGAGCCTTGGAATCTTCACTGAAAATAAAATGGATTGTTGGCATGTTTTCAGCCATCTGTTTTCACTGATTGGTGTATGTGTTATTGGGATATTCCCAAAACCATTACCTTTTGAGATTTGAACTCTCAGAATCCTTCCTGACTAAGCCATCAATAGAAACAATGGAACACTTAATCACAACAGGTGTTTTTAATTTAATTAACTGTGGACTTTGGGGTGAAGCTGTCATCTACTCCACTATGGTTTATTTGGTCCTGTAGAATGCACAGGGCATATATTAGAGTATCTCCAGCTACGGTCTTAGCAATAAACGACTTGACCAAAGACATACAATTAGCAAGTAGCAGAGGCAGGACTTGCTTTTCATGTTTTCATATTCCAGTTCCAGATCCCTCTTTTGGGTTACACAAATTAGATAGAAGCATTAAAACATTATGAGACACAATGAAAATCACAACCAATTAACCTATAGAACTTACACTATTACTTAAGATATCAACTACAAGACTGAAAACATATTTATTGCACTCTTACAAATTCATATCTCATTATTACTCTCTGGACTCTTGGCTGGTAAAAAGATTCTGGTACTTAATTCATCAAGAAATATTTACTGAGTACACACACACAAGAAAAAAAAAAAGAATTATAAGCACCCTAGTCACTTCCTCATGCTCTTTCAATCCACTGTACCCCTAAAGAACTACTATCCCTACTGCTAACAACATACAGTAGTTTATGTATGTACTTTTTTTTTTTTTTTCTGGCTGCTTGCCCTAGTACTTTCGTGTTGAGATTCATGCCTCTTGTGAGGTGTGGTATTAATTTTGCATCCCTAACAAGCTCACTGTAACTCTACTCCTTCTTCTCTTTTTTGTTCTGTGACTCAACACACTTGGGACACAGAGGTTTAGAACTGCTGCCTGAAGCAGGTTAGAAATCCGAGTTCTGTCATCCTGTCCATGGGGAAAACACAACTGAGAGATGAGAAATGGAGCCAGAAAGATTAGAAGCCAGAAAGACAGTGAACCAGAGCAAGAAGGGATAGGTAATTCCAATTAAAGCGGTAGGAACCAGCGTGGAAAGGAATCACCTAGAGGGGATTTCTTCTCTGCTTGTAGAGGTTCAGGAAAGGCTAGTCCAGGAAAGAGCATGTTGCCTTGGAAGTTTGCTATGTGAACAGTAGTTTAAAAATAGAAGTGTTTCCAGACATAGAGAATAATGTGCACAGGAATGAGGTCTGAGAAAGCATAGCTGATGCAATCCACAAGTCTTTCACTAAATAGGCAGCAGAGTATGTATGTAGACACTGAATGTTGAAGACTTAAGAATTTTGATTGTGAAGGGGCGCCTGGGTGGCTTAGTCGGTTAAGCATCCGACTTTCGCTTAGGTCATGATCTCGTGGTTCGTGGGTTCGAGCCCCGTGTCGGGCTCTGTGTTGACTGCCAGCTCAGAGCCTGGAGCCTGTTTCAGAGTCTGTGACTCCCTCTCTCTCTGACCCTCCCCTGCTCACGCTGTCTCTCTCTCTCTCCTAGAAATAAATAAAATATTTAAAAAAAAAAAAAAAGAATTTTGATTGTGAAGATCTTTGTAAGCCATGGTAAGGATTTAGCATTTATCCATGAACCCACTGAAGTATTTTGTATACAGAAATAACAGCTTTGGGATTAGTGTTTTGGAGGGAGTGAGGAGAATTGACCAGTGAGTAGAAGACTGGACAGAAGGCAACTCCAGACCTTTTTGCAGACATTTCTTGCTTATCGCATTCTTGCACTCTTGCTGTGTTCTAGTGTCTGCTTTCTTCAGACCGGCTAAGAGTCTTTCCCTCTTTCTTTCACTGAGGACTGGACAAAAGAACGTGGTTTCTATGGGCTAGAGACTGCCGAGGAAGGAAAAATAACAAATTCCATTTAAGGACTCCATGGGAAGGTCAGGCCTCGGATGCAGACTGGGTAGCTAAAGAGGGATGGAGCACAATTCTTAGGAGAAAGGATACAAAGAAATTCTTTAAGGATGAGTCAGCATCATGGACACTGAGGTCACGGTGAAATAGAGCTAAAGAGGAAGGAATGTGAATTGTGTGCAAGAGCCCTCAATGAAGGTGAGGGACTGACCAGGGGGAAATTGACAGTGACATGAAGTAACAGGTAGCATAACCTACCAGCACGGGCTTGAAGGAAGATGCTTTTTTGCACAAAGGGGGGGAAAATATAGTCTCGAAATGACACTGGGCTGCTAAGAGAATGCCAACCTTCTCCTGAGTCCCACAGCCATGGTATACAGAATGATGGTCTGCCTCCAGGGAAAGGCTGTGAGGAAAGCAGTTTCATTGTGGAAAAGTCAGGTCTCATCAAGGGAGGGAAAGGGAACACAATGAAAGGAAATATTTTTTTAAAAAACAACCATTTTTGTTTTGTTTTATTGTGACAGTTATTTTGATGGGTCAACTTGGAGGGTCTTTTTTTTTTTTTTTAGAGGAGATTAACATTTAAATCTGTGCATTTTGAGTAAGCAGATTGCTCTCCATGGTGTGAGTGGGTCTCCTTCAATCTGTGGAAGTCCTCCATAAAGACCAGCCTCCCCAAGCGACAGTGAATTATCTAGCAAACTGCTTTAGGACATCATCTGCCCCACTGGCTCCTCTGGGTCTCTAGCCTGCCCCCCACACTGCTGAGTTTGGACTCCCTAGTCTCTATAACTACATGTGCCAGCTTCTTATACTGTATGTCTCTCTGTATGTGCACATATCCCATTGGTTCTCTTTCTCTAAAACATTCATTTTTCATATTTTTCTTGTATAGCATTTCAAGAATATTATTTCAAGAAGCATTATTGTATAATCCTCAGAAAATTGAGGATTCAGGAAAGTCTGTTTAAAAGGCAGCAGGGTCATTAGAGGGCACAGGGCAAAATTTTTAGAGTAGCCAATTAAGTCTTTGGAATAGGTAACAGTGCATGAAAACTAGGACGTTTGTATGATGAGAAGCCCCGTGATTTTAAACTAATTTCCTCTAGGTGCTCCTGGGGGGCTCAGTCAGTTAAGTATCCGGCTCTCAGTTTTGGCTCAGTTGATGATCTCACGGTTCGTGAGTTCAGGCCCCATGTTGAGCTCCACACTGGCAGTGTAGAGCCTGCTTGGGATTCTCTCCTCCCCGCCTCCCCCCCAAAATAAATAAATAAACCTAAAAAAAAACCTGATTTCTTATCTTCTCACTAGAAATTATAAATCCCAGGAAAGCATGGAAACTTTCCAAAGGCTATGTCATCTAGATGCTGCTTTCAGCCTCTCCTGGTGCATGTCAGGAAAGGGCTCCTTCTGCCCTTTTAGATCACTTCTAGAGCCAGGGGTGGAGACCTCCCCTCTCTGCACAGGGCCTTGGTCTAACAGGCTCTTCAAAAACCTTTGACTCCTTCTCTTTGAATAGCAAGTTCAGAAGTGTTCATCTCTGGGGCACTGAGGAAAAGAATGTCCTTCATGCCTTCTTAACGTCACGTGAACTCCAGGGGGCTATAGCCCCACTCGAATCTGTAACCTTACGCTACAGGCTACATTGTCCCTTTTCTTAGTTTGCCTGTGGCGAGGTTGTGATGACCATCTCCTGGTCCATCCGGACTCATCCACATCAGAAAGGCAGCCTGCTACAGTCACTTTCAGTCACACTGGTGATTAAGTAAGCTTGTCTTTTAGGGTCCCTAAAGGATTTTGCTGACCCCCATTTTTCCTGTGTCACCTACCACTGTGACTGAAATGTCTTCCAGTAGTGATAACTTTTCAGTGAAAGCAAGAAAAACTCCTTCCTGGTCTCGATTCCCCAAGCCAATAATATCAGATGGAGGAGGAGAAATGAATTTGGGATGATGTTTTGTATACCTAATTACCTTATTTCCTTGTAGAGCCCATCCAGAGAAGGAAGAAACTTATTATTGGCTTTTAATGCTGTTTTCTTTTTGTTAAAAAAAAGTTTAGTAATAAAGACAATGTTTCATGTAGGTGTTTCTGATATTAACTAGTTGTCTATTATTTATTCTTATAATGATACATTTTACTGATAGTACTTCTAATTCTTTAAAAAAATTCTTTTTAACATTTATTCATTTTTGAGAGAGAGAGAGAGAGTATGAGTAGAGGAGGGGCAGAGAGAGAGGGAGACACAGAATCCGAAGTAGACTCCAGACTCTGAGCTGTCAGCACAGAGCCTGACGTGGGACTCAAATCCACGAACTGTGAGATCATGACCTGAGCCAAAGTCTGATGCTAAATGACTGAGCCACCCAGGCATCCCAATACTTCTAATTCTGTGCAAGTATACAGCACCACCAACAATATTACATAAAGCCTCCAGAGCAGGGTAACACAGTTTGTATACTCCAATGGGACATCCACGTAAAGAATGTTTCAAGAATGTGCTTTCAGAACATCTCACGCTCCTGTCACCATCGGGCTCATATCACTGCCCTTTCTGATGCTTTGCTGCTAGGCAATCATCTTCTGGGCTAAGGTAGTATAAGTCAGTATTAAAACACAAAAAATAAGGGACACGTGGGTGACTCAGTTGGTTGAACATCTGACTTGGGCTCAGGTCATGATCTCACTGTCTGTGGGTTTGAGCCCTGCCTCGGGCTCTGTGCTGACAGCTCACAGCCTGAAGCCTGCTTCCAATTCTGCCTCCATCTCTCTCTGCTCTCTCTCAAATATAAATAAACATTAAAAAAATTTTTTAAAAAGATGAATAATCAAGTCATTATCAGATCCAGTCTGGAAACAATTAGGAGCCTGGGGGGCTGGGACGCAAAGAGGGTACCCTTGGTTGAAGAACTGAATGAAAGGAATCCAAAAGCCTAAAGCCTGGCATTCTTCCAGAGAGGACAGATGTGGCAATGCCCCATTGAGGAAGGCCTCAGGGGAATCAGGTCAGCATGAACACCTAGACCCTTAGCGGGCTTTCTGCCAGCTCAAGAGGCTCAAGGCACTGGAAGAGATGCTGGAGCTAGACCCTGAACTGGGGAAATGAGAGTGACCTTCTTCCATGTGCTGCCTGGGGTCAGGAGCTTCATTAACTTAATTAGGATCCTGGAAGCAACAATAATGATTGTCTCAGAACTGAGAACTTGGTTCTGAAAATCCTATGCTGTCTGGACTAGGCAGTAGGATGGCAAGACGAGTCAAAACAGGCACTATAGGTGAAGACAAAAAATAGATACTGTTTTTAGAGGTTTGAGTGGGAGGTTTCTGAGACACAGCAGAATAGAAAGTGGGAAACCAAAATAAAGTAGTGGGAAGGAAGGAGCACAATAATGCTAATTAATGGCTAGGGGGTTCCCTGAATTGCTGAAGGAGAGGGAGAAAAGGAGGGGGAAGGGGCAAAGGGAAGGGGGGAGAGAGAGAGAGAGAGAGAGAGAGAGAGGAGCTCATCACCAAAGGCCTAAAGAACTCAGATAACATCCCAGGAGCTCAGAAAGCTCTCAGGTATATACACAAAATGAAAGTCTTAGAAACAATGCATTTATCTGAATGGAAGATCAGAACTGACATGATGGTCATTTGAGTAAATGAAAAACACTGCAGGGTACCTGGCGATGTGTCAGCCAAGCAGGAAAATAAACAGTGACCTATTGGATAGTCTCTATTTCCAAGTCATCTAGTTCTATAAGAGAATGTTTCATAGAAAAACAATATTGTGGTTGAGAATACATCTCAAAAATATTTTCCTAATGTCATATAATTTTGAGGTGACTTCCCCCAATCTATACGCATAAAGAATAAAAAGTATGGGAATAAGCCACTTCAATCTGGCACACTTAATGATGATTTAACTGATCATTTCTACCACCTCTTAGTACATGTATTCTTTGGCTTATGTCCCCACCCTCCAACCATCCTTTTTGGCACTAATAAAAATCACAGATTAGTTCAGGGACATATTACATTCCTCCTAATTTGGAGCCATGAACAACAATTACAATTATTATATTGCATGTGTCTTGTCCTCATACCAAATGGTATAAACAATTACCTTTTATAGAACATTCCTTTAAAGAAAGCTCAAGACTTAGAGAGTCAAAGCACAGCTGAACAAAGATCTAAGCAAAAGGAGACTCTGGAAGTGTTTATACTAGAAAAGGATTAACCCCTTTCCTTACCCACAAAAACATGGTAAATGTGCCCATCAGAAGTTAGCACTACTTGGGGTGCCTGGGTGGCTCAGTCGGTTGAATGTCCAACTTCAGCTCAGGTCATGATCTCACAGTTTGTTGGTTTGAGCCCTACATTGGGCTCTGTCCTGAAAGCTCAGAGCCTGGAGACTGCTTCAGATTCTATGTCTTCCTCTCTTTACCCCTCCCCTGCTCACATTCTATCTCTCAACAATAAATAAATGTTAAAAAAAAAAAAAAAAAAAAAAGGAAGAAAAGTTAGCACAACCAGCTTGATGTGGTCAGGAAATAGCTTGGGCTTAGAATCAGAGAATCCAGAAACTAGAGGTAGAAATAAATTAGAGTTAAAAAGTTAGAACTTGGGAGGTGATTTGACACAGCTGCCTGGCTTTCTGAAGATAAGCTATCAATATTTATACTTGGTAGATGAGGACACCAGGGTCCAAGGCCACCCAACTAGCTAGTGGCCAAAGGAGAAATAAATTTCATGCCTTCTCTGGTACATGTTATCTACAGTTAATAAAAAATTTTAAATTTTTATGATATTTTACAAAAGCAGAGCCCAAACCCTAGTATATTAAATGAGAGAGTTCATAAAGGAGATTGAGGGAAAGAATACTTACTGTTACCTAAAGAATAACTTAGGAATTTACAGCTATATGATCTAGCTTGAGTCCTTGAGAAAAGGAAAATTTTCTTCAGTTAAGATGTGAGAAAAGAAGGAAGGACGTGTTTTTAAACAACTCCGATGATTTTCAAATTTTTCTTCTATATTGTTTCACTTAGTCCCAAATACCTTCAGAGAAACACAACAAAGTTGTTTGCAAGTAGATCAATTTGGCATTTCTTTTCTCTGTTACAACCATATTCTCAAAGAAAGTTTCCCTAGGTTGTTGAGAGAAAATGTGTTTCTCTCTTCTGATATAGCACAAATATATTTAATTCATATTCTGCTATCTACTATGTACTTTACAATATCACTGATATTCAGGAGGAAGAAGGAGTTAAGAACAAAATAAGTTACCTTTCCTGTTACACTGTGATGAAAAGGTCAAATATCTTCTTTGCTTAAAATAATTATAATATACTACTCAAAAGTAGATAGGAAACATTTTTCTCTTTGTTTTAGAGTGAATTTCCTAATGCTTTTCATTTTGGAAGCTTGGGAACTGAAATATATCTTGGAATTAACTTTTATAATAACAATGGATAGGGCAAGTTAAGATAAGGAACAAACTTTTATTTATTTATTTTAATGTTTATTTGCTTTTGAGAGAGAGATGGAGACAGAGCATAAGTGGGAGAGGGGCCAGGAGAGAGAGGGAGACACAGAATTTGAAGCAGACTCCAGGCTCCAAGCTGTCAGCACAGAGCCTGCCGCAGGGCTCGAACTCATGAACTGCGAGCTCATGACCTAAGCCGAAGTTCGATGCTTAATCGACTGAGCCACCCAGGTGCCCCATTGTGGACAAACTTTAAAAGAATGTTTATTTTCATTCATTTTGAGAGAGAGAGAGAGAGAGAGAGAGAGAGAGAGAGAGAGAGAGAGCACGCACAAGTGTGCATGCAAGCAGGGTGTGGGGGCAGAGAGAGAAGGAGAGAAAGAATCCCAAGCAGTTGCCATCAGCCTAGGGCTCTATGTGGGGCTTGATCCCACAAACTGTGAGATCATGACCTGAGCTGAAACTGAGAATCAGACTGAGCCACCCAGGCCCTTATATAATGAAAAATATTTTTATCTTCACAACACAAATACCTTCACAACAGAATGTGAAATGATCGGTTGGACAGCTAGAATCAAATGGACTTAATAGGACATGACACAACCACAAAGATTATCTCTTTGTCCTTACGTAGAATTACAACCAGATCTGAAGCTTTTTGATTTAAATGTAGAAAAAGACATGCTACTCTGAGAAAATTTTCTTCAATTTTCAGTTGGAAATGAAGTTCCTCAGCAGTTCTGTACCAATTAAAGGAATCTGAAAAGTTCTCATGAATGGAAATTTTAGTGGGCTAATGGGGTATTTCCATGAGTAAGTTACATTTGCTGCCCTTTCAAGAGGTCTCTGAAACAAGATGATGAGCTAAAGATTTTCTTTTCCTCAGATGACTAATTATTTTTAGATTGAGTTGAATTAGCATCTTGCTTCTTGTGATAGATCATGACAGAAAACCAGAATGTGATTCTTGACAAAATCTCAGACATCAGTCAATACAACTTGCATTATTATTTACATTTGAATTCACAAAACATTTCTTTGAAATTTTATGTGATTTAATTTCAAGGCATCTCTCTTCCTGATAATCTCATTTTAGTAAGATAGGATGTGCATCATTTCACCCACTTTACAAATAGAAAGACTGAAATGCAGAGAGGCTGGGAGATTTGTTAGATCTGATTCTAGGTTATAATGTTACCTTCCTCCTAACACACAATGTCTTTGTAAGAGTGCTTTTCAAACTAACCTCAAAACAAAAAGGGTCATTAGGTGACATGATGGAGGTGTTAGTAAACACAATGGTGGTAGTTATTTTGTAGTATGTAAGTGTATCAGATTAACACATTTCACCTTAAGAGGAAGAGCTTTCTATTTCACTATCTTTCACAGCCCTCCTTTTAAAAAATGTTTATTATTATTGATACAGAGAGAAACACAGCATGAGTGGAGGAGGGGCAGAGAGAGAGGGAGACACAGAATCTGAAACCGGCTCCAGGCTCTGAGCTGTCAGCACAGAGCCTGACGCTGGGCTCAGTCCCCCCAACCATGAGATCATGACCTGAGCTGAAGTTGGATGTTCAATCGACTGAGTCACCCAGGCACCCCAACACATTTCACCTTAAACTTACACAAGTGATACATATCAATTATATCTCAATAAAGTTGGGGGAAAAGAGATATTGCTCTAATATATATATTATATATATGTATATATATGTATGTATATATATATATATTATATATATGTATATATATGTATGTATATATATATATATATGTGTGTGTGTGTTTAGCTTGTCTAACTTTTGAAGAATGCTCTTTAAGAAACTCTCACAAATGTGAAATATTACATGTGTGGTAGTTAGAATAGGTGATATTGAAACATTACTGGTCATTTAACTCAGTTATGAATGTGAAAAATCCATAAAATAGAAATATTATTTGTATTTATATATGACAAACATTTGAAAATAAATTCTCTGAAACTCTAAAGGCTCAGTTCCCCTTGGGGTGTCTGGATGGCTCAGTCGGTTAAGCCTCCAACTTCAGCTCAGGTTATGATCTTGTAGTTCACAAGTTTGAGACCTACATCAGGCTCTGTGCTGACAGCTGAGAGTCTCAAGCCTTCTTTGGTTTCTGTATCTCCTGTTCTTTCTACTCCTCCCTCACTCATGCTCTATCTTTCTCTCTCTCTCAAAAATAAATAATAAACATTAAAAATTTTAAGAAATAAAGACTCAGTTCCCTTTAAAATTAATTAATTCATGTTTAATTCTTATTGTTTCTTTTCAAATAATATTTTCTTCCTAAAAACAAATAAGAATTCACTATTAAATTCCATCAAGCACAAGATTTTAACATAATTTCAAATGATAACAGAGTTAACAACCATACATTCCTCTTCTGGTAAAAAAAAAAAAAGTCAAAAAGGGAAGGAAAATAAATAAACGCCTAAGTATTTAGAAGCACAAGAGAAAAGGGGCGCCTGGGTGGCTTAGTCGGTTAAGCGTCCGACTTTCGCTTAGGTCATGATCTCGCGGTTCGTGGGTTCGAGCCCCGCGTCGGGCTCTGTGCTGACTGCCAGCTCAGAGCCTGAAGCCTATTTCAGTCTGTGACTCCCTCTCTCTCTGACCCTCCCCTGCTCGCGCTGTCTCTCTCTCTCTCCTAGAAATAAAGCATTAAAAAAAAAAATTAAAAAAAAATATCAATGCATTTTTCACCAAACTAGAACAAATAATTCTAAAATTTGTTTAGAACCACAGAAGATGCTGAATGGTTAAAGCATTTGAGAAACAAACAAACCAAAGCTGGAGGTATTACAATTCCAGATTTTAAGACATACTGCAAAGCTATAGCAATCAAAATAGTATGGTACTGACACAAAACCAGACACATAGATCAATAGAACAGGCTAGAGAGCCCAGAAATAAATCGACAATTATATGGTCAATTCATCTACAACAAAGAAAGCAAGAATATACAATGGGGACAAGACAGTCCCTTCAATGAATGGTGCTGAAGAAATCTCACAGCTACATGTAAAATAATGAAACTGGACCACTTCCTAAAACTATGCATGAAAATAAACTCAAAATAGAATAAAGACATAAATGTGAGACCTGAAACCATAGCAATCCTAGAGGAAAACACAGGCAGCAATTTCTCTGACATCAGCCTTAGCAACATTTTTCTAGATGTCTCCTCACACAAGAGAAACAGAAGCAAAAATAAACTACTGGAACTACACCAAAATAAAAAGCTTTTGCACAGTGAAGGAAACAATAAAAAAACCCCAAAGGCCACTTACTGAATGGAAGATATTTGTAAGTGATATAGCTGATACGAAGCTAATATCCAAAATATGTAACTTATTTAACTCAATGCCAAAAACCAAACAATTCAATTAAAAAAATAGGCAGAGTACCTGAATAGTCATTTATCCAAAGAATACATACAAATGGAAAACAAACACACGAAAAGATACTCAACATCACTAGTCATCAGGGAAATGCAAATCAAAACCACAATGAGATATCATCTTATACATGTCAGGATGGCTGAAATGAAAAAGAGAAGAAATAACAAGTGTTGTGAGATTGTGGAGGAAAAGGAAACCTCATGCACTATTGGTGGGAATGTAAATTAGTGGAGGCACTGTGGAAAACAGTATGGATTCCTCAAAAAATTTTTAAATAGAAATAACATATGATCCAGTAATCCCACTACTGGGGATTTATCCTCAAAAAACAAAAATGCTAATTTGAAAAGATATATTATCCCTATAATGATTGTAGCATTATTTACAATAGTCAAGGTGTGAAAGCAACCTGGGTCCATTAATAGATGAATGGATAAGGGCTATGTGACTGATACACACACACACATACACACAAACACACACACACAATATTACACAGCCATCAAAAAGGTTGAGATTGGGGTCATTTGTGACAGCATGGATGGTCCTAGAGGGTATTATGCTAAATGAAATAAGTTGGACAGAGAAAGGCAAATACCATATGATTTCACTTATATGTCGAATCTTAAAAAAATAAACAAAAAAATAGGATTAGATCTATAAATAAAGAGAACTGATGGTTGCCAGAGGGAGGGTCAGGGTTGGGGGGAGAGATGAGAGAAGGGGTGAAGAGGAAAAGGAGATACAGCCTTAGAGTAATGAAATAAATAAGTCATGGGGATAAAAGGCACAGGATAAGGGATACAGTCAATGATATTGTAATAGTGTCATATGGTGACAGATGGTAGCTACACTTGTGGTGAGCACAGCATAATGTATAGACTTGTGGAATCACTGTGTTTTATACCTGAAATTAATATAACATTACGTGTCAAATACACCCCCCAAAAATATGTAATTTCTTTAATAAAAGGTTACTATGGGTGGGGGGAGTGAGAGGACAGAAAATCTCTCTTGATACTGTCTTGTGTCATTAAGGCTGTTATCTTCAGCTGCTTGCTTCTCTTCACAATGCCTCCCAGGACCACCACTTGAAGATTCCTTCCCAAGAGTGCCTCTTCTGGTCCTATTCATGTCTTAAACCCCTTTGCTTCCTGTTCTCCCCACCCCAGCCCCAGTAGCCAGTCCTCTGATCTACCAGAACTCACACTGACTCTTTGTCATTCTCCTGGAGGGAATGACTCTCCCTCTGGGTGTGTCTTCTTTGGTGTTAACCAGGGCTACAGCACAGCAACCCCCACCCTACTATATTGGCTTCTGGTTCCAACAGTCCCTGAAATACTGGGGCTCCAAACTGCTGGTCTCTGATGTTTATTTCCCGCCTTCTGTGTACATTAAAGAAATGTGTAATATATTCTGTCTTCTAATTGTGCAGTGGTCATAGGGCTGTCGGTGATTTTATTTGCTTTCCTTATTGATCTTGTGTGGGGTTTTTTTTGAAAGTAGTGAAAGAGATTAAAATTTATGTGACTGCCATTATCCTATGAAGACTCAAAAGCCTCAATTATCACTGAGAAGAAAAAATAACCATAATCTAGAAAAATCAATTGTTAAAATGTATGTTATTGTAGATCATTTCCACACTATTTTATATTGATACTCTTCTTTGAAAAGCTTTAGAGAAAAACAGTAATTTCACCATGAGGGAATCGAAACAGATGGTTTTATAGGTGTTTTAAAATGTTATTTTCCTCACCATCTGTTTTATATGTACTTTTTTTATTTGGTCCTAATCTACAAAATGCTAAAATTAACCTGGTGTTAATCGCTTGTGACACAATGCTTAATGAATTGGGAGTTACCTGTTTGGAGATGATCAGAATTAGGATTCATAGAGTTTTGTTAATTACAGATGGCTCTTGCATAAAGGAAAAAGGAAGACCATGTTAAATGCCACTTTTCTCCTGATAGTCTAAGAGATGATAATGCTATCACAAACTGTAGAGTTTATGAACTCATAAATTTGAATTATTTCAGCATGCATTTTAGTTCCAATGTAATCCCAGGCTAAATATATTTTTCTTGGAAAGTGCAATTTTAAAGCTCTTACTATAGCTAGTCATTACATTTTTCAAATCCACTTCCTCACTGTTTGCTAAAGATCTACTGATATTAAGTTTAATTTTGAATTTATGCAGGGCCTTCTCAAAACTTATTGTTCATCTGAAAGGAAATACTACTTGAAGTAACTGAAATAAAATGATGCTTCAAAATGTGTTTAGCTTTGTAAAAATAATATAATCTTAGCCTTAATAATAGTCTTAATATTTAAGATTGGATTTGCTCAGAGATTATTTCATATAGCACAATGTTTCTAATGTCTTTTGTAATCATTTACAATGTTAAAAAATATTCAGAACACTATCACTGTAATCAAATGTTCCATTTATAACCACTTCTGTCCCTCTCCCCCCCCAAATTAGCATTTCTGTGCCATAGAGGAAGGGGCCTGATATACACTAATAATCATCCAATAATTCAAGTCAACAGAAAACTACTGACTTATATTAAGTGATGCAAAGATAGAGACAGATGTGCCATATGCCCTACTCTGAGGAGTTTCTGTTCCAATACTTACTAGGCTGAATACTAGCAATAATCAAACATTTGTTAAATGTTTACTATTTGGTAGGCACAATGCTAAATGCTATACATAACTTATCTTCTTTCACCCTATTATTCATTCTAAAACAAAGAATGAAGAGGAACCATATGTAACTGAAGCACAGGTTTGATTAGGGATTAAAAACTTGAATGATGCCTTCATGAATAGAGTCTTGTACCAATCAGGAATAACTATCAGGTTCACGAGACTAATGACTTAAACCAAAGTGGAAATTAGTAGGTTGAATGGCCCTGAGGGCGATCCTCCAGGTAGAGGTTCATCTTGATCTAGTGCTCAAGCACCATCCCTGATCTAATCTTTTAGCTTTGCTCTCTCTGTGTGCTCTGTCTGCAGGTAGGCTGTCTTGACTGCTACATCAGTCCGAGCCTCGTATTACCACAGCATCCAGCTCTGCAGAAAACACAATCCTGCTAATGCAGCAAAAGTCCTGAGGTTCCTCCTTGATTTGACCAGGTTTAGTTTTCTGGTTTACTTTCTTCAGTTTTGTCCAAAGCTAATGGGAGTGTCAGAGGAATAAGGTACCAGATCCACTTTTATAACTGGGAGTGGAGTAAATCTCAGTAAGTCAGTTGACTAAAAATAGGGAATGGGCGGCCTCTCAAAAGAAGATCAGGCACTCGTACCAGGAATGAGGTGAAATGGTTGCAAAATGCCCTTATAGGGCTTTAATACAAGGCTTATAGTGCATTTGATAAGATAATCATTGAAGACGGTTCAAATTTCATTATTTTATTTTTTAAAATGGAGGAGAGGTATGGTGGGAGTCTTTTTGAAGAATAGTCTGGAAACAATGTGAGGATGTGTTTAATGGAAGAAACTGGAAGACTGGAACTAGGAAGTTACTGAAATATGGGTAAGAGGTAATGAGAATGTGGCCTGGTAACGGTGGGAAAAGAGGAAATGTGAAATAGGTATTCCAGCTGGAGAAGAGAAGAAAAAGTTAATCATGTCAAAATTAAGAGCATGGAATCAAATAATCTTGAACTCAGAAACTGTCTCTACTACATACTTATGACCTTGGGAAAATTACCTCATCTCTTAAATTTTTTTTAAATTTAAATTTCAGTTAGTTAAGGTATAGTGTAATATTAGTTTCAGTTATAGATCGATACTTCCATACGACACCCAGTGCTCATCACAAGTGCACACCTTAATCCCCATCACATATTCATCTCTTTTGCAATAATTTTCTTAACCTCAACTCAGGGACAATGCGAGCATTTATTTTATATAATGCTAAGCACTGAATGGGAACATACTTGGAAAGTGCCTGTGCAGGTGCACTAAATAGTAATTGCTCAAACATGATAGCTCTCAAAAGAAATAAACAGAGATTTTCAGAAAGGGAATGATCCACATAATCAGCTACTAGGAAAAGATGGGGTGGGGGGAAGCTCTTTAGTGATTTACAGACTTTGTGATTTTTAACAGAACAATTTCTCCTAGGGCTAAAGTCATACAGAAGATAATTTAGGGTGTTTGAAGAACAGAAACTGTAAGTTGTGAATAAATGTCGTTTGTAACAAAAAGGTAAAAATTAAATATGTTAAGCTGACATGAATTCATATTAACAGTTTAACTGCCACAAATTAATTATAATTTCAATTTTGATTTCAGTAGCAATGAATAATTTATATAATTGTAGTATAATGGCTACTGATGTTCATTTTAAGATTCCTTTGGGTTAATATAATTTAATAATAAAATAGAATGAAATAACAATTGAAACAGAATCTCTAAGCTGAAACTTAGACAAAAAGGCAGATTCTAAGGCACTAACTTAGAATTAGTGAATCAGAATGTCTAGGGATAGGACCAGAAAATCTGTATTTTATTTTATTTTATTTTGTTTTATTTTATTTTTATTTTACTTTGTTTTTATTTATTGTCAAGTTAGCAAACATGTAGTGTAGTTTTGACTTCAGGAATAGATTCCTGTGATTCATCACTTACTTACAACAACCAGTGCTCATCCTCACAAGTGCCCTTCTCAATGCCCATCACCAATTTTCCCTACCCCCACAATCCCCCACCCCCCATCAACCCTTAGTTTGTTCTCTGTATTTAATAGTTTCTTATGCTTTGCCCCCCTCTCTGTTTGCATTTTATTTTTCCTTCTCTTCCTCTATGATCTTCTGTTAAGTTTCTCAAATTCTATATATGAGTGAAATCATATCTGTCTTTCTCTATTTCACTTAGATTAATAATCTCCAGTTCTGTCCACATTGCTGTAAATGGCAAGATTTCATTCTTTTTCATCAGTGAGTAGCATTGCATTGCATAAATATACCACATCTTCTTTATCTGTTCATCAGTTGATGAACATTTGGACTCTTTCCATAATTTGGCTATAGTGCTGCTATAAAATTGGGGTACATGTGCCCTTATGAATCAGCACTCCTGTATGATTTGGACAAATTCCTAGTAGTCCTTTTGCTGGGTCATAGGGTAATTCTATTGTTAATTTTTTGAGGAACCTCCATACTCTTTCCCAGAGTGGCTGCACCAGTTTGCATTCCCACCAACAATGCAAGAAAATTCCCCTTTCTCTACATCCTTACTAACATCTGTTGTTTACTGAGTTGTTAATTTTAGCCACTCTGATCAGTGTGAGGCGGTATCTCAATGTGGTTTTCATTTGTATTTCCCTGATGATGAGTGATGCTGAACATCTTTTCATGTGTCTGCCATCTGGATGTCTTCTTTGGAAAAGTGTCTGTTCATGTCTTCTGCCCATTTCTTCACTGGATTGTTTTTCAGGTGTTGAGTTTGGTAAGTTCTCCCAGCATCATATGCTAAAGAGACTGTATTTTTCCCAGTGGATATTCTTTCTTGCTTTGTCAAAGATTAGCCAGCCATACATTTGTGGTCCAATTCTGGGTTTTCTATTCCACTGGTCTACATGTCTGCTTATGTGCCAATACCATACTGTCTGATTACAGCTTTGTAATACAGGCTAAAGTCTGGAATTGTGATGCCTCCAGCTTTAGTTTTCTTTTTAAACATTTCTTTGGCTATTAGGAGTCTTTTGTGGTTCCAAACAAATATTAGGATTGTTTGTTCTAGCTGTGAAAAATGTTGGTGCTATTTTGATTGAGAGTGCATCGAATATGTAGATTGCTTTGGGTAGTATCAACATTTTAATGATATTTGTTCCTCCAATCCATGAGCATGAGACGTTTTTCCATTTCTTTGTGTCTTTTTCAACTTCTTTCATACGCTTTCTATAGTTTTCAGAGTACAGATCTTTTACCTCTTTGGTTAGGTTTATTCCGAGGTATTTTATGTTTCTTGATGCAATTCTAAATGAGATCAATTCCTTGATATCTCTGTTGCTTCATTATTGGTTTATAGAAATGCAACCTATTTCTGTACATTGATTTTATATATTGCAACTTTGCTGAATTCATGTATCAATTCTAGCAGTTTTTTGGTGGAGTCTTTCGGGATTTCCATGTAGAGTATCACATCATCTGTATTCGCCTATCAGATTACCAGACCTGGCCATTTTGGTTAAGTTCTCAAATGATACTCTGTGACAGTATAGTGGACTGTTGATTTGTATATAGGTGATCAATAAATTAAATTGGAAAATGTGTTGCCATAATGAGTGTACTACTCGGGTAATTTCAGCAAATTAACTACTATGTTAATTTGTAACAACTGTGTAGTTACCTCTGAAACTACTATGTAGATCAGGTTTAGAACATGTCTATTACTTTAAGAAATTCCCTTGCATTCCCTTTAAGTCAATCTCTACTTCTTTAGAGGCAACCGATAGTCTGATTTCTGTCATCTCAGCTTAGTTTCACATATTCTTCAATTTCATGAAAATGAAATATCAACAAGTATTTCTTTATGTCTGTCTTCTTTTGGTCAATATAATGCTCTTAAAATTGGTCTGTGTTGTGTGCATCAGAAGTTAATCTTTTTTTGGGGTGCCTGGGTGGCTCAGTTAAATGGCTGACTTTGGTACAGGTCATGATCTCATGGTCTGTGGGTTTGAGCCCTGCATCAGGCTCTGTGCTGACAGCTCATAACCTGGAGCCTGCTTCAGATTCTGTCTCCCTCTCTCTCTGCCCCTCCCCCGTTCATGCACGGTCTTTCTCAAATAGATTTTTTTTTTAAAGTTAATCTTTTTTTATTGCTCTGTGTTATTTTTATTATGTGTAAATTCCAAAGTCTGTTTATTCATTCTCCTCTGATTGTTTGGATTTTTTCCAGTTTTTGACAGCTATGAATAGAGTTGCTGTGAATATTTGTATGTGAAACTTTCTCTGGAAATATATTTTATTCTGTTTAGATAAATGCCTAGGAGTGGATTTGCTGGGTCATAAGGTAAATATATGTTTATGTTCGAAGACTAGGCTAACTAAATCTCCACAGTGATTGCTTCATTTTACACTCCCACTGCAACTATGAGAGTTTCAGTTGCTCTGCATCCTCACTGACATTCTTTATTAAGAGCCTTTAATTTTAGCCATTCAAGTATGTAGGAAGTAATACCTCATGTGCTTTTGTTTTGCCTTAGTGAGCAATGATGCTATGTAGCTTCTAATGTGATTACTGGCCATTCACTAATTCTCCAGGTTTTATTGAAGGATCTAATCAAGGTATTTGCCCATTTTTTAATTTGGGTTTTTTATCTTGGTCTTATTAACTTGTAAGTGTTCTTATATTATGGATGAAAAAATACATGTATGATTTTCTTCAAATGTATTTAAAAATTTTTTATTAAAATATATATTATGTAATCTCTATGTCCAATATGATGTTTGAACTCACAACCCTGAGATCAAGAGTCATGTGCTCTACTGATTGAGCCAGCCAGGTGCCCCAGTAAGTATCTTCTATCTTAATTTTCTCACTGTCTTTTGAAAAGTTGAAAATTCCAATTTGATGAAAGTTAAATTTATCAACATTTTTAATGGGACATACTTTTGGTTTGCTACCTGAAAATTCTTTGCAACACAAGGTTATAAAGACATATTGATCCATAAGTGTAACAGTTTTAGTTTTTATTTATTTTATTATTTTTTAAAAATTTATTATTAGTTTTGAGAGATAGTGCATGAGGAGGGGAGAGGTAGAGAGAGAGAGGGAGAGGGAGGGAATCCCAGGCAGACTCTGTGCTATGAGTGCTAGAGCCTGATTCAGGGCTCTGTCTTATGAACCATGAGATCATGATCTGAGCTGAGACTAAGAGTCAGACATTCAACCCACTGAGCCACCCAGGTCCCACTAGTTTTAGTTTTTATATTTAGATAATAATCTATTTCTAATTAATTTTTATATTTGGCTTGAGGAAAATGGAGTTTTTCCCATATTTATGTACAGTCATTTCAGCACTATTTGTTTCCTCATTGGAATTACATTGTTGACTTCATCAAAACCATTTTACCCTGTGTGTGAGTCTATTTCTGGGGTTTCCATTCTACTAATCAACATAAACCTTTTTATGCTAGTACAAAATTTTCTTGATTACTGTAAATTTAGAGTAAATCTTGAAATTCGGTAATATAAGTTCTCCAAATTTGTTCTTCATCAAGGTTATTTGGCTATTTTAGGCCTTTTTCATTTTCATAAAAGTTTTTAAAAATCACCTTATTGATTTCTACAAAAATGTCTATTAGGATTTTGATTGGTATTGCTAAAAATCTACATATTTGGGGAGATCTTATTTTGGAGAGAATGGATATTTTACTGATATCATCTTAAAATCAATGAGCATGGTACAACTACCCATTCATTTAGATAGCTTTTAATTTCTCTTGGTGTCTATAGCTTTCAGGTTAGTGGTTTTGCAAATCCTTCATAAAATATATTTAAAATATATTTCTGAATACCTTATTTGATATTATTATAGTGTTTTGAAACATTTTCCAATTGCTTAACTAATAAATGTAAAATCGAATCTTTTATTTATTTATTTATTTATTTATTTATTTGGCTTATTGATCTTAGATCCCAAACTCTTGCTAAATTCACTTCTTCTAGTAGTTTCGGGTAGGTTCTTTGGGGTTTTTTTTTTTTTTTAATATAGAACTCATAGTGTCTACTACCCTTCCTTTTATTTCTCATATTGGTAATTTCTATTTCCTCTCTTTGTATCTTGAATAATCTTGCTAACAGTTTTCCAATTTCACTAATCTTCTCAAAAAACAAACACTAGATGTTTGTTCCGCAAATTTGATGTGTGGTGTATTTATTATCATTTAGTTTGAAATGTTTTCTAATTTCCCTTGTGGTTTATTTTTTGACCCATGGGTTATTTAGAAATGTGTTTTTAAACCTCTAAGCATTTGGAGGATTTTATAGATAGTTATTGGTATAGATTTATAATTTATTTCCATTTGGGTAAGAGTATACTCTTAAGATTTTAATCTTTAGAAATTTACCGAGACTTATGTTATGGCCCAGAATAGGCTTATTTTGGTGAACATTCCATGTGCACTTAAAAAAAAAAAAAAAAAGGTTGTCTTGCGGTTGTTTGATATAGTGTTTTATATATGTCAATAAAGTCAGATTGGTGATACCATTGTTCAGATTATCTGCTTCTGGCTGATTTTTGGTCTATTTCTTCTATTAGTTACTGGGGCATGAGTGAGATAGTAATAATTCAACTATATTTGTGAATTTGTCTCCTTTCTTCCTTGTTTTAAAAAGTTTATTTTGAGAGAGAGAGAGAGAAAAGGGGGGAGAGAATAAGAAGGGGAGGGACAGAGAGAGACAGGGAGACAGAGTATCTGAAGCAGTCTCTGTGCTGACAGTAGAAAGCCCAATGTGGGGCTCGAACTCATGAACCATGAGATCAATGATCTAAGCTGATGTCAGACTCTTCATGACTGAGCCACCCAGGTGTCCCGGTCTCCTTCCTTCTTAAGGTGTATCAGTTTTTGTTTCATGAATTTCAAGGCTCTGTTATTAGGTGAAAATATATTTGGGGTTGTTAAGTCTTTCTGAAGAAATGCCCTTTTTTTATCCTTTGGTTTAAACAATAGACATTTATTTCTCACAATTCTGGAGGCTAGAAGTCCAAGATCATGGTGTCAGCAGAGTTGGTTTTTTTCTGAGGCCTCTCTCCTTGGCTCACATACAGATGGCCATCTTCTGTGTTCCCATATGGAATTTCCTCTGCCAACACATCCCTAGTATCTTTTTTATTAATTTTTTATTGAAGTATAATTAATAATGCCATATTAGTTTCAGATGTACAACATATTGATTCAAGAATTCTATACAGTACTCAGTGCTCAATACACCAACTGTAGTCACTGTCACTATATGATATTACAATATTATTAACTATGTTCCTTATGCTGCACTGTTTATTGTCATGATTTATTTTATAATTGGAAGTTTTTACCTCTTAATTCCCACCACCTCTCATGTGATAACCATGAGTTTGTTCTCTGTATTTAAGAGATTTTTTTTTGTTTATTAAGTTTTTAGATTTCACATATAAGTGAATTCATATGGTATTTGTCTTTCTCTAACTTACTTCACTTAGGATAATGCCCTCTAGGTCCATCCATGCTATTTTCAATGGCACAATCTTCCATTTTATGGTCGAATAATATTCTTTACCTTCTACTTTTTACCTTCTGAAAACTTTACCTTCTACTTTTGAGTATATACCTTATGTTGAAGGAGACTACATCCACCATGGAAAGCATCATTCCCAGGCTGATTTGTTCACTGTGCCTTTAAGAAGACATTCAGACATTCTCTCAGGTTGGCAGATTCTCAGTTATGCCACAGGAGATCCCACCGTGGGGCACCACTGTTATCCTCTTTGTGATGAAAAATTTTCTGAGTTAGAAATTTTCATGTAGGAAATTGATGGGAAAGTGCTTTTAGGATCAACATTTTTGGGAAAAAAAAAAAGTAGGATTAGACAGATAAGGGAGGTCAACATCAATGCAATAGCAACAAAATCCTTAGGGGATTTTAGACTGGAAAGTCCCTTCAGAGTTGATCCACATTGAACAGTTGTTGAATGCAGGCTGCTTCTAGGGAGGACAGGTAAGGCCTTGGGCCAGTTTTTAAGGTTGAAAGCAATTTTCAGAGAGGTAATGCCTTTCTTCCCTCCGTTTTTTCTCTTTCAGAATAGAAAGGTCCATAACAACTTTTTATGCCTGTTCCAACATTATATTTTCAGAACAGATAACTTATCTTCTAGTTTCACAGATCCACAACTAGAGAGAAATTTTGATGGATCATACCCAGAGGCTCACCTCTATCTTATTTGGAATGTGAGATTTGAGACTATTTAGCTGATAATATTTAGATTAGATTTTGGACCTCAGAATTGATGCCGTAATGAGTTAAGACTTTTAGAAATGTTAGAATAGGTGAATGTAGGGGCGCCTGGGTGGCTTAGTCGGTTAAGCGTCCGACTTTCGCTTGGGTCATAATCTCGCGGTTTGTGGGTTCGAGCCCCGCGTCGGGCTCTGTGCTGACTGCCAGCTCAGAGCCTGGAGCCTGTTTCAGTCTGTGACTCCCTCTCTCTCTGACCCTCCCCTGCTCACGCTGTCTCTCTCTCTCTCCTAAAAATAAATAAAACATTAAAAAAATTGTTTTAGAATAGGTGAATGTATTTTACATGTGCAACAGCCACAAATCTTTGGGGACTTAAGAGTAGACTATGGTAGATTAAAGAATGGTCCCCCCAAATGTCCACTTTTTAATCCTGTGAATATCTTATTTTATATAGTAAAAGAGACAGATGTAACTAAGTTAAGGATCTTGAAATGGGAGAATATGCTGGATTATCTGCATATATGAACCCTATGTAATCACATGAGTCTTTAAAAGTAAATTTAAAGTAAATTTTCTTTGCTGTGGTCAGAGGAAGATGTGACTACAGAAGAATGGTCATAGATATGTAATATTGTAGGTTTAAAAAATTTTTTTAATGTTATTATTCTTGAGAGAGAGAAATAAAGAGAGAGAGAGAGAGAGAGACAGAGAGCGAGCATGCACGCGAACAGGGGAGGACCAGAGGAAGTAGGAGACCCCGAATCCAAAGCAGGCTCCAGACTCTGAACAGTCAACACAGAGCCCAACATGGGACTCGGACCCACAAACCGTGAAATCATGACCTGAGCGAAAGTCAGATGCTTAGCTACCCAGATGCCCCTGGAACATTGTCGGTTTAAAGATGAAGGGAGCCATAAGCCAAGGAAGGTGGATGGCCTCCAGAAGCTGGGAAAGAGAAGCAACAGATTCTCTGCTAGAACCTCCAGAAAGGAAAGCAGAGCTTCTGATACTTTTAGTGCAGTGAGACCCATGTCAGACTTTCGACCTACAAAATGGTGAGATAATAAATTTGTGTTGTTTTAAGCCAATAACTTTGTGGCAATATGATATAGCAGTATCAGGAAACTAACAGAAATTTTAGTAATTCAGCTTCTTTCACAGTTAAATCCTGGGTGTAAATTTCAAGCTGACCTGAACTTGTCATTATCTTCCTTCAGCATTTAAATTGCACCTAAAAATCAAGAACCTATAGTTCTTAAACAGTTCTTAAAATTACCATTGGCCCTAGATTTACAAAATACTAAAGCTATGGCAGAAACCAGTGAATTCCCTTCTACCTGTATTTCACCCCAATCTACATGGGTAAGTATTAGTAATCATGATGTTACATAATGCCAGGTTTTTATCACTAGGAAGGGGTCCTTGTTGCCATTTGGTCAGTGAGTGAATCTATTGTCCTGAGGATCTGCTTCTTAGAATCTCTTCTGCTAAAATCTTAGTTTGTGTTTCCTAAGAAGAGAAGTCTAACCCAAGAATTTGAGTGCAAGTAGATTATTTGGTAAGTAAAGAAAAAAAAGAAAAGAAAAAAAGAAAAAAGAAAACAGAGGGAACTGAAACAGGAAAGGGAAGGCAATCAATATATACAGTGCTTACAATGTATAGCTGATCAAGAAAAAATACGTCCTTTTTATGCAGTATTTTTATAAGAGGTGTTTTTTCTCTGACTACCCTGCCCATTGGAATTGTGACAATATATGTTGATGATATCTACTTTGTTCAGATACTTCTGCTGTGGTAGACATTAGTGGCATCTACCAAACTAAATATTTCCAACTCTGCTTCCTGAGAACACGAAAGGATTTCAGTTTTTAGTTGCCTTGTGGCCATGTGACTAGTTCTGGACAATGATTTGTGAGCAGAAGAGATAGAAACGCTCTATGTCACTTCTAGGCTGAAGCATTTAATTGCTACAGTGTGCCTTGGTTTATCACAGTGATGTGCTAGTAAACAGACATTCTGAAAAAAACAAATAAAAAACAAATCCAACTCTGACTTGCAGCATTTGCCAATATCTGTGGTATAAGTGTTTCCACTATGGTAAATTCCAGCCTTCACTATAATGTCCTTGAACAAGGAGTTGAGAAGAAAGGTGCACATTCAGGTCACACAAGGCAGTACAAGCTGGTTCCACCAAACTACTGGTTTATTACTACCCCACTTAATCACCAGCAATTGGGTCTTTGTTGCCATTGTCCTGGAAAGTGAAAGAATTTTAGAATCCTCTTTGAGGATCACTTCTGGTACCAACAGTCTTATTGGACTTTCCCTTCACCAAAATGCCTGAAAACATGAGAGAGGGCGAATGCTCCATTACTCTAGATGCCAGCATGAAGCGATGTGGAGTGGGCCTCCGGTCCATCTACCAAGAACAAGTAGCATGAGGGTAAGAAATATTGGGGGCTGTTTATGTCAAAGTGTAGTCCAACTCATTCTGGTGAATACAGCTCTTTCTTTCTTTTTTTTTTAAATTTTTAAAAATATTTATTTTTGAGAAGGGAAGAGGGGCAGAGAGAGGGAGACATAAAATCCAAAGCAGGTTCCAGGCTCTGAACTATCAGCACAGAACCCGACTGAGGGCTTGCACTCACAAACCACAAGATAATGACTTGAGCCAAAGTCAGACACTTAAGAGAATGAGCCACCCAGGTGGGCCTGAATACAGCTCTTTCTGAAGGGATTCTTTTATACTGGGAAATATGGAACAATTGAAGATTTGGATTAGAATAACTGAACCTAACAGTATTGAATTAACTTTAGGCGATTTTTGAGATAATTTAAAAATGCATTTGTAGCAAGCAAATTACAAATAATAAAGAGGATGGCTATGATGTAATTATGGAAGTATTTTTGTCTCTAGATTCACAGTCTACAGCAACCTGGGGCCTAATCTCTCTCATTTTTTCATTGAAAATATATTAAGCTCTTATATCAACTGCCAGAAACTAGAGAGAAAACAATCCTTGCATGAAGAGCTCCAGAAATGTGATATGTGTTATAATGAAGAAATAAACTAAGTATTTTGAGATCACAGAAACTCAAACATTAAACTGTTTCAGGAAAGATGAGGAAGATGACCTAAGTCTTCTAAGACTTCAAAATCTTCATTCAACTTCTTCACAGAGTAGAAGTTGTCAAGGAAGTGGAAGGCAATGAGCTAAAAGGACAGGCTGAATACCTCCTGAAAAATCTTTCCTCCTCTTTATGTATCTCTAGCACAAGACTTCTCCTGTCTCATACCACCTTCTAAGAAGTTTCTAGTTCAACTTCTTCTGGGATAGGAGAGGGGAGTGTGTGTCTCAGATCTGGCCCAAGGCTATCGAGCCACCAGTCACTTTTCTTTCTTTCCTTCCTTCCTTCCTTCTTTCCTTCCTTCCTTCCTTCCTTTCCTTCCTTCCTTCCTTCCTCCCTCCCTCCCTCCCTCCTTCCTTCCTTCCCAGTCACTTTTCTGCATGACATATTTTTCTTCATTGTTCCAGTGGCACTGTGGGCTGCTGTGCACTCTGGAAATGGTGTTGCTGCATCCACAGGCATGAAGCACTCCCTCAGGCATGAAGTGAATGGCAGATGGTCTTCTTCCTTTCTGTCCCTAATGCCTTCACTCTCTTCAGCTCCAGGTGTCAAGGCAGTATTGACAAATTGGGCTTTGCTACATGGTTATAGGTTACAAAGACAATGAGATGTCTAAGGGAGTCATTTTAAATTATAAGCTGAGTATGACTCTTTCTACCATCCAGAGGAAAGGAGAAAACTGGCATGATCCTCATCCCCAACAAATGGATACTTGTGGGCACATCCCAGGATTCTATTACATCTAACTTTCTGTCATCTCCATGGTCCACACTTCTTAGTGAGAATCTCTATCTAATTCAGGGAATTGTTTCCTCCTATTCAAAAGGGATTTCATTTTCCCACTAAACATACACCTATGGCAATTTTCTGCTGATAATTCCTTTTTTTTTCCTTGATCACTTCATCTCCAAATAAGGCAGCATAAATCAGTCTGCGTTTAATGCATCAGGGAAAAGATGGTTTAGGAAAAAATTGAAAAAGGAGTTTTACTTAGGCTTGAGTTCCACAATTCTTGACTCTGAAGGAAATAGAAAGGGTTCCAGCCATAAGCAAGAGACTTGAAAGACCTTGAAATGGATCAGGTAAGGGTTCCTACCCCAGAGTCTAAAGTCTCCTGGGTTGGGAGAAGGAGAGTCAGAGGAAAAGCGTAGATGCTGCTCGATGTCAGAGAATGGGGCTCTGAACTAGTCCTCTCTCTCCTAACCACAGCAGGAAGTTTCAGGCCCAGAGGGAAGCTAGAACTCCCAGATTTGTTTGTGGAGTGCAGGAGCAGAAGAAATTCAAGCCCCCTCTCTGAGCAAAGCCCTTGGAAAGATAAAAAGACCCGTGAGAAGAAAGGCTTGAACTATGTCTGGAGAAAAGGGTCCAATCATGCACAGGACCTACCACATGTTTCTTGCACTTATAAGTATGCTAATTCCTTTCATTAATTTATTTCCTTAATAAGCTATTGATGAGTTGCTTATTTTTGTGTGCAAAATAATACCTATTTTGTGTGCAACTGTCTTCCTTGGAAGAAGATATAGTTTTAAGAATTCCTAATTCACTTGTATATACACATTTGGAGTAATGAGAAACAATACAAAGAAAGCATCATCAAGCCAAAACAGTACCAACAAGAACAAAGCTGGAGGTGTCACAATCCCAGATTTCAAGATGTCAAAACAATATAGCATTGCTGCAGCAACAGACACATAGATCAATGAAACAAAGCAGAGAGCCCAGAAATAAACCCATGATTACATGGTCAATTAATCTTCAACAAAGGAGGCAAAAATACACAATGGGGAAAAGACAGTCTCTTCAATAAATGGTGTTGAAAAAACACTGGACAGCTATATGCAAAAAAATGAAACTGAACCACTTTCTTATACCACACACAAGGATAAACTCAAAATAGATTAAAGACCTAAATGTGAGACCTAAAACCATAAAAACCCTAGAAAAGAGCACAGGCAGTAATTCCTGACATCAGTTATAGTGACAATTTTCTAGATATATCTCCTGAGGCAAGGGAAACAAAGCAAATATAAACTATTGGGGATGCATCACAATAAAGGCTTCTGCACAGTGAAGAGAACAATCAACAAAACTAAGACAACCTACTGAATGAGAGAAGATATTTGCAAATGACACATTGTTAAGGGGTTAACATCCAAAATATGTAAAGAACTTATATAACTCAATGCCAAAACACAAACAATTCAATTAAAAATTGGTCAGAGAACCTGAATAGACATTTATCCAAAGAGGACATGCAGATGGCTAACAGACACAGGAGAAGATGCTCAACATAACTCATCATCAGGAAAATATAAATCAAAACCACAATGAGATATCACCTCACACTTCTCAGAATGGTTAGTGTCAAAGAGACAAGAAATACCAAGTGTTATCAAGGATATGGAGTAAAAGGAATCCTCATGCACTGTTGGTGGGAATGTAAATTCATGCAGCCACTGTGGAAAACAGTATAGAGTTTCTAAAAAAAAAGATTAAAAAATGGAAATGTCATATGATCCAGTAATTCTACTACTGGGTATTTACCCAAAGAAAATGAAAACGCTAATTTTAAAAGATACATGTACTCTTATATTTATTGCAGCATTACTGACAATAGCCAAGATATGGAAACCACCCAAGTATCCATCTATAGATGAATGGATTAAGAAAATGTGTTTTTGTGTGCACACACACACGCATGCACACATTGAAATATTAGCCATAAAGGAGTGAGATCTTACCATTTGCAACAAAATGGCTGGACCTATAGAGGTCCATTATGAAATATGTGAAGTAAGTAAGACAAAGAAGGGCAAATACCAAGATTTCACTTATATGTGGAATCCAAAAAACTAAACAAACCAAAAGGAGAAGAATCAGATCTATAAACCCAGAGAACAAACTGATGAGGGCCAGAGGGGAAGTAGTGGGGAGATGGGCAAGATAGGTGAGGGGGAGAGGGAGATACAGGCTTCCAGTGATGAGTGAGTAAGTCATGAGGATGAACGATACAGGTTAGGGAAATAGTCAATGGTAAATATGGTGACAGATGGAGCCACACTTGTGAGCACAGCATAATGTCCCGAGGTGTCAAATCACTATGTTGTACCCCTGAAACTAATGTAACTGTGTGTCAACTATACTTCAGTTAAAAATAGGGAAAATAAAAAGTATCATCATACAAGTACAAAATAAAATCTCATTAATTGTACACATAAAGCTCTTATTTATCTAGGTCATTATCTATAAAGTTGAATTTTAATTCCATTGGAAAAGAAAGGAAATCTATTGTCTAATTCTTGAAGGAAACAGAGATGATCTCAATTTTACTCTAAGCCTGCAAATGGGCACTTAAACAAAATTTAAGAGAAAAGAGAAGAAAATCTTGAGGATCCCTTTCTCTGAGGACCTTTTTCTAATTTTTCTCTCCTGCCCAATTTAAAAGGAGGTATATCCCTTTGAAGTATTTAATGTCATACTTTTGTTATGTTGCTATTGGTAAGTGGATAACTGATTAGTTACAAAAGCTAACCACTAAGGGACTTTCTATTTCCATTTTCTTTTCTTGCTCAAAAATGGGGTTATGACAATTGTGTAACCTGTTGTGGAACATACGCTAATATTGCAGGAGTTTTGAAACTTAGAATCATTTTTGTCTGTTTTCACACTGGAATCAGTTAAATGAAAACTTTTACAGTCCAATTGAAATTATTTCTACTTCTTTCACCTAGCCCATATGACTCAAAGATACTTCTTTTTCAGCCATATCTACCTAGTGAAGGACTAACTTTGTAGCTGTCTAAAGATATGGACAATTTTATAGAGGTAATTCCTAACTGGTTAACTATGTACAGATCTCTAAAGGATTCTATTTATGCTCAAATGGCTGGAATCTAGTTTTTATTTTTTATTTTTTAAAAAAGAATTTTTTTTAATGTTTTTTATTTCTAGGAGAGAGAGAGAGAGACCGCGTGAGTAGGGGAGGGTGAGAGAGAGAGGGAGTCACAGACTCTGAAGCAGGCTCCAAGCTCTGAGCTGGCAGTCAGCACAGAGCCCGACGCGGGGCTCGAACCCACGAACCGCGAGATCATGACCTAAGCGAAAGTCGGACGCCTAACCGACTAAGCCACCCAGGCGCCCCTAGTTTTTATTTTAAAGGAGCTTATAGTTGGCTCTTTTTTTTTTCATTTTCATTTTATGTTTTTTGAGAGAGACAGAGAATGAGCAGGGGAGGGGCAGAAAGAGGGAAACAGAAAGAATCTGAAGCAGGCTCTAGGCTCTGAGCTGTCAGCACAGAGCCTGATGTGGGACATGAACTCATAAAATGCAAGATCATGACCGGAGCCAAAGTGGGACACTTAACCAACTGAGCCACCCAGGTGTGCATGAAGCTTGTAGTTCTTTTTGTTTCTTTCACAGTTTATTGCCAAGTTGGATTCCGTATAACACCCAGTGCTCATCCCAACAAGTGTCCTCCTTCATGCCCATTATCCCCCTTCCCTTGTGCCCCTCCCCATCAGCTCTCAGTTTGTTCTCAGTCTCTCATGGTTTGCTTACCTCCCTCTCCCCAACTAACTTGTAGTTTTATTTGAGACCAAATCTACATTCTCACAGCACTTTGTGAGAAATCACATATTATTTTTTCATAAATTTAATTGCAGTGTAAATAAGAGCTGAAGGGTGGAAAATAAGTGCTTTGAATTAGGTGGTTTCAGAAAACTTTCCCTGTGCACATGTCTCATAAATAGTAACTATGAAATATATATTAACCACAATCATTACCTTACAATTTTGTACCAATTTATTATTTAATTGGTTCAACTACTAGTTCCATATCATCAATTGTATTATAAGCCTCTTGAGATCAAGGACAATTGCTCAGGTAACATTTACAGTATTCATCATAGCAATGAGTACGTAGATTTTCAATACTTGTTGGCTGAGAAAAGTCAAAGTTATATGTAAATTGTTCAGAATGTGGAAAGAGGAAAAAAATGCCCACCTATTGAGTGCAACACTCATGCATCACATACATTATATCAATTCATCTTCCTAGCACCCTTGTGTGAGGACTTTTCCTTCCACATAAAAAGTGTTTGTATGAAAATAAAATAAATAGCATATAAAGTGCTCATCATCATACTTGGCACATGGATGGCTCAATGAATACAATAGTTATTAAAGAGAGGGAGAAAGGAACAGGTCAAAATTGTCACCGCATTTTATAAATAAAGCATCTGAAGCTTGTAGAGGTTAGATCAATGGCCTGAAGTCAAACAGGTAGCAAGTAAACCAATGATTGAAACTATGTCTTTGAGTTTTACTACCTCTATACTAACAATTACCAAAACATTCTTAGAAAAATAACTTTAAGTTTATGGCAGGGCTCTAAGTATAGGGTAGTGCTCTTGAAAAATCTGTTCCAGATAAATTAGTTTAATTTCCTGTTGTAAGGTGATTACAGACAAGGGGCTGGTTACTGGATAAAAGGGATGATCGAGAAAAGAGCAATGAGTTAGGAGTAAGAATTTAGTTCTAACCTTGGCTTTGCCTTTAGGTAATTGTTTTGGACTGACCCTCCCTGGGTCTCAGTTTCCATCTATAAAAGAGAAGAGTGCATTAGAAGAGAAAGGATCTCTATGCTTCATTTAACATTTGATATTCAAAACTATGAACTTCATATAGAGAATCTTAAGATGTGGCATTCAATTATCTAAGGTTTTTTTCTAGTTCTATGCAGTTAGGGTAGAATTTCTTCCTATTTTCATGAAGAAGCTGAAAAAAATGCTTTGAACTGCATGTTTGAATGACATATTTTTTGTCATATATATTGCTGATTCTGCCATGCTACCTTTAGTTGCATGGATACAGAAAACACTGAAATCATTCCTCATTAATTGTTAGGAGAACATTTAGGAACAGTCTATTTCCTTTGTTTCTAAAACCACAGAGTAAACACCATCCTCCAAACCCATTCTTGAGTTTTCTTATCCAACCATGTTAGGGCTTTAGTAATATAATATGTAAAATTTGATACTGGGTGTTTTTAAAGGTATTCTGAGTGGAAGAATCACACTAAGGAGAGTAAAATATCCCCCAAATAATGACTAAAGATCTTGTATCAAAGTTGCCAAAGAAAGGGTGATAATAAATAAAAACGTGCTTTTAACTCAAAGACAAATTGAACTTGTGATTTGCATTTTTATTAAGTCCTTAGAATACCATTTACTAATTGTATTTGTGGGAGCTGATTGCAATAATGAATCATTACTCTGAACACAGCAGAGACTGAAATTGCCCTGCACTAAATGTGAGATTTAGAAAATCCCTCATTGTGTTTGCCCTGAGGACTCCCATGAAGACTGGCAAATAAACCCTGGTAAGCCCTTTGACATTAGAAATGATTAAGACAGAAGAAAATATCAGAAAAGATATTATACTGCAACTTAATTGGTCTAATCCAAAGGAAGAAGCCTATGGTTTGGTAATATGACTCCAGAAATCAGCATCACCACATGGTGTTCAAAGTTCTTCCAAGGGGTCTTTTAAACCAATAACTCCAAGGAAACTTGGATCCAAAAAATAGGAATAAATGATAAAAAATCAGATTAAACAGAAACATCAAAAGTAATGAGGTTAGCTGTAGTTAGACTCATGTGAACATGTTTTTGCTCCATGGATTGCAAGGTTAAGACAAGTTCAACTTGTAAAACCCTGCCGTGATAGCAACCAGTGACCACTAAACACGGATGGAAGGCTGTTTGTTTTGCAACCACCTGTGGAGACCAAAACAGGGCTTACTCTTCAGCTGGAATTACTTCACAGATACATTTGTTCCCTTCAAGGGAGATTAGCAGAGGGGATAAGGTAAAAAAAAGGACAAAACCTTCCACTTTTGAGTCTACCCCAAATCCTCTCCCTTACACATATGTACAAATGCACTCTCTTCATTTTTTTTTTTTTTTTTGATGTTTCAATACTCCAGTCTTGTACTAAGAAAATAGCTTCAGCAAAGCAGCCCACTCCAATGGAGTAAAATCTTCAGGGGAGGGGTAAGAGAGAGAGGGAGAGAAAAGAATCACTTTTCAAGATGAAACATTCAACAGCAATGCCTTTCTGGTGATTTACTATAGGATTAAATAACTTATTTGGCATGGAAATGTTTTTGCCTTGTTTTACTTCTTTTGAAGGTAAGTTTTAGATTTTATTAATCAATCAAATTTTTGTCTCATTTGGTGCTTACTATTATATGCTCTGAAACACACTAGACCATTGAAACCAGCAAAAGGAAACATGCATGGTTCTCTCACTCAGGAATAGTGTAGCATAACACTTTAAACAGTTAAGAATCAAAGCAGGATGTTAATTTATGAGGCACAGATTGAAACATTTCCATAGAGTTAGAGCATTAAATTTGGGATGAGCTGACAGGGAAGTTTTCAGGGAAGAATGTGGCTTGTGTTAGACTTTAAGTGTCATTTCAAGACTATGTTAAGAAATACATAGTAATAGGAAAACCTGTAACATCTCATGTTTACTCTTTCCTGATTCCGGGTGTTTGCTCATGACACTCTTTTCCATCTGGAGTATTGTTCCTGCCAATGTAATCAATCACTTCATTCAAAATCTGGCTCAGAACACACCTCTACAGGAAATCCATCTTGCTAATTATTTTGTACTTTATCATTTTCAATAATCCTATCTGACTGTGCGATTTTTCATTTAGTTGTCCCTGTGTCATTGGCTTGGGTGGACCAGTTTTGCTAAACTTAATCCACAAATGAGTAAAAAATGTAGCCTCTTGTTCATTGGGTATTATTTGGTGTTTTTATTTTCCTTTTATTATTTCACCACCCAGTACAAGTTTTTCATCTAGAAAGTTGTTTGTTTTATGTGCATTTATTTTTCAGATTCAAATTTACTTTCTTGATGAGGTGGAATTCAGAAAAGCTCTTCTATTTCCTCATAGTTCCCGCATTGCTTCCCCATCCCCCTTTCTTTTTCTTTTTTTAAATAGTTTATTGTCAAGTTGGTTTCCATATAACACCCACTCTTCTTAAAAATAAGGACTTATTTTCTGGGGTTTTTTTTCCTGCTTTGTTCTTTTCTCCTACTTTGGTCTAGACGTTTCCTTTGTTCCTATCATCCTTAATTTGCTTGATATTTAAAAATCTGTTTTTGAAGTATAATTTGCATATAATGTCAAAACTGGATGAATGTTGACAAATTTCATAGGATTATAACTAATATCACAATCATGATCCAGAACATTCTGTCAACCCAAAAGTCCCTCGTGTCCCTTTAAAGGCAAACCCCTCCCCCACCAGCAACTTTTGATCTGATTCTGCCACCACAGTTTTTGTCTTTTCCAACATTTTATACGAACAGATTTGTACAGCATGTAGTCAGTCTAATGTTAAAGCTCATGTTGTTTACTTGTACCTATGTTCTCTCTTTAACAGATAGAAAATGGTGAAGTAGTTGAAGTTGAACCCGTTGCCCAGGAGTTCCTCTTGACTGCCAAGAGAATCCAATCTGGCTTCATTCAGACTCAAAAACCTCATTAATAATCAATCAGTAAATTTAAAAAATTGAGCAACTACTGTTAATTATAAGCAACTACAAGAGATCCTGAGGATCCACAAATGAGTAAAATAAGTTTCCTGCCTTCCAGAGTTTGTTGCTGGTAGGAGAGATAACAGCAGAGCAAACTCTAACACACCAGAAAGTGGGGGAAAGAGGTGTAGAAAGCATTCTAGTAGATCAGTGGAGGATGAGAGCCTATTTAATGAGGAGTGTCTTTGATCTTGATCTTGGAAAATGACTAAAATTTCATAAGCTTTTTAATGTGTTTTTTTTTTTGAGAGAGAGAGACAGAGTACAGGGGGGAGGGACAGAGAGAGGGAGACAGAATCTGAAGCATGCTGTAGGCTCTGAGCTGTCAGCATGGAGCTTGATGTGGGACTCGAATCCATGAACTGCCAGATCATGACCTGAGCCAAAGTTGGATGCTACCTGAGCGAGCCACCCAGGTGCCCCTGATAATGACTATGATTCCAGAAGAAGGTGATGGTGAGGTGGTATTTTAGGAGGAGACAATAACATGAATGTAGAATGGAGAATAGCAGTTTTCCAAAGACGTCCATGTCCTAGTCCCAAAACCTGTTAATATGTTACTTTCTATGGCAAAATGTACTTTGCAAATGTGATGAAGGATCTTGGAATAGGGACCTTATTTTGAGTGGGCACAGGGTAATCTCAAGGGTCTTTCTAACAGGAATGAAGGAGGGTTAAAGTCACAGACAGAGATGTGATGACAGAAGCATAAGCAAGAGAGAGGGGGAGAGGAGAGAAGCTGGTCAATTCTTGAAGTTGCTGTGTAACTTGCCTGGAAGATGGAGGAAGAAGCCATGAGCCAGGGAATGCAGGTGGCTTCCAGAAGCAGGGAAAGGCAAGGAAACAGATTCTTCCCTAAAGCCTCCAGAATGAAGATAGTTATCACTTTAATTTAGGTTATAAAATCCATTTCTGAATTCTCACCTCCAAAACTGTAAGATAATAAATGTGCGTTTTTAGGCCTCTCAATGGTAATTTGTTACAACATCAATTGGAAACTAATACAATAAGAAAATTTACCTTTTTAGGAAATAGTGAGTAGTACAGTGTGGATGTAGTCTAATATATTTGTAAAGGAGTCATGGAAACCAGGGTTGAATCTTTAGGTTGAGGAAAAGAGCAGGCATCCTGGCATATAGTAAACACTCGTAAATATTTGCTAAGTGCATTTGTTTTATGTATTGTTATGGTTTAAATTATATTCCCTTAGAGGCACTTGTCAAAGTCCTAAACCCTAAGACCTCAGAACATGACTATAGTTGGAAACAAGATTATTACTGATATAATTATTTAAGTTAACTGGAATTTAAATAAAAACTTGAAGAAAAAAAGAAAAATATAATACAGCATTTCAAAGCTGCAGTGTGGAATGTAGAATATATCAATAATTTTTATTTTGTTTATGTGTTAAAAAGCAGTACTTTGAATAGACTGGGTTAAATAAGATAAGCTATTAAAGTTAATTTCACCATTTCTTTTTTAATTTTTTTCCCTTTAAAAAGTTTTTGTTAATGTTTATTTTTGAGAGAAAGAGAGACAGTGTGAGTAGGGGATGGGCAGACACACACACACACACACACACACACACACACACACACACACACACACAGAATCCAGAATCCAAAGCAGCCTCCAGTCTCTGGGCTGTCAGAATGGAGCCCGATATGAGGCTTCAGCTCATGAATGGTGTGATCATGACCTGAGCCAAAGTTGGATGCTTAACTGACTGAGCCACCCAGGTGCCCTTCCCTTCTTTAATTTAAATTTTAGTTGACATGTGGGGCGCCTGGGTGGCTTAGTCGGTTAGCGTCTGACTTTCGCTTAGGTCATGATCTCGCGGTTCGTGGGTTCGAGCCCGCGTCGGGCTCTGTGCTGACTGCCAGCTCAGAGCCTGGAGCCTGTTTCAGTCTGTGACTCCCTCTCTCTCTGACCCTTCCCTGCTCACGCTGTCTCTCTCTCCTAGAAATAAACAAAGCATTAAAAAAAAAAATTAAAAAAAAAATTTTAGTTGACATGCAATGCAATATTGGTTTCAGGAGTAGAATTCAGTGATTTATCACTTACATACAACACCCAGTGCTTATCACACAAAGTGCCCTCCTTAGTACCCATCACCCATCTAGCCTGTCTTCCACCCATCTAAGTCTGACATACCATGGTTTGTTCTCTATCACTAAGAGTCTCTTGCGGTTTGTTTCCCTCTCTTCTCTTCCCCCACTTCCCATATGTTCATCTGTTTTGTTTATTAAATTCCACATGAATAAAATCATACAGTATTTGTTTCTCTGATTGACTTATTTCACTTAGCATAATTCATTTTAGCTCCATTCATGTCATTGCAAATGGCAAGATTTGATTATTTTTGATGGCTGAGTAATATTCCCCTGCATGTATATACTACATCTTTATCCATTCATCAGTCCATGGACATTTGGGCTCTATCCATACTTTGGCTGTTGTTGATAATACTTCTACAAACATTGGGGTGCATGGATTCCTTCAAATCTGTATTTTTGAATCCATTAGATAAATACCCAATACTGCAATTGCTGGATTGAGGGTAGTTCTATTTTTAGTTTCTTGAAGAACCTCCATACTGTTTTGCAGAGTGGTTGCAACAGTTTGCATTCCCACCAACAGTGCAAGAAGATTCCCCTTTCTCTGCATCCTTACTGACTTCTTTTTCTTTCTTGTATTGTTAATTTTAGCCATTCTGACACCATCTATTTCTTTCTTTTTTTTTTTTTTAAATATAATGTCTGTTTATTGACAAGGAAGGGAAGGTTACAGAATAAGAGGTTACAAACAAGTTTCTACAGCCTCAGAAACTGGCCACATTCTATTTCTTTCAGACAGCACTGCTTTCTATCCTATTTGCTCAGTATTCTGCCTGATTTCTAGGTTCTTTTTAAGAACTGAAAGTTCTAGGCTTTATCCTTTTTTCACACTAACGAGTCGGCTTGCCACAGTTTCAAGGATGCTAGTACAATACATAGGACTCATGGTTTAAAGTTAAAGGATAGTTTATTATTTATAACAATAACAGTAGCCAGAACATCAGCATTTCCCCCTACTGGTTCCCAGAGTCTCAGCTCCCATGTGCAATATTAAGTTACCTACACACTCACAGGGTGGTATTACAGGACAGTCCTGAGCTTAGGAAACCATAATTTTCTTTAATGATTGGTTAACATGTCTACCCTTTGCTCTACAGTGTTGCATTATCTTTATCACACTGGACAGTAAATGTGTCTGCATTTTTGTCTGAAAGAAGACTCTGTCTATATCTTTTAAGACAGTAAGTAAACCTGAAGGGAGGCAAGATGGCGGAGAAGTAAGGAGCTCCGTACTTGCACTCGCGCCCATACATCACACAGAAAAGATCTGAAGCCATTGGAAACCATACAAAACCTGAGAGACTCGGAGAAAAAGGACGCAGAATCCACTGAGAAAGCCTTCTAACCGGGCTCAGGCTGCGCGGACGCTGCAGGCAAGCCCCCGCGCATGCGCACCAGCCCGACCCAGAGAAGGAAGCAGCGATCCTGACTTTGCCCCCAGAGCTCAGCAGGGAGCCTGGAATAGCCCGAGGGGGTTGTCTGGGAAGCTGTGTCTAAGGCAACTTCAGCGGGGCGTGGACTGGGATTTGGAGATTGGAACTGGTCTGGGTTGAAGAGTGCAACCAACTTCGGCTGCGTCCCCGGAACGGGGAGTTGACACGCCAAAAAAAAAAAAAAAAAAAAGCGAGCTGCAGCGCGGGGTTCAAGAAGGGACTGGAGCACCGTCACTCTCCTTCCCACAATCGCCAAGGCAGAACCCCCGCCTGAGGCATCGGATCACGCCACGCCCATCTCTGCCTGAGAAGTGCCCTCCTCCCTTTTTTTTTTCCTTTTTTTTCTTCTTTTTTTCCCCTTTCTTTTCTCTTTTTTTCTTCTTCTTTCTCTTTTCTCGCTTTTTCCCCCAAAACACTGACCTGATTAACCCTGGTCGCCAGCTTGCTTAAACAATCACAAGTCCATTCTGTAAATGTAAATTCTACACCTACCAACTTTTTCAGCTATTTCTCTCAGGAGTAATTAGACTATATAGTTTCTCTGGATAATTCCAGCATCCTTCTCTCACCTATCCAACCGTATTCTACCCTTTACCTCTTTGAAAAAAAGCTTCTTATCCCTTCTGCCTGTTCATTCTATTTCCAAATTTGCCTTGTCTCACCCTGCCTTCTCTCTTTTTCTCTATGCTCTTCAACCAGCGCTGCATACACACGGCTATTTAACTGTAGCTGGGAAATCCAGGTATATGCTTTAATCCGTTCTTTGTCCATCGGTTTTCTTCTTTTTTCCTTTTCTTTTCCCCTTTTTGACCCTTTTATGTATTTTATGCTCCCTATTCGCCCTCCCTCCTCCGTCTTTTCTATTAACTTTTTCGTTTTCCCTCTCACTTTGCATGTTAGTTGAATCAGCCTGTGCATTTGTGTGCTCCTGCTCCCTGTGTGTTTGTCTGTCTGTTTTCTTTTCCAGGGCTACTTCAAGAAACAAGCTAGAGTACACAAGGTGAAGAGTCCCAAATTTCACTACGAATAGGAAAATAAAATAACTAAGGTCCCAACAAGAGAGACCGAGGGATACCATTCAAAAACAATCTCTGAAAGGATAGGCCCTGGAAAGTCAAAGAGTCTTCTTGGATATAGCAGCGCTCATAGAAACAGAGAGCATAACAGGTCTTTAAAACCAACAAGAGCCGGAAAGTTAACTAAAATGACGAAACGAAAGACCTCTCCTCCAAAGAAACTCCAAGAAGAAATGACAGCTAATGAACTGCTCAAAACAGATATCAGCAGCATAAGTGAACAAGATTTTAGAATAATAATGGTGAAATTAATAGCAGGGCTTGACAAAAACATAGGCGACATCAAAGAAACTATGGCTACAGACAGAATGGAAAATAAAAATAGGCATGAAGAATTAAAAATGCGATAAATGAGATCCATAATAAATTAGAGGCCTCCAATGCACGGATTGAAGAGGCAGAAAGGAGAATAAGTGATTTAGAAGACACCATTCTAGAAAAACAAGAAGCTGACAAAAAAAAGAGACAAACTGATCCAGGAACAGGAAAGAAGAATTCGAGAGCTCAGCGACACAGTCAAACGCAACAATATTCCATATTATAGGAATCCCAGAAGAGGAAGAGAGAGGGAAAGGTGCTGAAGGAGTCCTGGAACAAATTATAGCAGAGAACTTCCCCGACTGGGGGAAGGAAGTCAATGTGGAAATACAAGAGGCTCAGAGGACTCCTCTCAGACGTAACTTGAATCGATTTTCTGCACGACATATCATCATAAAAATGGCAAAATTCAAGGACAAAGAGAGAATTTTGAAAGCAGCTAGGGAGAAAAGGGCCCTCACATACAAAGGGAAACCCATCAGAGTGGTGACAGACCTATCTACTGAAATGTGGCAGGCCAGAAAGGAATGGCAAGAGGTCTTCAATGTGATGAACAGTAAAAGTATGCAGCCAAGAATCCTCTATCCAGCAAGCCTGTCATTCAAAATAGAAGGAGAGATAAAAACCTTTCCAAATAAACAGAAATTGAAAGAATTTGTCACCACGAAGCCAGCCCTACAAGAAATCCTGAGGGGGATGCTCTGAAGGAAAGGTTGCAAGGAACAAAGATTCCAGAGACTCCACCACAAACATGAACCCTACAAAAGATACAAAGACTCTAAACCCACATATTTCAATAATAACACTGAATGTAAATGGGCTGAATGCCCCAATCAAAAGACATAGGGTAGCAGAATGGATTAAAAAACAAAATCCATCGATATGCTGTCTACAAGAAACTCATTTTAGACGGGAAGATACCTTCAGATTAAAAGTAAGGGGATGGAGAAACATATATCATGCTACAGGAAATCAAAAGAAAGCCAGAGTAGTGATACTTATGTCAGACAAACTGGACTTTAAATTAAAGACAATCACAAGAGATGAAGAAGGGCACTACATAATAATTACAGGGTCCATCCATCAGGAAGAACTAACAACCATAAATGTCTACGCAACGAATATGGGAGCACCTAAATATCTAAAACAATTAATCACAAACAGAAACAAGCTTATAGATAAGAATGTGCTGATAGCAGGGGACTTTAATACTCCGTTTACAGCAATGGATAGGTCAACCAGACAGAAAATCACTAAAGAAATAATGGACTTGAAAGACACATTGGACCAGATGGATCTGACGGATATATTTAGAACTTTACATCTTGAGGCCAGGGAATTTACTTTCTTCTCAAGTGTGCATGGCACATTCTCCAAGATAGATCACATACTGGGACATAAAGCAGCCCTCAATAAATATAAAGAATAGAGATCATACCATGCACACTGTCAGATCACAATGCTTTGAAACTTGAAATCAATTACAGGAAGAAGTCTGGAAAAACTTCCAAAAACATGGAGGTTAAAGAACACCCTTCTAAAGAATGAATGGGCCAATCAGGCAATTAGAGAGGAAATTAAAAAATATATGGAAACAAATGAAAATGAAAACACAACAATTCAAAATCTATGGGATGCAGCAAAGGCAGTCCTAAGAGGAAAGTACATTGCTCTCCAGGCCTATTTCAAGAGATTAGAAAAAGCGCAAGTCCAAAATCTAACAGCTCACCTAAAAGAACTAGAGGCAGAGCAACAAGAACGCCCTAAACCCAGTAGAAGAAGAGAAATAGTAAAAATTAGAGCAGAAATAAACAACATCGAGACCAAAGAAACAATTGAACAGATCAATGAAACCAAGAGTTGGTTTTTTGAAAAGGTAAACAAAATTGACAAACCTCTAGCCAGACTTATCCAAAAGAAAAGAGAGAGCACACAAATAGACAAAATTATGAATGAAATGGACTTATTACAACCAACCCCTCAGAAATACAAGCAATTATCAGGGAATACTATGAAAAATTATATGCCAACAAATTGGACAACTTAGAAGAAATGGACAAATTCCTAAACATACACTCACTACCAAAATTCACACGGGAAGAAATAGAAAACCTGAACAGACCCATAACAAGTGAAGAAATTGAATCAGTGATCAAAAATTTCCCAACAAATAAGAGCCCTGGACCTGATGGCTTCCCTGGGGAATTCTACCAGACATTTAAAACAGAATTAATCCCAATTCTTCCTAAGCTATTCCAAAAAATAGAAAGCGAAGGAAAACTCCCGGACTCATTTTATGAAGCCAGCATCACTCTGATTCCCAAGCCAGACAGAGATCCAGCAAAAAGAGAGAACTACAGGCCAATATCCTTGATGAATACGGATGCAAAAATTCTCAACAAGATCCTTGCAAATCGAATCCAGCAGCATATAAAAAGAATCATCCACCATGATCAAGTGGGATTCATTCCTGGGTTACAGGGCTGGTTCAACATTCGCAAATCAATCAATGTGATACATCATATCAATAAAAGAAAAGATAAAAACCATATGATCCTGTCAATAGATGCAGAAAAAGCATTTGACAAAATACAGCATCCCTTCTAATAAAGACTCTCGAGAAAGTTGGGATAGAAGGAACCTACTTAAACATCATCAAAGCCATCTATGAGAAGCCTTCAGCTAACATCATCCTCAACGGGGAAAACTCAGAGCTTTCCCCCTGAGATCAGGAACACGACAGGGATGCCCACTCTCACCACTGCTGTTTAACATAGTGCTGGAAGTCCTAGCATCAGCCATCAGACACAAAAGGAAATCAAAGGCATCAGAATTGGCAAAGAGGAAGTCAAACTTTCACTCTTCGCAGATGACATGATACTCTACATAGAAAACCCGACAGACTCCACCAGAAGCCTACTAGAACTGATCCAATCATTCAGCCAAGTTGCAGGGTACAAAATCAACGTACAGAAATCGGTTGCATTTTTATACACCAACAATGAAGCAACAGAAAGAGAAATCAAGAAACGGATCCCATTCACAATTGCACAAAAAACCATACAATACCTCGGAATAAACCTAACCAAGGATACAAGAGATCTGTATGATGAAAACTATAGAAACTTATGAAGGAAATTGAAGAAGACACAAAGAAATGGGAAAACATTCCATGCTCATGGATAGGAAGAATAAATATAGTTAAGATGTCATTACTACCTAAGGCACTCTACACATTCAATGCAATTCCAATCAAAATTGCACCAGCACACTTCTCAAAACTAGAACAAACTATCCAAAAATTTGTATGGAACCACAAAAGACCCCGAATAGCCAAAGTAATCCTGAAAAATAAAACTAAAACGGGAGGGATCACCATCCCAGACTTTAGCCTCTACTACAAAGCTGTCATCATCAAGACAGTATGGTATTGGCACAAAAACAGACACATAGACCAATGGAACAGAATTGAGAACTCAGAAGTGGACCCAAAGTATACAGCCAACTAATCTTTGACAAAGCAGGAAAGAATATCCAATGGAAAAAAGACAGCCTTTTAAACAGATGGTGTTGGGAGAATTGGACAGCAACATGCAGAAGAATGAAACTAGATCATTTTCTCACACCATGCACAAAAGTAAACTCAAAATGGATAAAGGACCTGAACGTGAGACAGGAAATCATCAACACCCTAGAGGAGAAAGCAGGAAACAACCTCCTTGACCTCCACCGCAGCAACTTCTTACTTGACACATCCTCAAAAGCAAGGGAATTAAGAGCAAAAATAAACTGTTGGGACCTCCTCAAGATTAAAAGCTTCTGCACAGCCAAGGAAACAACCCAGAAAATTAATAGGCAACCAACGGAATGGGAAAAGATAGTTGCAAATGACATATCAGATAAAGGGTTGATATCCAGAATCTACAAGGAACTCACCAAACTCCACGCCCAAAAAGCAAACAACCCAGTGAAGAAATGGGCAGAAGATATGAACAGACACTTCTCCAAAGAGGACATCCAGATTGCCAACAGACACATGAAACGATGCTCAGCATCGCTCCTCATCAGGGAAATACAAATCAAAACCACACTGAGATACCACCTCACGCCAGTCAGAGTGGCTAAAATGAGCCAATCAGAGAACTCTAGATGCTGGCGAGGATGTGGAGAAACGGGCACCCTCCTACACTGTTGGTGGGAATGTAAACTGGCACAGCCCCTCTGGAAAACAGTGTGGAGGTTCCTAAGGAAACTAACAATAGAACTCCCCTATGACCCAGCAATAGCACTGCTAGGAATTTACCCAAGGGATACAGAAATGTTGATGCATAGGAGCACATGTACCCCAATGTTCATAGCAGCACTCTCCACAATAGCTAAAACCTGAAAGAGCCTAAGTGTCCATCAACAGATGAATGGATCAAGAAGATGTGGTTTATCTATACCATGGAATACTACATGGCAATGAGAAACAATGAAATCTGGCCATGTGTAGCAACATGGATGGACCTTGAGGGTGTTATGCTGAGCGAAATAAGTCAGCAGAGAAAGACAAATATCATATGTGTGCACGTATAGGAGGATTAGGAGGAACTTAACAGAGGACCAAGGGGGAGAAGAAGGGCAGAAATGGGGGAAAGGGGGAGAGGCAAACCATGAGAGACTCTTGAATGCTGACAAAAACTGAGGACTGGTGGATGTGGGGAGGAGGGTGGGCATGGAGGAGGGCACTTGTGGGGATGAGCACTGGGTGTTATGTGGAAACTAATTTGACAATAAACTATTTGTAAAAAAAAAAAAAAAAAAAAGAAATATGCAGATGCCCAATAAACACATCAACTCTAAAAATAAAAAAAAAAAAAAAAAGAGATATACTAATTGTTGGATAGAAGGATAGAGAGATATATGATAAGGCAGGCATAGTAAAATATGAATGGTATACTCTCAATGGAGAATATATGGTGTTCATTGTGAAACTATTTTCATTTTCCATGTTTAAAATTTTTCATAATAAAATGTTGAGAAAAGTAAATCATGTATGATCATAAAATGGACTATTATATAGCTATAAAAATGTGAAGGTAATTGTTTATGTAGTTACATGAAAAGATTTATAAAACATACTTATGTATAAAACAAATATAATAAAAGATATATAACATGTAATCTGTAAAAAAAAAAAAAAAAAAAAAAAAAAAGACAGTAAGTAAACCTGCCCTTTGTTGTGAATAGATACTCTAACTCTATCTTGCTATACAGATATCCTTATAAAGGTGATCTGGAACCAAGAACAATCAGTCTCTTCCTTACAAGATGTGTGGAAATGCAAGCTTTGCCCCTCAACTGTTCTCTTCTCCAAGATCTTACCATTAAGAAAATATGTGGAAAAGAAGGCTGCTCCTTGGCTTTCCAACCTGAGTTTAAGAGATTAAAGATGAGGAAAACCCATGGGGCGCCTGGGTGGTTTAGTCGGTTAAGTGTCCGACTTTCCCTTAGGTCATGATCTCGCGGTTCGTGGGTTTGACCCCCGCGTCGGGCTCTATGCTGACTGCCAGCTCAGAGCCTGGAGCCTGTTTCAGGGTCTGTGACTCCCTCTCTCTCTGACCCTCCCCTGCTCACGCTGTCTCTCTCTCTCTCTCTCCTAGAAATAAATAAAACATTAAAAAAAAATTTTTAAAGATGAGGAAAACCCTTGAATGGATGGATATCCAGGAGAAAAATCTCACTTCCCAATGGACAGAAGAATATCAGAGTAGAAGGGATTATGCACTTCTTGCCACAGTTTTGCCTTCCTTGATGTTGTCTCTAGAGCTAGAAGGTAATCTCTAGCACTTAGTTAAGTGTCCTGGACCACTCTGCTATATCTCAGAGCCTGATGAGAGAGCTGAAGCATTCACAGTACCTGACACTCCTACTATTTATCTTGGATAGTACTTAGTGCCTTAGTCACATGCCTTAGATAGTGCCTTAATCACTTTCCCACTTGCATAAATACAGTTTCATAGTAATAAAGCACTACATATGTAAAACATGTTATCAAATATATAATAAAGTACAATATTTATAGAACTTACATGGTCAAATATATAACAGTTATCTTCAAAAATTCTTAGGGTAGCAGACTATAATACCAATAATAATACCATTGTGTAAAATACCTTTGGTAATACTCTCCTGAATTTTTGGAATCATGTTTTATTCCCAATGGCAGACATTTTTCTCCATTGGAAAATGGTTAGATTTCTATAAACATTTCAAAGTCATTCATTTATAGCCAAATCCTCTGAATAAGTTGAGTAATACAGAAGCATATTACTGCTTTTTTCCAAGTAAATAAAGTTGATTTTAGGATTCTGTCTTCTTGCTTACAGTGCCTCAGACAGTAGTTTTAGGGCAATTTCAGAAAATGAGTTCCAAAATTATTGCATAAAGGCAGCATTTCCTGAATAATAAAAGAGCTTTATAAAGTGACTGATTTGAAATAGCATGCTCTTTCTGATTGCATAAATGATAGTAATGGTGTGTTAAAATCATTATTCCAATAAACAGTCATGCACTATTCCTCTGAGTATATGCATAAGAATAGCTGAAAATCATGAATAACTTATACTGTGATAAATAGTTTATATGTATTAATCATTAAAAAAACCCTGTTTACAGGATGGAAACTGAGGCACAGGAGGGTTTAGTAACTTGTCCAAGATCACTCAGTTTGTAGCAGACTCAGAATTTGAACAACGGTATATTCTGCATGTGTACTATTTCCTCAAGCCAAACTGAAGGGACAAAGTTTAAAATATGCATAATTATATGTCAACTTCTATATTTTCAAAAACATTTAACCAAAAATTTATACATATTCTGCTGAAAAGACAGTCTTTTTTTAACTTTTATATCCTATCCTATATATATATATGTATATATAAACATATGTATATATGTTTAGTATACACACACACACACACATATTACAGCTCATTTTTATATTCAATGTATCCCTTGAGTACAAAAAGGATGTGAAAGTCATGTGAGATGTAAATCTAGTTTCTTTAAATGTATTTTCAATTGGTTATATTTATATAACCAATATATTATATATAATTATATACAATATATATTATATATATATTCAAATGATAGAAAAAAGGATAGAAAAGCTTTTGAATTCTATTAAACCATGTATAAAAACTCCTGCATGCTCCCAAGAAAGAAATGACCAGCTTCAAAATCAAAGAGCTAGACTTATATAGTCTTTATAAGTTGCTTTGTGTGGAAATGCTAGTTAGAGGAATATTATAATTGAAGTCATTCTTTGATGTTTTGGAAATAGAGTATAAATGTTTGTTCTTGATTTTGAAGCAGTATACAAATGTAACTCTCAAAAATAGCCTAGAAATAAGATTCATTTAGATATTCATTCACTCATTCACATTTTTAACTTAATAAGTAGTTATTTAGGGGATTTTATGTGCATGGTACAGTATTCGGGAATGCAGAGGATGTAAAGATGTATGAAACAAGATGCCTCCTGTCATAGACTTTCCAATATCATTGAGAAATAAAGCATGCACACACATACACAAAAGAGAGAAAAAAGGCATGCACACAACTGACTGGGGTGCAAGGCTGTATCGGAGTCAAGGAAATTCATTTCAATCAACTTCACTGAGCAATTCTGTGTGTCCATGTGTTACTATTCACCCATGATATAAATATGAATGAAATACCTGTAATCTAGAAAAGCTCTTGGAATCAAGTTGATCTTTAGAAGGAATGACCATGAAGTATTTAAAGCTTCAGGAAGAAAGGAGTTTCTTGTCATCAGAGACAGGATTCATAGGCTGGTGGGGACCTACTAGGGACACAGAGAAAAGGAATTAAAACACAGAATGACTGGTAGCAGTATTCGATAACTGCATTCCTTCAAATCTTGGGACTCTATGACTCTGCAATGTAAGCTTCTCTGTGTTTCTTTCAGTGGTACATAGATGTTCCAGAAATTCTCAAGTCATCACGTGTCTACAGTCACCTAGTCCATGTGGAGTTGGAGTCCTCCTGCTATGGAGGACTTGAAATGTTCCTTCAGCACCACTGAGCAGTGTTATTAAACATAGAAGTCTCATCAGCCCAGAAAACATTGTTTGTGATCACATGTGCTTCCTTTTTTTAAAGCCTGATTCAAAGAGCATGTTTCTTCATTAAAAAAAAAATACTATAAAGTAATCACAAGGATTAATCAGAATTCAGTATACAGTAATTGGCTTTAAAAAAAATAGCTTCCCACAGTTTGTCCAAAATTAAAGGATTTCACCAAAACAGCATGCAAAGTATTGTAGTTGGGGTCAACTTTTGGATTTACCAAAAGCGGAAAAGAAAATGGAGACCTATTGAAGCAAATAGCATGATGTGGCTACAATGCTTATCTTAAAAATATTCTCAAGTATTGTCCTCTAAGTTGGTCTTCTTTCTTCTTTTGGTTTAAAGGCATAAGAGTAATGAAAGTATTTCCACATTCAAAATAAGAATGTCAATTTTCATTTTTGACATTTTCTCTATAAAATTAAACATAAATCTCTCCTCTCTCTCTGCCCTCCCCACTCACACTGTACTGGTTTCTCTTAAATAAACATAAAAAATTAAATAATTGATTTAAAAAAATTTTTGAGGATATGGAATTTTCACGGTTACATTTTACGTTTTAGTCTTTCTCCTAAAGGCTTCACTTATAAATTTTATCTCAGAAGAAATAAGACTTTTTCAGTGATTGTAAAACTGTCACTGCATGGGTTTCTAATGAGGAAGTTTGTTCTGTCATTGTCCCTGACCAAGCATCTATTATAGCAGTTGTTGTGAATCTGGTGGTAGACGAAGGGACTTGGGTGAGTTGGAGTTAAAGAAACAAACAGATGTTTGAATCATTTAAATCATGATCTATGTGGATTGAACACCAGGGCCATCTGAATGGCAAAAGGGTTAGTTTGGTTACTTATAGACAGAAGGTCAGAGTGGAAAAACCATTGGAAAACATGTTTGCTTTTGTAAAGTTGGTTTGAAATTTGCTGGTTTGTTGCTAATTTTCAAGAAGGCAGCTTGTAGCAGTGACTTACACTAGACTTATAGCCACATTGGCTAGGTTCCTATCCAAACTCTACTGTTTATTTTTTATTTTCTGTTTAGATGAGATCCCTAACCGTTCTGTGCCTAGGGTTTCCAATCTTTAAATTGGGAATAATTTATTAGTACCTTAGTAGCTGGGAAGAGTGAACAAGTAAAGAGAGGTAAAGAGCTTTGATCCAGTGGTCAACACAGCAAGCACTCAGTAAGTTCTCAACCCCATGAGGTAGGTGTGACAATTAATTTTAGGTGCCAGCTTGATTGGGTTAAGGGATGACCAGATAGCTGAAAAAAAGCAGTAATTCTGACTGGCTGTGAGAGTGTTTTTGAAAGAGTGCATTTGAATTGGTAAACCTAGTAAAGAAGATTGCCCTCATCAATGTGGGGAGTTGTCATCTAATCACTGAGGAATGGAATAGAACAAAAGGCAGAGGAAGGGGGAATCTGCTCTTTGCTTGAGTTGAGATATCCATCTTTTCCTGCCATCACATATCAGTACTCCTGACTCTTGAGTCTTCAGACTTGGGCAGGGAACTTATGGCATTGGCTCCCCTGGTTCTTAGGCCATTGTTTTTGGACAAGAATTGTGCCACCAGCTTTCTTGGCCTCCAGCTTGTGGACAATGGATAGTGGGACTTCTCAGCCTCCATCAATCTCATGAACCAATCTGTTATAAGAAATCTCTTTCTGTATAGCTATGTATATTCTAATGGTTCTGTTCCTCAAGAACACTAATTCTAATATAAAAATTCCTCTTTATAGAAGAAGTTAAGACACAAAACAATTCAGTAATTTTCTCAAGAGTACACAGCTGGCAAGTGACAGAGCTGATTTGAAACCAGGCACTGTAGCCTAAGACTGTATACAATAACTGCAGTATACACAAGAAATGTTTGTTAAGTTTTTGTGTCACTCAAAAGATTAGGTCTCATTTGGTTAAAATATTGACTACTACATAGAAAAGTGCCTTTAAAATATGACTCTTGCTATTAAAAACATAGTAAAGCCTAGTAAGTTCAAGAGGAAAGTAACAAAAGTTCCCTACAAACATGTAACTGAAGCTTCCTCTAGGAGATAAAGGGAGAATGTTGTCGTAAAGGCCACATTTAGATGAAATTTAATCCAGTGGGTAAGGAAGTGTGTCTTATTGTACAGCTCACTTAGGAATATTAATTTAATAAAATTGAATAAATTCTTTCCATTATTTTTCTTGGCCCACAGCAAATTCACATTAGGTCAAATTCAACTAAGAGTAGGGATCTTGAGGAAATTATCCAAATCTTTACAAATGTCCTTTTTGGCTTCTCAGAGTTGGCTGGAGTTATTTTTATACTGAACTGACTGTCTACAAGTTATGGTTTGAAGTGTTGGCTTCCTAAAGCACTTGAAAATGACATAGAACAGTGGGAAACTGCCATTCTGACCGTGCAGGATAGCCCAGTGATATAAGAATGTGGATGGTGGAGGGGCATCTGGGTGACTCAGTTGGTTAAGTGGCTGACTTTGGCCTAAGTCATGACGTCACAGCTTAGGAGTTTGAGTCCCGCATCCGGCTCTGTGCTGACAGATCAGAGCCTGAAGACTGTTTCAGATTCTGTCTCTGTCTCTCTGCCCCTCCTCTGCTTTCTTTCGGTCTCTCTCTCAAATATAAAATAAAAATTAAACAGAAAAAAAAAATAAGAGTGTGGATGGTGGAGTCAGACCAAGGGGATTTATAACACAGCTCTGCCACTTGCTTGCTCCAGGACATTAGATAAGTTACTTAAAGCTCTGCACACCATTTTCTTCATATACAAAAGAGAGATGGTAATAACACTCACCTCCTAGGGTTATTGAAAAGATCAAATGAGCTAATGTGAATAAATCTTAGATGAATGATGAACACACATACACACAAATACATTGGAAATGTTAACTCTTGTTAATGCTATTGCTGGTGACCCTCAGATTTGCCTTGTTGACTGGTGCATCCACTAGTGATGAAACCGCATATATAAGTACTTAATTACAGTTTATGTAGTAGAGGAAAACCTTAGCTGAAGCACAATGAGGTTAATCCAATCTTTTAATTAACATAAGGTAAACAACACTTTGATTTTTGACTGTATAGTAGTGGCACAAAAACAGACACATAGGCCAATGGAATAGAGAACCCAGAATTGGACCCACAAATGTATGGCCAACTAATCTTTGACAAAGCAGGAAAGAGCATCCAACGGAAAAAAGATGGTCTCTTTAAGAAATGGTGCTGGGGGAACTGGACAGCAACATGCAGAAGAATGAAACTAGATCGCTTTCTTACATCATACCCAAAAATAAACTCAAAATGGATGAAAGACCTGAGTGTGAGACAGAAAACCATCAAAACCCTAGAGTAGAAATCAGGCAACAGCCTCTTTGACCTCAGCCACAGCAATTTCTCACTTGACACATCTCCAAAGGCAAGGAAATCAAAAGCAAAATGAACTCTTAGGACCCCATCAAGATAAAAGCTTCTGCATTGCAAAGGAAACAATTAATAAAACTAAAAGGCAACTGGTGGAATGGGAAAAGATAGTTGCAAATGACATATTGGATAAAGGACTAATATCCAAAATCTATAAAGAACTCACCAAACTCCACACCCAAAAAACAAATAATCCATTGAAGAAATGGGCAGGAGACATGAATAGACACTTTCCCAAAGAAGACATCCAGATGACCAACAGACACATGAAACTATGCTCAACGTCACTCATCATCAGAGAAATACAAATCAAAACCACATTGAGATACCACCTCACACTGGTAAGAGTGGCTAAAATGAGCAAATAGGAGATCATAGATGCTGGTGAGGATGTGGAGAAACGGGAACCCTCTTGCACTGTTGGTGGGAATGCAAACTGGTGCAGTCACTCTGGATAACAGTGCGGAGGTCCCTCAAAAAATTAACAATAGAACTCCCCAATGACCCAGCAATAGCACTACTAGGACTTTACTCAAGGGATACAGGAGTGCTGATGCATAGGGGCACATGTACCCCAATATTCATAGCAGCAGTTTCAACAATAGCCAAATTATGGAAAGAACCTAAACGTCCATCAACTGACGAATGGGTCAAGAAGATGTGTTTTATATATAAAGGAATACTACTTGGCAATGAGGAAGAATGAAATCCTTCCATTTATAGCAATGTGGATAAAACTGGAGGGTATGATGCTAAGTGAAATAAGCCAGGCAGAGAAATACAGATACCGTATGTTTTCACTGATATGTGGATCTTGAGAAACTTATCAGAAGACCATGGAGGAGGGGAAGGGGAAAAAAAGTTAGAGAGAGAGAGGGAGGCAAACCATAAGAGACTCTTAAATGAAGAGAATAAACTGAGGGTTGTTGCACAATTGAGGAGAAGGGAAAGTGGGTGATGGGCACTGAGGAGGTCACTTGTTGGGATGAGCACTGGGTGTTGTGTGGAAGCCAATTTGACAATAAATTATATTTAAAATAAATAAATAAATAAAATAAAAAAACAAGACCATCTAAAAAATTTTTTAACTTCATTTTATAAGGTTAAAAAAATACACTTTGATTTTAGAAGAAGAAAGTAAATCAAGATAACACCATTATATTTTAAGAACTGAGTAAGGAAAACTACCCCAGAGTATTTAAGTACTAGGAAACTTCAAATATTAAAGCTTTCAAGATTTCTCCTAACGTCAGTTAAAGTTTAGTCCCATTTCCAAGTGCTTCTAATTATAACATATGATACACCCATCACTGATAAGTTCTGACAATTCTCCTCATGTTTCTTAGGTTAGTCCCTTAACATTTCTGAGTCTCAATTTTCTCATATATAAAACCAAAGTACTTTTTGCCCTACCTGACACACTGGGTAGTTGGGAGGGAGAGGAGACACTACAGGAAACCACTATATCTAAACTGGGTAAAAGAAACCCACTATATCTAAAATGTCAAGTATTATACATTGGGCAAAATATGGTATTACTTTAAGAATGATAATTAGGTGTTTCTAAAGGAACTAGAAGGAGAACAACAAGAACACCTCAAACCTATTAGGAGAAAAGAAATAATAAAAATCAGGGCAGAAATAAACCATATAGAATCCAAAAAAACAGTTGAACGGGTCAATGAAACCTAGAGTTGGTTTTTTGAAAAAATAAACAAAATTGACAAACCTCTAACCAGGCTTCTCAAAAAAAAAAAAAAGAGAGAGAGAGAGCACCAAATAGACAAAATAATGAATGAAAATAATTTATTACAACCAACCCCTCAGAAATACAAGCAATTATCAGGGAATACTAGGAAAAATTAAATGCCAACAAACTGGACAACTTAGAAGAAATGGACAAATTCCTAAACACACACTCACTACAAAAATTCACACGGGAAGATACAGAAAATCTTAACAGATCCATAACTAGTGAAGAAATAGAATCAGTTATCAAAAATCTCCCAACAAATAAGAGCCATGGGCCAGATAGCTTCCCTGGGGAATTCTACAAGACATTTAACACAGAATTAATACCCATTCTTCGTAAGCTCTTCCAAAATATAGAAATCGAAGGAAAACTTTCAGACTCATTTTATGAAGCCAGCATCACTCTGATTCCCAAGCCAGACAGAGACCCAGCAAAAAAAGAGAACTATAGGCCAATATCCTTGATGAATACGGATGCAAAAATCTTCAACAAGATACTTGCAAACCGAAGTCAACTGCATATAAAAAGAATGATCCACCATGATCAAGTGGGATTCTTTCATGGGTTACAGGGCTGGTTCAATATTTGCGAAATCAATGTGATACATCACATTAATAAAAGAAAAGATAAAAACCATATGATCCTGCCTATAGATGCAGAAAAAGCATTTAACAAAATATAGCATCCCTTCTTAATAAAAACCCTCATGAAAGTTGGGATAGAAGGAACTTACTTAAATATCATAAAAGCCATTCATGAAAAAGCATTTGACAAAATACAGCATCCCTTCTTAATAAAAACCCTCGAGGAAGTTGGGATAGGAGGAACTTACTTAAACATCATAAAAGCCATCTATGAGAAGCCCTCAGCTAACATCATCCTCAATGGGGGAAAACTGAGAGCTTTCCCCCTGAGATCAGGAACACGACAGGGATGTCCACTCTCACCACTGTTGTTTAACATCGTGCTGGAAATCCTAGCATCAGCCATCAGACAACAAAAGGAAATAAAAGGCATCAGAATTGGCAAAGAAAAAGTCAAACTTTCACTTTTCACAGACAACATGATACTCTATATAGAAAACCCAACAGACTCTACCAGAAGCCTACTAGAACTGATCTATGAATTTAGCAAAGTTGCAGGGTACAAAATCAATGTACAGAAATGGGTTGCATTTTTATACATCAATAATGAAGCAACAGAAAAAGAAATCAAGAAACTGATTCCATTCACAATTGCACAAAAAAACCATAAAATACCTAGGAGTAAACCTCACCAAAGATATAGGAGATCTGTATGATGAAAACTATAGAAAGCTTATGAAGGAAATTGAAGAAGACATAAAGAAATGGAAAAACATTCCATACTCCTGGAACAGAAGAATAAATATAGTTAAAATGTCATTACTATCCAAAGCAATCTAAAGTTCAATACAATCCTAATCAAAATTGCACCAGCATTCTTCTCAAAACTAGAACAAACTATCCTAAAATTTGTATGTAACCACAAAAGACCCCAATAGCCAAAGTAATATTGAAGAAAACCAAAATGGCAGGCATCACCATCCCAGACTTTAGCCTCTACTACAAAGCTGTAATCATCAAGACAGTATGGTATTGGCACAAAAACAGACCCATAGACCAATGGAATAGAATACTCAGAATTGGACCCACAAAAGTACGGCCAATTAATCTTTGACAAAGTGGGAAAGAGTATGGAAAGAAGACAGCCTCTTTAACAGATGGTGCTGGGAAAACTAGACAGCAATATGTAGAAGAATGAAACTAGATCATTTTCTCACACCATACACGAAAACAAATTCAAAATGGATAAAGGACCTGAATATGAGACAGGAAACCATCACAATCCTAGAGGAGAAAGCAGGAAACAACCTCCTTGGCCTCCACCACAGCAATTTCTTACTTGACACAACCCCAAAGGCAAGGGAATCAAGAGCAAAAATGAACTACTGGAACCTCATCAAGATAAAAAAACTTCTGTATGGCAAAGGAAACTATCAATAAAACTAATAAGCAACTGGGGAAAAGACAGTTGCAAATGACATATCAGATAAAGGGTTAGTATTCAAAATCTATAAGAAACTCACCAAACTCCATACCCGAAAAAAAAATAATCCAGTGAAGAAATGGGCAGAAGATATGAACAGACACTTCTCCAAAGAGGATATCCAGATGGCCAAGAGACACATGAAACGATGTTCAATGTCACTCCTCATCAGGGAAATACAAATCAAAACCACACTGAGATACCATCTCACACTGGTCAGAGTGGCTAAAATGAACAAATGAGGAGACTATAGATGCTGGCGAGTGTGTGGAGAAATGGGCACCCTCCTACACTGTTGGTGGGAATATAAGCTGGTGCAGCCCCTCTGGAAAACAGTGTGGAAGTTCCTCAAAAAATTAACACTGCTAGAAATTTTCCTAAGGGATACAAAATGCTGATACATAGGGGCACATGTACCTAGCAGCACTTTCAACAATAGCCAAATTATGGAAGGAGCCTAAGTGTCCATCAACTGATGAATGGATCAAGATGTGGTTTATCTATACAATGGAATACTATATGGCAATGAGAAAGAATGAAATCTGGCCATTTGTAGAAAAATGGATGGAACTTGAGGGTTTTTTGCTGAGCGAAATAAGTCAGGCAGAGAAGAACAGATACCATATGTTTGCACGTATAGGGGGATTAGGAGGAACTTAATGGAGGACCATGGGGGAGGAGAAGGAGAAAAACAGTTGGAGAGAGGGAGGGAGGCAAACTATGAGAGACTCTTGAATGCTGAGAACAAACTGAGGGCTGATGGGGGTGGGGGATAGGGGGATGGGGGTGATGGGCATGGAGGAGGGCACTTGTTGGGATGAGCACTGGATATTATATGGAAACGAACTTGAAAATAAACTGTTTAAGAAAAAAAAAGAATGATTATTAGGTGTTTCAACATCTTCAGGTTTAAAAAAGCAAATTAGGGGCACGTGACTGGCTCAGTCAATTGAGCATCTGACTCTTGATTTTGGCTCATGTCATGATACCAGAGTTGTGTGATCCAGCCCTGTGTCAGGGTCTGCATTAAGCATGGAGTCTGCTTAAGATTCTCTCTCTCTCTCTCTCTCTCTCTCTCTCTCTCTCTCTCTCTCCTTCCCCCTGCTTTGCCACTCTTCCTCACTTGTGCTTTGTCATTCTCTAAAATAACAACAACAACAACAACAAAGCAATTAATCTAATCCCTTTAAACCACAAGAACAGGACAATAGACTAAAATTTCATAAAGATTTTCATCAAGCATTGAAATGGAAAGATGTGCGCTCCTCATCAGGGAAATACAAATCAAAACCACACTGAGATACCACCTCACGCCAGTCAGAGTGGCTAAAATGAGCCAATCAGAGAACTCTAGATGCTGGCGAGGATGTGGAGAAACGGGCACCCTCCTACACTGTTGGTGGGAATGTAAACTGGTACAGCCCCTCTGGAAAACAGTGTGGAGGTTCCTCAGGAAATAACAATAGAACTCCCCTATGACCCAGCAATAGCACTGCTAGGAATTTACCCAAGGGATACAGAAATGTTGATGCATAGGAGCACATGTACCCCAATGTTCATAGCAGCACTCTCCACAATAGCTAAAACCTGGAAAGAGCCTAAGTGTCCATCAACAGATGAATGGATCAGAAGATGTGGTTTATCTATACCATGGAATACTACATGGCAATGAGAAACAATGAAATCTGGCCATGTGTAGCAACATGGATGGACCTTGAGGGTGTTATGCTGAGGAAATAAGTCAGGCAGAGAAGGACAAATATCATATGTGTGCACGTATAGGAGGATTAGGAGGAACTTAACAGAGGACCAAGGGGGGAGAAGAAGGGGGGAAATGGTGGGGGAAAGGGAGAGAGGCAAACCATGAGAGACTCTTGAATGCTGACAAAAACTGAGGACTGATGGATGTGGGGGGGAGGGGGGATGGGCATGGAGGAGGACACTTGTGGGGATGAGCACTGGGTGTTATGTGGAAACTAATTTGACAATAAACTATTTATAAAATAAATAAATAAATAAATAAAATAAAAGTAAGACATGTCAGACTAAAATTTAAAAAAAAAAAAAAAAGAAAGAAATGGAAAGATGTGCTGATTAAATTACATTTGTAAATCCCTACCAATGTTTTAGCTAGAGAGGAGGTTAACCATTTACCAATATTGTAAGGTCTCTGTTCCACTAGAGAGGGGATGTAGACAGTACTAAAGACGTTAGTTTATACTGGGAATTCCAGACTTTTGAGCAGGCCAGGGAAGGGATGAATTCTGGCCAGAAAGGCTTTTAGGGAGACTCATGTCATATCAGAAGAGTAGCCTCCTTCTCTGCCTGTGTGTCCTGAATTCTTCCTCACGGGTGACAGACCCTGGAGAAGTGAGAAGGGTGTGAAGGAACACACTGAAATACCTGCACTAGGGTGCACTGATATATCAATTTACCATGCAACACTGATGTAATACTGTTAGCTGACAGCTGGAAACAATTCAAAGGCCCATTTATCTGGAGTTTTAAATAAACTATGGTACATTTAATCTATGGAATACTTATTCTCTGTATTCAAAACATGTAGAAATGTAGATTTCCATATAAGAACATGGAATGATGTTCATAATGTATGAAGTATAACAGAGAGCTGTACTACAATAGGATCCCACATTTGGAAAGAAATATAAAGCTCTTTATCCCTCTCCTTATTCTTAGGTAAATATGTATACATTTATGTAAAATCAAGAGAAAAATATTTGTGAAAACATACACCATGTGTTCATAGTGATTCCTTTTGAAAACAGTACTTGGAAAAGAGGACAATTAATTATTTCCTTAATGCATTTCCAGATTGGTTTGTTTTTTACAGGAAGTGGGTGTTACTTTTCATTTAGGAAGGAAATATAAAAGCATGTATTCTCATATACATAAACCATACATGCAAACCTAAGTCCAGGCAAGTGCCATAATCTCTCTTTTAGCATTTTCCTATCCCTTCCTCCCCATTATTCTTAAGAATCAAAGTTCAGCGCTGGACTAGGTGCACAGTAGGTTCAAGGTCTAAATACTGACCCGGGAAGATCCTCCTAATGTAGACTGCTGCAGGTGAACATGCTCGCCTCCCTCACTCTGTGACAGATTTTATTAGCAGCAGTTTGTGTCCTGGTCTTAGTGAGCCCACGCCACGCCGCTCTTGCCATCTCATTTCGTATTTACCACTCCAGCACTCCATTTAGAATCCTTTGCACCGCTTGAGATTCTGCTTTTAATCTTCCATTATTATGGATGTGACTCCTCAAGTTCAAAAACTTGCTGCTGGGTTGAATTTTCTACGTTTTAAATAAGAAGGCAAAGTCTGTATATTTGTTTCCTAAAATTTTCTTTGCAGCAGTATGTTCTCTTGGTCCAAATTATCAACTATTCATCTATACATCCTGTTAAATTGGTTGATCATCTGTTGGAACCAAACAAGTGTTCTATATATTGGACCACTGCCAATACTGGACAGCCATAGGACAACAGAGTGTATCAGACTGAAAGTTGCATCACCAAATATGCACACAGTTTACCTTCACTTCTTTCCATTTTAATGCAGGTCTTAAAATTTTCTCTTGATAGATGGGTGTATTTTTGTTCTAGAATCAAGAGACTACCTGGCATTTAAATAAATGATAGCATGAACTCCTAATATTTGGAAGCAGTATGTTTTAGAATTTTATAATTCCCAAACACCATAATAGCAAACAATTCGCCCCATAAGATGCAATAAGACATTACTAAAAAATTTTAACAATTCCTTCAAATCTAATAATTATATACATAGAATGCTAAAGTTATGTTTGAATCAGTTGAACCTCTTTCTTTGTGGAGGCTTTTTGTTACTTGTTTTTGATTATTGTGTATTTTAGAATTGAAGATTTTCATCATTTACTAAAATCCCCAAGTACAAGAAGACAAGTAGAAATAACAGAACCAAGTTGAGAGGTGGATACTGAGAATAGCTAGGCTCACTCACTAGTGGAAAGACTGACTCCCACATATAAGCCTTAGGATCCCTTGGTGCAGATTTGTAATCTTAGCAAGATCACAGCCTATCATGGGAATCAGTCACTTATAAGTGGTTAAACCATGAAAGTTAAGTTTGTGCATGCTAAAGTCCACTATATTTAGGGTCAGTTAGCTCTTCATTTTGTTGCTACTTGTCACACTGTTGAAGAAATGTCAGCCACCATTATACAGTGCCATCCTTGCAAGTTCCTTCAGTCTCTAAGTTACCCTTTCAAACTTTTACATGAAGCTTAGTAGAAAAGGGTGTAGATGTGGCAACAGATTTTCTTCGCTTCAGGGTTCATGTGTCTAATGGAAAGAACACGGGATTTGGAGTCTGATAATTGTTATGATCTTGATCAAGTCACTTAATCTCCCTGGTCTACAGTGTCTACATAGCAGCATGACTTGTCAGGACAGAAAAGATCCGTAAGGCTCCTAAGCTTCAGATTTAAATGTTCACCTGCCTATGTAATCATTTCACTTGGCTATCCTTTGCATATCCACTAAGCAGCTCAATGTAACCTGTCAAAACACAAGTTTAATTTTCCCCATCAGGTTTGTTCCTATTCTTGACCTTTACTATTTCAGTTAAGGGTTTATCACATATCCAGTTTTCCAAAACAAAAACCTAGGAATCAGACATCACCAGGATGGCTGGGACACCCCAGCCTCCATCTCTCTGCAAAGATGAACAATTAGACAGATATCCATGAATCCATGAATAAGAACAGCACTAGGAGAGTTCTGCAGTCCATTAAGAAACTTCAGCAACACAGTGCGACAAAAAACCTGAGTGATTTCAGGGAAGGAATGAAGGAAGGAAGGAAGGAAGGAAAAGGAAGAATAACTTTCTTTTGATTACTTCTTCCAAAAAGTAGACATCTGTGCAAGGCTACAAGGATCACAAAGAATCTAAGAAATGTGACTCTACCAAAGAAACACAGTAAATTTCCAGGAAATGACCCCCAAAAGATGGAGATACAGAAAATGCCCTACAAAGAATTCAAAATAATTGTTCTAAAAATGCTCAGAGAGGTACAAGAGAACACAAATAACTTGACAAGAACTCATAGAATGGGAAAACTATTTGCAAATGATACATCTGATAAGGAGTTAATATCTAAAATATATATGTAGCTCATGCAACTCGATAGCAAAAACAAACCCATTTAATCTAATTAAAAATGGGAAAAGGACCTAAATAGATATTTTTTTGAAAGGAGATACATGAATGGCCAACAGGTACATGAAAAAGTGCTCAACGTTATTAATTATAAGGGAAATACAACAAAACCACAATGAGATATCACCTCACATCTGTCAGAGTGGCTATCACCAAAATGACATGGAAAAAAATGCTGGCAATTATACCATATGATCCAATAAGGAACTATGGTTTGATCCAGCAATTTCACTTATGGGAATATACCCAAAGGAAATGAGAATACTATGTTGAAGAGATATCTGCATTGCCCTGTTCTGAAGCATTCTTCACAATAGTCAGCCATGATACAACCTAACTGTCCATTATGAATGAATGAACCAAGAAAATGTGGTGTGTGCATATATATACATCAAACTCATAGAAAACGATTATTTCTACTTGGAAAGCTTTCCCAAGATCTATGTTTAAATGCCTCTTCTTTATCATGCAGGCCTTTGTTCAAAGTTACGTTCTAAGAGAATCTTCCTTTAGGGAAAGGTAGGGATCTATCAGGCAGATGACTTCACTAGTGCTGACAGGGTAATATCAGATTGAGTGGCTTAAGATTCCATGCCTGGGAGATGCCAACACTGTAAATAAATTGAGTATTGCCACAGTTTTCTGATGTGGGCCTTCACCTAATGACTCCTTTTTGAGCCTGTGGTCTTGTTTTTAACAGTAGGGTCCCACTTACAGTATGCTTGACTCAGCCTAAACTTATAAATAGATTGGGTAGAGCTCTAAATTTTGCTTCATTAATGCTATGACTAAAGACTTGAAAGAAGAAAAACGGTACATTGTCACAGAACTGAATTAGCCTTCGGAGGGAAAATTGATTTCTCCTGCGAAGTTGAGAGCTCTTTAATCACCATTAGGTCCACTGCTGATAGTATTGTGTTCTTTATGAAAACACATCCTCGTCCCAATAACTGCAATGGCCTTAACAAATAAGGAAAGAATTATTTTCAACTTTCAAGTTCTCCTTTGTTAAGCAACAAAGGATGAGTGGAGAAATTAATATTAAAATCCAGTTTTATTTCCAAAGGCTGTCAGGCTGTATTTTTATATTCTTACAGTTTCTTACCTAAAGCAATGGGGTTTATGACTACTTAATTTCAAAAATATAAGAGAAACAGCTCAGAGACATTCCTACCAGTATTAGTAGACAATGTGTACATCCTTTTTATAATAACATCCACTTAGTATTTACCTAACACTTCCATTTTAACCATCGTAAATTCCCGTACAAATTGTCCTGGTGCCGAATCAAGCATAAATAGAAACTGATGTGTGAAAAAGGAGAGATTATAAAAATTCCAGTTGTAAATATAGGTAAAAACTGATCTAAAGGAGCAAAACAATTGGAACATTTTTGTGTTTATAGTATTGTTGCTGAAGACAGAATTTTGGCCTAATCATTGACATGTTTAGACTCCAGCCTGTAGCTAAGTCAATTGCATAGTGATTAAAATAGATTAATACCTTAGGGTTGACTCAGTTTGGACTTAACTCAAACTTAAACAACATACAAATAACCAACTCAATGTTTGGCTATATAGGTTTTCTATTGTCACAGGAGGTAACCCACAAACTTAGTTGCTTTTTTTTTTAATGTTTATTTAACTGAGAAAGAGAGAGCAAGCAGGGAAGGGACAGATAGAGGAGACACAGAATCCAAAGCAGGCTCCAGGCTCTGAGCTGCCAGGACAGAGCCCAATGTGGGGCTCAAGCCCATGAACTGCAAGCTCATGACCTGAGCTGAAGTTGAACGCTTAACCAACTGAGCCACCCAGGCACCCCTAAACTTAGCTGCTTTAAACAACACACATATATTATCTCTTAGTTTTCTAAGTCCATAGTCTAGGTGGATCTGACTGATTTCTGGTTTAGTTGCACAAGGTAAAATCAATATGTTGACCAACCTGGGCCTTTACCTGGATACTCTAGGGGGAGAATTCACTTCCAATGAGTTGGTAGCAGAATTCAGTTCCTTGAATTTGGATGGCTAGGTCCCCATTTCTTGGCTGGTTATCACACAGGAGCCTCCCTGCCTTCCTCATGTTGCTGCTCATCCTCTGGCTTTCAATTTCTCTGACTTCCCATCTGCCTCACCCCTTCACCTGCCACCAGCTGTAAAAAGTATTCTGCTTTCAGGGGCTCATCTAATTAGATAGGGTCCACCTGGATAATCCAGACTAGTCTCTCTCAGGTCTTAGCCTTGATTATATCTGTAAAGTCCTTTGTGCCATATTCATGTGTTTCAGAGTATGAACATCTTTGTGGGACCATTTTGCACACCTCACTGGCTTATAAAGCTCTACCTGCTTTGGGATCTCCCTCATTCTCTTGTTTTTGTAGGTTGCATTCCTACACAATTTCTGTTTCTTGAAGAGTCGGCCACTTAACTGACTGAGCCACTCAGGCACTCCAGTTCTTTGTTTGAATGAATAAAATGAACAATTTCTACCACTTTATCTTTTACTTAAAGCCAACACATTATTTAATGAAAGATATTATCATAATACATTCTTCTTGCTGTAAAAATAAGTACTAAAATACCAAGCCTAAAGCAAAGCCAGATTACAAGGAGACTGGGCAATTGACTTGTGCTGCAGGGCTTAGATCAGGGCTTCTCCATCCAGGCTACACATTAGAATCACCTGGGAAACATTTAAAATGACTGATTTTCAGAACCCATCCCAGACTGAGGAAGGAAGAATCTCTGGAGATGGAGTTCTGGTGTATTTTAAAGCCTTCCCTGTGTTCTCCCATGATGCCTAGCAGCTGTTTCAAGAGCTCCAGAACCTGAAGATAGAGCTGAAGATAGAGAGTGTGGGGCACAGGGCACCACCCAGAGGGTCCCAGAGGAAGCGGCCCAAAGTAATGTTAAGAAATTCACATTGAGGAGGGGCGCCTGGATGGCTCAATTGGTTAAGCGTCTGACTTTGGCTCAGGTCATGATCTCACAGTTTGTGGATTTTAGCCCCACATCAGGTTCTGTGCTGACAGCTCAGAGCCTGGAGCCCGTTTCATATTCTGTGTCTCCCTCTCTCTCTCTGCCCCTTCCGCACTCATATGCTGCCTGTGTCTCAAAAATAAACATTAAAAATAATAATAAGAAATTCACATTGAGGGTGGAGCTACCGGTGTTGTTCTCACTCTCCTGTAGTAGTGTATTTCTTTGCTAGGGCTACCCTCATGGCATATCACAAGTTGGGTGGCCTACACAACAGAAATTATTGCCTCACAATCTGGGAGCTGGAAGTACAAAATCAAGATGTCCTTAGGTGGTTCCTTCTGAGGTCTCTGAGAGAAGGATATGTTCCAGGCCTCTCCCCTGGCTTTTGGTGGGCGTCCCTTGGCTTGTAGATCTCTGCCTTCCACTTCACATGACATTCTTTATATGTGCGTGTTTGCCTTCAGATTTCTCTTTTTTATAAGGACATGTGTCATATTGAGTAAGGGGGTCCACCTACTTCAGTGTGAGCTCCTCTTAATTAATTACATCTGCAGTAAACCTGTTACCAATTAACTTTTTTATTTAAAAATTTTTTTTTAATGTTTTATTTATTTCTAGAAGAGAGAGAGAGAGAGACAGCGTGAGCAGGGGAGGGTCAGAGAGAGAGGGAGTCACAGACTGAAACAGGCTCCAGGCTCTGAGCGGGCAGTCAGCACAGAGCTTGACATGGGGCTCGAACCCGCGAACTGCGAGACCATGACCTACGCGAAAGTCGCTTAACCAACTAAGCCACCCAGGCGCCCGCCAATTAACACTTTGAAAGGCTGGGGGTTAGGACTTTCAACATAGGAATTTGGTTCAGTGGGGAGGGAGGTACACACAATTCAGCCCATCACCGACAGAACAAACACAAAACTAGACAAAAAACATGAGGTGACTGTTTTCCATCTTAGTCCAGGACTGAGGTTCTTCTTCTCCTTTTTTTAATGTCTATTTGTTTTTGTGTGTGTGAGAGAGAGAATGCAAGCAGGGGAGAGGCAGAGGGAGAAAGACATAGAATCCCAAGCAGGCTCCTGGCTCAGAGCTGTCAGCACAGAGCCTGATGGGGAGCTTGAACTCATGAGCTGTGAGATCATTATCTGAGCTGAAGTTGGATGCTTAACCGACTGAGCCACTGAAGCATCCCAAGGACTGAGGTTCTTAAGAGTGTGGAAGCACAGGGTGTGTCCTGGCTGTCAGGTAGTAGCACTTGCCAGGAATAGCAAGGTGGGTATGCAGCCCAAGCAGAACACTGGGTCTCCCTGAGCCAAGGAGGCAGAAGTGGGCTGCTGAGGAGGCTGGATTTCACAAGGCTGGGAAGCTGTGGAGGAGGCTGGGGATGGGGCCAGAGGTCTACCTGGAAGTTCCCTGCAGGACCATGTCCAAGGGCAGGGAGACCTAACCGAGGGTGGCCATTGCAAGGCTGAAAGCTGAGAGGCATCATCACAGAGCCCAGTACTGGGGATGCATGGGTGCCAGCTTAGCCCATGTGCTGAGAACAGATGGAGCACTGCTGATGTTCTACTGAAACTCTGGAAAGTTCACTCCCAAAGAGGAAGGGCCATTCCTAGGACTAAAGACAAAACAGATACACCTATGGTAACAAGGAAAAAAAAAAAAGAATCCAACCTGATCAAAAGGTTTGACTTAACTGCCCACCATGTAACATACAACATCGATGAAAGGAAGACCACAACCTAGATTTTCTATGCTATATTATCTACAACATCCAGAATATTATGAAAATTACCAAACATGTATATTAGGAAAAGGTAACCCATAATCAAGAGAAAAAGGAGTCAATAAGCCTTGATTCCTACATCATTGTACACAAAAATCAATGTAAGATGCAAATATAAAAGTTTAAATTATGAAACATCCAGAAGAAAAGGTAGGAGAATATCTTTACGTTTTGGGGGTAGACAAAGATTGGGACTTAAGAAGCATTAACCATAAAAGGGACAGTGTGTTTAATTGGACTTCATCAAAAGTAAAACCTCTTGTACATCAAAAGATACCATTTAGATTGGAAGTATGTATTTTCATCATATATATCTAACATATACCCTTATGACTAGATTAGATGTAGAACTTCTGTAAATCAATGAAAATAAGACAAATATTTTTTTTAAACACAGTAATGACATCTTTCATGCAAGAATTTATACAATGGCCAATAGGCACATGAAAAGGCAAATTAAGAACACTACAATCGGGGCGCCTAGGTGGCTCAGTCAGTTGAGCCTCCGACTTCAGCTAGGGTCATGATCTCATGGTCATGATCTCTTTCTCTGCCCCTCCCCCACTCACACTCTGTCTCTCTCAAAAATAAAATAAAAATTAAAAAAAACCCAACACTAGGACCAATTCACATGCATAAAAATGGCTAACATTATAAAAACAAATATTGGTGAGGGTGCAGAGCAACAGTAATCCTCATAATCTGTAGATAATAGTGTACAATGGTTCAACAATTCTGAAAAATTGTTTTGCAGTTTTTTACATGTTAAACATCTTCATTCCTAGTGAAATTTCTGGAGGGATCAACATGTTCTAATCTAGACTGGAGCATTTGTTTCACAAATGAAACCTGTCAAAGTCATTATATTTATACACTTAAATATGTGAATTTCACAGTATATATATTTTTATTAAAATGTTTCATAGTTGAAAAAGTTAAGAAGAGAAAGAAAAAAGTGAGATCACTAGGGCAGAATACACATTTTAAAAGTAATGATACCATCCTCCACCTTGTGTCTTTTTATATTATTATTATTTGTTTGAGAGAGACACACAAAGCATGAGTGGGAGAGGGGAAGAGAGAGAGTGGGAGAGAGAGAATCCCAAGCAAGCTCCACATTGTCAGCCCAGAGCCCGATGCTGGCCTCAGACTCACAAACAGTGAGATGGTGACCTGAGACGAAATCAAGGGTTGGACACTTAACTGACTGAGCCACCCAGATGCCACCCCATCCTCCACTTTGATCACCTCTACTGGTGGACTGTTGGGTTTGCTGAGCGTGAGTTAGGTTCCAGGTAGAACACAGCAGGATTCTCTGTAGTTTGTTGTAGGCTGTTGGAACCATGACTACCCAGTGGGACTCTGTGGGGGACCTCCATGCTGCCGAGGCGTTGTGAACGACCATGGAGCTTGGCTTTCCGCTCATCCTGGGGAAGTCACAAGAAGTGGTAGCGCAGCTGCTGCCAGATGACATGAGACCAGGCCTCATCCACAATAGTCTTCGGTGGGAGTCAGTAATGTGTGTATCTGTCATTGGCTTTTTGGTGGGTCTGCTATATTTCTTCAGGCTCATGCATTAGATCAGAGGTTTATTTTATGTGAAAGGAATATTTGAGTTACATGAACAGTGGCTGCACTAATTCAGGTAAAGCATCAGTTTTTGACGTGCTTAGTTCTGTTCAAAAGGAATGTTTAGATACTGAGCCATACTTGGAAGATACCAGCCTAGAAAAAGAGTCATTAAAAATACAAAATTTGGTGGATATATATGGAAAGGTGAAGGAAATGAATTTGATCTTAAAGGTGGAAATGGCATCTCTAGTACAAGAAATAAAGAGAAATCCAGACCCTCAGGACAAAAAAAAAAAAAAAAAAAAGATGGCTGAAATAGTAAGAATGATCCAGTTACCAGAAAATGATTTCAAAAGATTTTCCCAACACTGAAGTGGCCAGAAGCCTGCTCCCCTTCCATCCCTCATGGAGAAACAGAATGCAGAGATCATCATTTTCCTCCACTCAGATGTCTGCGCTACTAGGTTCTGTTCTTTACCTCCTTGTCCAGTATGAGGTCGATTGTTTGTCCTTCTGAGAAGCACTAAACCCTTTTCTACAGGCTGGAGGTGTTTTTTTTTCTTTTTGTTTTATCCACCTTCACATTCTGAAAACAAAGGTGAATTCCTTTAAGGTTAATTCAGACTTCAAATGAACCACCTGTTGGACTTCCAGAAATACACCAGAAAATTTGGGACTCTTAAAAATTGTCTTTCTTCAGACGGAATTTTAATCTCATTTATTTTTAAAAAATGGATGTTACTTATTTATGAGACCAAACTTGTGCTCAAAATAAAACCTAATGAAACTTAGTTCTCAGGAGTGTTTTGAAAATATTATTCATGGGGCACCTGGGTGGTTCAGTCGGTTAAGCATCTGACTTTGGATCAGGTCATGATCTCATGGTTCATGGGTTTGAGCCCTGCACTGGGCTTTGTGCTGACAGCTAGCTCAGAGCCTGGAGCCCGCTTCAGATTCTGCATCTCCCTCCATCTCTGACCCTCCCCTGCTTGTGCTGTCTCTCTCTCTCTCTCTCTCAGAAATTAAAAAATATATATTATTCCTGTACATTTTATAAGTGGATTTTTCTATTATATTATCTCTATTATCATATGCAATTGTTTTTTATTTAATATGTATAATTTAGCATAAAAACCTATTTAAAATGCAAAGGCAATTTTGCTATGCCAAGACCTATATTTAGTATAGTTACAGAGCTTTTTTTTCCTTAATAAACAGTGCGTGATTAAAGAAAAAGGTTTTTTTAAATGAACATAGGACATATATAATTGTGGGATATAGCTAAAGTGATATAGGAGGAAATTTATAGCATTTAATGTTTCTATTCAATAGGAATAATGTAAATGTCTATATTCAATAAGAATAAAAGCTAAAGAAGGAAAAAGGGGAAAAGCAGTTTACAGCAATTTTTAACAATCCTAATTCTTAGACTATACTCCAGGCCACTTAAACAATCTTAAGGGGTGAGACCGGGGAATAGTAGTTTGTAAAGCTCTCCAGGTGATCCTCATGTATGATGGAAGTTAAAGGCCACCAGTTTTTGTGGTGTGAGAGCCTTAGAATATATATAATTTCACTGTAAGCCCATGTAAAACCTATCTTACAGCTACTTTGTGTTAACCATTTAACAGAACACTTTAACCACAAAAAACATAGTCTCATATATATATATATATATATATATATATATATATATATATAGAACACACAGAAAAAGAATTGTTAGCCAAAGAATACTTCTATATAAATTGGCAATGAAACTGTGTAATAGAAGTTTACATTTAAAAATTTTTTTAATGTTTTTCATTTATTTCTGAGAGAGAGAGTGTGTGTGTGAGCAGGGGAGGGTCACAGAGAGAGGGAGATACAGAGTCTGAAGCAGGCTCCAGGCTCTGAGCTAGCTGTCAGTACAGAGCCCGACATGGGGCTCAAACCCACAGACTGAGATCATGACCTGAGCTGAAATTGGATGCTTAATCCACTTAGCCACCCAGGCACCCCAGAAGTTTACATTTTTAATCAGGATATCTATTTATGGATCTGTTAAGAAATTAAGCAAGACCAAAAATTTTCCTTACTTCATATCGTATGTTTTGGTTCATATTCTGTCTTTAGTTTTCTTATTTCTGAAATAAAGGATGGAACTAAAATGATTTCCAAGGCCCTTTATCACTATAAAATTCTTTGGTTTTAGAATGAGTAAGAAGTTTTAGAGATAATGGGATTGAGATTGAATTTTGATCTATTAGGCACCAGAGTTCTTTCCCTCTAGAGGCAAAAAAGCTTCTTTCTTTAGAATGATTTTTATTTCTTTTTTTAAAATAAAATTTTATTTATTTATTTATAATATATTGTCAAGTTGGTTTCCATATAACACCCAGTGATCATCCCAACAAGTGCCCTCCTCCATGCCCATCACCTCCCTTCCTTTCTCCCCTACCTCCATCAGCCGTTAGTTGGTTCTTAGTATTCAAGAGTCTCTCATGGTTTGCCTGCCTACCCATCTCCAACTATTTTTTCCCCTTCTCCTCCCCCATGGTCCTCTGTTAGGTTTCTCCTGTTCCAGTTATAAGTGAAAACATATGGTATCTGTCTTTCTCTGCCTGACTTATTTCGCTCAGCATAACACCCTCAAGTTCCATCCATGCTGCTACACATGGCCAGATTTCATTCTTTCTCATTGTCATGTAGTATTCCATTGTATAGATAAACCACATCTTCTTGATCCATTCATGATTTTTATTTCTAAGAGAAACAAGAAGAGAATATATGTGGACTGGTTGGTGAAAGTACAGTTTTGGATACTGATATTATCTGGTTTTCTTCAGCAACAGCACCTATTATACTTGTCAACTACAACGAGGGATATACAATTAAGAACTGACTTGAAGGCTGGTAGGCACATTGTATCAGTTAATTTCAAGCAAAATAAATTTGAAACCTAACTGTCAGACATGGAAATAGCTTTAAAAACAAACCACCCTATGACTCAGCAATAACACTACTAGATATTTATCCAAGGGATGCAGATGTGCTGTTTTGAAGGGGCACATGAACCCCAGTGTTTATAGCAGCACTATTGACAATTGCCAACAGTATGGAAAGGGCCCAAATGTCCATCGACAGATGAATGAATAAAGAGGATGTGGTATATATCATATATATATAATGGAGTATTACTTGGCAATCAAAAAGAATGAAATCTTGCCATTTGCAACAACATGGATGGAATTAGAAGGTATTATGGTAAGTGAAATTAGTCAGAAAAAGACAAATATATGATTTCACTCACGTGGAATTTAAGATACAAAACAGTTGAACGTAAGGGAAGGGAAGCAAAAATAATATAAAAACAGAGAGGGGGACAAAAAAAAGAGACTCTTAAATACAGAAAACAAAGTGAGGGTTGCTGGAGAGGTTTTGGGTGGGGGGATAGGCTAAACAGGAAAGGGCCATTAAGGAGAACACTGTAGGGATTAGCACTGGGTATTATACATAGGAGATTAATCACTGGAATCTACTCTTGAAATCATTACTGCACTATATGCTAACTAACTTGGATGTAAATAAATAAATACATGAACAAATGAATGAATAAATAAATAAATAAATACCAAAAACATCCTGGCTTTATTGCCATTATCAGCCCCTGAGTACCCTGACCCTTCCATAAAGTTCTTTGCTTTGAGTTCAGGTCAAAGCTAGAATACCAGTTTATCATAATGGGGCTTCTCTCAGCAGTCAAATCTATCACACGGTGAGGTTCAAATTTGTCTTGCTGTCCTAAACTCCCTTCTTATAGGCCCAGCATGATCTGGAGTTTCCCAGGTCTGGCATTCTCTCTTTTTTCTTCCATTTTTCTGCAACGACCAGGTTAGCTCACCGTTCTAGTTGGATTTTAACTTTGTTGTCAGTAACCCCCCTCTCTCTTTGATAGCCCTGTCTGCTTGATCTCTCGTCAGTTCTTCGTTTGGAGCTTAGGCCTTGCTCTCCATTGTAACCTTGGGTGTGCAAACTAATCTTCTGTACATTCTCCCCAGCTGGCTGCTATGCCCTACCAGCCAAAGTGAGCCTCCTATCCACGACTCCACTTTTCCTATAAATACCTGACAGGTGCCACCCAGCTGGCCAGCCCCTGCCAGCCTCCATAATCAGATTAATCCCTTTATTGCTGTCATACTGATTCCAGCTTTCTCTTTCCTCTCCCATCAGTCTAGATGCACAACTGGGGCTGGAAACTCCTATGACCCATCATACAGGATATTCAGTTAAATTTGTGTTGGGACAATGACTAAAGGAATGTAGTAAGGTTGGCACAGTGCAGCCTCCAGTGTATAAAACTAGCTACCCATATTTATCTCTAAATTATCTTAGTTTTTCTCTTGAGAAAATGACAGTTATCTTGGGAATTGCATTTGAAAGGTATTTATTTAAACTGACAAAATCTTATATGTTTATGTTTGAATCAATAACTTTTTTAAAATAAAAGATTAAATATATCATCAATCTTATAGTGATCTTTGAAGCATTCACTTCTCATATATGTGCTAATGCTTATATTGATTGTTATTATTATTGTCTTTTATTAACTAAAATCATGAGAAATTTTGGATATGAACATTGACTGGACAATGTTAATCAGGCAATAGTCAACCATGTAAACTGGTGCTCTGCAAAGTTCGCATTAAAATCTCTCTTTCTAAATGAATATAATACAATAAGAGTCTGAAGCTCTTATCCATATAACAAAGGGATATGGATACAAAAATTTGAAAAACCACAAAAAAGTCCAAAAAAATCAGAGACTCTGCAAATTCCTGTGACTGTCACTTATTTCTACATCTATCAGGAGCTAGGAGTTGGCCAAACTGAAATCACGCACAAAGCATCATGCCTAATCCAGCTGATGGGCTGTTGCAACTAGAGATCTCTAATTGCCTCTGGATTCTAATAGAACTTGGACCTTGTTTTTATTGTCTTCTATGAACCAGTAATCCTGGGACCTAGCACATGCAGGTAGCTAACATCTGTCTGATAATTGCTCAGCCCAATAAATCATTGTCTTTATATCAAGAGTAGCAACAAATTTTCACAACCATAGCAATGAAGATGGTCCTATATCCAGGGCAAAGCCTTGAGAGGGAAGGTAAGGAAAGAACTATGCTATATTCTCAATTTTGTCTGCTTTATTATTTTATAATTTTTTTGTTTATTTATTTTGAGAGAGACAGAAACAGTGCAAATTGGGAAGGGGGAGAGAGAGAGAAAGAGAGAGACAGAGAGGGAGACAGAGAATCCCAAGCAGGCTCTGCATTGTCAGCTTGTAGCCTGATGTGGGGCTTGAACTCACAAAACCATGAGATCATGACTTGAGCCAAAACCAAGAATCAGACGCTTACCTGACTGAGCCACCCAGGGGCCCCAGCTTTATGCTTTTAAACAGACTTCTGTTTTTAAAAGAATTAGCTCTCATAAATGCTTGTTTAATTGGCCTGATAGAGGTTAGAAAGGACTTTGGGGGTCGCTGAGAACTTTGAGAGTGTTAAATTTTTACCCGGAATGTGAATCTAGTTTGGGGCCTTTCTGGAGCAAGTTTCCTTCATATTCCAAGGTAATTTAGTTATGACCTAGGTTTATTTATTATTCTATACCCTTCTTCCCAATTTGAATATTTTTATGGATCTGTTTTCTCTCAGGGGAAAAAATATACTAAAAAGGTTATTACTTCTGTTTTTAAATCTTGTAACATGGGAAAATCATAAATGCCTCAACTCCCATAAAGCTTTATGAAAATTAAATTTCCATAATAATTATTAAAACTTTTCCAGACTCAGTTTTATAGCCTAATATACATTACCTCTGACCTCAAAAAACCCCCTAACCACCCCAACAGAAACATACAAACAAAACCCCCTAAGAAGTAGGTATTTTTCCTATTTACTAGTTAAATAAATAGAAAATTGAAAACGTTTAAAGCAAACTGCCTATTGTCACAAAGATAGTAACAGAATTTGAACATAGGTTCTCCTCCATCAAAAAATGTGCTCTCCCCCCTGTAGAAATGCAAATTAGGAGTAGCTTTGTTAATCATCTCAGTACAGTTTCTTGGTAGAAGGACGTAACATTAAAACTCATTTAATTAATCATTTCAGAGTACAATTACAGATCAATTTTCATTCCAAAGATAATACATTGAGTTTTCTCTGTAACTGAAAATCCTGCATTGTATGTGTTCCATGACATTATATATCCTAGAAGGGAGTGTTATCAGTCATTTGGCTAAACTAGAAGAGAAAAAAATGAAGTCTTTAATCTAAGAAACAATAACAATGGCCCTGCTCTGAACCCCCCTAAGGAATTCTCATGTAACAAAAGCAATCACCCCCATTTGGACTACCAGATATATATAATTTTGAAAAGTATAAGTCTTAGGCTCTGATTTACGATTGCTGTAGGCCAAAGAAACACATTTTTAGACTTTATAGTAGACTATATTAATAAAAACCATCATATTTAGTCTGACTTCTCTAGGGAGCATAGTAATTCCTGGAATATTAAATAAGAAGTGCCTATGCAGGAGAAATGAAGTGAGCCACAACAAATGTCAGAATCACAACTGTTTGATTGAAGGGATGTTAGCTAGAAAGTCAATGACAAAAAATACAGGCAAAAACAATATCTGAGTGAGAGTTTTATCAATATTCCAGGAAAAAGGAATTTGAAATGGTCATTTGTTATTGGTTAATGAATGATACTGGGAAAGAAGGCAGCTAGTCAGTGGTTAGCACATCCTTTCCCGCCAGATACTGTGGGTCACTTGATCAGGATCAGTCTCCCTAGTAATCATGAACAATGGTTAAACAAAGCAGGGCTCTCTTCCCCACTGTGAGTCTTTTATTGGGATCAAAGACAGATGCCCAGTGCTCCCTCAAACTTGACTCTGGTTGCTTGTACACAATCCTATCATATCACTTCTGCAGGACTAGAGTCCTGAAGTTCTACCCCTCAGAACTAGGGCAGCAGAGTCTGTTTGTTTGCACTACAGTACCATCCATGAGAAAAGTACCATGCTTTGGATAGAGGATTTAATTCTATCAGGAAAACTGGGTAGTAGAGAAACTTGGAGTTTAAATGTTACCATAACAAAGTAGACTTTTTTTTTTAAATTTTTAAATGTTTATTTCTTTTTGAGAGAGAGCCCGAGCATGAGCAGGGGAAGGGCAGAAAGTGAGAGAGACACAGAATCCAAAGCAGGCTCCAGGCTCTGAGCTATCAGCACAGAGCCCAACGCAGGGCTCAGGCCCATGAACCGTGAGATTATGATCTGAGCCGAAGTTGGAGGCTTAACCTGAGCCACCCAGGCACCCTGAAACAAGGGTTTTTAAAGGCAGTCAAGTGCTGCAGATAAAACAGCATGCTGTTACAATTTTCAAAAAATGCTAAAACTGGACTCTCAAGGGAATATAAAATGAATACCTCAAAAATTTTATGTACATTATTAATTAAATGAGCGAAACAGAAAGGATGTTTCAACTGGTCCAATGGAGGATGCAAAGAACTGACACATTTATGATTAAGAATACTGAAATAAATCTGCAGATGGATCCCAAACTTTCCCCACATGGGAGGGTCTTGTCTGTACTGGACAAAGGCCATGGGCATGTCCATAGACAAGAATCATTTGCATTGCCATCAGTTCCTTTCAATATCTATGGATTTATAATATACCCATCTCAAAGGCAAAGATTTCCTATAGGTACCTAAAGTCACTGGAAGCTCCAGCATTCCATTGAAATGATATCCGGTATTCTGGGAGAGAGAGTGTACAGTGATATGTTGGTAAATATTCAATGGTCAGCTCTCCAAAAACTCTCAAAAACCCAAACCCTGATTTGTTGCACCTGTCAATTTCCATATTCTAAATGTTCCCATCATAGCTGATTCCAAACTACCAGTGTGTCATCCCTGCACATGATTTGGGAAGAGGTATGCAGTGGCATCATTATAAAGTATTTCCTTCATATAGGTACAAGAGATGTAAGTAAGCTCAAGATTATTGATACAGCAAAATGTAGTAAAATAATTGGAGTGATAAGATTTGACTATTTATTACCTCTGTTTGTTTGCTTACTGGTGTGCAGATCTATCAGTTTTAATGGCTATGTAAATTTGCAGATTTGTGTGACTACAGTCAACATACAGATCAGTTAAAAAACAAAACAAAACCTAGGGGCACCTAGGTGACTCAGTTGGTTAAGCATCTGAATTAGGCTCAGATTTGGTTCATGAGTTTGAGCCCCGCGTCGGGCTTTGTGCTGACAGCTCAGACCCTGGAGCCTGCTTCAGATTCTGTGTCTCCTTCTCTCTCTGCCCCTCCCCCACCTGGGTGCGCGCTCTCTCTCTCTCTCACTCTCAAAAATTAATAAACAACAACAAAACCAAACTCCCTCCTGAATCCTAGCCCCTGGCGACCACTGATTTATTTTCTGTTACTACAGTTTTCCCTTTCCCAGAATGTCAAATAAATGGAACTCTAAAGTATGTAATCTTCACAGGCTGTTTCCTGTAAGCGTAGTATCTTTCAGAATCAGCCAAATTCCTGCATGTATCCAAAGTTTCTTTTAATTTCTAACTAGTATTTCATTGTTGGATGTGCCACAGTCTGTTTATTTTTTCACCTGTTCGAGGAAATTTGGGTTGGATCCAGTTTCCAACGATGATGAATAGGGCTGCTAGAAATCTTTTGTATAAGATTTTGTGTAAACATGAGTTCTCATTTCTCTTTGGTAAATATATAAGTGTTGGATTGCTGGGATGGGGTAAGCATACTGTTGTTGTTTTGTTTTGTTTTGTTTTGTTTGTTTTGTTTTGTTTTTACTATTCAGCTATTTTTGACTATTAAAAGTAAAATGTCTTGAACATCCATGTACAAGTCTTTGGATGGACATGATCCCTCTTTTTTATTGAGGAAACACCTAAGAGTGAATGGCTGAGTCATATGTTTGGTGTGTGCTTAACTTCTAAAGAAATTGCCAAACTGCCAAAGTCATTATGCCATTTCCCATTCCAAATAGGAGTTGCTCCTCATCTTCTCTAGCGCCCAGTAGTCAACCTTCGATGATGCAGACATTCTTTTAGGTGCAGTGATACCTCATCATGGTTTCTATTTGTGTTTCCTAATGACTAATGACATCAAACATCCTTTTCTGTCTTATTTGCCATGCACATCTTATTTGGTGAAATGTTGTTCAGATCTTTCGGCTACATTTCATTGGTTCAATTGTTTGCTTATTTTGAAATAAAATAATGATTTGCAAATATTTTCTTCCCAGGGTTTGTGCTTTTTGGGTTTTTTTTATAGCATCTTTCAAAGAGCAGATATTCTTAATTATGATTAACTCCCATTTAGTCATTTTTTCTTTTATGGATTGTCTTTTTGCTGTTTTATCTACAAAATTTTTGCCTAAGGAAAGGCAAATCAGTCAATCATTTTTGAGTTTTATGAAAACTGCTGGGAGAGAATTCTTCATAGACCTCTCACATTTCAGCACATTTTGGGAGCAGGGGCACTAAGTACCGTCTTGTTCTGGACTGTCTTTTCGAGGATGTTTATACAGTAAATCATTTTGTCTCTCATGGAGCAAAATTCAGGTGTATTTCTTGACAAGGATTTTCTCTAGGTCAAAATTTGGGTTTGCTTACTTATCGCCAATTGTAACAGGTTGGGATTCCCTAAATTCAGGATTCCTCAGATGTGATCCAAACCTACTTCATGCCCATGGCCCTCTCTGAAAAACTCCTGTAAGACTTGAAAAACAAAAAACACTAATGTTAACATGAAGCTTTGGCATCTTCTCTGCAGTATTAAAATCTTTCGGCTCTGTTGGAAGAGCCTGCCTTGCGTCAGTCCTCATAAAACAGTGGAGGGCTAACTCATCTACTCTCAAGTAGGATAAAATCTCATAACTTTTCACAATTCTTGACAAAACGAACCTTTTATTTCTGAGGTATACCCCACTTGGTCATAATAAATTATCTTTTTTATATAGATTTTAAAAAGATTTTGATGGAATACTACATGGCAATGAGAAAAAATGAAATCTGGCCATTTGTAGCAACATGGGTGGAACTCGAGGGTGTTATGTTGAGTGAAATAAATCAGGCAGAGAAGGACAAATACCATATGTTTGCACATATAGGTGGATTAGAAGGGAGTTAACAGAGGATGGTGTGGGAGAAGAAGGGGAAAAATAATTGGGGAGAGGGAGGGAGGCAAACTATGAGAGACTCTTGAATGCTGAAAACAAACTGAGGGGGTAGGGGGGAGGGGGGAGGCAAAGGGGGGTGATGGGCATGGAGGAGGACACTTGTTGGGATGAGCACTGAGTGTTATATGGAAACCAACTTGACAATAAACTATTTAAGGAAGAAAAAAATAAAATAAAATTTTGAAAAGGACTTTTATAAATATATTTATGAAGATCCTGATTTGTGGTTCCTTTCCTTATAATAGCTTTTGTCTGATTTTGAAATTTAAGTAATGCTGACCTCATAGAATAAGTTGATAAACAATTCCTTCTCCTAAAGTTTCTGTGGGAGTTTGTGTAGAAATGGTATTATTTCTTCCTTCAATGTTTTGTGGATTTCACCAGTGAAGTCATCTGAGCCTGAAATTTTATAATAGCTCTCCAGACGGTCTGAAGGGTTAACTTCCCTCAAGAAAACACACCCCTCGTTTGCTGACCTAAGTCCCTGGATCTGTAGTAGACAGACCACTAGCCATGAGGAGTGACGGACCAGAACTTTCCCAGGCCACAGAGGGCAGGAAGTCTGTTTGAAGCTGCCTCAGCTTTTTGATTAGCATAGCAATTTTTTTTAGCAAAATGTTTTTCCTTCTTTTTTAAATTTTATGTCACACAAATGATTCTACTAATGTCCTTTTGTGTACCTGTAGACCTTGCCGTCTTTTGCAGAAAGAACAGAGAACTCCTTCATATCACAGAACAAAAACTCAACCCCCTCGCACAACTGAAATGTTTGTAGTTGGAACAATCGAGTCTGCATGTAATCAAGAAATGTTGCTGACCACTGCACTACTTTCATGATTAATTGTCTTAAACTCCTTTAAAAATCCTTAGGCCAAGTAGAAACCTGGGAGTTGTCTTTTGGACAGGACTCTGCCTTTCCCCCAGGTGGCTAGCCTTCTGAATAAAGCTCAAATTCCTTTCCAATCAAAACTAGTCTCTTGAGCATTGGCCTTTCAAAGACAAGCAGTTGAATTTGGGTTTCAGTAACAGTTTTACTCATGGAAAGGCTTTTAGCTACAAAGAATAATTTTTTAAGGTTTGTTTTTGTTTTTGTTTTGTCTTTCGTTTCTTGTCTTTTTATACAGAGCTCTTGAGCAGGAGAGAAGTGGAGACAGAGAGAGGGAGTGAGAGTCTGAAGCAGGCTCCACACTCAGCACAGAGCTCAACTAACGGCTCTGATCCCGTGACTCTGGGATTATGACCTGAGCCTAAATCAAGAGTTAGTCGCTCAACTGACTGAGCCTTAAGGAAAGTTCTTTAATTGAGATAGGGCTATTCAGATTATCCTTTTCTTCTTAAAAGAGCTGGTAACTTGTGTCTTTCAAGAAATTTGTTCATTTTCTATAACCTATGGAATTTATTGTCATATAGATATTATAATTCCTTTGTTGTTCTTTAAATATCTGTAAAATCCGTATTAATGTCACCTCTTATTCTTGAATTTATAATTTATATGTTTTTAAAATTTTGGATTTTACTGGCTAGAGATCTATCAATTTTGTTTTTGTCTAATGTATTAATTTTCTAGGCTGCATAACAAATTACCACAGATTCAGAGGCTTTAAACAATGCATATTTATTACTTCATAATTTCTCTAGATTAGCAATTTTGAAATGGCTTAGCTGAATCCTTTTTAAGGCTACATTTAGACAGTTGGTTCTCATCTACAAGCTTGATGTGGGAAGGGTCCACTTTCAAGGTCACTCAGGTTGTTGGCAGAATTTATTTCCTTGCATCTGTGAAACAGAGGGACCCAGACTCTTCCTGGCTGCCAGCTACAGACCACCGTCTACTCCTAGATGGTGACCTTAGCTACTTGCCATGTGGTTCTCCAAACATGGCTGCTTACTTCTTGAAACTGCAAGGTGAAATGAAAGCAAGTATGCTGGCAAGATGCAGTAATATAATGTAAAATGTTACAGAATCCTGAGAGTCACAGCCTATCAGCTCTGACATACAAGAATCACAAGAGTGACATCCCATTACCATTGCCATATACTATTGCTTAGAAGAGCCACAGGACCCAATCAACTCAAGGGAAGGAGTTACAAAAGGGCATGAACACCTGCAGGTATAAAGTATTCTAATAATATTAATTAGGTCAAATTGATAGTGTTTATCTAACCTATATTCTTACTGATCTTTCTCTACTTGTTCTATCAATTATATAGAGATATTAAAAATCTGATTATAATTGTGAACTTGTCTATTTCTCCTCAGTTTGTCTATTTCTATCAGTTTTTGCTTTATGTATTTTGAGGCTCTGTTAATAGGTATGTATGTAAAATTATGTCCTCTTGATAGATTGTCTCCATTATCATCATTAAGTGACCTTTATTGTTAACAATATTCTTTGCTCTGAAATCTACTTTGTCTGCTAATAATATATATTTATTTTGATTTACTTTGATTATTGTTAGCATGGTGTGTCTTTTCCCATCCTTTTACTTTTAACCTATCTGCATCTATAGCTTAAAGTATACAGAAAAAACTCCACACCTAAAGGAAGAGAAGAGGCCACATCAAAGAAGGAGAATGACCTCTGCATAGTAAAGATAAAGTTCTTCATTTTACTTCAATAAATATTGAACAAATTTTTTAAGAAGTATGTTTCTTTAGGCAACAATGCATCAGGTCATTTTTTTTTTTTTGGCTAATTTGACAATCTTTACCTTTTAATTGAAGTGTTTAGAGCATTTAAATTTGACAGGGTCTTTGTCTCATCTCTTCTTCCTTCCTATTTTCCTTTTTTTTTTCACCTTCTTGTAGATTAAGTTATGCCCTTTGTTGGCATATTAACTATACCTTGTTACGTTATGTTAGTAATTGGTTTAGTGTTTATAGCATACATCTTTACCTTCTTACAGTCTAACTCAAGTGACATCCTACTTTTTGCACAGTATAAGAACCTTACAATAGTGCTACAGATTTGGAATATTAGTGTTCCCCCCTTACAAAACTCCTATGTTGAAACCTAATCCCCAGTGTGATGGTATTTGAAGGTGGGACCTTTGGGAGATGATTAAGTCATGCAGGCAGAGCCCCTATAAATGGGGTTAGGGCCCTTATAAAAGAGACTCCAGTGACCTCACTTGCTCCTTCAGCCATTCGAGAACACAATGTAAAGATGTCCATTTATGAACTAGGAAGAAGGCATTGAATCTGCTGGTGTCTTGATCTTGCACTTCCCAGTTACTAGAACTCTGAAAAATGCATTTCAATTGTTTATAAATCACCCAGTCTATAGTATTCAGTTATAGCTGCCTGAATGGACTAAGACAAATAGTATACTTCCATTCAGAGCCTATTTACTGAGCTCTGCTTATGTTCTCCTGCCTGGTCTCTAGTCTGGAAACTCTGTCAAGGGAGTAGGCTGAGGCAAATATAGGGTTCTTCTCATTTGTTTCTTGTTGCTTGAGGATCTCTGACCCTCAGGGCTTGATGTCCTGGGTTTTGAAAACTAGTACTTCATACATTTTCCCCATTTCTGTTGCTGTTGTTTTATGTACCAGAGTAAATCTAGTTCCTGATACTACACCTTGACAAAAAGTAGAAATCCTAATTAATTTTCATTGAGTAGCAAACATATATATTCCATATATATATTATATATATACAAAGTATAATCATATACATATATATGAATGAAAAAACTATACAAATAATATGAGAACTAGTATATATGGTCTCCCTTTAAAGAGATTAATTTTTCCTTTGTTAGGTAGTTAGAGGGAATAGAAATCCCATTTCATCTTTATGCAGTCTTAAGAATTGAGATTGTAACCTAGGCTTCATTTTTTGCAAATATCAGTGTATATCTGGTACACTTGCTTTTAAGTGCTACTTACTGTGATGCTTTTGAAATTTATAGATGCTGTTACACATCAGGATAGCTCATGGAACTAATATTTTTATTATGAGAAATTAATTCTAAAGAGTTAACAGGGAACATGATAATCAAAAGGGTTCTCCAGAGAAGGATTCTACTGAACGAATTCCAGGGAGCATCAGTTCAATAAAATAGATTCTTGTCCACTGCTCAAACTACTTTCCAATCCATTAATAACTTGCATATCATCTTTTATATTTCAAATCCTTATTTTTTTCCTTTTCTTTTTAAATGAAAGCTCTGAACCAGAGGTTCACTATCTTTCAGAAAAGCAAATTTTGATTAAATACATTTGGAAATGTTTCATGCTATGCTTCTCTCCTGGAGATTTGCTTTAGCATATATAGGGTTTAGGAAAATCCTGAATTAGAGAAATGTAATTAATGTTGCTTAACCAAACATTTTTCAAATTATTTAAACTATAAAACAGCATTGTCTAATAGAACTTTCTATAGTGATAGAAATGCTCTATATCTGTGGTGTCCAATATAGTAGCCATTAGTTACTTGTGGCCTTTGAACACTTAAAGTACAATTGAGGAATTGAGTTTTTAATCTTCTAATTTAAATTTGAATTTAAATAGCCACATGTGATTAGTGGCTTTGTAGTGGATAGTGCAATGAGAGTTTTTAAAAAATTTCTGTACATAATATTTACATTGTCACTGAACAATTATCCCACAGATAACTGACTATATAATTTACAAGGCCCAAGCCAAATTGAAACATGAGCCCCTTGTTCAAAAAAGCAGGAAAAAGCATTATTAAAGGTGCTAAAGTATAAAGCATTTTCCCTTTCCCTTCTGGCCTCTCTATTGACTTGTCATGATAGATTTCTATTTCATTTTTGATATTATTCTTAGTAAAGTTAAAACTGTACATTATTAGTTTGAATTCTGCCACTCATCTATATATTGCACAGTGCCAGAATAAAATACAAATTTGAAAGCATTTGTTTTAAGTACAATCTCTAAATTTGCATAATTTATAATTCATAGTTTCTAAATACATTCATTTTTTTTGTTCTTACCAGATCAGTGGAAATGCTGCACAAAACTTATTGAAGTGCTTTTATTTCACTTGATGTGTGCGCATTTTACCATTGCTCTCTACCTTAGGCATATAGATGAATAAGGAAAGACTGAAAGGAAAAGGAAATATGGGCTGCCAGTCTTTCTTTCTCCTTTTATGTTATCATGTTATCAGCATAAGTGGTTGCTGATACAGGGAAGTAACATGAATAAGAAAGGACATGATAGGGTTTCTTGATTGGGTTTCTTAAAACATGATTATCTTCTTTCTGTGTTTAAAGCAAGTTCAAACAGAACCCAGGGAAGTTTTGTTTTTCAGGGCTGCCAGAACCCTGACTTACGCAGATGTAGATGAAAGAAGATTACCTTGTACTCTTTGCACCTTGCTGAACTCCCATGCACTGAGGGTCCACCAGAAATCTATGCTCATGAAACATCATGAATGCTACATGCAAATGAAGTGGGAAGGAATGGGATGGACACCCATTTTGAGCATATTTCCTTTGCTGACATGCACACTCATTGTCCCCTTGGACTTCACACACAACACACAAATTCAAAGATTAAATTGCTAGGAATATGAAAAAGCAAACAATAGAATATTAAACCAAGTGCAGAGCTTTTCTGAGTGTGATGTTTAATGTGACCATACAAGTTACATAACCTTGAAGCTGGCCATGATCCATTGGAACATATTTTAGTAAATATTGCTCTTACACAGTATATGGTTTCCCTCTTTGCAAAGTGAAGATAGTAACATCACCTACCTCACAGAATGTTGTGGGAATTAAGTGAGTTAAAACATGAATTAGTCAGCAATTGTCAAAACAATGTTGCATAACAAATAACTCCAAAACCCAGTTGGCTTACAGCAATAAGCCTGTTCTCTCACTTACACGCCCATGGGTAGACTGAGTATATGGTCAGCTGCCACTGGCCTCTAAGCTTTGGGTTTAGGTCTGTTCCATCTTCTCCACCCACCTTCTCTTGGAACAAGCAACTCCCCAGAGCATGTTCTCCTCATGGTGGATCATAGGAGCACAAGAGAGGGACAAAAGACACAGCCCATTGATAACTGCTCACCTTACATCCACAGGCATTCCAATGATCAAAGCAAGTCACACGGTCTCAGTCAGTGAGCAGGGCTGTGGACTCCACCACCAAGGAGAGGAAGGTGAAGACTTGCTAAATCATAATGCAATCTATTATGGGGCTGCCCTTTGGACTCATTTTCCTAACTTGTCTTTCTGATTCTGTGTCCTGTGTGCTAGAGAAAGATGAATTTGAAGTTGCTGCCAGGTTTTCTGAATCTGGACTCTACTAGGAGATTGTGTGTTAGTGGGTCTAGGAGGACCTCTTTGGAGAGCTGGCCGACTCATCCTATGCCATGGTCTCTCTCTAGACCACAGAGAAAAAGCAAACCTGGGAGGACAGCGAGGAAGACACTATGGTGTTCTTGGATGTTGAGCCTGATAGCGGTCACTACCAGGCTCAACAGGAGCTGTGAACCAGCTCCTGGGGATGTTGAATGCACAAGAGCAGCAGTCAGACTCAGCAAGCTGAACCCGAAACTGAGACTTTACCACCCTCTGACACCCTATAAGAACCACAAACATTGATATAATGGCTTCACTGTGTAGAACGACAAGTGCAGTAAGCATAGGACTAAGAAGATGTTGCTATGTAGATGCTCCAGACACATCATGGCTAAAACCATCGAGAACGTCAAGAACTGTGTTTGTTTTTTTGAAGTATTCTAAAACGAGGGTAGAATTTTTTTGTTTGCTTTTTATATTATAATAAATGCTACAGAAAGTGAGGAAGGTAACAATTGTCTACATTGTCTATGAAGAGATGTAAACTTTCCAATTCAGAAACCCTTGAATGAGGGTTTGGTCTTATAATAGAAACTTCTTTTGGTTCTCAGATTCCTAACAGAGGACAAATCAAAGGAAATAATTACATAGTCAACGTGCTTCGTTGTATGTAGTTTGACAAGGAGGATAGTCACCCCTGATTTATAAATAACTGAACTGCCGCAAATATGTCTCTAAGTTTAACATCTTTTTTGTGGATACTAGTGTGGATGCTCTTCTCAAAGAGCAACAAATCCTTCAGGAATGCAGCAAATATCTGTCCCCACTACAAAATATACACCCTTCACCCCCGAACCTCATAAAACCAAAGATTATGGCTTGTACTCTGATGGGGCAGGACTACTATCATGTTGGAACCCATAGCTTAACTGTGGCAGCTGCCAGAGGTGTTCATGTGCAGCTGATGTGATGCTGGTGTCGTAAGGTGCAATTACCAGTGCATTGTTTAATGCGTTGCTATCAATGATGCTCCATCTTATGACCAGGGCACAAAAGTCCATTTAATTCATTGTGTGGCTATGGATTATAGCATTTGAGCTGGTCTGGCACCTGGAGTGGAAGCTCTTAACTGGAAAGGGCTTCAGCGGCTCTGTGAAGCCACAAAACATGTATGGAAAATTAGGGCACATAAGGCATGAAGAATCATAGTTGGAAGTATGTGCAGAGCTTTTAATAGATCCTCCAAGGGGTTGTGACACAAAAGCCCATGAACTACTAGCCCATGAACAAATTTAGAACATTTGTTTATAAGGGAAATGGCTTTTCAGATCCAGAAAAACAACTTACAAACAAACTTTTGGAAGCCAGCCTGTTGGGAAGTTCAGGGCTACAAATGTATCTTGTACTGATGAGTCACAGTAAAATATGATTTTATGAAGATTTCAGTAAATGTTTGCTTCAATTCTGCTCTCAGTCCAAACTGATCCTAAAGTGTTTTTACACTTCTTATTCACTCTCCCTGAAATTATCCAAGGTACCGAGGGACTCCAATATCAGCTATTTTTATGAAAGGGTTTATGTATGATTTTGTATTTCTTATTTTGCATCTAAAATACATCCAAGTCCCCAAAGGCCCTTTGCTCTCAAGAATCAACAGGCCAGAGGCGAGAGAGAGAGAGCGAGAACGAGAGTGAGCGAGAGAGAGAGAGAGAGCACACAAAGCTGTGGCTGAATGTGAAAAATAGGAGTTTGAGGCTAAGGACACTCTTTTGGAGACTGACACAGTTGATCTTTTAGAGACTTGTAAACAATTCTGAATAAATTCAACCTTGACCCAGGCCATTTTAAGGTCCAAAAACCAAGGGCTAATTTTATGTGTTCTGGCAGAATTTTCACATGGTCCCGTGTCTGCTTCCAGCTGGAACTGGATGTGGAAATACTTATACTGAAATAACATGAGGAAGGGAGCCCCAGAGAGGTTTCTGATCAAGCAGGAACCGTGAAAAACTGAAAATCCCAGGAGACTGTCTCATTTATTATTTTCATCTTTTCTTCTGCCTCATCCTAAGAAAGTCTCTGGGCTGACAAGACTCTGTATATAAGAGACTTTCTGTGAGACACCTCAACCTTAGATCACTTCAGAAATCCCAGCATTAAAGAAACTTACAATAAAGCGAGTTTTGCTCAAGTAATCATCCAGCCCAACAATGTCGGCATTCCTCAGGGCTGCCCTATTTTTGAGTTAACTTTTTTTCTGACAATGAATTAAGTGACAATGATTTCTGACAAATCTGAAGGAGCAGACTCCTTAGAACTTACAGTTCTAAGTCAGAATATGTTTCTAGCTTCTCTCAAAAAGCAATTGATGTATTTATTTTTGCATAGTGTCTACTAAGATTACTAAGAAGCAGAACATATATAAATCAAAATTTAAATATGTCACCCATATTAGACTTCCATATTCTGTTTATCTACATAATACACACTATGGCCAATAATCCCTTAAGAGTATATTCATGTTGGCAAAAACGGGTGACTGCATGTGGAGAAGCAGTAAGTTTTAACAGGAGCAGTAGAGAAAAGAAGCCAGAACCACGCATTGGACTGCTGAGCTCTTCACTTCTGTATTTATCTTGCAGGGGTGGTGGGTCACATCAGCAACTTCTCCACAGATCTAGGTCACATGGGAAATGACAGACACCCCTCTCTCTCAGCTCTAAAGTCTTTTGTGAGTTGGAATCAGTTTTGTCTTGGGCTAAATGGGGTGAGACACATCTATCTCATGTGTTTTGCTGTGCTGTTTATTGAATATAAAACCAATTTATCATGTTTTCATATTTTGTAGCAAAATTGTGCTTTGAAATACACTTTTAAGGGAAGAAATACAAAGAAAGGGCTTTTTCTAGAAATCCCAATAAAAAGGGAATGCCCAAATACTACGTTGGGAAGTGATTTTTCATACCTTCAGTTTCCTAACAGATGCTAACTTAACCAAAAGAACTTTCTGAATCATCTCAGATAAACCGACAGAATACTTCTTCTCGAATATGCCAAAGTGGAACTATTATATCATATGAGTTCCTCATGAACAAACACTATATCTTGTTTATCTTCATGTTACTGCATTTTTTGGTCTTTTGTTCTTAATTCCTCGTAGCCTGGCAGGGTACCAGCACATAGGAGAGACTCTATAGAAGTTGATTTCATTTGCTGAATTTGGTCAAATGGAGTATACACAGAATTCTAGGGTTTAAGCTCGAATTTCAAGCATGAACATCTTTGGGCAGAATTGTTACATGGAAAAACATACCTCCAAAATCCACCTACTGTCCCTATCATTGTGTATGTCGCAACTGCCAGTATAATGTCATTGTTCTCTGGTTGAGATTTTGCATTTCCACTGCGACACTGACACTGGGACTATTCCTCCCAATTGAGTAGTTTCTTGGTAAATTAAAAGCAGGTCATGGTGATACAATGGGGAAGATCTCCACATAACTTATGTGCTTTGCGCCCCTGGGAATGATACTTGTGGTAATAGGAGAGATATTTTAGGGTGTGGTGCCCTTGCAAAACTGCTCGGGTCACAAATCACATCAAGCAGGAAACAGCCCTAGTTTTAGTCTTAGTTTTAAGAACTAGAGAGGAAGCAACATAATACCCCTGAGACAATGCAGTCTTTCCCCACATTTTGCAGATGGGAAAATTGAAAAATCTGCTCAATTTGACATTGTGAGTTAGGACTGGAGCTGGAAATAAAAATAAGACACAGTACTAGATTTTCTGTTATATTAGGCTTTATATATTATATTAAGCTTTTCTTTAGCCAATGATATATAAATTAACTTGATTTACAACTCTGGGTCTTTCTTTAGAAAGTGGTATTTTTCCTCATAATTAATATATGTAATAAACATAAACCCTCTTCGTGGAATCCGGAATATCCAGTTTTCTAAGTCAGTATATATTATTCTCCTCATAAAGTTCAATAAACCTTTTAAAATTCAAATACAGTGACAATTTTTTCTTCTTGAGGAAAATCATATTTTCTATGTACTAAATTTGGATGAGGTATTTTTCCTCCACGTCTGTCATTTCACCTAGATGTTGAAGATTAGTTAATGAAATTTTTATTTGACTATGACATTAATATATATGTATATAGAAAGTTTTCTTGAGGGACGCCTGGGTGGCTCAGTCGGTTAAGCATCCGACTTCAGCTCAGGTCATGATCTCACAGTTTGTGGGTTCGAGCCCCGCATCAGGCTCTGTACTGACAGCTAGCTCAGAGCCTGGAGCCTGTTTCAGATTCTGTGTCTCCCTCTCTCTCTGACCCTCTCCTGCTCACGCTGTCTCTCTCTCTCAGAAATAAATAAAAAACATTAAAAGAAAGTTTTCTTGACTTTTAAAAGCTATTTCAAGGGTATACAAAGAGCTACTATTATGTAGTTTGCAATAAACTATAATTTATGTCAAAATTTTTTGCACAATTTTAATTGTCCTAGCTCTTCCTCAAAAACACAGAATAGAATGTAAAAGAGTAAAACTGGAGCACTTTCTTACACCATACACAAAACTAAAGTCAAAATGAATTAAAGACCTAAATGTGAGAACTAAAGCCATAAAAATCCTAGGAGAAAACACAGGCATATATTTCTTTTACATTGGTATTAGCAACTTTTTTCTAGATAATGTTTCCTAAGGCAAGGGAAACAAAAAAATAAACTATTGGGACTACACAAAAACCAAAAGCTTTTGCACAGCAAAGGAAATTATCACAAATCAGAAAGACAACCTATTGAATGAGAGAAGATATTTGCAAGTGACATATCTGATAAGAGGTTAATATCCAAAATGTACAAAGAACTGATAGAAATCAACATGAAAAAGCAAATAATCTGATTAAAACTGGGCAGAGCACCAGGATACACATTTTCCCAAAGAAGACCATACAGATGGCAAAGACACATGAGAAGATGCTCAACATCACTAATCATCACATTTTTTTATTTAAAAGACAAGAAATAACAAGGGTTGGCAAGGATGTGGAGAAAAAAGAACCCTCATGCACTGTTGGTGGGAATGTATATTGGTGCAGTCATTGTGAAAAACAGTACTCAGAGGTTCCTCAAAAAGTTAAAAGTAGAGGGGGCATCTCATGTCTCAGCTGAATGTCTGACTTCTGCAAAGATCATGATCTCATGGTTCCTGAGCTCCAGCCCCCCATGGAGCTCACTGCTGTCAGCACAGAGCCCACTTCAGATCCTCTGACCCCCTCTATCTTTGCCCCTCCCTCACACATGTATTCTCTCTCTCAAAAAGAAGTAAACATTAAAAAGAATTAAAAGTTGGGATGCCTGGTGGCTCAGTTGGGTAAGCATCTGACTTCATTTTTTAAAAAAATTTTTAATGTTTTATTTATTTCTAGGAGAGAGAGAAAGAGACAGCGTGAGCAGGGGAGGGTCAGAGAGAGAGGGAGTCACAGACTGAAACAGGCTGCAGGCTCTGAGCCGGCAGTCAGCACAGAGCCCGACGCGGGGCTCAAACCCACGAACCATGAGATCATGACCTAAGCGAAAGTCGGACGCTTAACCGACTAAGCCACCCAGGCGCCACGGGTCAGCATCTGACTTCAGCTCAGGTCATGATCTTATCGTTCCCAAGTTCCAGCCCCGCATTGGGCTCTGTGCTGACAGTTCAGAGCCTGGAGCCTGTTTGAAATTGTGTCTTCCTCTCTCTCTGTGCCTCGCCACTCACACTCTGTCTCTTACTCTAAAAATAAATAAACATTAAAAATTTTTTTATTTAAAAGTAGAAATACTAGGGGCGCCTGGGTGGCTTAGTCGGTTAAGCGTCCGACTTTCGCTTAGGTCATGATCTCGCGGTTCGTGGTTCGAGCCCCGCGTCGGGCTCTGTGCTGACTGCCAGCTCAGAGCCTGGAGCCTGTTTCAGTCTGTGACTCCCTCTCTCTCTGACCCTCCCCTGCTCACGCTGTCTCTCTCTATCTCTCCTAGAAATAAATAAAAACATTAAAAAAATGAATACATTAAAAAAAAGTAGAAATACTATATGATACAGTAATTCCAATGCATGGTATTAACCCAAAGAAAATAAAAACAGTAATTCAAAAAGATGTATGCACTCCTGTTTATTGCAGCATTTTTGACAATAGCCAAAATATGGAAGCAACAACTAATAGATGAATGGATAAAGATTTTATATGTATTTATATATTATGGCTACTATATGTATATGGCTATTACATATATATATATGGCTATTATATATATGGCTATAAAAAAAGAAAAGAAGAAGGTGATTTTTGCCATTTGCTACAGCATAGATGGACCTAAAGGGTATTATGCTAACTGAAATAAGTCAGACAAAGACAAATGTCATATGATTTCACTTATATGTGAAATCTAAAAAGCAAATCAAATAAAAAACAGAAACAGGCCCATAAACACAAACAATAAACTGATGGTTTCATAGGGGAGGGGGTTGGAGGATAGGCAAATAGATGAAGGGGAGTGGGAGGTATAGGCTTCCAATTATGGAATGAATATGTCACAAGGATGAAAGTCACAGCACAGGGAATACAGTCAATGGTATTGTAATAGAGTTTTATGATGACAGATGGTAGCTACACTTGTGAGCACAGCATAATGTCCAGAGTTGTCAAATCAAATCACTGTGTTGTACACCTAAAACTAATTTAACAGTGTGTGTCAACTGTACTTCCAAAAAGAAGCACGAAGTAGATAGAAACAATTATTTTAGTTATTTTTAAGTCTTTGACTTTGGAGGGAAGCAGCCTTCTACAGATGCAAACTAGCTTATTCAGTTTTATCAACATTATGTAATAAAATTTATTTAACAGTGTGATTTAAGATATAGCAATATTCTTTTTTTTTTTTTAAGTTGATTTATTTTGAGAGATCCCTGATGTGGGGCTCAAACTCACAGGCATGAGATCATGACCTAAGTCAAAATCGAGAGCTCAACATTTAATGCACTGAGCTCCCCAGGCACCCCGATACAGCAATATTCTAATCATATTTTGAGTGTGTGAAATAAAACACAGAATAAACTCATCCAAGTCTATCCCACATGGCAATGGCAACTGTTTAGGAAAGTATTTGAATATTTTCTAAAGGAAAAATACGGTTCTGAGATCTGATTAATAAGAAAAATATCTGTATCATCTTTAGGAGCCTTTATTCATGACTCCACGTGCCCTGGTCATACTCATGAAGTCAGGAGGTTAGGACATTTAAGGATTGGAAATACAGAACAGAAGGGGCACCTGGGTGACTCAGATGGTTAAGAATCTGACTTCAGCTCAGGTCATGTCTTGCTGTCCATGAGTTCAAGCCCCGCATCGGACTCTGTGCTGACAGCTCAGAGCCTGGACCCTGCTTTAGATTCTTTGCCTCCCTCTTTCTCTCTGCCCATCCCGTGCTCACACTCTGTCTCTCTCACTCTCAAAAATTAATAAATGTTAAAAAATTATTTTTAAAAACCCAGAAACATAGCTTTCTCCATGTGTATTGTCAGCTGGCAATTCCTAATGAGGTTCCTCATCATTTACTTAACATATAATACTCCAGAAATTATAGCACATTTTAGAACAGAAAACTTCTAAGGCAAATCCCCCAGGAATTAGTAAATCCATCCCTGAAGAGTGGTTCACCACTGAGTTTGGCTATTTTATGCCTGAAGCAATGATTACACTTCTGTTTCACACAACTTTCAGAGGTGCCAAATTACGCTTTCAGAGTCTGGAACTTCTGGGAATTTGGGGCATTCTTCTCTCTTTAACCTTAGCCTCTAGTTAGAAAATACTTGCATTCCATGTCCTGTTGGATTCTGTATGAATGAACCCCCTAGGTGCCAGATGGCATATTACTTCAAAAGTAGGCAGAGAAACATTTGCTGCTGGTGAATGTATTTTAGTTAACTGAAAAATGTGATGATCTTTATACGTCATGAATGATAGCACTGTTTCTTATTGACTTAATGCCAGTTTGTGGTTCTCAGTATTCATTTGCTAATTTAAACTCTGTGGTTTCTGTGCTAAGACACTAGGAAAACACAAAAAGTGAGATAGAATATTTTTTCCAGAAAAACTATGTCGTAAGTCTCCCATGCAACTTATGTAATAACTGCTGTCTTACTTTTTACAGTACTTGAAAAATTAAGTATGAAGCAATAACATCCATTGTTGGCAAACAGACTTGAAGTGCTATCTTCACTAAGCATAAATTTGGAAAATTATGAAGCCATGTAAGACATGAAAACATGTATTTTTAAAAATTTGAGTTCTGGTGTGTTCATCGTTTAGAGAAGAAACTTTCAGTGTCATCTACACACAAAGTTCAGAGAGAACATTGTTTGGTACATTAACTTGAAAGGCATATAGTGTCCTATATTTCATTAAGCAGATGATCAGTATTACAATGTATTCCAATAAGCCTGACACTCACATTTCAACACTGACAGCCTTTCTGTTTAAACCTTTTGATGCATACAGAATCTTGTTCTTTTTTGTACAGAAAGAGCAACATAAAGAGAAAGCCTTATGAAAATATTTAATTATGCTTCATGAAATGAAACTGCTGTCTGAATACCTTGTTAGGTGTTCAGATACTGAAAGTTTACTGTGCAAGAAATGAGTGCTTATGTGGATACCCCAGGATGACCTCCCTATTTTGAAGTTAACCAATTAATTAATAACTTTAATTCTATATGCAACCCTTCCACAATGCAATCAAAAGTCTCCTTAAAAGTGAAAAAGGAAGGCAGATAAAGAAGTCAGGGTGAGTCTGTAGAAGAACTTGATTGACCATTGCTGACTCTGAAGAAGGGCTATGCACCGTCTGTGCTGACAGCCAGCTCAGAGCCTGGAGCCTGTTTCTGATTCTGCGTCTCCCCTCTCTCTCTGACCCTCCCCTGCTCATGCTTGCTCTCTTTCTCTCTCTCTCTCTCTCTCACACACAAAAACAAATAAAACATTAAAAAAAAAAAAAAAAGAAGAGCCGTGCACCACAAATGTGGGCAGCTTCTAGAAGCTGGGAAAGGCAGGAAAAAGAGGCTCCCCTATAGCCTCCATCCAGGGATGCAGCTCTACTGACACCAAAATTTTAGCCCACCAGTGACACCTATTTTGAACTTCTGATCTACAAAACTATAAGATAATAAATTTCTGCTGGTTGGGGAAAACACCCATAGGTGAGAAGGTAACAGGTAATAGGCAGACAAGGGGACACACCCATGAGAAAATATCCTGGGGAAATCCTTAGAAATAGCTGGAGAACAACTGAAGGACACATTTAGACCAAGCTAGGTTTTCACCATCATGGTTTCTGCACAATAAAAGGCAGAATAGTTTTCTCCTCTAGTCACAGGTTGATGGAGCGTGGGGCATACTGCAGATGAAACCAAAAATAGAATTTTACTATAGTCCTTATTAGATGTCATTAGAAGAGATTTTTATACATTTTTAATGTGTCTTTTATTAAAATGAGAGATATATCACTCAGATCATCAAGACCTAAAAAAGGTGGAAAGGATGTTTAACATATTTTGTAATAAGAGGCAAACTAACAAGTCCTTTAAAAGTTGACAAAGCCTCTCCTGGGGTGGATTTATTCCCTACTTGGCTACATGTCACAACATGACAATGTTTTCCCCCCCCATTTTCACAATACTTTTTAGAATTTGGGATCAGATCCTACTCTTGAATCCTAACTCATGGTCTACATTGGTACTAATTTTCTGCCTATAAAAATTATTCTCTCATTGCTTGTTGGACCCAATGTCAATTTATTCTTGATTTGATTCTTACATTGATATAATGTGGGTTATTTTTTAAGGGTCAAAATAAAACCCATATAGTAATAGTTTTTATTGTCCTAAACCTTTTTAAGAGTCATTGCCAAGTAACTTTTAGGAATAGTACTTTCCAAGTACAGACACATTTCTTTAACATAATGTGTCACAGGAGTTGGAAAGTAGTAATTGAATATTTTTTATAAAAGCCACAAAATACTTTGGAAATCTTTATGTTTGTGGGAAAAAATCTCTTTTATCTATTGATCCCATTCTTCTTAGAATTTTTATAGGATCTGAATACTTGCCATGGGGTAGCACAATGTAGTTTAAAAAATCCTCAAGTTTGGACTCTAACCCTAGTACCAACACCAATGACTGTAGCCTTGGAAAAGTGACTTTACTACTCTGAAGATGTCACAGTCTACAAATCTGAAGAACTTCAACCTGAGAATACCTGAAGAATTCACCCCTGAGTGTAGGCTAGGAATGTCATAAATAGCTGTATATTGTACAGGGAAATCAATGAGATGGGGACTGAATAGTATTTATCACAGGAGGTGGTTCTGGCAACACCAACAACAAAATAATGCATTCATTTATATTATTTCCTTCTTTTAGTCAATGAAAATTTATTAAGCATCTACTATGTGACAGGTACTAAAGATTTAGTGATGAATAAGGCAGATAATAGTCTCATTCTTATAGATCTTGTGCTTAGTACAGGAGAAGCATAGAATAAATAAATGAAAAGAGAATTCAGAGAGATGGTGAGTCATGAAATAAAACAGGATGATTTTACAAAGCGTGAGAGGTGGTGGTGATGCTATTGTAGTTGGGTCCTTAGGGGAGGGCTTCTCAGTAATGGTGTTTAATTTAAGGTGAGAGATAATAAAAATAGTTAACAGTAAGGTGATCTGAAGATGGAGAGTCCAGGTAGAGGGAGTAAGTACAAAAGCCTAAGGCAGAAACAAGGTTGGCCTGTCTGTGGAACAGAAGATAGAATAATATGACTAGAGTGTTGCCAGCAATGAGCAAAGTAATGAGGGAGATGCAATTCTAGAGGTAAGTCGGGTCAGTTTGTCTATTAAGTATATTGTACTTGATATCTCTGCTTGGATGTCTGCCATCATCTCAAACAATATGGCTAAAATGGAATCTTGATTCTCCATCTCCACCCCTGTACTTCTGGAAGCATATCACACCACCATTCACTACCCAGTTTGCTCAAGTCCAAATTCCAGGGGCATCCTTGATGACTCTCTTTCTCTCACACACAATATTTGGTCTATCAGCAAATACTATCGGGAATCATATGAATCCACCCCTGTTTCCATTGTCACCATATATTGTTCTTATCCAAGTCTCCATCATCTTTTCCTAGAAATAATGTGATATCGTCCTCTATGATCCTGACTTTATTCTTTCTCTACCATCCATTTTCTTTATACCAATAAAACTATAGCAAAACATTGAATTGATAGTAATTTGTTCTGTGAGTGTTCTACAAGATGAGAAAACATTTCTAATAAATTTAATTTGATAAATGAGCAATGTCTTGCAATATGAGTAGTACATAACACCAAAATGTCACATGGTAACAACTGAGTCAATGGTTCTTGAAATTCAATTTGATATACAAGTGCTTTGGATCACAAGCATGTTTCCAGAAAGAATTATGCTCACATTACTGTAATGTGTTAAAAATGCAAATTGAATCATTTCATTCCTCTTTTTAAAATCTTTCAATGTCTTGTCTCTGAACTTAGTCTTTTTTTAAAGTTTATTTATTTTGAGGGAAAGAAAGAGGGCAGGAGAGGGTAAGGGGGAGAGCAAGCGAGAGAGAGAGAGCACGCGCGCGAGAGAGAATCTCAAGCAGTCTCTGCACAGTCAACACAACCTGATGCAAGGCTTGAATTCACAAAGCATGAGATCATGACCTGAGCTGAAATCAAGAGTGGGATGCCTAACTAACTCAGCCACCCATGTGTCCCTGAACTTAGTCTTTATGATAGTCCCCTTCCCCATCTCATATAAATGCTAGGCAAGCATGATTGATAGAAAAAGAAAATGTATTATGTAAGAGAAAAAAAAGAAAGGAAAATTCACAAGTGTATAGGAAGAACCACTAAACAAAATTAGGAAATATTTTCTTCATAATAACCACATCTTCCAAGCTATTATCTTACTGAAAAATTGTATTTTGAATGTTAAGCACTGATATCACTCTGTTCTTTGTCCCTGTCCATCTTTTATAATAATTTCGAATCTTTTTAGGTCCATCTCACTTGTAGGTGGATGCTTCTGGCCATTACAAAGAGATAATAAAAAAAATTCATCAATATTTTTCAATTATTAACCTTGCTATAATAAATTCAAAGAGCATGTTTTTATTGAACATATAAAATGATAGAAATCCAGAAGTAGGAAATATTCCATGAAATAGTAGACCTTGTTTATTTTAAGCCCCAGTTTTGAATTTGTTTCATGTTTCACTTGAAGAAAATAAATTTTCTTCATTATACCTGTGAGGCCAACATATATTTTTTAAATATATATGATGAGATTATAAAATACCATTTGGCCTTTTCTATTCACTGCATAGTTTGTAAGGAAGGAACATTCATTTCAACCTTGGGATGAATTACCTTCAGGATCAGCTGTTTGGCTTACTGCCTAGCACACTGGAGTCAAGTCATTGCCATTGCCTTTGTTAATTCATAGGGATTTCAGAAATGTCACCCTCAATCTGCAGAACACAGGAGAAACTTGAACTTCCATTTGACCATCCAGATGATTTTAACTATCTTAGATATCCATTTGGCTATGGGACATAATACTACTTCCACTGGAGGAAAACCTAGAATATGCAAATTCAATTCTGCAAATCACATAGAAAGTGGTTTCAAATTTTTGCTTTACTAAAAGATTGTTTTATAACTTTGACCTTCTATAATTATTAAATTATATATTTTTGGTAAGCACACATTCATTTCATGAAGTGGATACCTATAGTAAGTTTTATTTTTATATATTTACCCATGATGATAGGAATAACATTTACCTAAATTGTTTTGCCAGTTGTGTAAGCAAGGTTCCTTGTTTCTTATTCATAACAGCACAGTTATGGAGAGAATGTTTATTAAATACCCAAGCTAGTTGGCCATCTATCAATATTATTTTTTTTAATTTTTATTTATTTATTTATTTTTTATTCCAACTTCTTGTATTTTTATATATTTTTTGCTAAAAATAAATTGATATGAATTTTTTTTTCAGGGGAAGAAACAAAAGATTTTTTAAATCACTAAAGAGAAGTTTATTTTCTATGAAAACCAAAGGTTTTTCTGAAAGCAAATTTTATTTTCCCAAATATTAGACAAGAGAAAGCTGTAAAATTCCACTGATACTCTTTTGAAAGCATAGGTTTGTATAATCAGCTGTTGATTTATTGCTCTTGTACTGGAAGTGACTGATTGTGTGAACTAGTGAAAAAAGTATGAGTATTAATGTTAAACCAGTTGGGTTTTATTTTTCCTTTTTCTACCTAATTTGGCTGCATGGTTTTGGGCAAGTCATTATTTTCTCATCTGTTTTAAAATAAGATTAAAGTGCTATAGATCTTATGGATTTTCCATGAAGATTATCTGAATGGTGGTTATGAAAAATTTCTTTCAGCCAATATCCTGCTATTTTCATGAAATCGATGACCATTCCTCAATTCTTCTTCTCAATTGCTAAATTTCTGCTAGTATTAGTATTTATGTAAAGGTTCTCTTGCTTTCCAGAAAAACTGCTACCAGCTTTCTTTTGGCCAAGACAGAAAGTCGAATTGGAATAGATCTATTCTCCAAAGATTGTTTGTCCTGCAAAGCTAGGTACCTTTCAATTATACTGAAAGAAGGCAAGAAGAACTAGAATCCTGACAAAAATGTGTATCTGGATTTTATTTGTGTCTTTATTTTGTGAGACTAAATAAAAGCTATCTTTCTTTTAGGTATGGGCTCTGAATAGGGAGTAGGTGGAGTAAACCTGATCATATTAGGAGAGGCTAGGGGTTTATATGATGGAAATGTTCAGGAGCTCAAAACTTGTTTCCTAAGATTCAAAGTTTAGTGAGATATTTTGGAATAAACTAGGTTGGTCCTGATGAAGGGTCAGTGTCATAGAAGACTAACAGGTTTGTGATTGATGTTCGTGATGGTGTGGCTCTGGGTTTTAATAATTAAATTCATCCCCAATCATTCTGTTTTAGTGATTGTGCCTGGTGAACAGCAGCTGAACATGGGAATGTACATTAGAAGTAATTTTATCACTTAGAAGGTTTAAAAGCATAAGTGTTTAAATGGTACTATTTCCCAAAGTGAAGACCATAAAAGGATAAATAATGAAATTTCAGCCTAAAACTAAGTTACTATGGGGAAGAAGATCATAGATGGAGAAGACAACGATAGAAACTAGAATTTTTAAAATATACTTTGCTTGCAGGTTTCACATTAGGACTACGTAAATCCTTGAAATAGTTACATAGAATTGCTTAGAGGTGGGGCCAAGATGGCAGAGCAGCATGATCTTCTCTCATTCCTGAAATGAAGCTAGATTAGCACCAAGCCATTCTGCACATCTAGGAAATTGGTGTGAGGATTAACACAATAATGTGCATAACTTGAGTCACAGAACTCAGCAGGTATGTGGTGCTGAGAGATGAACTGAGGGAGAGAGAAGCTGTGGAGGGTAGGGAGCTATTTTTGCAGAGAGAAGACAGAGAAAGGAAGTGGGGAGGGTGGAGTGCAGTACCTCAAGAGAGTACAGGAAAAACACTCCCTCAAAAAGTAGCTAGAGAGAAAGACAAAAAGTGGACATTCTCACAAGGGACTGAACAAGAAATCTGTTCTCCAAAACTATTGATGGGGAAAAGGGAGAGTGTTTCAATACCATTAGGACTTAATAAACAGGGGATCATAGAGTTGGAAATTTCAGAACTCAATACCTGGTGGTGTGCTGGTAGGGAAGAAGGGGGAATGCCCAGGAACAGGGAGCAAAGTCCAAGGGGGCTGTGGGCCACACAGGGAGAAGCAGTTCCCCTGCTTAGAGGACATTTGGTAGAGGCCATATGGCCTCTCCACAGGCAAAGGTCCCAGCAGACCCCAGAGAACAAGCATATTTGCTGGTATTGGAACAAAGGTATCAGAGTGCTGTGAAACCTGGAGTGGGCTGTGTGTTGTGATTTCTCATAATCTCTAAACCTTTGCCACTGCACAATTGCATAAACTTTTTCCGGAACAAACAGGCACCTGGACACAGTCTCTGATCTTCTGCTGCAACGTGATTGCATGAATGTTCTCTGGGGTGAGATGGCACCCAGCCATTGCTCAGCAAGACCCTCCCTCAGAGGGTCAGAGCAGGTGCAAACTGCAGGGTTCTCAGAAGTGAAGATTTTGGAAACACAGGTCCATCTGAGATAAAATTCAATAGGTAGGTGCTGCATAGCAGGCTGACAGCTTGAACACGGACTGTATAGAAGTGGGGAGTGGACAGAAGCCTGAGACAAAGGAGAGGTGTTTCATTGCAGGGCAATGAGTGTTCAGAATTCCTATGCCAGAAACCAGGGAGCTGGGTGATGCCATTTCCACTTATACAGTGCATGCACACATGCACTCATGCCTGCCAAACTGCTTCACCCCAATAAGCTAAGCAACAGCATCTAGTGGGGAACAGAGCCATTACACCAAACCCTGCCTGACTGCACCCTCCAAGCACATGCTCTAGGAGACCACCATAAGTGTTTCTGCCCCCTTAGTGTACAGACTATAAAGTGCTTCATAGTTTGAGTTCTATAGGAAACTGGATGTAACTTCATTTGGGTTTCATTCTGTTAGTTGGTCCATCTATTTGGGGTTTCCTCTCTCTTTTTTTGGCTTTCTTTTCTTTTTCTTGATACAAAAAGAGAAACATTTTTATTTTCCTTTTTGAAATTTTTAAAAACATTCTTTTACTATGTTTTTTTATTTTTTGTAATTTTTTCTACTTCACCTTCATTTCATTTTATTCCATTTTATTGTATACCTTTTTAAGTTTTAATTTTTTTCTTACTTTTTTCTCTTTTCTTTACCTTTTTTCTCTATTCTACCAAGTTTCTTTCAACAACCAGACAAAAACACACCTAGGATCTAGCATTCTTTATTTGATTTTTGTGTTGTTTTTAATTTTTAATTTTAATTTATTTTATTAATTCTTTTTCTTCCTCCAAAATGAAAAAGTGAAGGAACTCACCTCCCAAAAAAAGAACAGGAAGAAATGACAGCCAGGGGCTTAATCAAAACAGTTTTAAGCAAGATGTCTGAACTAGCATTTAGAATAACGATAATATAAATACTGGTTGGGGTTGAAAAAAGTATATAATCCCTTTCTGGGAAGATAAAAGTAGTAAAATCTAGTCAGGACAAAATTTAAAAATGTGATAACTGAGATGCAATCTTGAATGGTGGCCACGATGGCAAGGATGGACAAAGCAGAGCAGCAAATCAGTGATATAAAAAATAAAATTATGGTGAATAATGAAGCGGAAAAATATAGGGAAAGTAAGGCATAAGAGCACAATACAAGAATTAGAGAACTCAGTGTCTCATTAAAGAGAAATAACACTCAAATCATAGGAGTCCCATAAGATGAAGAGAGAGTAAAAGGGATAAAAGGTTTATGTGAGCAAATCATAGTGGAAAACTTTTCTAATCTGGGGAAAGACACAGACATCAAAATCCAAGAAGCACAGAAAATTCCCATTAGATTCAACAAAAACCAACCATCCACAAGGCATATCATAGTCAAGTTCACAAAATAACAGACAAGGAAAGAATTATGAAAGCAGCAAGGGAAAAAAGTCCTTAAGCTATAAAGGAAGATAAATCAGGTTCACTGCAGACCTATCCACAGAAAGTTGGCAGGCCAGAAGGAGTGGCAGGATAGATCCAAGGTGCTGAATAGGAAAAACATGCAACCCCGAATCCTTTATCCAGTAAGCCTGTAATTCAGAATAGAATGAGAGATAAAGAGTTTCCCACTCAAACAAAAACTAATCCATGACCACTAAATCAGCCCTGCAAGAAATGTTAGGGGGGGACTTTCTGAAGGGAGAAAAGATGAAACAAAACAAAAAAGACCCAAAGCAACAAAGACTAGAAAGGACCAGATAACACCACCAGAAACTCCAACTCTATAGGCAACACAGTGGCAATAAATTTGTACCTTTCAGTACTAACTCTAAATGTTCATGGACTAAATGCTTCAAGAAAAAGACAAAGGGTATCAGAATGGATAAGAAAACAAGATCCATCTCTATGTTGTTTACAAGAGACCCATTTTAGACCTAAAGTCACCTTCATATTGAAAGTAAGGGGATGGGAAACCATCTATCATGCTACTGGAAGTCAAAAGAAAGCTGGAGTAGCCATACTTATATCAGACAAACTAGATTTTAAACTAAAGGATGCAACAAGAGACGAATAAGGACATTATATACAGGGTCTATCTATTAAGAAGAGATAACAATTGTAAACATTTATGCACCCAAAATGGAAACCAAAATATATAAATCAATTAATCACAAACATAAAGAAACTCATTGATAATAATACCATAATAGTAGGACACTTCAACACCCCACTTACAGCAATGGGCAGATCACCTGAACAAAAATTCAACAAGGAAACGATGGCTTTGGATGACACACTGGACTGGATGGACTTAACAGATATATTCAGAAATTTTCATGCTAAAGCAGAAGAATGTACATTCTTCTCGAGTGCGCATGGAACATTCTCCAGAATAAATCACATTCTGGAGCGCAAATCAGCCCTCAACAAGTACAAAAAGATCAAGATCATACTGTGCATATGTTCAGAACATGATGCTATGAAACTCAAAATCAACCACAAGAAAAAATTTGGAAAGACCAAGAATACTTGGAAATTAAAGAATGTCCTACTGAATAATGAATGGGTTAACCAAGAAATTAAATAGGAAATTAAAAAGTACATGGAAGCCAATGAAAATGATAACACGACAGTCTAAAACCTATGAGATGCAGCAAAGGCAGTCATAAGAGGAGTCCAGGCCTTCCAAAAGAAGAGGGAAAGGATTCATATACATAGCCTAACATTACACCTCAAAGAGTTAGAAAAAGAACAACAAATAAAGCCCCAAACTAGCAGGAAAAAGAGAAATACTAAAGATTAAATCAGAAATCAATGACATAAAAAAAAAAACAAAACAAAACAAAAAATGAAGCCAAGGGTTGATTCTTCGAAAGAACTAACAAAATTGATAAACCCCTAGCCAGACTTACCAAAAAAGAAGAAGGAAAGGACCCAGATAAATAAAATCATGAATGAAAGAGGAGCGATCAAAATCAACGCTGCAGAAATACAAACAATAATAAGAGAATATTATGAGCAATTATATGCCAATAAATTGGGTGATCTCGAAGAAATGGACAAATTCCTAGAAACATGTAAAGTACCAAAACTGAAACAGAAAGAAATAGGAATTAGTAATCAAACCAGTAAAGAAATCGAATTAGTAATAAAAAATCTCCCAAGAAACAAGAGTCCAGAGCCGGATGGCTTTCCAGGGGAATTCTATCAAACATTTAAAGAAGAGTTAACACCTATTCTTTTGAAGGTTTTCCAAAAAAATAGAAATGGAAGGAAAACTTCCAAACTTATTCTATGAAGTCAGCATTACTGACTTCCAAAACCAGACAGAGAACCCACTAAAAAGGAGAGCTACAGACCAATTTCCCTTATGAATATGGATGCAACAATCCTCAACAAAATACTAGCCAATTGGGTCCAACAATACATTAAAAGAATTATTCACCACGACCAAGTGGGATTTATACCTGAAATGTATAGCTGGTTCAATATCCACAAAATAATCAATGTGATACATCACATCAATAAAATAAAGGACAACAGCCACATGATCCTCTCAATAGATGCAGAGATACATTTGACAAAATATTGCATCCTTTCTTGGTAAAAACCTTCAAGAAAGTAGGGATAAAAGATCATAAAAGCTATGTGTGAAAGACCCATTGCTAATATCACCCTCAATGGGGAAAAACTGAGAGCTTCCTTCCTAAGGTCAGGAACACGACACAAATGTCTACTTTTGCCATTGTTATTATTTTTTTCAATGTTTATTTATTTTTGAGACAGAGAGAGCACAAACAGGGGAGAGACAGAAATACAGGGAGACACAGAACCCAAAGCAGGCTCCAAGCTCTGAGCTGTCAGCACAGAGCCTGATGCAGGGTTCAGACCCATGAACTGTAGATCATGACCTGAGCTAAAGTCAGATGCTTAACTGACTGAGCCACCTAGGCATCCCCACCGCCACTGTTACTCAACATGGTATTACTGGAAGTCCTAGCCTTAGCAATCAAACAACACAAATGAATAAAAGGCATCCAAATTGCAAGGAGGAAGTCAAACTCTCACTCCTCACAGATGACATGATACTCTATATGGAAAACACAAAAGATTCCAACAAAAAAAACTGCTAGAACTGATTCATAAATTCAGCGAAGTCTCAAGATATAAAACCAATGCACAGGAATCAGTTGCATTTCTATACACCAATAATGAAGCAGCAGAAAGAAAAGTCAAGGAATTGATCCCATTTACAATTGCACCAAAAACCATAAAATACGTAGGAATAAACCTAACTAAGAGGTGAAAAATCTATAGACTGAAAACTACAGAAAGCTTATGAAAGAAATTGAGGAAGACACAAAAAATGGAAAAAATATTTCATGCTCATGTATGGGAGGAACAAATATTGTTACGATATCGATACTATCCAAGGCAATCTACATATTCAATGCAATCCCTATCAAAATAACACCAGCATACTTTAGAGAGCTAGAGAAAACAATCCTAAAATTTGTATGGAACCACAAAAGATCCCGAATAGCCAAAGCAATCTTGAAAAAGAAAACCAAAGTGGGAGGCATCACAATCCTGAACTTTAGCCTGGATTACAAAGCTGTAATCATCAAGACAGTATGGTACTGGCACAAAAATAGACTCTCAGATCAATGGAACATAATAGAGAACCCAGAAATGGACCCACAAATGTATGGCCAATGAATCCTTCACAAAGCAGGAAAGAAGATCCACTGGGAAAAAGAAAAACCACTCTCCTGCAAGTGGTTTTTGGAAAACTGGACATCGACATGCAGAAAAATGAACCTGGACTACTTTATTACATCACACACAAAAATAAACTCAAAATGGATGAAAGACCTAAATGTAAGACAGGAAGTCATCAAAATCCTAGAGGAGAAAGTAGGCAAAACTCTTTGACCTCTGCTGCAGCAGCTTCTTACTCAACATGTATCTGGGGACATGGGAAACAAAAGCAAAAATGAACTATTGGGACCTCATCAAGATAAAAAGCTTCTGCACAATGAAGGAAACAATCAGCAAAACTAAAAGGCAACCGACGGAATGGGAGAAGATATTTGCAATTTGACATATTAGATAAAGGGTTAGTATCCAATAACTATAGAGAACTCTTCAAACTCACCACCCAAAATACAAATAGTCCAGTGAAGAAATGGGCAAAAGACATGAATAGACACTTTTCCAAAGAAGACATCCAGATGGCTAACATACACATGAATAAGTGCTCAATATCACTTACCATCAGGGAAATACAAATCAAAACCACAATGGGATACCACCTCACACCTGTCAGGATGGCTAAAATGAACAACTCAGGCAACAACAGGTGCTGGCAAAGATGTGGAGAAAGGAGGACACTTTTGCACTGTTGGGAATGCAAACTGGTACAGCCCCTCTGGAAAACAGTATGGAGGTTCCTCAAAAAATTAACAATAGAACTCCCCTATAACCGAGTAATTGTACTACTAGTTATTTATCCAAAAGGATACAGGTGTGCTGTTCCAAAGGGGCAGATGCACCCCAATGTTTACAGCAGCACTATGAACAATAGCCAAATTATGGAAAGAGCCCATATGTCCATCAGCTGACTAATGGATGAAGAAGATGTGGCATACATACAATGAAATATTACTTGGCAATCAAAAAGAATGAAATCTTGCCATTTGCAACAATGTGGATGGAACTGGACTGTATTATGCTAAGGGAAATTAGTCAGAGAAAGACAAATATCATATGACTTCACTCATATGTGGAATTTAAGATATAAAACAGATGAACATAAGGAAGGGAAACAAAAATAATATAAAAACAGGGAGGGAGACAAAACATAAGAGACTCTTAAATACTGAGCACAAAATGTGGGTTGCTGGGGGGGTTTTGGGTGGAGGAATGGGCTAAATGGATGATGGGCATTAAGCAGGACACTTGTTGGGATGAACACTGGGTGTTATATGTAGAGAATGAATCACTGGATTCTACTCCTGAAATCATTATTGCACTATATACTAACTAACTTGGATGTAAATGAAAATAAATAAATAAATGGGAAAAATTACAAAAATTTTAATTTAGAAAAGCAGCCCCTGAAAGTTAAAAGCAAATGAAAAATGTTGTTAATTGTTTATCATGTTAGTGTCATAACCTTTAAGAGAAGAACTACCTCAATGTAATTTCAATATACGTTGTCTATGGTTATAACTTAAAGACAAAAGGACTGCAAAAGAAAATATGTAAGCTCTTGGTGTGTCACATGTTGTGATGATGTTGTTGGTGCCATTCTGGGACCACTTTGTGTGTGTTACGGGATAAAGCAAATGAGTAACTATGTTTCTGTCAATGAGAACTGGAAATTTCAGCATTGGAGAGAGGAGATACAAATGTAAATTCATACAAATTTAAAAGCAAAAAATCCTGCAATTCTCAATGTGAATTGAAAATATTATCAACATGTGATATAATTTATCTTAAAATAAAAAATTACTACCTGTCCACTGAAAAGTTCACGAAGCGATGGACAACCCAGTAGCAATGAGAACTCACAGTGCCTACATTGCTGTCTCTAAATATCAGTTTCCAATAAAAAGAATCCAGGTTCCTTGAAGAAATGGCTGACTCTAGATCTAGGACAGGGAATTTATAAGATGAGCCTTGGGCACTTTGTCAAAATAGGAACCCAGGAAGCCCTTAAAATAGTAGGGCAATGTCAAGAAATCAGGAACCAAAGATAGGATAATTTTATCATCAATACAGATAATATCTTCAACGGACTGAAATAAGGCAAATGTGTTTATATCCATGAGTTCATAATCATATTCTAAAAATTAAACCTACAGGTCACCTTTGTAGGATGTCAAAGAATCAGCACATTATCTTGAAAATTGGTAACGGGCATGAAAGGAGGGGTGGGGTGGGGCACCTGAGTGGCTCAGTCGGTTAAGCCAATGACTTCGGCTCCGGTCATGATCATGCGGTTGGTGAAATCAAGACCCACATTGGGTTCTACTGACAGCTAAGAGCCAGGAGCCTGCTTGGGATTCTGTGTCTCCCTCTCTCACTGCCCCTCCCCTGTTCACACTGTTTCTCTCTCTCAAAAATAAACATTTTAAAAAATTGGTAAAGGGAAAGAATTAAACACTTATCCTTCCTTTTCTACAATGCACCTCAGGTTTACCAAATATTTAAGGATGAGAAATTTTTCCTTGTAGATATATTCAAGTTAATGACTGAAGAAAAACTTAAAGAATATCACCAATGTTAAATCATAATTAATGTATTAGTGAATCTAGGCAGTCATTCATAATTGCAAACATCTCTAAAAGAAGACAGATAGTAAATGCTTCTGATGAAAGTACACAATACCACTCATAAAGTTACAGTACCAAAAAACTCCAACCTGAATCTAGTCAAGCCTCTATCGACTTCCCGATAATACAGGAAGAACAAAGAACATGTTAAGTGACACCACTGGGATGCAGTCAGCAAAACCCAGACAATAAAAATATACTACAGGACAAACCACATCTTTTCTTTAAAAATATATATTGCAAGGGATAAAGAAGAAAGGCAGAGGCAGAATCTACAGAGTAAAATAGACCTGAGAGATCTGTTGCAATGTATGGATTTTATTTGGATTCTAATTTGAACAAATTATAAAAAGCATGTTATTAAAGAACATTTTTAGACAAGTGGGGAAATTTTAACACCGATATTTGATATTAAGGGCTTATCATTTATATTTTAAGTGTGATAATGGTGTGGGATTTAAGCTTTTTTTTTTGATAGTTTTCACTTTTTAGTGCCATAAACACTATCACAAATGGCATGATATGATATCTGGGATTTTCTCTAAAACATTGGGGATTTAGGAGGGCAAGTTTTAGTAGGTTTTAGCAGGGCAAGTAAGAAAGAGTATAGATGTAACAGTGTGTCCATGAGCTGAAAACTGTTGCAGCCAGGTAATAGGTACACTATATTTTGGTGTATCTTTGAAGTGTTCATGGTAAGTATGTAAAAATATAATAATAATAGCACTGGCACATACATTCAGGTACCCCTGAGGCCTGGGCTGGGACCTGAACCATCTTGAGCATGACTCACCAGTGAGCAGACAAGCATGGTCTGCTCAACGGTGCAGGACTCTTCTTCAACAGTGTTGCCATGTGGCATAAATGCACAGGCCAGGTTCCAGTTCCCACCCATTTGGAGTTTGGACTGGTGTTCTTGGATTTAAAAAAAAAGCATAAAAAAAGCTTTCAGAAGCATATCCTGAAATTTTACTCAACAAGAAACAGTGGGGGCTCCAAAGTAACTTGGCATAAAAAAGAGATAAGTCTGGGGGACACCTGGGTGGCTCAGTCGGTTCAGCATATGACTCTTGATTTCGGGCTCAGGTCATGATCTCATGGTTTGTGAGCAGAGCATGGGGGTCTGTGCTGACAGACACTGTGGAGCCTGCTTGGGATTCTCTCTGTCCCTCTATCTCTGCTCCTCCCCTCTCTTAAAAATAAATAAACATTAAAAACAGAGATGAGTCTATATTTTGTACATATAGACTTTGTAAAACCGTTATATCATTAAATAAGATTCACATCAATAATAAATTTTAATCCTCTGTTGATTTTATTCCCCTACTTGTTAAAAAACATGTTTTCTAAAACCTCTGGAATTCTGTGTCCAAATGCTGATCAAGAGATAAAATCATTTTAATGTAGTTACAATTTGAACAAAAATTGAGTTAGCTTTATTTGTTCACCCAAGAGTTTTCTATTGCTTTTAGGATTATATCTAAACTTATTAACACAGCCTAATAAACTATTATTCCCCCTTCACTACACTCCGGTTTAATCTCCCTTCTTTTTAGTATCTTAACCCACTTTAATACCTAAGGTATCTAGCACTTATGTTTCCTCCTCCCCATCTTCCCATTTCCATCACTGTCCTAAACAACAAATCACTGTTAAGGCCCAGATTAAATATCTCCCAGAAATGTCTTTATGGATAACCCTGTGGAGAATAGGTCCCCCTGAAAATGTTCATATAGTATCCTGCCTCCCCCCTTTTATAGACTTCCATCTGCAATTACAGAAGTATTTGTATTCTTTTTGCTTAATGTTCATCTCTATAACTGGAATAAATTCTCCATGACACTGGGACCATTTGCTGCTTTATTCCCAGCACCTAGAGTAGTTCACCTTGTTACCTAGTATGTGTTAATCAACAAATGAAATCATCATAGTATTTTCCTTATTAAAAATCCCTAAAGCTATTTCCTCATATGTGGCAGCTACTCATGGGATATTTATTGAGAGTTGCTTTATTTAAATTCTTAGCTGTGTGTCCTTGACAAAAACCACATTTCTTACAATCTACTGTTTTGCTTCATTTGTGACAATGTTTTAATTAAAATGTCTATTGTGAGGTACTAATTTTGGTTTTGACTAAAATGAGAAAGAAAGCAGAATGGTTTTGCCTTTTTCCAGACAGAAATGACAAACAATGAGATTGTTAAATATTTAAACACAGATGTGTTGGCTCCACATTTAATCTTACTGTCTTCAGACTCCTATTCCATCAACTATGCTAGCACTTCTTATTGTAGTCCAAAGTCAGGAGATTCTTCTAGGTTTGTAGAACAACTTGGCTGTTCTTTTATTTTTAAAAAAATCTGTCTTTAAAATTATGTGAAAATGTGTTTATTATAGAGTAATCAAGAAAAATAACGAAACAAGAAGAAAAACACCAACATGTTCACTACCCAGAAATATATTTTGTTGTATCATCAATACAATTAAAAATTTTTTTTCTAACATTTATTCATTTTTGAGAGACAGAAAGAGACAGAGTGCAAGTGGGTGCAGTAAGGGGGCATAGAGAGATGAAGACACAGAATCCAAAGCAGGCTTCAGGCACTGAGCTGTCAGCACAGAGCCCAACATGGGGCTTGAACCCACCAACCGTGAGATCGAAGTCGGAGGCTCAACCAACTGAGCCACCCAGGCGCCCTCATCAATACAATTTTTATTTCCACAAAATGGATCCTAGTGCATATACTGTTTGTAATATGATTTTTTTCACTTGAAATATATCACAAGTCTACATATCGTTGTCAGCTAAGCAAGGAAAGCTCACCTTTTATTTCTAGGAATGGAAAGTTTTATTGTGTGTTCCTCAGATTAGCACCGTGCTCCCTGTGGACAGTCCATGAATGCCTGCTAGCTGAGTCATGCTCAAATGTGGCTTGGCTTTGCTACAATAACATGAAACTTTGTAAGCACACTTACCAGTAACTATGATAGTTAATGTGCAATGTATAGTACTCTGTTCCTTGTGGAAATATGTAAGTCTTATGGTTCCAAGTCTTGCATAGACTGATTTGCTCCTTGGGACTAATTCCTCAGCAACTTGCCATGTTCTCAGTTGAGAACTGATCTCAAACGGTATCATCTGAAATTTCTTAGTCCTATAATATAAACTGTGTGTAAAATTATAAGGTTTGTACCTTAAAATTTCTCTTGAAATGCTTCAACATTCAAACTTTCCTGTAAGCTTAATGTACTCTGGATTTTTAAATGTTTATTTAATTTTGAGAGAGAGAGAGGGGAAGGGACAGGGAGAGAGGAAGACACAGAATCTGAAGCAGTCTCCAGGCTCTGAGCTGTCAGCACAAGCCCAAGTCAGACTCGAATTCATGAACCACAAGATATGATCTGAGCCAAAGTCCTAGGCTTAGCCGCCTAATGGACTGAGCATTCCAGGTGCCCTAATGTATTCTAATTCTTAATCTTAAATCTATTTAAGATATTTTTGTTTGTTGGGCCATATAACTTCTGGTTATAGTTATTTCACTGGACTTGTGAGGAATATCCTGTCACGTGCCATTTTCCTTGCGGTTAAGCATAAGAAAGCATAAATCCATTTCTATATCTATAATGCTAAGAGGAAGCGCCACTTACCATGTTAATATATATGAAGGGTTATCTTTTCCAAGTCAAGCCAAAAGAAAACAAAACAAAAATAATAGTAATAATAATTGTTCCCTCTCTGAGTGAGTTGATTATCCCAAATTACTGAGGATCTAACATTAAATTATTTATGTACTTTCTCATTTGTTGGTTCAATTTCTAACATCATTCCCATCTGATAGGCTTATCTTCTTGCTCGTCTCAAAACAAATCATGTAACTCAGAAGTAAACACACACTCTCCTAAGAACGCAATGATTTATGTTATATAATCACTATGCAATTACAGAAATGTATAAAATACTAAAATACATGTGAAAATTGAACTCACTGATTCTGGAGGTCTTTGTTTATTCCTCAACCTTGGATCTTGGCCACACAATTTTTGAAAATATACTTTTATCCACAGCTTCTTAGTTCCCATCTTCTGAATATTTTCTGCTGGGTTTCACTAGACCCAAATTCCCAAAGTAAAAGCTCAAGGGAAATCACAAACATTGTCCAGGCTCCAATCAATGGAAACGTAATTACCATCACATGTTGGCACATTATGCATTTTAATTGCTTCCACAGTTCACAGAAATGATACAGACATAAACATACACTCAAATCCTGAAAGCTTTAGGAGAATTCCTCTCCTTTCTCACTGAAGTTACTTCTTCTGGTCGTCACAGAAAGGACAAGGAAAGCTTGGCACATCCAAGTTCTTTTTCATCATACCCTTAGCTTACATTCTTTTCCTCTGCAGCCAGATTGCTGCCAACAAATGCCAATCGCCAATCCCAGGAACAGAAGGATAAACTGCCTGACTAATAAAAAAAGAAGCACAGTGAGCCTGAGGTGGTCTACCTAAACTCAAGGCCTTGGCCACACTGCGGACAGGGACTGTACAGAACTGGATGGCATGCTGATCAAGGCTGGACTGACAGCTGATATCTAACAAAGAAGCAGCCAAGTTTTATAGAAACTACTTCCGATAAATAAGAATTGTAAAGTGTACGTGTTTCCATAGTAACCTCTACTGCTGTGTTGAATCCCATGGGACAGAAGTTATAAAAACAAACATAGCTAAGTATGTGTACAGAGTCATTATGAATAGATGGAGAATATAAAATACATTTTATGGGCTCTTCTGTTCCACACTTATTTTTCCTCCTACCTAGAAAGCCGCTTAGTTATTGGTTAGTTATGGCTGTTTGTAGCATTCATACTGGCACCACATACTAATAATTTTGTAATAACCAACAATAAAAAGTTACTATTTGTGAGGCAATAGGCTAAATCCTTCTATTTTGGTAAAATCTCACAATAAGTCTGCCAGAATAGATCATTCTATTGTCTCTATTTTACAGATAAATCAGGAAACTGAGGCAGAAAGATGGTAAATAACTTATCCAAGATCATTCAGCTGTAAAAAGCACAAGCTGGGCAAAATCTTGATGTCAGTTCCACCTGACTGAAAGAGCCATGCTTCCTATCTCCAGGTTCAGCAGCTGAGAAGCTGCTTGCTTCCTCTCAGATACTTTCACCGAATATTAGGAGTATCATCCACCAGCGATACTGTCTCCATTAAAGTGGTATTGTCCAAGCAGCAGGTTTGTGTTTGTTCATACTGGGGTATAATGAAGTGCCTTCTTTCACAGATACAGCTCTGGGTACTTTGTCCTTGTTTCATTTTTGTTTATAAATATTGACAGGGAACAATACTACAGGGGAGGACTCGGGGAGAGAAGCATTGTGCTTTTCATCCATCTCCTGTCTCCTCATCTTTGCCCTGGTTGTACCAGCAGCTGAGAGAGCTCCATGGCCTACAGCCACAGGAATACACCAGACAGAGTACAACAAAGTGGCCCAATAGCAGAAGCAAAACATGGTGTGACTTTGGCACAAAAGAAAGACTCCACCAGCTTTGGCCTGAGGACTCTTCAAGAGATGTTAGAAAGAAAGGAAAACCCAAAAGGGGCTGAGTTGCTTCTAACCTGACAGGTGGGCATGTACAGGCATGATTATTAGGTAATTAGCATAAACGTGATTTCATCTGCACTATCTGGCCAGAGAAGCCTGAATATCCCTGTGTCTCTTACAAATAATCCCTTTTAAAAGATGACAGAAAAGAACTCTTCCCCAAGCAGACCAACTTAATATGGAATGCTAGTTTTAAGGCTATTTATAAACATAGAATTTGAGGCTAACAAAGTCTAATTTATAAAGCAGTACCTTTCTCCTCAATCTATAGGTATAATTGGTCACTTTTTTTTTTAACCCTGGGTCCAAATATTTTGGGCTGTGATCAAATCAACATACAAAATGGGAGCAGGATTGAGAATAGAGCCAGACACATGGGCAGAATAGTTCATGTAGTACACAGGCCAAAATACATTCTGGTGTATAGAGGCTGAGTGTGACATTATCAAGAGTCCAGAAGGTGAGTGTAGGTCAAGTACAGCATGCCAGATCAAAATTAGGTGAATGTCCAAGATTTGACCAGATGGACTTATGGTGAGGATTGGGAGATCTAAGCTGAGTAGGAAATACAGCTTAAAGAAAGGTCAGGGTATAAAAACTCCACTTTGTGTCCAGAGTACCAAGCAGAGCACTGACACAAGAAATCCAAGTCAAACATAAGGTTTGGGCTAGAGCTGAACTTGATCAAAACAGGAGAGAGCTCAGGTAGGAAAAAAAAAAGCACTGAAACCCAACAAAGAGATACTAATCTACTTAACTCCATAATCAAGAGTGTTGATGTTTGAAAAGGAAAATTTTGCCTTCTGAAAAAATTTTCAGCAGCCTTTTCCTTATGGGCAGGTATAGGCAAGATTCACAGATATTCATCAAAATTTTGGGTTGTGCTCTCCCTGAAAGAGAGCACACGGGAGGGCAATCACTCAGCTTTTGAAAAATTGCAATCATTCATCTTTATCAATTGGTAGATAAAGTTTTTTTTTACCCTATGATTAAATAATTACAACAGATATAATTCCATATGCATTGCAAATATTGAGATTTAATTAATTAATTAATTCATAATTTTTAGAGAGAGAGCAAACACATGCATGCATACGCACATGAGCAGGGCAGGGGTAGAAAGAGAGAGGATCTTAAACATGCTGCATGCTCAGTGTGGAGCTTAATGTGGGGCTCGATCCCATGACCCTGGGATCATGCTCTGAGTCAAAAGCAAGAGCCAGTTGCTCAACAGATTGAGCCACTCAGGTGCTCCCTAATACTGACATTTTTTAAATAAGTTTATTTATTTTGAGAGAAGGCACAAGCAGGAGAGGGGCAGAGAGAGTGGAGTGAGAGAATATCAAATGCTCCACACTGTCAGCGTATAGCCGGACCTGAGTCTTGATCTCACAAACCATGAGTTCATGACCTGAGCCAATCTTAAGAATCGGTTGCTTAATGGACTGAGATACCTAGGCACCGTAAATATTGACATTTTAAAATAAAAATTTTACATCACACTTTTAAATGCAGCCAATGGACTAACTAATTAAACAAGTTAATGTTGAGGGGGGGCAAGATGGCGGAGAAGTAAGGAGCTCCGTACTTGCACTCACGCCCATACATCACACAGAAAAGATCTGAAGCCATTGGAAACCATACAAAACCTGAGAGACTGGGAGAAAAAGGACGCAGAATCCACTGAGAAAGCCTTCTAACCAGCGGCGCGCTTGCCGCCATTGTGGCTCCAGGGCGGCTGGGACCCCTGAAGGAGACGCGCAGACACCAGGCGTCCGCGCTCCTGGCTGGCTGGAACTCGAGAGGGAAGGCAAAGAGCTAAAAACTGGGAAATTTGCCTGTGAGTTCGTGTTTCGGGTGACGAGCCATAGAGAGACCCGGTTTTCCTCACTCCAGCGGGCTCAGGCTACGCGGACCCGGCAGGCAAGCCCCCGCGCATGCGCACCAGCCCGACCCAGAGAAGGAAGCAGCGATCCTGACTCCGCCCCCAGAGCTCAGCAGGGGGCCTGGAATAGCCCGAGGGGGTTGTCTGGGAAGCTGTGACTAAGGCAACTTCAGCAGGACGCGGACTGGGATTTGGAGATTGGAACTGGCCTGGGTTGAAGAGTGCAACCAACTTCGGCTGCGTCCCCGGAACGGGGAGTTGACACGCCAAAAAAAAAAAAGCGAGCTGCAGCGCGGGGTTCAAGAAGGGACTGGAGCACCGTCACTCTCCTTCCCACAATCGCCAAGGCAGAACCCCCGCCTGAGGCATCGGATCACGCCACACCCATCCCTGCCTGAGAGGTGCCCTCCTCCCTTTTTTTTTTTTCTTTTTTCCTTTTTTTTTTCTTTTTTGTTTTTTCCCTTTTTTTTCTTCTTTTTTTCCCCTTTCTTTTCTTTCTTTTTTTCTTCTTCTTTCTCTTTTCTCGCTTTTTTCCCCAAAACACTGACCTGATTAACTCTGGTCGCCAGCTTGCTTAAACAATCACAACAAGTCCATTCTGTAAATGTAAATTCTACACCTACCGACTTTTTCAGCTATTTCTCTCAGGAGTAATTAGACTATATAGTTTCTCTGGATAATTCCAGCATCCTTCTCTCACCTATCCAACCATATTCTACCCTTTACCTCTTTGAAAAAGTTTCTTATCCCTTCTGCCTGTTCATTCTATTTCCAAATCTGCCTTGTCTCGCCCTGCCTTCTCTCTTTTTCTCTATGCTCTTCAACCAGCACTGCATACACACGGCTATTTAACTGTAGCTGGGAAATCCAGGTATATGCTTTAAACCGTTCTTTGTCCATCGGTTTTCTTCTTTTTTCCTTTTCTTTTCCCCTTTTTGACCCTTTTATGTATTTTATGCTCCCTATTATTCGCCCTCCCTCCTCCGTCTTTTCTATTAACTTTTTCGTTTTCCCTCTCACTTTGCATGTTAGTTGAATCAGCCTGTGCGTTTGTGTGCTCCTGCTCCCTGTGTGTTTGTCTGTCTGTTTTCTTTTCCAGGGCTACCTCAAGAAACAAGCTAGAGTACACAAGGTGAAGAGTCCCAAATATCACTACGAATAGGAAAATAAAATAACTAAGGTCCCAACAAGAGTGACCGAGGGATACCATTCAAAAAACAATCTCTGAAAGGATAGGCCCTGGAAAGTCAAAGAGTTTCTTGGATATAGCAGTGCTCATAGAAACAGAGAGCATAACAGGTCTTTAAAACCAACAAGAGCCGGAAAGCTAACTAAAATGACGAAACGAAAGAGCTCTCCTCCAAAGAAACTCCAAGAAGAAATGACAGCTAATGAACTGCTCAAAACAGATATCAGCAGCATAAGTGAACAAGATTTTAGAATAATAATGGTGAAATTAATAGCAGGGCTTGAAAAAAACATAGGCGACATCAAAGAAACTATGGCTACAGACAGAATGGAAAATAAAAATAGGCATGAAGAATTAAAAAATGCGATAAATGAGATCCATAATAAATTAGAGGCCTCCAACGTACGGCTTGAAGAGGCAGAAAGGAGAATAAGTGATATAGAAGACACCATGATAGAAAAACAAGAAGCTGACAAAAAAAGAGACAAACTGATCCAGGAACAGGAAAGAAGAATTCGAGAGCTCAGCGACACAGTCAAACGCAACAATATCCGTATCATAGGAATCCCAGAAGAGGAAGAGAGAGGGAAAGGTGCTGAAGGAGTCCTGGAACAAATTATAGCAGAGAACTTCCCCGACCTGGGGAAGGAAGTCAATGTGGAAATACAAGAGGCTCAGAGGACTCCTCTCAGACGTAACTTGAATCGATCTTCTGCACGACATATCATCATAAAAATGGCAAAATACAAGGACAAAGAGAGAATTTTGAAAGCAGCTAGGGAGAAAAGGGCCCTCACATACAAAGGGAAACCTATCAGAGTGGTGACAGACCTATCTACTGAAACGTGGCAGGCCAGAAAGGAATGGCAGGAGATCTTCAATGTGATGAACAGTAAAATATGCAGCCAAGAATCCTCTATCCAGCAAGCCTGTCATTCAAAATAGAAGGAGAGATAAAAACCTTTCCAAACAAACAGAAATTGAAAGAATTTGTCACCACGAAGCCAGCCCTACAAGAAATTCTGAGGGGGGTGCTCTGAAGGAAAGGTTGCAAGGAACAAAGATTCCAGAGACACCACCACAAACATGAACCCTACAAAAGATACAAAGACTCTAAACCCACATATTTCAATAATAACACTGAATGTAAATGGGCTGAATGCTCCAATCAAAAGACATAGGGTAGCAGAATGGATTAAAAAACAAAATCCATCTATATGCTGTCTACAAGAAACTCATTTTAGACGGGAAGATACCTTCAGATTAAAAGTAAAGGGATGGAGAAATATATATCATGCTACAGGAAATCAAAAGAAAGCCGGAGTAGCGATACTTATATCAGACAAACTGGACTTTAAATTAAAGACAATCACAAGAGATGAAGAAGGGCACTACATAATAATTACAGGGTCCATCCATCAGGAAGAACTAACAATCATAAATGTCTACACACCGAATATGGGAGCACCTAAATATCTAAAACAATTAATCACAAACAGAAACAAGCTTATAGATAAGAATGTGCTAATAGCAGGGGACTTTAATACTCCACTTACAGCAATGGATAGGTCAACCAGACAGAAAATCACTAAAGAAATAATGGACTTGAAAGACACATTGGACCAGATGGACCTGACGGATATATTTAGAACTTTACATCCTGAGGCCAGGGAATTTACTTTCTTCTCAAGTGCGCATGGCACATTCTCCAAGATAGATCACATACTGGGACATAAAGCAGCCCTCAATAAATATAAAAGAATAGAGATCATACCATGCACACTGTCAGATCACAATGCTTTGAAACTTGAAATCCATTACAGGAAGAAGTTTGGAAAACTTCCAAAAACATGGAGGTTAAAGAACATCCTTCTAAAGAATGAATGGGCCAATCAGGCAATTAGAGATGAAATTAAAAAATATATGGAAACAAATGAAAATGAAAACACAACAATTCAAAATCTATGGGATGCGGCAAAGGCAGTCCTAAGAGGAAAGTACATTGCTCTCCAGGCCTATTTCAAGAGATTAGAAAAAGCGCAAGTCCAAAATCTAACAGCTCACCTAAAGGAACTAGAGGCAGAGCAACAAGAACGCCCTAAACCCAGTAGAAGAAGAGAAATAGTAAAAATTAGAGCAGAAATAAACAACATAGAGACCAAAGAAACAATTGAACAGATCAATGAAACCAAGAGTTGGTTTTTTGAAAAAGTAAACAAAATTGACAAACCTCTAGCCAGACTTATCCAAAAGAAAAGAGAGAGCACCCAAATAGACAAAATTATGAATGAAAATGGACTTATTACAACCAACCCCTCAGAAATACAAGCAATTATCAGGGAATACTATGAAAAATTATATGCCAACAAATTGGACAACTTAGAAGAAATGGACAAATTCCTAAACACACACTCACTACCAAAATTCACACGGGAAGAAATAGAAAACCTGAACAGACCCATAACAAGTGAAGAAATTGAAACAGTGATCAAAAATCTCCCAACAAATAAGAGCCCTGGACCTGATGGCTTCCCTGGGGAATTCTACCAGACATTTAAAACAGAATTAATCCCAATTCTTCTCAAGCTATTCCAAAAAATAGAAAGCGAAGGAAAACTCCCGGACTCATTTTATGAAGCCAGCATCACACTGATTCCCAAGCCAGACAGAGATCCAGCAAAAAAAGAGAACTACAGGCCAATATCCTTGATGAATACGGATGCAAAAATTCTCAACAAGATCCTTGCAAATCGAATCCAGCAGCATATCAAAAGAATCATCCACCAAGATCAAGTGGGATTCATTCCTGGGTTACAGGGCTGGTTCAACATTCGCAAATCAATCAATGTGATACATCATATCAATAAAAGAAAAGATAAAAACCATATGATCCTGTCAATAGATGCAGAAAAAGCATTTGACAAAATACAGCATCCCTTCTTAATAAAGACTCTCGAGAAAGTTGGGATAGAAGGAACCTACTTAAACATCATCAAAGCCATCTATGAGAAGCCTTCAGCTAACATCATCCTCAACGGGGAAAAACTCAGAGCTTTCCCCCTGAGATCAGGAACACGACAGGGATGCCCACTCTCACCACTGCTGTTTAACATAGTGCTGGAAGTCCTAGCATCAGCCATCAGACACCAAAAGGAAATCAAAGGCATCAGAATTGGCAAAGAGGAAGTCAAACTTTCACTCTTCACAGATGACATGATACTCTACATAGAAAACCCGACAGACTCCACCAGAAGCCTCCTAGAACTGATCCAAGAATTCAGCCAAGTTGCAGGGTACAAAATCAACGTACAGAAATCGGTTGCATTTTTATACACCAACAATGAAGCAACAGAAAGAGAAATCAAGAAACTGATCCCATTCACAATTGCACAAAAAACCATAAAATACCTCGGAATAAACCTAACCAAGGATACAAGAGATCTGTATGATGAAAACTATAGAAAACTTATGAAGGAAATTGAAGAAGACACAAAGAAATGGAAAAACATTCCATGCTCATGGATAGGAAGAATAAATATAGTTAAGATGTCATTACTACCTAAGGCACTCTACACATTCAATGCAATTCCAATCAAAATTGCACCAGCATACTTCTCAAAACTAGAACAAACTATCCAAAAATTTGTATGGAACCACAAAAGACCCCGAATAGCCAAAGTAATCCTGAAAAATAAAACCAAAACGGGAGGGATCACCATCCCAGACTTTAGCCTCTACTACAAAGCTGTCATCATCAAGACAGTATGGTATTGGCACAAAAACAGACACATAGACCAATGGAACAGAATTGAGAACTCAGAAGTGGACCCAAAAGTATACAGCCAACTAATCTTTGACAAAGCAGGAAAGAATATCCGATGGAAAAAAGACAGCCTTTTTAACAGATGGTGTTGGGAGAACTGGACAGCAACATGCAGAAGAATGAAACTAGATCATTTTCTCACACCATGCACAAAAATAAACTCAAAATGGATAAAGGACCTGAACGTGAGACAGGAAACTATCAACACCCTAGAGGAGAAAGCAGGAAACAACCTCCTTGACCTCCACCGCAGCAACTTCTTACTTGACACATCCCCAAAAGCAAGGGAATCAAGAGCAAAAATAAACTGTTGGGACCTCCTCAAGATTAAAAGCTTCTGCACAGCCAAGGAAACAACCCAGAAAATTAATAGGCAACCAACGGAATGGGAAAAGATAGTTGCAAATGACATATCAGATAAAGGGTTGATATCCAGAATCTACAAGGAACTCACCAAACTACACGCCCGAAAAACAAACAACCCAGTGAAGAAATGGGCAGAAGATATGAACAGACACTTCTCCAAAGAGGACATCCAGATGGCCAACAGACACATGAAACGATGCTCAGCATCGCTCCTCATCAGGGAAATACAAATCAAAACCACACTGAGATACCACCTCACGCCAGTCAGAGTGGCTAAAATGAGCCAATCAGAGAACTCTAGATGCTGGCGAGGATGTGGAGAAACGGGCACCCTCCTACACTGTTGGTGGGAATGTAAACTGGTACAGCCCCTCTGGAAAACAGTGTGGAGGTTCCTAAGGAAACTAACAATAGAACTCCCCTATGACCCAGCAATAGCACTGCTAGGAATTTACCCAAGGGATACAGAAATGCTGATGCATAGGAGCACATGTACCCCAATGTTCATAGCAGCACTCTCCACAATAGCTAAAACCTGGAAAGAGCCTAAGTGTCCATCAACAGATGAATGGATCAAGAAGATGTGGTTTATCTATACCATGGAATACTACATGGCAATGAGAAACAATGAAATCTGGCCATGTGTAGCAACATGGATGGACCTTGAGGGTGTTATGCTGAGCGAAATAAGTCAGGCAGAGAAGGACAAATATCATATGTGTGCACGTATAGGAGGATTAAGAGGAGCTTAACAGAGGACCAAGGGGGAGAAGAAGGGCGGAAATGGTGGGGGAAAGGGGAGAGGCAAACCATGAGAGACTCTTGAATGCTGACAAAAACTGAGGACTGGTGGATGTGGGGGGAGGGGGGTGGGCATGGAGGAGGGCACTTGTGGGGATGAGCACTGGGTGTTATGTGGAAACTAATTTGACAATAAACTATTTGTAAAAAAAAAAAAAAAAAACAAGTTAATGTTGACCATAACTCATTTAAGAATACATGAATGATTTCTGCCTTAACTGTCAGAAATTTTATATTGTTCCTTTTTCTCATTGAACATATATTTCCATTCTATTGCCACTGAAGAATTTCATTTAATATGTTTTACATTTGAAAGTCTTTTTATTAATTACTCCATCATACTCCTATACAGACATACATATTTATAAAATACAAATTGAGATTAAGTGTTTTAAAATTTTATTAGACTTTATATATAATTTATTTTGAGTTGGATTATAATTACAATTACTTTTAACACTAAATTGATCAAAAAATAAATACATTACACATTTCAATAATTATTAACTATAGTAAAAACTTATCAGAATACAGCCCTTAGCTAGATGGTTCATGTATTTTTAGATGTTACTTATTGATCAAATAAGACTGGGCCTAATATCTATCCTATTGCAATGTTTTATTTTTTTAAGCATTGAGAAACTTCATTCTCAATGGAATAAATAGATGGAAATGAGGAATTTTGAGTATTATTGTCGCTCAAACTTTTTAAAGTACTTTTAACTTACATGACAAAAATTGCACATTAATCTACTAACAAAAATATTTTTAAACAATCCATCAACTCACCACTTGGTCAGGTCTTTCTTGAAATGTTGTTGAGAAAAACAAATACTATTGGCTCACATAAATATTTATTACTCAATTTTACAGTCATTGCTTTTCTCAACACAAATTACTTTTCGAGGTGAACACTTTGATACTATGGAGCAATATACCATATTAACGTTGGGGTGAGAAGTGTGCTTTTATAAGCAGGAAAAAGGCAATTATGAAAATAGTGGTGGAAAAGGAGAAAATAATTGCTCCTTCATCAGAGGAGAATTCTCAAGCAGATCAGGCATGGCAAAAAAGTACACCTGAAAATTGAATATCTGGAATTGGTTTTCTGTAAAACTATCCATGGCCACAAGTTCTTTTGAAAGCTTCTTATATTCAGCATTCCACTTTCAAAACACCTTTTGGCTGCACCAAAGGGTAAGGTTATCAGTGGTGGGGTATGGAGGAGTGCTGGCTTTCAGTTCCTAACAATCTGGTCTTACCCTCAGGTAAATCCCTTTACAACACGATTCGAATCTTAGGTTAGAATAAAATCCTTCCCTTACTTAATATAAAACTTTGAAACTTTTGTCAAGTTGGCAGCTGACATTCTTCCAGAAGTTTAGCTGAGAGGCCAGCATCTTCCAATAGTCAGTCTGTTATGGAATCTTTAGCCTTAACTTAGCAAAAGCCAGACAGTTAGCAACTGAGAGGGGCTTCTTAACAGGTTAGAGCCTGTGCTGGTTGCTTCTGAAAGGAAATCAAGGGCCAGCTGTGGTGTGGATGCTGTCAAGAAATATGGGCAACATGGGGAGCCTGGGTGGCTCAGTTGGTTAAGCATCCAACTTCCATTCAGGTCATGATCTCATGGTCATGAGCTCCAGCCCTGCGTGGGGCTCTATGCTGACAGCTCAGAGCTTGGAGCCTGCTTCATATTCTGTATCTCCCTCTTGCCCTGACCCTCTCCTACTTGCACTCTGTCTCCCTCTCTGTTTGTCTCTGACTCTCTATCCCTCTCGGTCTCTCTCTCTCTCATACATAAGTAAACATTAAAAAAAAATGTTTTTAATATGGGCAATTTGGTGATTGATTACCTCAAAAATTCTGGTCCAGAGAAAGCAAGATTAGAGCAGGGTTAGGGCTGTCATCAATAAGCAGAAATCAGTCCAAGTGGAATGTTCATCATGTTTGCTGTAGCAGTTCAGCCTTGTCCATGTTCTGTTAGAAACTTTTTTTTGTCCATAGACGCAAAGATAGCCATGAATATAAACCAGGATGAAAACATATATCGTGGATTCTTCTAGAAAATGAAGAACGTGTGTGGTTGTGGTCACCATTTTAATAAAACTGTTAGTGTCCCTTTTGACCATATCTCTTCTGTGAGAGACATACTCTGCTTACCAGAGTCCCGCCCACTATATTGGGGTGGAGGCAGGATAGATAAGGGCGGTAGGAGCCACACGGATAAAGGGGCAGAACCAGAACCAAAAGAGCTACTTCTGTCCTTTTCGGGGCTTCCTGGCACAGAGCTGGAAGTGAGCCTGTCCACATACAGTCATACCAGCTTCACAGGAGGCAGAATCAGGAAAGCTAGACAAGCCTTGGGAACTAATTAGGATTACAGTAGAGCCCCCTACTGGGAAACCTCCTTTTACCGCCAATGAAGGAAGAAGCTGTGTATTGTGGGGTGGGGGGTGGGGGTGGGACTTGTGTTTTTATTTGTTGAGATTCAGCTTTGTGAGAATGAGGGCACCTACAGCAGAATGCTGAATTTGTGTTAACTGCTGATTGAAAAAAATAAGTTGCATTTGACTGGAGAGTTTCTGTTCTTTCCTGAGCAGAGTAGAAGAGAATAATTACATCTTACTGGAACTAACATTCACTTTCAATGAGATGTTCTTGTTCACTAAGTAGTCATCACATATAACAGTTGTAGGGAATGTGATGTCCTTGGATGAAGTTTCAGTAATACTAGGCAGTTGCTATGATTATACTCATTATGAACCTAATGCGGGTGCCCTGTGGCAATCATAAGGCGATATAAACAAGCACAAGTCCCACACCAACAAATGTCAAGCTGTGGAAACAGAGGCACCACTTTACCATTTTCCCATTAAAAGTCAGCTCCTATGGAGGTGGAAAGAGAATGAGTTTTCAGCAAATTCATGTCTGATAAACCCTCTACGTTGCCATTTTATTGTTCTATGCTCCATTCTAGGGAGAATGCATATAACTTCTCTTACTATGAAATGGCAATAATAATGCTTACATCTTGTATTTTTTAATTTTTATGTTTATTTATTTTTGAGAGAGAGAGACAGAGGGAGGAGCAGAGACAGGGGGAGACACAGAATCCGAAGCAGGCTCCAGGCTCCGAGCTGTCAGCACAGAGCCCACAGAGCTTGAACTCACCAACTCGTGAGATCATGACCTGAGCCAAAGTTGGATCTTCACCAACTGAGCCACCCAGGCGCCCCTCTTGGGTTTTAAATGTATAGAAATAAACTGTGTGTATAGACATGTAACTGTTTCTTTGGAACTAAATTCATTTTGCTCACGAGCCCACATTTGGGTTTTATAATAAAAATGGTGTAGCCAAACCTGGTTTTAAAACAGTCACTCTCAAATGATTATGGAATCAATTTAGGCTTTAAATTGGTCTGTTTCAAATATCAAATTTCTGCCTAGGCTCCTCCTCTTCCCTTCTCCTACCATCTTCCTTCCCAGCATATCAAGGCAGAAAAAGCGTGTGTAACACCATGGTGGTGGAGACAGGCAGTCCACCTGTGTCCTCAGGGTCTTTATCGGCGTCCCCTGAGATGTTCTACGGCTCTTGGTCTTCCACCTCTATGTCCACTCCTTTCTGTCCATGGGCCATGACATGTGCTCTGATGGCATGCATAGGGCACAATCATTCTTCCCGCGGTGATACAGTTACTCCTGCTGGTTGGCTCACCATGGCTCTGTCTGTTGATCTTCCAAGATGAGGCTCCAGCAAAACCTTGTCTACAGGCCATCCACTCATAGTCTCTGCTATGAGAAGCCTTCCCTTGTTTCAGCTCTGCCCAGGTAGATACTCTCAGGTAACTTCTTCACCCCTTTTCAGGGACGATGGAAAGTTTCTGAGACGAACTCCTGTAAGACATCTTTAATCCTTTTTTTTCACTTAGGACTTGGCTTAAAGCTTAGATCCTGAAGCTTCACACGACATGGCTTGACATGGCTTGAATTAGACCTTGAATTGAGGCCCTTCTGTTTGATGGCATGGTATAGAGGAAAGAGTGTGAGGACTGAGCCAGAGTTACCACTTACTAGATATGATCCTGGGAAAGTAAAAGAGAAATACAGATCTCCCTATATTTTGGTTTCTTTTTTGGTAAACCAGGTAAAATAATGCCTATTTCTTGAAGTTCCAATGGTTAAGTGAGGTATTAAAAACAAAGCTTCTAGTACACTGTGGATAACCAAGTAAATGTTAATTTCTTTCTCTCTCTCTCTCTCTTTTTAAGTAGGCTTTGTACCCAACGGAGAGCCTGAACTCAGGACCCTACCAACTGAGCCAACCAGGTGCCCCACTTTATCTCCTTATTTTTAATCAGGTTCTACTAAAGGTTCATGCTCAGCCATGTTTTTTTTTTCCTTGTTGATTTTATTTCAGTTTTTAAGGAAAAGAATTCAGAATACATTAATGAAAGTCAATACATATGCCATCTTGACCCTGAGTAATGAAATTGAAAACTGCTGATGGAGTCAATCACATCTTTGAACATGGATACTTAAAAGTATCCTCTTAGGAAGGGGACCTGGGTAATTCAGTCAGTTAAGCATCTGGCTTGACCTCAGGTCATGATCTCACAGTTCCTGAGTTCAAGCCCTGCTTCAGGCTCTGTGCTGACAACTCAGAGCCTGGAACCTGCTTTAGATTCTGTGTCTCCCTCTCTCTGCCCTTCTCCTGTTCACACTCTGTTTTCTCTCTCAAAAACAAATAAACATTAAAAAAAACTTTTGAATATAAAAAATATCCTGTTAGGAGAACTGAAAATTTCTAAATTAATACCTGTTGGAAGATTATGAGATCTGAGGAAAAGAGCCCGGGAAGACGAAAATTCAATTCTGATCATAAGCTGAATTGGCAATTTATGGAACCATCTAGAACAAGCTGTTATATTTTGAACCTCCATATTTTTATTTTCTATCAGCAGACCAAATTAAAAACAACATAAAATATCAGGCTGTGACTAATTTTAATAATACCATATATAGAGTACTAAACCCTGAACCTGTAAAATTGTTTTTACTTTCTTATTGTGAAAGTGGAGAGTTTATTTAATGAACACTTGAGAACAGGTCACCTCATGCAGATGTGCTGGGGTTTCTCTGGGATGTGTTAGTAGAAACAAGATTGTTGGGATATAGGGCAGAAAAATGTTTCCATGTATTTGATATAAGGCAGTTAGGTAGAAACCATTTCACTTCAGTAAACTTAAATTCAGCAATCATGCTAAACTTTTATTAATTCTATTGATAAATATAATTCAAATCATTCTCTAGAAATGCTTATATACGTGATACCTGCTGTGAATAAGGCAGTCGGGTTACTGTCTTTTCTACCTTTGTATATTTAATTTTTTCTCTAAAAAAGTCCAATAAAATGTTGGCTAGAAATGGTTACTGCTTTCTTAAGCAATAGAAATGCTTTTATTATATGGTTTTTATTTTTATTTATTTTAATTTTTAAAAAATGTTTTTAGAGAAAGAGAGAGTGCACATGTGAGTGGGCAAGGGGCAGAGGGAAAGAGAATCTTTAGGCTTCACACTCAGCATGGAGCCCAACGTGGGGCTTGATCCCACAACCCTGGGATCATTACTTGAGCAAAAATCAAGAGTTGGACACTCAATCTACTAGCCATCTGCATGCTCTATTATATCACTTTTAAAATACTAGTTTTGCGATAAGTTTTGAGGTAGCGACCTTTTTCAGATTCCTCTTATTCCCCATTTCTAAGAATTTTATCAGACATAATTGTTTAATTTTGTTCCAATAAACCTCCTAGACTATTTTCTACTTTGTGGAAAAGATTTTAACTGTTAATGAATTTTCATATAAAATAATTCCACATAGTATAATATAATTCAAGTATTCTTTACCTGCAGTACTCAAGTTATATTTTTCTGAGAATTTTTTCTCTTACTTCTAAGTTTTCAAATGGATTGATATAGACTACTTAACTACCCTTTTAACTTTCGATCTATCTAGATTTGTAGTGTGTTTCATTTTCTAATACTTTTTTGTGTGTTCTTTATTTTTTTTTATTACTTGTGCCAGATTTGTTCAGTTTTATTAGCTTTTCCCAGGGACTGGCTTTTGGTCATGTTGGTCTTCTCTAACATATCTTTGATTTGTATTTTATTCCATGTGCTCTTATGTTTTACTTCTTTCCTTCTGCTTTCTTTGTATGTAATCTATTCTCTAACTACTTAAGTTGAATACCTACCTCCCCTATTTTTAACCTTTTTTCTTTTTTAATATAAACACTTAAGGTCACAAATCTCCTTTGAAATACTATTTTAGCTATATCCCACAAGTTTTGGTATATGAGTATTTAAATATCCTTCAACCCCAAGTATTTTCTAGTTTCCCTATACCTGTCTTTTCTTAGGCATTGGATGTTTAAAATGATCAATTTTATTTTTGTTTCCAAATGGATGTATATTTTTTATTAACGATTTCTAACTTATGTAAATAGGAATCATAGAACGTATGCCATAACAGACTTCAAATAGAAATTGATTAACTTTATTGAGCCTTATTACGTGACCTGATAAGTGATCAATTTTGCAAATTTTCCATTCAGGAATGAAAGAAAAATGTGTATGTTATTTGTGTATGTGTGTGTCTGTGTGTCCAACTTTATATATACATACACAGTAAAATCTTGTTTTGTGAGCATAATTCATTCTGGAAACAGGATTATAATCCAAAGTGCTTGTATATCAAGCAAATTTCTCCATAAGAAATAATGGAAACTCAGATGATTCATTCCACAACCCCAAAATATTCATATAAAAATGACTATAATACTGTAATATATTACAAAATATTAATAAAAATAAACAAATTAACCTGCACTGATCTTAGAAAACCTCCGTGGCTGGAGTGAGGGAGACAAGAGAGAGGACAGTTATTGTGTGGGACGACTTTCACTATCACTAAGGGAATCACTGCTATCTGTTGGCTCAATGGGATCTTTTCTTGCAACTTTAACAAGGAACCTATCCAGTGATACTTGCTTTTGCCTCCTTTTGAGGATTTTGCAGAAATGCGACATTGCATTAATGATCACTCACAATCTTCACAGTGCACGCGCACGAGAGAGAGAGAGAGAGAGAGAGAGAGGAGAGGGAGAAAGTGAGAGAACCATTGGCTCAGTTGTGATCATGTGACATTTGGCGTCAGGTACTAGTCATACTGCAAGACGTTGGTCGTTTATCAAGTTAAAATTTATTAGAAATGTTCGCTCATCTCGTGGAAATCTTACAGAACAAGTTACTCACAATCCAAAGTTTTACTGTGTATTCACATTTATTTTACACATATATTCATTAGAATAAGGTTTTATATTTTTCAAGTAGTGAGAGATTTGTTAAAATCTCCCACTGTGTTATAAGGAGATTTCTCAGTTTCTCTACTCAACTCTTTTTACTCTGTCAGTGTTTCATTTATGTATTTTGAGGCTGTTATAAGATACATTCATCTTTCGTGGTTGGAAGATAAAATATAACATGCTTAGGTAATCTGAATTTAAGGTAAACAATGAATAATTTTTAGTATGACTATGTCATGCAGTATTTGGGAAGTACTTATACTAAAGAAAATTTGTTGTTTTTCCAAAGTTACAATTTAACCAGGTGTCCTGTATTTTTATTTGCTAAATCTGGCAACTGTATCTGTCTTCTGTAGCCTTAACCTTTTGTCAGCCAAGAGCTGGCTTTCTTTATCCCGATTTATGCTAGACTTAGAGCAATGGTCAGTTTTTCTTTTCCTCTTCCTCCTCCCACATGCTCCTCTTCTTCCTGCTCTGTCTGTGCCTGGTAAATCTTTTCCCATTAGTTTATTTTCAACTTATTCATGTCCTTATACTTTGATATGTCTCCTTTTAGCAATGTATAGCTCAACTCATTTTTTTCAAGTATGACAATTTTTGCCTTTTAACTAATTTTAACCACTTATACTACCTATTGTTATGGACCTATTTGGATTTACCTCTCTCCTCTTATTTTCCATTTTGGATTTTCTATTTGTCCTGCTTTTTCTATGTTTTCTCTGTGTTTTTTAGTTTGGTATTAGTCTTTTGAACTGAGGATTTTTCTTTTCCTTTTTTCTTTTGTATTTCCCTTATTTATTGGCTTTCCCAACCTAAGGCTTGATTTCTTTCATGAATTCAGAACAATTCTCAGCCATCATCTATTTCAATACTGCCTCTTCCCCTCTTTTCTTTATGGTCTCCTTTGGAATTCCAGCAAGATGCAGGTTGGACGTTTTCACTCTGTCCTCTACATCTTTTCATCTGCCTTTGTTATTTTCCATCTCATCGCCCCTCTGTGCCTGGCCTGTCATATGGATGAACCATGTAGGAAGCACCTTCTCCAGCTCAGTCAAGCCTTGGGATGGTTGCTGTCATGAGTATACCCTCATGAAAGACTCCAAGCTAGACCCACACAGCTAATTTGCTCCTGAATTTATGACCTGCAAAAACCATGTGGGATAATGAACATTTATTGCTGTTGTAAGCCACTAAATTTGGGAGCATTTTGTTATTAGAGCAAGAGTAAGTAATACACTTACTATGTAAGTTAGGTATGCTGCTACTTCCACTTAATTGAAAATTTTTATGGTGTCACTCACTCCTTTTTTTTTTTTTTTGTAAACAACCAACTAGTGATTTCATCAGGATATCTACTAGAACAAGATCCTTGTAGGAATTCAACTCCACTTAGAAATTCTCGCTGCTTCATGAAATTACCAAACACTGAAAGGAGTAACATATCTCTGGAGGGCAGGGATTTGTCTGTGATATGTCGATGGCTGACAAGCAGTAGCAAATATCTGGACTGTTTATATACAAAAATCTCTTATCCCTGCACTACTAGTTTACACACACACACACACACACACACACACATAGGCCACCTGGGTGGCTCAGTTGGTTGAGCATCCGACTCTTGATTTTGGCTCAGGTCATGATCTCACAGTTCATGGATTTGAGCCCCTCATTGGGCTCCATGCTGACAGTGTGGAACCTGCTTGGAATTCTCTCCCTCCTTCTCTGCTTGCCTCTCCCCTGCTTGTGCTCTGTCTCTTTCAAAATAGATTAATAAACATAAAAAAAATAAAATAAACACACCCACCCCCCCACACACATGTATGCATGCACAGCAATTCTTCCGGAAAGTTTGTGTAGTGCACTTGTTATGTTTCCCAGAATATATCTTCGCTTATGTCCCATAGCACACAACCCTTTTATGTACCCCCCTCAGTACATGAATAAGGACACTCTAGAAAAAAACTGAAGGGTTGACATTCTCCTTTATCCATTTCCCTGCCACTCAACCTTTTAATTCTGAACCCTTTAATTCCCTCCATACCTGATCCTTTCTTGTACTGCTTCCTTTACTGTCCTTCACTATTCGCCTACTAAGAAAATCTGCTTTCAGGGAAAACCTTCCATTAGTGATGGAATAAATGTAAATAGCTTTACAATTTGGACTTAAACCACCTTTCTAGCTTTTCTCTCATCCTGCTGCCCTATGTATATTCTTCACTCTAGTCAAAATACCCTCTTCCTGTGCTTCACATATTTTTTGCTTCTGATGGTCGCACTCATGCTCTGCATGTCTTTTCACCCTTCAAAGACCAGCTCTGAAACACATCCTCCATGATGTCTGCTTCTGTCACAGTCTGTTTTCCCTTCTCTTAACTACTACTGCAGTCTTCTGTACCGCTCCTGTGGGGCTCCTGGGACGTACAGCTGTCGTGCCTGCTTAACGACTCCCTCCTTCACCACCCTCATGTCCTAAATGCCCACAGATTAGCCTTACTTCCCCTCTGTCCACCTCATTTTTAGGTTCTTTGAAGGCAGAAATGGGTGTCCTCTTTGTCTTTTTCATCCTTCTCCGGGCAGTTCATTCTTTGTACCTGGTTCATGAGAGAACGGCCATATGGGGAGGGAGAAACACCTCTCCCAAGATGGGCCACAGGGTGTGTGGTGGCCATGGTCCTCAAGGGGGCAGTAAAGGACTAGCTGTTTAATGTCCACCAGCAGAAGTAATTAATATTTAGTCCTTAAAGATTTGTCACATGAGGGGCGCCTGGGTGGCTTAGTCGGTTAAGCGTCCGACTTTCGCTTAGGTCATGATCTCGCGGTTCGTGGGTTCGAGCCCCGCGTCGGGCTCTGTGCTGACTGCCAGCTCAGAGCCTGGAGCCTGTTTCAGAGTCTGTGACTCCCTCTCTCTCTGACCCTCTCCTGCTCACACTGTCTCTCTCTCTCTCTCCTAGAAATAAATAAAACATTAAAAAAAAAAAAAGATTTGTCACATGGTCCCCAGGGAGTAAATTAAATACAGGAGATGAGAAGGAGACAAACAGGATTATTTGAAATTCAGCCTAAATAGGATCAGGAACCTGGAACAGAAACCAACCAAATGATGACCATTGAATTGTAGTGAGGTGGCGGGGGGGTGGGGGGAGGCAGAAAGTCTGTAAATAAAAAAACAAAAATGTTCTAAAACACATGTGTAAGACTTAGAATTCAAGTTGGTCAGGAGACAAGGTCTAGTTCAGGTTCATGTTTTGACAAGAAAGAGACCTAGGCTCAGGTTACGCTGAACCAAGAGGCAGGGCTTTCAGCAGGAGGACAGAACACCGACTATGGTCTGGGTCAAATTACCTTTAAACATTGCTGAATTTCTAAAGACTACATTGCAATATATTTATGAACATAAGATAAAATTTTAAGTAAAATATTAACACACAGAATTCAGCATCACCTTAAAAAAATATAATACATCATGACCAAATTGGGATTATGCCAGAAATGCAGAAGTACCATTCAATGTTAAGAAATATAATATATTTATTATAAGGAGTACTAACACTGTATATAAGAAATATATATGAGGGGAAGGGGGTGATGGGCCCGGAGGAGGGCACTTGTGGGGATGAGCACTGGGTGTTATATCGAAATCAACTTGACAATAAACTATTAAAAAAGAGAAATATATATGATCTCCATCGATTTGAAAATGACTTTTTAAAAAAAGGTTTAATCATTTATTTTAAGAGAGAGAGAGAGACAAAGAGAAGGAGAGAATCCCAAGCAGGCTCTGTGCTGTCAACACAGAACCCAACATGGCGGGGTGAGGTGTGCCTGGGTGGCTCAGTCAGTTGAGTGTCCGGCTTTGGCTCAGGTCATGATCTAACGGTTTGAGGGTTCAAACCCCACGTCGGGCTCTGTACTGATGGCTAGCTCAGAGCCTGGAGGCTGTTTCGGATTCTGTGTCTCCCTCTCTCTCTGCCCTTCCCTTGCTCTTGCTCTGTCTCTCTCTGTCTCAAAAATAAACTATTAAAAAAAGTAAAAAAAAAAACAAAAAAAAAGAACCCAACATGGGGCTCAAACTCACAAATCATGAGATCATGACCTGAGCCAAAATCAAGAGTCACTTAACTGACTGAGCTACCTAGGTGCCCCTGAGAATGACATTTAACAAAATCCAACACCCAGCCTTGATAAGAACACTTAACAAAGTGAACAATTTCTTAACATAATAATATCTTAATATGTATTATCCAATACAACTTAATAAGTAGATGACTTAGAGTCATGAAATTTAGAGAATAAAGTTATTACTATTTCTAGATATGTTGATTATTAAGTTGGTAATTCTTAAAGATTCAACTGAAAAAGTACAAGAAATAAGAGACTTCCAAAGAAATTGTGGAATAAAAATAGGCACAAACTAATGTCCTTCTGAAATACATCTAACAAATAACTAAAAGATATAATGGGAGAAAATCTCACCTACAATAGCAACAAGATGATTAAGTCCTTAGGAATAAATTTAACAAGAAATGTGTAAAGCCTTTATGAGAAACAGTAACATGTTCCTGAAGAACATGGACATACACCCAAGATTTTTTAGCATATGTACTATTATTTGGAATAGAAAGATTCGAAATTGCAAGATTTCAGTTTTACTTAAAGTAATATATTCATTTAATGTGGTTCCCATTAAAATATTGAGCATAAAACCTTTGGCTTGCCTTCTCCTGTCCTCAGGCAAATCAAGTTTGTCTTGACAGTAGGATAATGACTTCTCCAATTTTTCCCCTCTCCCTCTACTGAGTGAGAACCTGGGCTAATATGAACGTGAGACAAGAAGACGAGCACATCTCTCCTGAAGGATGAAAAAAGAAAAGAAGTTGGGGGACTGAGAGAGAGGAAGAGAATGAATGAGGAAGGAAAAAAACATATGGACCCTCCAGTTCATACAAAAAAATGAAGCAAGAAAAAAATAGCCAGGATATCTCTCAGAAGAGCAGTGAAAGCATCAGGTACTAAAATGTATTACAAGGCCTCAATAATTACCATCATGTGACCTATAAATAGAACAGTACATAGATTAGGACATAAAATCCATGAATAGATCCAAATATGTAAGGAATTAGTGTGTAATAAAAATGGAAAACAAAATCAGTGAGATAAAGATGAACTTTTAAGTAAATGTTGTTGAGACACTTGGCTGGATTTTGGTAAAATTGGAAGTCCCTGGGAGCAATTATCTTTTCAAATGACATTTCTTTAAAAAAAAAATTTAATGTTTTATTTATTTCGGAGAGAGAGACAGCATGAGCAGGGGAGGGTCAGAGAGAGAAGGAGACACAGAATCTGAAACAGGCTCCAGGCTCTGAGTTAGCTGTCAGCACAGAGTCCGACACAGGGCTTGAACCCATGAACTGTGAGATCATGACCTGAGCTGAAGTCAGATGCTTAACCAACTGAGCCACCCAGGTGCCCCTCAAATGACATTTCTTAAAATATGTTCCTCAGGTCATTTCATCAGAAAAATCAGTTACATACTAAAATGCATGTTCCAAGTCTCCATTTGAATCATCCACTGAATCAAAAGTTTAGGTAACTCCTATATGTTTTCACTCATACATGGAACAGGAGAAACTTAACAGAGGACCATAGAGGAGGGGAAGGGAAAAAAATAGTTAAGGAGAGGGAGGGAGGCAAACCACAAGAGACCCTTAAACGCTGAGAACAAACTGAGGGTTGATGGGGGTGGAGGAGAGGGGGGAAATGGGTGATGGGCATGGAGGAGGACATTTGTTGGGATGAGCACTGAGTGTTATATGGAAACCAACTTGACAATAAACTATATTTTTTAAAAAATTAAGGTAATTCCTGAGAACTTGTACTTTATCAAATTTTCCAGATGATTCTGTGGACACACATTTGGGAACTTTTTTAAACCGTCTCTCCTGGACGATTGTATCTCTGCAGCTAAGTCAACTCTCCCTGCCTTTTTTCCCTATTGGGTCTATAGCTTTAGTCACTACATCTGGGCAATTGAAGGCGATTGAAAGGGCACTGAAGTCCCTGCCTATTCTGTTTGACTAAAATATATAAAATTCTCTTTGAAACCCTTAGTTTAGCTGAGATAAGGCTGGACCACACCAGATGTCCTCTTTGTATCTGGATTCAGAACCCATTGTGCTAGTGGCACAGAAAAATCCCTTAATGTAGCCTAAGAGGTTCTAACCTTACCTATCCCTTCAATTTCCTCTCCACTCCTTTTTTCATTCTCTTTCCTTTAGCAACACAGCTCTATTGCCCGGGCCTCCTGCTAACCATGCTCTCTCCCATGTTCACCAGTCAGTGCCTCCACTTGGAATTCTCTACTCTCTTAGGGCTGACTTAGCTCTTATTCATTCGTCCATATCTTAGCTCTGTAGTCATTTCCCTGAATTTAATTCCCCCTGTATACTCTCTCACTGCATCATGTCCCCAACCCCCAGCACTTATCATCCATAGAATTTAACATTTATTTGTACAACTTTGTTTTTCATGATTGTCTCTGCCACTAGATTGCAAGCTCCAGAGGACAGGGACTGTGAATGCTTTGCTCATCACTGGATCTCAGCACCTCCACACACACAGTGTGTGGCTGCCTCAGAGCATGGGCTCCTTGAAAATACAGATTGAATGAATGAATAAACTCATTCCCAGGTCTTTAAATTGTTTAATGTTGTACAGAGTGGACATTAGATGAAATGTTGGGCAAAGATGTTCAACACAACAAATAATTACAGCTAATATTTATTGAGAGTATTTTATATGCCTGTATATTACTGGCATACACATTACATGCATTATCTAAGTTCGGTTTACTATGTTCTTAAAAAGTAAATATCATAATTTCCCTTATTTTAAAGATGAGGAAATAGGAATAGAGAGGTTAAATAACTTGTCCAAAGTCATTCAGCTCAGAAGTGGCACAGCTAAGATTCAGTCCTAGGTCTTCTCTGACTCTGCAGCCTGATCTCTTCACCACTAGGGCATATAGCTTCAGTCTTCCAGCTTGGGGTTTGTTTGGACTGACCTCACTTTCATGTCTCGTGGAATTAGATCTTTCTCAAAACTTTTTACCTTTTTCTCCTCCAGTTTGTGTGTCTCTAGATCATCTTCTGTGGATCTAATTGTGCTGTACTGTGCGCCTGCCAGGAACCTTTTATATCCCTGCCTTGTACCCTGGAGCCCCAACTGCAGAATGTTGACGGGGCTTGTTATCTGGCCTCTTCTGAGCCTTAGGTATCTTCCTTTTATTTTATAGTTTGTTCCTTCACCTCTTCTGGGCAGTTCTGAGTTTTTGGAAATCTAGTATCTACCTTTGACTCATTTGTTTTGTTTTGCTTTTAATTTTTTTAATGTTTATCTTTGAGAGAGAGACAGAGTGTAAGTGGGGGAGGGGCAGAGAGAGAGGGAAACACAGAATCTGAAGCAGATTCCAGGCTCTGAGCTGTCAGCACAGAATCCGATGTGGGGCTCGAATTTACAAACCAGGAGACCATGACCTGAGCCAAAGTTGGACACTCAATGAACTAAGCCACCCAGGCACCCCTGCCCCATTTGTTTTTCAGTCAGTTTAAGTATAGTCCAGAGCAGTCACCCCTCTATTGGAATTTCATTTCATCTTACCCAGCCTTTAAGCCCTGTCTCACTGAGCAGCCATATAGCCTTGAAGGCAGACCTCTCTTTCACTGGAGACTACACATTCCTAATAATTTCCCTCTGAAGACCTGAAACGGATTTCCTATGTCTTCCTAATTTGAAGACTCAGACTTCTTTTAGAAATGCCAGCAAGGTTCCTATTCTCTGAGGAAATGTTCTGGATCTCCGTTTGTGTAGGGAACAGTTAACTAATAGACCCTGTGTCCAATAACCTTGCTTTGAGGTTACTGCCTTCTACAATCTTCTCTTTGATGATGCATTATCACCTAATGAAGTGGTTTCATATGATGTACAATTAGTCAAAATCCCACAAATCCTGGAGAGCAAAAACAAATTAATTCCTAGTTTGGAAAATAGGTTATTTCCTCAATATATTCACCAAGTTTCATCATTGCACAGATAAACTAACTCATTCATACTGTATTACAGATAATTGATAATATATCTGTAAACATAATATTCACTTGTAGCAAGTACTTTTAGCAAAGGAGGTCACTTCAAATATCAGTTATCAAGAAGTGATTTATTAGAACATTTGTATTACTCTTTGTGGTGTGAAATTGACTAGCTACAGACTTAAGACTATCAATCATTTCATAAAAGACTATTTTATACATATAGCCTTCAAAATCTCAGGTGAGTTTATTGAGCAAGTACTTTGTGTGAGGCACTATAATAAATGATTTACATGTTTTTGGAGGACATTGTTAAAACAGCTTGTCTGTGATCCGTTCACTTTTTTTTACAGGAAGGGGTGGAGTAGGGTTGAGGGACTCTTCTAGAGAAAAGAAAAGTAGGCAGTTGACTGATTTAGTCCCCTTGCCAATGGGTTCCTGACAAATAAATTGGCACTATTTGCTAGTAAGAAGAGTCCTTATAGCTATAACATGTTCTTAGTACTCTGTCCTTGGCCTAAGGATCTTTTAAAGTAAATATACCTACCTGGGGTGCCTGGGTGGCTTAGTCGGCTAAGCGTCCGACTTTCGCTTAGGTCATGACCTCGCAGTTCGTGGGTTCGAGCCCCGCGTCGGGCTCTGTGTTGACTGCCAGCTCAGAGCCTGGAGCCTGTTTCAGCCTGTGACTCCCTCTCTCTCTGACCCTCCCCTGCTCACGCTGTCTCTCTCTCTCTCCTAAAAATAAATAAAACATTAAAAAAAATAAATAAATAAATAAAGTAAATATACCTAGACTATTTTTTAATTATACTTTATTGTCAAGTTGGTTTCCATATAACACCCCCATCCCCACAAGTGCTCATCCCCACAAGTGCCCTCCTCCATGACCATCACCCCTTTTCCCGCCTCACCTCCCATCAACCTTCAGTTTGTTCTCAGTATTCAAGAGTCTTTCATGGTTTGCCTCCCTCTCTCTCCTTAACTATTTCCCCCCTTCCCCTCCCCCATGGTCCTCTGTTAAGTTTCTCCTGTTCCACATATGAGTGAAAATATATGGGATCTGTCCTTCTCTGGCTGACTTATTTCACTTAGTATAACAACCTCGAGTTCCATCCATGTTGCTACAAATAGCCAGATTTCATTCTTTCTCATTGCCATGTAGTATTCCATTGTAAATACACCCAGAATCTATAGATCCATGAGACTTCTCCTTGGACAGTGTTTCTGGAATATAAAATGAAGACATTTTATAACTTGAATGCTCCTTCCACATCAGTTTACAAACTCACAAAAACTGACTTGGAGACCTTGGCGGTTATTCTGGGAGAAAGCACAGGTTTGGCATAGGGAAAAAAAGGACCTAGGGACCATACAGTGCACCCCAGACCCCTTTGCTTTCTTGGTACCTCTTCATTGCTAGTATTCTTGAAATGATTAGAAAATATTAGTATTAGATAATATTTCTCTTACATGTGAGTTGTTTTGGGTGTTTTGATTCTGAATTGTAGCGCACTTAGACTATTTAATTCTCCCAACCTCTAAGTGGGTATTATTTATTCCATTTTGTAAATGAAAAGATAGAAACTTAGGTTAAAAAGCCAACCAAAAGCTACACAGCTAGTTCATGTCTATTTATTTCCAAAGTTCTCATTCTTTCTAGTATACCTTTCACTAAAGTACATTATTAGTTTGAGTTTTAAATGTTTTTGTCTCTGGAAAGAAGCCAGATGATTCAAAAGTAGACATGATGGGCTTTGAAGTAATTTTCCCTGTAGATTTGTTTCTTTCTGCAATGTGAAGGTTGCTGTCGCAGTGGCTAGAAGCTGGTTTGGACTGCACTTGTAAGTGTATGAGGAAATAATACATAGCAATCTCAAGTGACTGTTTCAGAGGGTATGTTTAATAGTGACTGGATGCCTGGTTGGCTCAGTCAGTTAAGTGTCTGACTTTGGTTCAGATCATGATCTTGCCATTTGTGGGATGAAACCCTGCATCAGGCTCTGTGCTGACAGCTCAGAGCCTGGAGACTGCTTTGGATTCTGTGTCTTCCTCTCTCTCTCTGCCCCTCCCAGGCTCCTGTTCTGTCTCTGTGTCTGTCTCTCTCTCTCACTCAAAAAGAAATAAATATTTAAAAGAAAATACAAAAAATAGTATGAGACAGTAGCAAAGAATTGATGGCCCTGTGCTCAGGGAAGATTGCCCTCTCACTTAAACCTGTAATGACTTAATAGGCTTAATGAATTTAAAAGCACCTGAAGCAGAGATCCAGTCTTTTCTTTTTTTTTTTTAATTTTTTTATTTATTTCTAGGAGAGAGAGAGAGCGTGAGCAGGGGAGGGTCAGAGAGAGGGGAGTCACAGACTGAAACAGGCTCCAGGCTCTGAGCTGGCAGTCAGCACAGAGCCCGTCGCGGGGCTCGAACCCAAGAACCGTGAGATCATGACCTCGAGCGTCCGAAAGTCGGACGCTTAACCGACTAAGCCACCAGGGCGCCCCAGCAGAGATCCAGTCTTGAGAAGAAGCCCTTCCAAAATACAAAGGGCAGCAAGGATTTTTGGAGAGCAGTTCCAGCATTTGCCCAATCCTGCATTATATTATGAAAATTATGTAAGTAAAGGCAGGGGGGAGAGATCTTCTAATACATGAACTCTGAGTAGTTAGAAGGACTAGAGACACTCTATAATTGAGATAAAATTGATAGTTTTAGTGCAAGAACATAGAAGATTAGCTGCAAATTATGTGGAACAAGGAACACTATAAAAAGGAAATGGTCTAAAGAAAACCACATTCTAGTGCTAAAAAGAACAGGAACGTATGATTATCAAAAGAAGAAATGCAAATGGGTAATAAAAAATGGAAAAATTCAGTCTTCCAAATAATTGTCACCAAATTATCAACTATTTTTTAAAAAGGAACATGGTCATTTGTGCTCTTCAGGAGGTAAAATTCATAGTGTTAATGTAGCTCCTACTAGGAGTTTAAGTAGGCACCACCATTCTGGAAACCAATTTAGAAATGTGTATTAAGAGCCGTAAGCATGTTTATATTTTTTGACTGAGTAAATTTGTCATGAATTTATCTGAAATAAAATTATATGCCAGGGTGTATATCATTTATGTACAATAGTAAAAAACTGAAAAATAGCTTAATGGGGTGATAAAAATTATTAAATCTAATCATATGGCAAAAACATACTATACAGGCATTAAAGATTATCTTCTCCTTATTAAGGCATGAAAGTGTACCCAATGTATTATTTTTATAATAAAAATAGTATTATACAAAAATATTCTGGTAGTCAAAATGGGTCAACTGGTTTTTTAAAAAAGCCTCTTCTAGAATTCCTTTTGGGCAAAAAAATCTTTCAAGATTGCTTTTCCAGAGAATGTTCTGGTTGCCAAAAGAGACAAGGTGAATCATGCAGCTGGAACTAAGATTTAGAAAAGAGTAACATGCAGAACTAATAAGAGTATTTAATAAATGAGACTTTCTAATAAGGCACAATCTGGAATTGCTTCTTTGAATAGGGAAGGAAAAGAACATAGATAAGGATTCTGAAATTTTTATTTATGAAAATGACTGTGTTAATAATGGCAACAACAAAATATTGAACCATATGACAGTAATTGCAGTTCTAGTATCCATGGATTTACAAAATGCATGGTTGGGGAACCTGGGTGGCTCAGTGAGTTAAGGGTCCACCTCTGGCTCAAGTCAAGATCTCATAGTTCATGAGTCTGAGCCTGGCATTGGGCTCTGTGCTCACAGCTCAGAGCCTGGAGCCTGCTTCCAAATTCTGTGTCTCCCTCTCTCTCTGCCCCTCCCCCACTCGTGCTCTGTCTCTCTCCTCTTCTCTAAAATAAATAAACATTAAAAAAAAGAAAATGCATGGTTTTCATGCATTTTGGATAAACATCATGGATAAACAGCTTTCATGAATTCAGTATGAGTGATATTTTGTTCATTGCAATGACAACTTCATACATTTGAAAGATAGATGCTTACATTTGCATGAACCACTTTGCTAATTCAATCTACAATCAGTGCTTGGAATGGCATATGAATTCACAGATTCCTTGCAATAATTTGTTATCTCCTAGAAGGAGTGGGAAACTTTGTATAGATTTGGGATAAGATAGACTAGAAAAATTCTCTTTGCTCCCTTCTATTAGAAGCACACTCCATTAAACACAATTTAATCTGAGTTGGTGCCCAAGGAATGGCATAATTTCTGATTTCAGCAAAATATCAGAACAAATTTTGGCAGCTAATGTGGTAACTAATTATTTTAGCTACTCTGCACTTCTCTTCTCATCTAATGAATTAATGACATTGCTCACTTCTGATAAAGGGGAAAGGAAAAGGTCAGATATAGCCTGGGACCTAAGTACTTATCTGAAGTCCTTAATAGATTTTTTAAAAACTCACAGTAGGCACACTTAAATTAAATGAAGAAGCTTTTGATTTGTGAGAACCAATTTTAAAAAGAAGTGATTGTAACTTTCTCCTCCAGCCATCCCAGATGCCAAAATGAAAGAAGGCTAAGGGGAAGAAGGGGGCCCCAGCCCCTGCTGTTGTGAAGAAGCAGCAGGCCAAGAACGTGGTCTATGCCCTGTTTGAGAAGAGGCCCAAGAATTCTGGCATCAGACAGGACATCCAGCCCAAAAGGGACCTCGCCTGTTTTGTCAAATGATCCTGCTACATCCAGCTGCAGCAGCAAAGGGCTATTCTCTATAAGTGTCTAAAAGTCCCTCCTGTGATTAACCAGTTCACCTGGTCCTGGACCATCAAACAGCTACTCAGCTGCTTAAGCTGGCCAACAAATACAGACCAGAGACAAAGCAAGAGACAAAGCAGAGATTGTTGGCCCAGGCTGAGCTGAAAGTTGCCAGAAAGCGGATGTCCTCACTAAGAGGTTGCCTACCTTTCAAGCTGGAGTTAATACTGTCACTACCTTAGTGGAGAACAAGAAGCCTTACCTGATAGTGACTGCACATGCTGTAGATCCCATTGATCTGGCTGTCTTCCTGCCTGTGCTCCATCGTAAGATGGGAGCTCCCCATGGCATCATCAAGGGGAAGGCCAGGCTGGGGCGTCTGGTCCACAGATAGACCTGCACCACTCTTGCCTTCACACAGGTTAATGTAAAAGACAAAGGAACTCTGGCTAAGGTGGTGGAAGCTATCAGGACCAAAGACAATGACAGATATGATGAGATCCCCTGCTACTGGGGAGGCAACATCCTATATCCATAGTCCAGAACTCCCATTGCCAAGTTGGAAAGGCAAAAGCTAAAAATTGGCCATCAAACTGGGGTAGGTGGATGCTGCTGAATTTTCTGTACATAAAATTAGTAAAAAGTTCTCTTTCAGCCAGAAGAAAAGAAAAAGGAGGAGGAGGAGGAGGAGGAGGAGGAGGAGGAGGAGAGGAGAAGAAGAAGAAGAAGAAGAAGAAGAAGAAGAAGAAGAAGAAGAAGAAGAAGAAGAAGAAGAAGAAGAAGAAGAAGAAGAAGAAGAAGAAGAAGAAGAAGAAGAAGAAGAAGAAGAAGAAGAAGAAGAAGAAGAAGAAGAAGAAGAAGAAGAAGAAGAAGAAGAAGAAGAAGAAGAAGAAGAAGAAGAAGAAGAAGAAGAAGAAGAAGAAGAAGAAGAAGAAGAAGAAGAAGAAGAAGAAGAAGAAGAAGAAGAAGAAGAAGAAGGAGAAGAAGAGAAGGAGAAGGAGAAGGAGAAGGAGAAGAAAGAAGAAGAAGAAGAAGAAGAAGAAGAAGAAGAAGAAGAAGAAGAAGAAGAAGAAGAAGAAGAAGAAATAATTATATTTTGAAATCCACAGGGACCTGGCTTGAAAAACCAAGCTAAAGTGTACAGAACTAAAGCATAGAACTCTTAAAAATTAAGCATAACATAGGAAGGAATGAAGGATATGGTATGAATAGTTTCTGGCACAGAAAGGTCAACAGAAAAAAAAACCACCATCTTGCTGGGCTACAGAGAGGAACCTAAAGAGAAAGAGAGAGGGAATATATTCATCTGCTTAGGCTGCCATAGCAAAAAACCACAGACTAGGTGGCTTAAACAACAGACATTCATTTTCTTACAGCTCTGGAGGCTGAAAGTGTTAGCTCAAAGTGCCAGCAGTGTTGGTTTCTGGTGACAACTCTTCCTGGCTTGCAGAAAGCCACCTTCTTACTGTGCTTTCATATGGCCTCTTCTCTGCACATGCAGAGAGAGATCTCTGGTATCTCTTCATCTTATAAGGACACTCATCTTATTGGATGAGGGCCCTCTTCTTATGACCTCATTTAATCATAATTGCTTCCTTAAAGACCCTATCTCCAAATACAGTCCTATTAGGAATAGGTTGTCAACATATGAATGTTGAGGCAACACAGTTCAGACCATAATAGGGGGAGAAGAGAGAAAGAAGTAGGTGTAGATGGAGTCCCTCTATATTCTTCATCCTAGAGAAAACCTGAAGTGGGGTGCTGAGAGCATCAGATAATAATTCAAAGGTGGAACTGAAGACTGACATTAAGCATGTGGGTAATCAATCAGTCATGTCTATGTCATGAAGCCCCAGTCAATTCTCTGAACACAGAGAATTGGGTGAGCTTCCCTGGTTGGCAATACTCTGGGAATGTTGTCAATGCATCAGTGCTGGGAAAGTAACATGTCCTGACTGCACAGAGTGAGAACAATGAATACTCCACCATTGGTACTTATCCAGAGTCCACTCTTCCCTTGGCTAAGTTTACTCTGTACCCTTTCCTTGTAATGAATGATAACTGTAAGTATGAATACTTACAGTTAGTTTTGTGAGTCCTTCTAGTGAATTATCAATCTTGAGGGTGGTTTTGGGAACTCTCTGAACTTGTAGTTGGTGTCAGAAGGGAGGGAGGTCGTATTGCAGGGACGGTGCTGCTCCCTTTAACTTCTCATTTATCTAATTGATGTAGAGGATACCCGAGAATGATAAAGATTAGTAGTGAAGAAAGAATTTTCAAAATTCAAAATCGTAACTCTTAAAAGAATTATCTCAGGGGCACCTGGTGGCTCAATGAGTTGGGCATCTGACTCTTGATTTCAGTTCAGATCATGATCTCACGGTTGTGAGAGGGAGCCCCACATCAGGCGCCCATACTGGGCATGGAGCCTACTTAAGATTCTCTCTCCCTCCCCTCCGCCCCTCCTATACTCACTAATGATTTCTCTTTCTCTCTCCCTCTCAAAAAAAATGAGAACAACAACAAAAAAAAGAATCATCTCTTGTGCTTATGAGAGTGTGTTAACAAGAATCTCAATATTTGTTCCTCTCCCATTGTAAAACTTCTAAAATCTCTCTGGTCCCTCAGTAAAAAGCAAAAATAAATACAAAAGCTTTTTTTCTGTTTACATAGTTGTTGCTAATGTTTGGTCAGACCAGACCACCTGGGCATGTTGGCCAAGAAAGAGCAAAGCCAGATTCCTTCTATTACTTTTCAAGTTCTCCTTGTAAAAGGAGTGAAGAAGCATTGGCTCCTTGAGGTGGAATATGAGACAGAAAGTCACTAGTGGCAAGCACTGGAAGTTATACTTCAGAACTTGTCATGTTTTTAACTCAACTTTTATAAGATAAAAATAATTTCTTAAAGATACTAGTCTTCAATTTATTACAAATTCCAAAATAATTCTAAAATTAACATTGCAGTTACAACTCTTCCTAGGGAAGAGCTTAAAATATATTCTTCTGTTCTCCTTAGAATGCTAATATTTCTATATTCTTCTCTCCCTAAATTAATGGCCTAAATTTCATATCTCTCCACATCCTAACACCATATATATGTGTGTGTGTGTGTGTGTGTGTGTGTGTGTGTGTGTGTGTGTGTGTGTATTTCCTTAGTCTTGCTGAAAGCAAATAATATTAGCATCAGGCTGAATTTATGAATTATTCTAACATATGGTTTTGTGTGAAAAAGCTTATTTACTCATTTTTCCCATGTAGTAATGAAAAACAATGAAGATAGAAAAATGATAAACAGATATATTATAATCATAAAAATAAACACCAGTTAAACACCAGTTAAAGGTATGAAATGTGATAACAGTGGAAAGAAGATTAAGATTTAAGACTTACTAGGTCATGTTTAGTATCAGGGAATGGTAGCCAGTCTAAGCTCTAGAAGTATTAGCCCTCTATATTCACTGGTCTTCATCCTTTCATTAGTCCAAGTTAGAGCACTCAAAGATTGAATAAGAGCTGACAACATTGAAAGATATTATCTATGAATGACAAGTGTTAGTTATTTTATTATAATAACTGTAATAAAATACATAATAGCTAATGTTGCCAAATGTGCTGTAATCTTTTTGAGGATAATCTCATTAAATATTCATCAATAAAATCATTCAAATGGATCTGATGATAGCACCTGCCCTCTCAAATATGGTGTATATATTCTTGGGATCATGAACAATATTTGATAATAATATCATGATTTAGTTTATAAAGCTCTTTTACTTTTATTATCTCATTCAATTTTTATAACTAGTCATAAAGACTCTCTGATCATTTATTCTTTGACTTTAGAGATTTTGATTTTTGAATTAGTCTATGGTTGTAATTCACAGAGTGGAACTTGAATCCAGATCTTCAAAATCAATTCCAAGTGCCATTCTTAAGTTTTTTTTCTTTTTTTCTTAATGCTTATTTATTTACCTATGAGAGGGAGAGAGTAGAAGTGGGAGAGAGACAGAGAGAGAGAGAGGGAGACACAGAATCAGAAACAGGATCCAGGCACCGAACCATCAAGACAGAATCTGATGGGGGGCTCAAACCCACAAAGTGTGAGATCATGACCTGAGCCAAAGTTGGGCACTCAACCAACTCAACCACCCAGGCTCCCCTCAACTGCCATTTTTATTGCATCATAGCTGTCTTTTCATGTGGCTAAAAGTCAGGACAATATTAATTGGTTTAGATTTAGTATAGGTAAAGCTCAAGATGTTTTAATTATATAAATCAATGAGTTAACAAGCCCTAAATTAGAAAGATTCCACTAGTCATTGTTTCCTACACTTTTTGAAATTTTCTAATCTTAATTTGGGTCCCCTGTGAAAAGAGTCAATAGAAAAATAGAGAATCACATACAACAGGAATTGGCAAACCTCTTCTGTAATGAACTGGCTAGCAATTATGTTAGACTTTGTGGACCATCAGGTCTCCAATCACCATTTCAACTACTCAACTTTGCTGTTGTAGTGTGGAGGCATCACAAATAATATGTAAATGAATGGGCATGACTGTATTACAATAAAACTTTATTTACAAAATCAAGTAACTAGCTGTATTTCACTCTCAGCGTAAAGTGTGCCATCCCCTCAGAGATATAGGCTGAAAATAATCTTGAGTGGCTGCAGTTGTGGTCCTTAATCAGCCACAGCATGTTCCTGAGAAACAGAACTTTTTTTTTTTTTAAGTGCTGTCATATACAGACTGAATCCAAATAAAACTTACATGGCCCAACTTTTACAATATAAACTACCAATTCTATGCAGAAAACATCTTACGAATAGAGAGCTAAGTTATCTGGTTTTAAAACTAAACTTCTGCTATAGAATGTGCTCCTAAAAATTAACTAGTACATATTACATTCTCCCTACTAATCTTTTTTCTTTCTCCTGTGATCTAAATTTTCTAATGCTTATATTTCCTTTGGCTTGGCATATTCTAAAACTGACTTACTAACCAACCACACTCTAGCCATTTCAATTCCAATCCAGCTCTTAATGAAGAGTCTGATGACCCACTCACATTATTTTTCAAGAACTGCCCTCAAACTCTCTCTCTGTTTTCAAATTCTCTAACCCTGACTCATTAGTGGCCTCTTGAATGGAGGATGCCCTGCTCTGCAGTCAGGCATAAGAACCTCTACATCCCTCAGGATACCATGTGCAGAGTTGTAGTAGATGATATTGTATTTATTTCTAATGGATAGATGTCCCGTTTCTCCCCATTGGACTGTAAACTACTTGAGGGCAGGATCCATTTATGTCTTTAATATGACAGAGCCCTGGGTAGTCTCACTCAGTAAATATTTGTTGAATGAATGGTTGGGTTTAATGTAGAGAGACCTTATTAATGAGGTTTCTCTGATAAGGCAATAAAAATAAAACCCAAGAGATTGTGGATAAGAACAGAAGACCGCAAAGGCTAACAGACAAGATGGATTCCTCATGAAGGGAGAGAAACTAAAAGGTTAATCAGTCTGAATGACTATGGAAAGTAAAATCAGTCATCACAGCCTAAGGTGACAAGCTTGCACAAAATTCAGCCAAGTTTGCAGAAAGACCCTTGCAACACATCGTATCAGGCTCTTCAGTGGCTGCCACATCCTGAAACTGCTGCCAGAAATAGCAAACTATATCCTGCTTGTCACTCTGCTCCTGAAGTGTGCAGTTTGGGACCTGAGTCTGACCAATCTTGATAAAGTGCACAGTACTTGTGGGTTTTGCCTATTTAATCCGGAGCCTAAACTTTCCCCTTAGGAGTCCTTTCAATTTGTAGCCAAAGGCTGAGTCCCCTCAGTTTGCAAACTGCATAGCAATAAAGCTGTCCCACGTCTCTTACCAAATCTTTGCATTCCAGGAATTTTTGTTGACTTGGAGAATGCTTTTAAAAGAATAGATAAGTATTTTAGTATGTTCTATGTCCTCAGCATAAGAAAATGAGTTGGGTTAATCAGTGCAGGCATAGCTTTATTGAAGGAGTCATAAGAGACATTGACTAGACTCTACCCTCAGGAAAAAAAATTTAATGGAATTGGAGCATCGAAGCCTACAAAAATGCAAGAATAAAAAATGAACATGATGTGCTCCATGTGGTTCTTCCAGTATAATGTTTCTAGGGTAAAGTAATATGAAACATTAAGCCACATTTTCAATTGTTGCTGGATAATAAATGTTTATTAAATCATTCAGCAAATATTTGTTAAGAATTACTATGCTCCAGGGATCATTTAGGTATTTAAAAAGATAAGTAAGGACAATATGTTGTGACGGTACCAAAATATACTACCCTAAAATATGCCTATTTGGCATAAGGATTATTTTGAGCTAAAGTCCACTGAGAAGCAGCAGCTGCAAGAAAATCTCTAAAAAACGGGGCAAAAGTTTTCCTTTTGTAAAGGAAATTCACATTTATAAAAGATATTTCCATTTGTAAAGATGCCTCCCACTCCTGTACCAGAAAGAGGAGGATTCTTCAACTACTCTTATCAATGGAGAAGACACTGTCTTAAATCTGCATAACAAGCCTCCTTTAAAACCATTGTATACTGTACCTTTCCTGGTCACCTTCCCATAACAAGTCTCCTCCACTCAGAAGTTCCCAAGTCCCTTTCCCTGTTTTCAGTATAAGATGGCATATAAACCTGAGTTCTAACATTTCTTTGGGTTACTCATTGCTGGATGATCCCATGTAGACACGCATGAGGCACATATAAGTAACTTCTGTTTGGTTTTCTTTGTTAATGTGTCTTTGGCCAGTCTAACTTACAGGGCCACAGCTGGAGAGCCTAAAATACTTTTTTCCTCCCCTACACTTGTATGTCAGATAGTGATATGTGCTATGGTGAAAAACAAAGACAAAAATGTGAACGTCATGTTTAAGTAGGGCAGTCAGGGAAAGCCTCACCGCAAAAGTGTCATTCTACTTAAAGATGTGAAAAAATGAGGAAGTGAGCCAAGCAGGTATCTGCAGGGAAACATTCCAAGTTGAGGGAACAACCAGTGCAAAGAGCCTGAGGTAGCAGCTTGCCTAGAATTTTCAAGGAATAAGAAGGTGTCCAGGGGGGGCTAGAGCACAGTAAATAAGGAGGTAAAATCAAAGAAGATGGACTCAGAGAGGAAATGGGTTCTGTAGGTCTTTATAAAGACTATGACTTTTATTCTGAATGAGATGGAAAGCCACTGGAGAGTTTGGGAAGAGGAGTGACTTGATCTGATAACATGCAAGGTCATTAGGAAGGAGTTATGATAAAAAGGGTATATTGGAGGTATGAGGAGAAAGATAAAGGTATAAAATAGTCATATAGCAGAGTAGGATAATGAATGAACCAGGATTCCTCAACAGGATCACTGGCTACTATGTTAGGACAAATCTGCCAAGAGGCTATTGCAATAGTCTACATGAGGCATATAGTGGTTTGGATCAGATTGGTAACACTTGAGGTTATGAGAAGTAGTTGGATTCTGTATTTATTTTGAGGTTGGAGCCAATAGAACTTGCTTAAGAATAAGATATTTGTAGAAATAGGAAAGTGGAAAAATTACTGGTTGTGGGGAGGCATTATATCAGAAAACCATTTACACGTGTGTTGAAGAGAAAATTTTTCCTACACCTTTCTAGGTTCTTTGGCTGGTAATTAATTTAAGACAGATTAACAGGAGAAAAACAAATGTAATTATGTATGAACAGGAGCCCCATAGGAATATGACACTGAAGGACAAATTGGTCAGTTGAGGCTTATATGCCACCGTGAGTTAAGGAATAGGATAGGGGCCTGGGGCATCAAAGGAGAGGAGGACAATAAGACAGAACAGATAGGACAATAAGAAGAACAGATGTTTATTTAGTAATTAGATGTTTGCCCTAAAAGCTAGATTTTTTAGGTAAAAAGTTATCTCTGATAGCTCTTTTTCTAAGTCAGGCATCCTTTCTCAATTCTTTCATGTAGTTTTGGGGGAAAGTAAAAGCTCTTCCTGAGTCTTTTGGGCCTTTACTGACTCTGGAAAGAAAAGCTAGTAAAAACAAGATAAAAGGGGCCAGCCAAATGTCTGAGGCTGGATACTCCGCTTGCATACTTTTGGCTTCTGTAATCTTGCCTACCTCCTGCGTCCACCAACTACCCACGTTGCACCACTATTAAGCGCCCCCTCCCTGTTTTCTTTTGTCTCTCAACCTCCTACCATCTCATACATAAAAGGAGGCTGATGCCAGGGTTTGGGGCTCAGCCTTTGGAGGTGACTCTGCTGGGCCAGCATTGGTATGCAATAAACAGTCTTTTCCTGATTCCCCAAGTGCATGTGGCTTATCTCTTCCTGGGCACTGAGTATTTGCTGTAACAATTTCAGCTCAAAGTATTCCACGTGCCAAAGTGGCACAATTTGTAAGGGATTATTCTGAACCCCTTCACATGTTAAGGCTGAGATATCAACTAGACAACACAGATAGAAATGTTGGATATATAAATTGACAGGAGTTATAATGTGATGGAGATACAAATTTGGAACCATCAACATACAGACATTTAAAGTTTTGAGACTGGATGTAATTACCGAGGGAGAAAGAGTAGGATAGTGTTAGGGAGGAAGACTCATCTTCCCTTCAAGGTCCTTCTAGCTGGACTTAGAATCAAATTGACATGAGACAGATTAATAGGAGAAAGTCAAATTTAATAGCATATGTGTGGGGAGTCCACACAGACATGGAAATGCCAAAGACAATCAGGCAACATGATCATTATAGGATGGAGGATCTTACAATTTTTTTTAATACAAAAGAATATAAGTATAATCCAATAACCATGAATCCTACTCCAATCATATGTGTAAAAACCATTTTATTTACTTGATTCAGATTGTGCTTTTCATTTCAACTAAGAGAACTGGTCTCAAGAAGTAGCACTACTATATGCCTATGCTTCTAAAACCCAGTCCTAAAATGTTTGAAAGCTATTCCACAGACTAAATCCAGATATTTTTCTACCTTAATTCATAATTTAAGTGTTCCAACAAATTTAGACCAGTTTGCACGTTATTTGATTTTTATTTGTTGCTTATTTTCACAAAAGTTTATGTTCTGTCTAAATTACACTTTTGCATATTTTGGTGCAGTAAGAATATTCTAGAAAAACTATACTTTAAGCTTTTTCCTATATACCGAGAGCTATTGTAGACAGTACATGAGGGCAGAATGAGATGCCTGCAAGACCTTAGGTAGGGATAAAGAAGACAAGGTTGTCTTCTGAAAAAACAAATGCCTTAAATCAGAACATAATGGGAAGAGACAGAATGTTTCCTGGCCCCAGATCATCTTCTTGACTAGGGACAGTTAATTTGGCTTAATCCAAAATATAGTTTTCCTTGCTATCCAAAAGTACAGCTTTTCTATGAAACCTTTTATAAGCTGAAATGGTGCAAAGCAAAGAAGTAACTACCATTAATTTGGTATTTTTGAGCATTCCAAGACTCCCCCTCCCCCCACATACCCTCTCTTAGGCTTTTCTGATACCATAGGACACATCTTGCTAAAGGATTCACAAAATAAATTGCAATAAAGGGCAGATGCTCACAGATACAGTTCAAAGTTATGGCCACTTGATGCTGAGATGTTGAGTACTGTTCTGGGGAAAACCTTGGGGGATTTTCTCACTGCTCTGCCAGGGATGCATGCTGCCTCTGTCATGGCTCTCCCTGCACAACAAATGCTGATCGCTATTTTCACTTTTCACCTTTTTTGGTAAAAATAGAAATCCTCTTCGCATTTTTTTCACTTAGTGAAAACAGGTACTCTTTCATAAAAGAGAAGTAGTATAACACAAACTTTCAAAAAGTGGGGAATACCTGCACTTACATTAAGTAAAAGAGCAACAGTAGAACTATAGGACAAGCAAAAAAAAATGAAGCAGTGTCTGATGTTAGAGAACTTGAGAATTCTAGAGCTGTATTTTACTATGAGATTAGAATATTTCAGTCAGTCAAATCCTCCTCAGGAATATCCAAGCCCTTTTGTCTTATTCTTTGCTAAGAGAGCCACATTCTGATTAAGATGTAGGGATGGAGGTTCTTTGAGTAAGATAACTGACCATTTTGGTCACTGATAAAAGATTACCAGCCTCGGGGCGCCTGGGTGGCTTAGTCGGTTAGGTGTCCGACTTTCGCTTAGGTCATGATCTCGCAGTTCGTGGGTTCGAGAGCCCCGCGTCGGGCGCTGTGCTGACTGCCAGCTCAGAGCCTGGAGCCTGTTTCAGTCTGTGACTCCCTCTCTCTCTGACCCTCCCCTGCTCACGCTGTCTCTCTCTCACTCTCTCCTAGAAATAAATAATAAAAAAAAAAACATTAAAAAAAAAAAAAGATTACCAGCCTCAGTATGAAAGAAATAATTGCATTCTGGTTTTCATGTAAATCTGAAGTGAGGTTTGGTTAACATCAATCTATTGACCACAGATTGGTTATCAATGATTGCTGAAATGTCTAGTTTTAGAGCATTAAAAGCTAAGGACCACATGCTAGACTCTGGTAGAATAACCAGATCACCTCACCCAGTGAGGCCCTATAGGCAGTCAACCTCTCCTGACGACTCACCTTCAATTTCTCCCTTGCGGCTTTTCTTCTACATGTAACTTCTATCCACAGCTTTATAACTACTAGGTTAGTTATTAAGCCACAGAGCATTCTGTGAGAGAAATAGACCACAATCATTAGTAAACACTTAATACATGTGTGTGGATAAGTGAATTAATAATTAATTTCTTGTTGGAAAATAGAGATTAAGACAAAGGTCACACAGAAAGCCAATCACCAAGGCATGATTCAATTATTTATATTCATGGCCTTTATAATGGGTTACCCCACAACTCCATCAGTACAATGGCACATCAAAGGCACTTTCCTGTAAACCCTACCAGAATTTATCTCATGTTTAATGCATTCAAAGAGACCCCCAAACACTCATTTAAACTTAGTTGTTGAGAGGCACTTGGGTGGCTCAGTTGGTTAAGCATCCAACCATTGATCTTGGCTCCAGTCGTGATCTCAGGGTTTGTGAGATAAAGCCCTGCAATGGGCTCTGTGCTGACAGCATGGAGCCTGTTTGGAACTCTCTCTCTCTCTCTCTCTCTCTCTTTCTTTTCCTCTCTGACTCATTCATGTGTGCTCTCTCTCAAGATAAATAAACTTTAAAAAATTTTTTAAAAAACTTAGCTGTTGATTCTGGATCATTTTTTTTTAATTTTCTTTTTTAATGTTTTATTTATTTCTAGGAGAGGAGAGAGAGACAGCGTGAGCAGGGGAGGGTCAGAGAGAGAGGGAGTCACAGACTGAAACAGGCTCCAGGCTCTGAGCTGGCAGTCAGCACAGCGCCCGACGCGGGGCTCGAACCCACGAACCGCGAGATCATGACCTAAGCGAAAGTCGAACGCTTAACCGACTAAGCCACCCAGGCGCCCCGATTCTGGATCATTTTTTACCTCCAACCCTATGCTACTCAAATGATTAATAGAACACTCAAGAATGTATACAGCAATTTCTTCCAAGAAATAGAATTAGGTAATCCAGTAATTATTCTTAGGATTTTTTTTTCATTTTAATATTTACTGCTGAATCTGAGAGGAAAAATAGGTAATTTACTTTTGTTTTATTTATTTCAAAAATTACTGACTCTGAAACTGATTAATGAAGATATGACAAAGAGTAAGATGTACACCACTAAGCTCACAATTACAATGTTATCAACCTATTAATTTCATGAAAGCATAAAAACATAAAATGTCTCTTTCTCTTAAGTATTCTAAAAATTGTGAAGTAGTGTATTTAAGGTAAACTTTAGAATGCATTTACTATAATGCCTCATTTAAATATTTTTCATCCTTATTCTATTTTATTTTTTATTTATTTATTTTGAGAGAGAGAGAACATGAGCCTTATCAAATTGTTTAGTTGCACAGTAAGTCTGATCTTCCCTTGGCTTGCTATAGAAGTCTAAATATTTGTTCATGAAATTGTCTAAAATTTTTCAAGTTGTTTGAAGAGTTGTATATGACTCAAATATTTATGTAATATTCAAATAGACATTCTCTAAACCAGGTGCTGTCCAAAAATTATGAGAATATTACTGCATTCTAATTTTCTTATTTTATTTCTTTTAAATAAAAGATTTTCTTTGTTATTTGCCAGGGTTAAATGAAAATATATTTTAATTATATTTCTTTTCATTTCCAACCTCTTCCCTAGATTTTGGATGAGGGCTAAATTAAATTATGATATTTGGGTTTCAAGTGTAAATCATATTTATGAAACACAGACTTAATAATGTGTTTTAATTATAATGGTATTTTCAGTTGTTAAGAACATTTTAAATTGTATAATAAAATTTTAACACTGAAAAGGACCTTTGGATCTATTTCAATTCTCTTTATATAAGAGAGAAGGAAACAAAATCTCATAGAAGTTTAGCAAATTAGTCCATGTCACACTAACTTAAGTTTATAACAGTTTGATGACCAAATTGGGTTGGCTCCATGTATTATTTCATCATAGCCTATTTGTAAAAATACACTCTTTAATTTCCAAATATAACATAAACCATGAACTGCATGTGTTCTGGCCCAAGCTCAGGGATCTTTGGCAAGTTATAGAACATTTTTGTGTCTCAGTTTCCTCATCTTTAAAATGGGGTTAATAAGAGTAGCTACTTCATATGTATTCCATAAATAACTATAAGGAAATATATGTAAATGACTTAGGCTAATCTATAGTATAGGATCAGTGCTTAGCAGATATTAGTGACATTAACACTATTACTATTAGCATCAAACTTTTATGGCAAAAATTGACAGGTAAGTCATTGACTCTGTGTAGACAACCCACCCCTAATCATAGAAAAATCATGGCCTTTCAGGCAAATAGCTTTACAGAATTGGAGTCCAGAAACTCTAAAAGGGAAAATGTAAAATGTAAAATGTAGGGGCTCCTGGGTGGCTTAGTCGGTTAAGCGTCCGGCTTCAGCTCAGGTCATGATCTCACAGTTTGTGGGTTCAAGCCCCACGTCGGGCTCTGTGCTGACTGCCAGCTCGGAGCCTGGAGCCTGTCTTCAGATTCTGTGTCTGCCTCTCTCTCTGACTCTCCCCTGCTCATGCTGTCTCTATCTCTCTCTTAAAAATAAATAAAACATTAAAAAGTTAAAAAAAATAAAACGTAAATGTAAAAATGTAAAATGTTCAGCTGTATGAATATAAAGTTATAGATATCAAGCCTTTTGCACCATGAAACAGAATATACAAAATGAAACAGATATTCATTGTCTTCCTCAAAGTAATTGTTCTAGATATAATTTGTGTCTACTGACCTGTACAATGAGCCTTAGGTAAGTAGTTTACTATAAAGCTAAGTGCTATAATATGAATTAACAAGGGGATCTTTATGGAAGAAAATGTGTATTGGCTTAACACAAAGAGATCATCCTTTTTTTTTTTTTTTAACATATCCTAGGTAATCTCATTAGTTGTCTATTCAAAATTGACTTGGTAAAGCCCATTTGGATGAAGTAAGAGGTAATTTCCTCTGTGAGCTAATACTCTGCACAAACTAAATACAACTTTAAAATGTTGAATTGTCACTATACAGTTGGGTATTTGATTATAATTCTTGTTTTTTGTTGTTGTTGTTGAAATGGGTGTAATAGGAGGATCTTTACCTTAGGAAAAAAGATAAAGATTAATGAATTAGATAGTTCCCCATAAGATGATGAATAATTATAAAATAAAAACACTAAGTCAGACATTGTATTAGACATAGATTAACAGATCAAGAAATAAGAGAGAAATATGTTTGTATATCCAAATGAGAACAGGTTCTAAATCGGGATTGATTCTTGCAGTACCATGATCCATGCACTTCATGTCCTAGAGAACTAGTTGAGTTGAGAAATTGCTGGAATTGATACTCACAATTGAAGCAAATATACAGCAAGGAATTTTTCGCCTTCTATAGTTTTAATTTTCCTGACTTCATGATAATATACTTTTTCTTCTGTTTCCATTTTGATACTTGAGAGAATATTTAACCTAAAATTCTGTTACATTAGTCTCATTAAGACCTTTTAAGTCACCCACAAAAGGAAAAGGATGGTGATTGAATATGTATTGAAATTATTAATAGTACATCAAAATAAATCCACCATGCTACTTAGTATATTGATGAAAAGTACATGAACATTCTCCTTTGCTGTTTCAGGTCAATCTAGATACACTAAAAACTGTCAAAAGGAAATGAACTTTAACCATGAATTGACCTTGCTTGGGAATAATCTCTTTCTTTAAATTTCATAAAATTCACTGAATTTTGGTTCATCAGATGCCCCCTATACAAAATATTTTGAAATATAAGTGAAAGCTTTTTGTGTTAGAAGAACTAATCAAACCTTTGAATTCATTTCTAATTATAGTTAATGGATAATAAAAATAATTTCCATTTAGCTTTTTTTTTTTTCATATTTGTTGAGGTCAGCACCCAAAGTCATGATCGAAAGTCGGACGTTTAACCGACTTCGCCCCTCCATTTAGCTTTTTAAAAAACTCATATTTGTTGAGGTAACCCAAAGTGATCTCTAGATTCAATAAAAGCTCTATCAAAATCTCAATGGTGTTTTTTTTACAGAAATACACAAAATAATCCTAAAATTCATATGAAATCATAAAAGACCTTGAATAGTAAAAGTAATTTTGAGAAAGAAGAACAAAGCTGGCAGCAACATACTTTCTGATACCAAAATAATATCACTAAGCTGTAGTAATTAAAACACTATGGTGCAGGCATAAAATCAGAGGCATAGAGCAATAGAAGAGAATAGAGAGCTCAGTAATAAACCCACAGATACACTGTTAACTGATCTTTGACAAGGATAACAAAAATACACAATAGGGGATAGATAGGGTCTTCAATAAATTGTGTGGGAAACTAGACATCCACATACAAAAGATAATTTGGACCCTTATCTCAAGTTGTTCAGAAAAATTAACTAAGACTTGATTAAAGATATACACACAAGACCTAAAACTTTAAAATACCCAGAAGAAAACATAGGGAAAAACTTTTGGACATCGGCCTTGGCAATGATTTCTTGGATATGCCATCAAAAGTACATGTAAAAAAAGGCAAAAATAGACAAGTTGGACTACATCAAATTAAACACCCGACAGCAAAGTTACCAACCAACAGAGTGAAAAGGCAACCTACAGAATGGAAGAAAATATTTGTAAACCATATATCCGATTAAAGGTTAATATCAAAAATATGTAAGGAACTCCTACAAGTCTATAGCAGAAAACAAACAAAAGCCCAGTTGAAAATAGCAAAGTAACTGGATAGGCATCTCTCCAGAAGAAGACATACAAATGTCCAACAGGTATATAAAAATATGGTAACCATCACTAATCATCAAAGAAATGCAAATCAAAACCACAGTGAGATGTCACCTCACAACTGTAAGGATGGACTGTTATCAAAACAACGAAAGTTAACAAATGCTAAAGTTGTAGAGAAAAGGAAACTCTTGTATACTGTTGATGGGAATATAAATCAGTACAGCTACTATAGAACACAGTATGAAGATTCCTTAAAACACTAAAAATAAAACTACCATATGATCAAGCAATACCACTTTTGGCTATACAGTAAAACCTTGGTTTGTGAATGTAATTTATTCCAGAATCATGCTTGTAATCCAAAACACTTATATACCAAAGTGAACTTCCCCGTAAGAAATAATGGAAACTCAGATGATTCATTCCACAACACAAAAATATTCATATAAAAATGATTACAGTAATGTGATACAATACAAAATAATAATGAAAATACAAAATATAGGGGCGCCTGGGTGGCTCAGTCTGTTGAGCGTCCAACTTTGGCTCAGGTCATGATCTAGTGATCAGTGAGTTTGAGCCCCATGTCAGGCTCTGTGCTGACAGCTCAGAAACTGGAGCCTGCTTCTGATTCTGTGTCTCCCTCTCTCTCTGCCCCTCTCCTACTCACACTTTGTCTCTCTCTCCTTCAAAAGTAAATACACATTTCAAAAAACAACTAAAGGTAAAATGTTAACAAAAACACCCAAAATATAAAGAAAAATAAACAAATTAACTTGCACTGACCTTTGAAAACTTTCATGGCTGATATGAAGGAAACAAGAGAGGATTATTGTGTAGGACGACTTTCACTATCACTAACGGAATCACTGTTATCTATTGGCTCAATGGAATCTTTTTCCTTTTGTGCAACTCTAACAAGAACCCAGTGATACTTACTTTTGCCTCCTTTGGGGATTTCAAGGAAATCCTGAGGAAATTTGATTTTGTTTTGTGAATAAACAGATTCATTGCTTGCACTGCTACAGCCTTATTCGGGTGCTTTTCTATAACATTTTGCACTGTTTCCCACATTTTACACATCTCCCTAATGTCATTTGAAGTGAGGGATTCCTCCACCTTTTTCTCCTGCTCCTTTGCGACGAGATGCAGACATAGACTTCTTATAAAATTTTGCAGTTTCAGCCACTTGCATACCTTGTTCATACTTCTTGATGATTTCCTTCTTAACTTCCACCATAATCGTCACCTTCTTCTTACTGCCTTTCTTTTCAACCTTTTTCTGAATGGGGGCCATTGTATACGCTCACATAGATATTGACTAAAGTACAGTATTAATAAACTCTTCTCATATACTATATTTAATGTAACTGACAATGAGGCAGCAGAGTGACCTAGAATGAAGCAAAGCATTTCTAAACTTTCTCTTGTATGGAAAAGCAAAGGTGCTTTGAAGTGACAAAAAATACACTAGTGCCATTTGTGGGCACCTTCTAATATTCTGAAAAATCACTGATTTCTGCCAAACACCATGGCCTGAGATGGAGCATCTGAGCATGGGAGATAATCACCCACAATCCCACAGCAAGAGAGAGAAGAACCATTGGCTCAGTTGTGATCATGTGATGTTCAGCGTCACATACTACTCATATTACAAGATATCACTTGTTTATCAAGTTAAAGGTGTTAGAAATATTTGCTCCTCCTACAGTAGCCAAGACATGGAAGCAATGGAAACATCCACTGATGGATGAATGGATAAAGAAATTATGCATATATGCATACAATGGAATATGCATACAATGGAATAATTTTCAGCCTTAAAAAAGGAAAGCCTGCCATTTGCAACAACATGGATGAAACTGAAAGACATACTAAGTGAAATAAGCCCAATACAAAAGGACATATAATATATACACCACTTACGGGACAAATCTAAAATAGTCAAACTCACCGAAGAAATACATTTTGACAGTACAATTTTATGAGTTTTGGCAAAACTCAATGACAGAACATTTCTTTAGGCTTTGGGGCCAGTGGTGTCAGGGCAATTGCTCAGCTCTGTGGTGTGAAAACAGCCCTAGATGATATATAAACAAATGGGTGTGGCTGTGGTGAAGTAAAACTTTACTTATAAAACAGTTGGGGTGCCTGTTTTGAAATCTTATCTGGCCCCAGAGCTATTGTTTGGTGACCCAGATCTAATGTGTAGTCAGAAGCTTTTAGGAAGAGTACAATCCAATTCCCTCCTTCCAGTTTATGTCTAATCTGGAAAAAAAAAAAAGCAAGCATGCAAAAAAACAGATCAAAGGAGCATACAGGAAAACAGTAAAGAGAGGGAAATCTAACTGGATTGTCAGATGAAATAGTCCTCCTCAATGGTAAATATTTTCCCCAGGAAGAAGCTAGGAAATTATAAGGGTAGGAGCTGGTAAGGAAAAGTCCTAACAGGAAGCAGAAAGGTAAGCTCAGTCTGTGAAAAAACAAGAAAACTGAAGCAAACAATTTGTTTTTGGAAGCAGAGTCACTTTGACTCAGTAATGAACCCACTTCTCATTAGACAAAACAGTGGCTTTATAAATTCCTGTCTATTGAAAAATTTCTCAAAGTGACTGTAGCATTTTACATTCCTACTAGCAAAGTATGAGCATTCTACTTGCTCTATATTCTTGGCATTGTCTATAGTTTTAATTTTAACAATTCTAGTGGGAGACGTGGCCTATCACTGTGGTTTTAATTTGCATTTGCCAAATGGCTCAGGATATTCAACATCCTTCCAGGTGATTATTGGCCATTCAGAAGATTTTTTGTGGGGCGCCTGGGTGGCTTAGTCGGTTACGCGTCCGACTTTCGCTCAGGTCATGATCTCGCGGTTCATGGGTTCGAGCCCCGCGTCGGGATCTGTGCTGACAGCCAGCTCAGAGCCTGGAGCCTGTTTCAGTCTGTGACTCCCTCTCTCTCTGACCCTGCCCTGCTCACGCTGTCTCTCTCTCTCCTAGAAATAAATAAAAAATACTTAAAAAAAAAAAAAGAAGATTTTTTGTGTCATATCAATTCAAAGCTTTTAATTTTTAAATTGTATTATTTGTATTCTTATTATTGAGTTGTAAATATTCTTTATGTGTTCTAGATACAAGTTCTTTAGAAGTTATACAAATTGTGAATATTTTTTCCAGGGACTTTTCTTTTCTTAGTGGTTTCTTTTGAAGGGCAGAAGTTGTTGGTTTGAAGGGCAGAAGCTGTTGGTTTGGAGGAGAAGCATTGTGTGAGTTGAAATTCATGTTTATTTTCCTCTTAGGTTTATGATTTCTGTTTTCTTTGTAAAAAATTTTTGCCAACAGTAAGGTCCCAAAATTTTCTTGTATTTCTCTTTCTAAGAGTTTTATAGTTGTAGTTTTATACTTAGGTCTATGGTTCATTTTCAGTTAATTTTTGAGTATGATGTCAGAAAAGGATTTTTTTTCTATATTGGTATCCAGTTGTTATAGTTGCCTTTAAAAAAATTATTCTTTTTTCAAAAATTACCTTGGCATTTTTGTCATAAATCAACTGACCATATATTTGTGGATTTATTTTTGGGTTTTCTATTCTGTTCCACAGATTGATGTATCAACTTTCATGCCAATACCACATAATTTTGTTTATTGTAACTTTGTAGTAACCCTTAAAATCAGGTAGTGTAACTCCACCAACTTTGATATACTTTTACAATATTGTTTTGACAATTCTGTATTCTTAATTTCTGTAAACATTTTAGAATCAACTGGCCAATGATTACAAATAATTCTTGTTGGAATTTTCTTTGGGATTGTATTGAATTTATAGATTAAAATCAATTTGGGGAGAATTGACATTTTTACAATCTTGAGTCTTCCAATTCATGAACACAGTACACCTGTCCATTTATTTAGGTGTTCTTTAATTTCTCTCAGCAGTGTTTATAGTCTTTATTGCATAGTTCTTACATGTATTTTGATGAATTCATCCTTCAGTATTTCATGTTTTCACATATTGTTGTAAAAGGGATTATTGCCAGTGTATTGTACTAATACTGATTCAAAAAATTTCTCCACTATGGCTGGGGGGAGGGGAAACTTGAATGATTCTTGCCTGCTGTTAACCTGAGAGTTGTTTAGCCTATAGCTCCCTGGTATTAGCTTTTTCCCTGAAAGTATTCTTACTCAAGGCAGTGCAGTTCCCTCCATGTATTTGCAGACTGATTTCCAGCCAGAGGCTCAAGGTGACCCATGTGCAGATTACTGTAACTGTCTTTCCTACATATTTTTCTCCTTTTGGGTACTCTCCCCACAAATCCTAACCACCTTGGCTTCCCCAGAAGATTTTCCAATCTTTCCTCAAATATAACTTCTAGGCTCTGTTTACATTTCTTGCCCCTGCAACACAATCCAGAAATTACTTCCAAGCAGAAAGCCTGGACAATGGTAAGGCTCACATCGTTTGCTTCCCCCCTTCTCTTCTGGATCACAGTTCTACATTGTCTATTGTCCCATGTTCAGAAATTGTTGTCTCTGGTGTTTTGCCAGTTTTCTAATTGTTTACTGCAGGGAGCAATCTTGAGCAATTGCTTTATGATGGCTAGAATACTAAATTTTTTTTAGTGTTTATTTATTTATTTGGGGGGAGGAGGGGCAGAGAGAGAAAGACAGAAAAAAATCCGAAGCAGGCTCTATGCCAACAACATAAGTCTTGAATTTATGAACCATGAGATCAGGACCTGAAAGGAAATCAAGAGTCAGACACTTAACGGACTGGGTCACCCAGTTGCACCTAGAATACTAAATCTTTCAATTTTGCTTCATATTGCAAAATTTAAGAACATTTAACATTTAAAAATTATATTCAAGCACTTTTCCAGCCTTAGAGAGAGAGTTTAGTATTTAGCTATAAGGAATACATAGTTAAAAAAGAAAGCTACTACATTATTTCATTGTTAATAATACCCACCTGTAATAACAATAAGTTGAAATTTACAAAGTTGATTTGAGGGTGCACTCAATGCTCCAAGTTACTAGTACAAATTTCATATAACACACAGCGTTGCGTGTCCACAGACTTAATCTTATCAGTGCCCAGAGTTTATTTGACTTGCAAGAGTTGACATACTGACCTAATTCACATGAGACTCACAGAAAAGCAAGAATGCTAAATACATCCTCTGGATGCAAACTTACTTGGGTTCATATCCCATCTCCACAACTTGCTAGAATTACATTTGAAAAGGTTTTCTGTCTGATTTTCCATTTCCCTATCTCTGATATGGAGATAATACTGGCTAATTTTACAGAACTGCTAAAAGGATTACATGAAACGATTCAATTATAAGAAGCAGGGTAGCTAGTGACAGCAAGAACTCTAGAGCCAGCCTTGTTTGAGTTCAAATCCTGCCTCTCTCACTCCTAGGTATGTGACCTTGGGAAATCACCTAAAATTTTTAAGGCTCAGCTTATTCAACCAGAAAGGGTAAATAATAATAGCTCTTATCTTACCAAGTTGTTTCAAGGATTAAACCAATCAACATGTATAAAGTGCTTAGAAGAGTGTGCCTGGCACATACTAATTTCTATGTAAGTATGATTATAATGATATAAAGTGCCCAACCCAGTTTCCAACATATAAGAAGTCCTTTAAAAAAAAAATGCAAGTCTCTCTGTGGGCTGCAAGACACAAGAATCTACATTTCTAATGAACTACCACCATGGTGGAGAAGATCATGGAGGAGGAAAGACAAGGGGATGCAGCTATTTTAGAAAAGCTTTCTAAATGATTCTTACAAAAACTCTCAACACCTTACTTTCCTAAAAACCACTGCGATAGAGATGTGATTGTTATCATTCATTGGGTTGTTGAACAGCATATCGTTAATGGGCTTAGAGATCAGTTAGATAAGGCTTGGGATCAGCTCACTATTAGTAGCTCAGAAAGTGGTAGCTACTACAATGAGAAATAAAGCAATCAAGGATATCTGGATAATGTAGCTGGAGCTTATTTTCTCCTGGATAAACTACATAGAAATCAGTTTTAAACACAGGAAGTTGCATGGTGGCCTTGGGCTCAGAACCTGGGAAACTGTTTGGAAGCATCAAAGTTTTCATGTCCCCATTAGGATGTAAGCTCTATGAAGCCACAGTTTATTGTCTGTTTTTCTGCCCCCCACCCTCACCCCGCTGTTGAATTTGCAGAACCTGAACAGAGGCTAGAACGCAGTAGCTGGAACATAGTAGGTATTCAATCAATTATTTTGACTGAAGGAATAAAAGGATATGGACAGATTTTACTCTTGGGTCAGCATAACTTACTCCCTGGAAAATGCTCAGGTAGCCACTGCCAGTGCCTTTTTAATGGCATTTTTCTTAATTCCATTGTTATCCTAGCTCTCTTCTGAGTGAAATATTTTTCCTTTAAATATTTTAATATATTCAGACTTATTATTAATCTTACTTGGCCTAGTATTTATTCGATATATTTAAGAAGAGTTTGCAAATGTGTCCAATGATCAGTTCTCAGTTCGCTGTATAATTTAACCCCCAGAGCACAAACTTGCAAGTATGTTTCTTAGAGGTATAAGAGTAGAAAAATTGTTTTTAAGCTAATTTATAAGCTTTTCTGCCTTTAACAGAATGAACTGATGTTTTTCTGGTTGTACAGTATTTGTATATCTTTAGTTATGCCTTGCAAAATATCCATAAGTTCCTAAATGCAAACTCCTTCATATTTTTTTTCTAAAGCTGCCATTTACAAAGGGGGCTGCACTATATCTTGCCACTTATAAATATGTAGCAAAAGACAAGTTTTTCATTTTACACATAGCAAAGTTTGTGGCAAAATTACGTTACAAAAAAGCCTGATATAAAGAAACAGCCCACTTAAGATTTTCCAAGATAATAATAAATATGTAGCCATATCATGTTGTTATTAATCTTTAAATGTAGTGAGGTTGAGTCTGCCAACATCTGAGAGCAATGTTACATCAGTAACAGTGTGAACTCTTTCTAACTCAGTGACAGAAGGCTGATATGTGGTTAATATGTGGCTCCCAGCAAGGCAATCAAACAGCAATGTAGTTACTGAAGGGGAAGCCCTGAAGCATACATAACTGATTCATATTTATAATTCTATATTTAATTATGTTTATGGAAGCCATGAATCAAAGGAAAAACAATGTTATTTAAATTTGAAACTGCCTGCCAATGGCTTCTAAGCATCAAGGTTGGGAAGTACACAAACAAGGAAATTTCGGATTGCCAACTTTAGCAAATTAATGTGGAAATGATTTTGTGATGTGCTGTGGAAGGGTGCTCAAGGTTCAAGGTGCTATTCTGTAGGCACATTATACTTCCACAGAGTGCTCTCCCATGTAATGGAAAGAGGGATCATCTGGCGAATGTGGAATGTTTGCTGACCATAAAATACTCACCAGATACTGAACCTAGTTACACCGCCAGACTAGAATTTAAAGTATTCACTAGGAGCTTACTGACGGGTAGGCAATGTGTAAAATTCTGCAGCATGGGAGAGTGAATCAGATTCAGACATTTCCTTCAAGCAGCTTGCACTCTGGTATGGTAGATGACATACACACTCATTAAAACAATAAACATTCAACATTGGGTCATAAGTACAAGGTCCCTGATGACAAATTGTGTGAGTTCTAAGTAGAGAGATTGTTTGGAGTAAGGTTTGGTAGAATCAGAAAAGAATCCTTAGAGAGATGGCAAGGAATCAAATGCAGAGCAGACTTAGAAAAATATCAAGAAGGGACAGCAATCTTCAACTGAGCTAGCTCAACTACTTTTTCTCAGTTGCTTTTGTTCTCTCTGCTTCTCATTCTAGTCTGGACACAATAATTAGCAGCATCCATTGCTCTTTCTTGCATCCCTTCCCCTTCTTCTGTCCCACTGATTTTTTAAGACCACTATTATAATAATAAGTATATTATTCATTATAAATGTATAATAAATAAATGTATGTTATTTTTTATGCATTTTTCATTCTGCATAATTATTTTGAGAGTCATGCAAATAGGCATATGTATCACCACTTCATTTTTAAATTGTTGAATAGTATTCTCTTATATAGATTCACCACCACTTGCTAATTCATGGATGAGCATATGGGTTGCTTCCAATTTGGGGCTATTATAAATAAAGCTTCTATGAACATTCATGTATAAGTCATTGTATGAGCATTTGCTTTCATTCATTACTTTTGAGTAGTTCTGTAGAAATGGAAGAGCTGGATCATGTGGTAGGTGCGTGCTTAACTTATAAAGAGGCTGCCAAACTGCTTTCTACAGTGATTGTAGTATTTTACATTCCCATCTGTTGTGTGTGAGAGTTTCTCCACATCTTAATAAAACTTGGTATGGTCAGTCTTTATAATTCAAGCCATTCAAATGGTGTGTTGGGATGGTCTATTATGGTTGTAAATCGCATTTCCAAATTACATAATGATTTGCATCTTTTCATGTGCTTCTTTGATATCATTTTGGTAATGCATTTGTCCAAACATTTTGTGCATTTCATTAATAAATCACACTATTTTTGAGCTTTGAGGGTTCTTTACATACTTAAAATATAAGTCCTTTATCAGACATGTGCTTTGCAAATATTTGACACCTGTCTGTGGCTTACTTTTTCATTTCTCTCGTAATGTTTTGTAGTTTTCAGTATACAACACTTCTCCCTCTTTCGTCAGATTTATCCCTACATGTTTAATATTTCTCGAGTTGCGCTGGTTGTGTTTCAAATGCACAGCAGCCATAGGTAGCCAGAAGCTGGCTTATTGGACTGCACACATATAGGATGCTTCAGCATTGCAGACTGTTCCTTTGGACAGTGCTGCCCTGAAGTATACATACATGCTTGATGCACCTTCCTGTGTATGCATTCCACACACACACACACACACACACACACACACACACACACACACACACACATATATATATATATATATATACCACTGAAAAAACATCTAGGACTACATTGTGGTATTTTAAATGTGGCTTTGTAAAAAATATTATATGAAATTAGATGCTTTTCAAACAAAAGCAAAACAAACCTGTCAGTTTTCCTGTTTTGAGTTAGCCAGTTATTTTTTAAATGTGTGCACCTCCTTTGCTTAAGCAGAAAAACAAATAGTTTTTAAAGTTTCAAGGGATTATTTGATGATTAAACTAAAAAGGATGACCCTTGCTTATGTTACAATTTTTATTACTTAAAAAAAATTTTAATGTTTATTTTATTTTTGAGAGAGAAACAGATGATGAGCAGGGGAGGAGCAGAGAAAGGAAGAGACAGAATCTGAAGCAGGCTCCAGGCTCCAAGCTGGCAGCACAGAGCCCAGCACAGGGCTTGAACTCACAAACTGTGAGCTCATGCCTGAGCTGAAATTAGATGCTTCACTGACTGAGCCGCCCAGATCCTCCTAGTTTTATTATATTTTACAATTTTTTTGAGAGAGAGAGAGAGAGAGAGAGAGAACAGGCAGGGAAGGAGAATTCTACTATGTATAAGCAGAAAGGTCTGCCCTTGGATTGTTCATCTTCAGGAGCTCTTTCTCAGGGAATAATCTCTGGGTACTTTCCCCAGCACTTGCCTCTCTATTGACTCTAGTTGAATTTTAACAGGTTGCAGGTAATAAGCAACAAAAATCACTCACCCAGAATTTCCATAAAACCAAAGGCTACTTCTTATGCAAAACTATCCAGCATTAATTAAGAGATAAACTTAATAAGCTAAACTAATTGAGTACCTTTGTGTTACCTTTGCCCTTTGAACTAAATGGAGTGGACTAAAATTGTGAAAACAGGTTTTCCTACTAAATTTTCCATGCGGATGGTATAATGGCAGGGTCTTTATTCACACAAAGGACTGGATGAATGAATGGATGAACAAAGAAGAACCTGGTCAACCCAATGCTTCAAACTCCTCCACAACATTCCCTGGCTTTAATTAAATGTCCACCAAGGACAGGGAAAGTCAGTTCACTGTTGCACACGCAGGCTGGTATATACAGCTCCTGACATTATTCTCCTTATGCTTCCCAACTCTAAGGTTCTAGAGTATTTCCCTAGGTTCACAAAGGACAAATCCAATCCTATCTACCTCAAATTCCTTCAAATACTTGAAAATAAAGTATAAAACACTCCACCCACCCTCTTTTACACACACACACACACACACACACACACACACACACACACACGTGCCACTACCAAATCTTTTCTTTTTGTTAAACCTTCAAATTGTTTTCTTCCTTCCTTCAGATGGTAGACTCCATTTCTTTTCTCTATCCTCAAACACAGGTTTACTGTCAGTCTTTAAATGAGTAGGGCACAGTGCCGAAACAATTCTGGAAAATATTGAGTTGGAGCAGGCAAAGGCAAGATTATCTTCTTTTTCACTGTCAACTCTGCCTTTATGTTACACTGTTTCTCTTTTTGAGATCACACTAGCCTTTTTAGCCCCCACACCATGCTTCTGACAAACACTCTTGAGAAAGCTCTGACCCATATTCTCTTGAGGTTACCTTCTATTCAGTTCTCTTCAAAAGCACAAAAAAGACTTACAGACTCAGCGCCCTCTCAACTAAAACTCTCCAGTCTTTCTCACATGAACTGTGGTGAAGCCATGCCTCCCTCATCTGTGCTTATTGAACTATAGAATTTAGAGCCTTCTAAACAAAACTAGGGCACAAGGGTGCCCGACTCTTGATTGCAGCTCAGGCCATGATCTCACAGTCATGAGATCAAGCCCCTTATGGGGTTCTGTGCTGAACGTGGAGCCTGCTTGGGATTTTCTCTCTCTTCTCTCTGCCCCTCCCCTGCTTATACTCACACGCTCTCTAAAATAAATAAATAAATAAACATTAAAAAAAAAAAAAAACAGGGTCCAGAAAGGAGAAGTAAACAGCTGATTGCCATATAGTTAGATTACCACAGAGCTGGAGCTAGAAGAACAGAGAATCCCTTACTCCTGGGATGGCATTCTTTCCACATACACCTTCTGGCTATAGTTTGAACTAGTAGAAGGCCTACATTTGCCCCTATTACCTTTTTTTATGGGAAGTTTATCCTTACCAGAGTCATCTGGGTGTATATTTTTCATAACGATAGTTAAAATTTCTCAATCTTTTTTTTTTTTAACATTTTTTATTTATTTCTAGGAGAGAGAAAGAGATCGTGAGCGGGGGAGTGTCAGAGAGAGAGGGAGATACAGGCTCTGAAATTGGCTCCAGGCTCTGAGCTGGCAGTCAGCACAGAGCCCGATGCGGGGCTCGAACCCACGAACCGCGAGATCATGACCTAAGCGAAAGTCCGACGCTTAACCGACTAAGCCACCTAGGCGCCCCTAAAATTTCTCAATCTTAAAACGTACTCCCCAAACACTAACTTATTTGAATCATACTTTGTGGTTTACAGTCCACTTGCTCATCGTTTATTGTCTTGGGTTTCCTCCAAACTCATCTTAATTGCAGATTTTATAAGAATTTCATCCATGTCCAGACCCGAATCATTATGATTTGGTCTATTGAACTGAATAAAATCAAAAGTGGTCTTTCAGTGATATTCTGGAAACATTCATAGACACATCAACCCACTAATAACAGTTATTAGGATTTCATCAATTAGCCAGTTATTATGAATCCTTCCAATCACCCTCTCCCCTTACTTCTGCCTCACTCATCATGCTACTGCCATTATTCTGAAAAGAATCTCAAGAATCTGACAAGAATAAAATCCAGTGATATTGCCTACACTATTATACCAGCATTATGGGCAAGAAGAACTTAGTTTTTTCTGATACTGTAGTCAATTACAATAGTTAAAGTTCTTTATCTAAAGCCTTGCTACTGAAAGTGTTGTCCTAGGGGCGCCTGGGTGGATCAGTGGGTTAAGCATCTGACTTCAGTTCAGGTCATGATTTCATGGTTCGTGGGTTCGAGCCCCACATCGGGCTCTGTACTGACAGCCAGCTCAGAGCCTGGAACCTGCTTCGGATTCTGTGTCTCCCTCTCTTTCTGACCCTCCCTTGCTCATGCTGTCTCTCTGTCTCTCTCTCAGAAATAAAGAAAACATTTAAAAAATTAAAAAAAAAGAGAAAGTGTTGTCCTAAGACCATTGTCATTAGCATCACTTGGGAGTGTGTTAGAAATGGAGGATCTGATCTAAGATCTCTAACCCAGAGTCACCGAATCCAGAATCTTCATTTCAACAACATCCTCAAGTTGTCATGCTCATGGTAAAAATCTGAAAAGCATTTCCCTAAAGATGGTTTAATGTATAAAATAACCTCAGAAGCTAGATATCATGCCTAATTTCTTTACTGTTACTTTTCTTGTATGTCAACAAGAAACTACCACCAAATAGTTTCATATAAAAATACTTATTAGAATGTTAATTATAGGGGCACCTGGGTGACTCAGTTGGTTGGGCATCCTACTCAATTTCAGCTCAGGTCATGATCCCAGAGCTGTGGAATAGAGCCCCTCTGTCAGACTCTGCACTGAACGTGGAACCTACTTATCATTCTCCCTCTCTCTCTTTCACTCTGTCCCTCTTCTGCTCACGAACTCCTGTGTTCTCTTTCTAAAAAAAAAAAAAAAAAAACTAATTGTAAAAAGCAGGACAAAAAATTACATAGGCAGATATATACAGTATAATAAAAAGACTATCTTATAACAACAAAAAACCCCTAAAAAGGTGGGAACTAAATGTATCAAAATAAGTCTGGTTAGAGTGCCTGCATGGCTCAGTGGGTTAAGTGTTCGACTTCGGCTCAGGTCATGATCCCACTGTTTGTGGGTTCGGGCCCTATGTTAGATTATGCTAACAGCTAGCTCAGAGCCTGGAGCCTATTTCAGATTCTGTGTCTCCCTCTTTTTCTGACCCTCTCCTGTTCACACTGTCTCTCTCTCTCAGAAATAAATAAAATATTTAAAAAAAAAAGACTGGTGGACTTTGGATGTAAAAATGTATTTGCATATTAGAGATGACCTGACTAGATACAAACCATCACTAAGGTTCTGCGCCATGAGAGTACAGGATTAGTGGTCTTACATGAGAAGTCCTAAGAGCTCCATGTATTTATCCAGTGGAGGAAACCAGTTTCAGCTTAAGCATCTACTAGGAAGTGTTCTTCCAGAGTGCCTGGATGGCTCAGTTGGTAGAGCATGCAAACTTTGATCTCAGAGTCATGGGTTCAAGCCCCATGAGTGGCAGAGTTCACTTTAAAAAAATTTTTTTAGGAAGTGCTCTTCCTAAGAAACAAGAGCTCACAGCTCTCCATTCATCACTACCTTAGAAATGACAACAGAAATTGATGAGTACAGGCCAGAATACATACTACTTGAAGCTATGTTCGGCTTCTTAAACAGAAAGTGTAGCTATTCCCCAGGAACTATGAGCTAACCAGTCGATGGCAGTAATTTTGCAGAGTTTGTTGTGGAGATTCAAACCCCCCATATCAATAGTCTGATCAATTGCTCACAAAGTGGACTCTTTGTCAAGTTATACTCTGACGCTGACAATAAGCACACTGTTGTGTACTGACTCACCCCTGTTGAGGCCAGCAGGGGATACAAAAAAGGGTGAGTAGAACCTGAATAAGAAGAATTTAGGCAGATGAGGCTGGGCTTCCTCCATTATCACATACAATATCAGAATCTTATAATATGTATTATATGTTACATATTGTATGTTACATAATATGTTAAGTTCAAGTTAATGTATAGTTCTTATCCAAAAGCTGTATTACATCACTCTCAAGAATTCCTTTTGATGTTTCCTAAAGTTTTATGCTAAACAATAGGTAGATGAATTTGGGTATGTATCTGGCCTTGGTTATTTGTAATTGACCATTGCTGTCAAGAGCTTGAGTAAACAAAACCCAGTAAATGTTACCTCTTATAAAATTTTCTTTAACTGTTAAACAAAGATTATTGGACTTAAATATGAGTGATTTACTGATTTTCTCTTATTTTCCCTTTTATAAATATTCCACATCTCCTAAAATGAGTTTGCACTGCCATTATTTCATGTTTTTTACTTTTCAAATTTTTTATTATGGTAGGATACTTAACATAAGATATACCCTCTTAACAAAATTGTAAATAGACAATAGACTACTTTTAACTGTTGGTACTATGTTGTGAAGAAGATCTCTAGGACTTACTCATCTTGTATAACTGAAACTTTATACCCATTGGAGAGCAACTTCACATTTTCTCCACCCCCTCTCTGCTTCAATGAATTTGACTACTTTAGATTCCTCATATATGCAATGTCATGTTATTTACACGTCAGTATCTGGTTAGTTCACTTAGCATAATATCCTGTGTGTTCATCCATGTTATTACATATAGCAGAATTTCCTTCTTTTTATTTCTTTCTTTTTTCTTTTTTGTGTGTGTTTATTTGCCTCCAGTGATATTTTATTTTATTTTATTTTTACAAATAGTTTATTGTCAAGTTGGTTTCCATATAACACCCAGTGCTCATCCCCACATGTGCCCTTCTCCATGCCCATCTCCCCCCTCCTCCCCACAACCATCAGTCCTCAGTTTGTTCTCAGCATTCAAGAGTCTCTCATGGTTTGCTTCTCTCCCTCTCCGCCACCATTTTCCCCCTTCTTCTCCCCCATGGTCCTCAGTTAAGTTCCTCCTAATCCTCCTATACATGCAAACATATGATATTTGTCCTGCTCTGCCTGACTTATTTCGCTCAGCATAACACCCTCAAGGTCCATCCATGTTGCTACACATGGCCAGATTTCATTCTTTCTCATTGCCATGTAGTATTCCATGGTATAGATAAACCACATCTTCTTGATCCATTCGTCCGTTGATGGACACGTAGGCTCTTTCCATGTTTCGGCTATTGTTGAGAGTGCTTCTATGAACATTGGGGTATATGTGCCCCTATGCATCAGCACTCCTATATCCCTTGGGTAAATTCCTAGCAGTGTTATTGCTGAGTCATAGGGGAGTTCTATTCTTACTTTCCTGAGGAACCTCCTCACTGTTTTCCAGAGGGGCTGCACCAGTTTACATTCCCACCAACAGTGTAGGAGGGTGCCTGTTTCTCCACATCCTTGCCAGCATCTAGAATTCTCTGATTTGCTCATTTTAGCCACTCTGGCTGGTGTGAGGTGGTATCTCAGTGTGGTTTTGATTTGTATTTCCCTGATGAGAAGGGATGCTGAGCATCGTTTCATGTGTCTGTTGGCCATCTGGTTGTCCTCTTTGGAGAAGTGTCTGTTCATATCTTCTGCCCTTTTCTTCACTGGGTTGTTTGTTTTTCGGGTGTAGATTTTGGTGAGTTCCTTATAGATTTTAGATATTAACCTTTTATCTGATATGTCATTTGCAACTATCTTTTCCCATTCCATTGGTTGTCTAGTAGTTGTATGGATTGCCTCCTTTGCCTTGCAGAAGCTTTTAATCTTGATGAGGCCCCAATAGTTTATTTTTGCTCTTGATTCTTTTGCTTTTGGGGATGTGTCAAGTAAGAAATTGATGCAGTAGAGGTCAAGCAGGTTGCTTCCTGCTTTCTCCTCTAGGGTTTTGATGGTTTCCTGTCTCACATTCAGGTCCTTTATCCGTTTTGGGTTTATTTTTGTGTATGGTGTCAGAAAATGATCTAGTTTCATTCTTCTGCATGTTACTGTCCAGTTCTCCCAGCACCATCTGTTAAAAAGGCTGTCTTTTTTCCATTGGATACTCTTTCCTGCTTTGTCAAAGATTAGTTGGCTGTATATTTTTGGGTCCAATTCTGAATTCTCAATTCTATTCCATTGGTCTATGTGTCTGTTTTTGTGCCAATACCATACTGTCTTGATGATGACAGCTTTGCAGTAGAGGCTAAAGTCTGGGATTGTGATACCTCCCATTTTGGTTTTATTCTTCAATATTACTTTGGCTATTCGGGGTCTTTTGTGGTTCCATACAAATTTTAGGATAGTTTGTTCTAGTTTTGAGAAGTATGCTGGTGCAATTTTGATTGGGATTATATTGAACTTGTAGATTGCTTTGGGTAGTAATGACATTTTAACTATATTTATTCTTCCAATCCATGAGCATGCAATGTTTTTCCATTTCTTTGTGTCTTCTTCAATTTCCTTCATAAGTTTTCTATAGTTTTCATCATACAGATCTCTTATATCCTTGGTTAGGTTTATTCCTAGGTACTTTATGGTTTTTTTTGTGCAATTGTGAATGGGATCAGTTTCTTGATTTCTCTTTCTGTTGCTTCATTTTTGGTGTATACAAATGTAATTGATTTCTGCACTTTGATTTTGTACCCTGCAACTTTGCTGAATTCTTGGATCAGTTCTAGTAGGCTTCTGGTGGAGTCGGTTGGGTTTTCTATGTAGAGTATCATGTCGTTAATTTCCTTCTTTTTAAAGGATGACGAATATTCCATTGAATTATATACCACATTATTTATTTGTTTGTTTGTTTGTTTGTTTAATTCTCAAGCTAGTTAACATACAATGTAGTCTTGGCTTTGGGAGTAGAAGCGAATGATTCATCACTTATATATAACACTCGGTGCTCATCGCATCAAGTCTCCTCCTTAATGTCCACAACCCATTTTCTCTACCCCCATCAACACTAAGTTTTTTCTCTGTATTTAAGTCTGGTTTTTAAGGGTTTTTTTTTTTTGCTGTATTTGCCTTCCTTTCTGATTTTAACTTATATTTCCTACCCTTCCCCTATGATTATCTGTTAAGGTTCTCAAATTTCATATATGAGTGAATTCATGTGATATCTGGATTTCTCTGACTGAGTTATTTCACTTTGGATAATACCCCCCGGTTCCACCCATGTTGTTGCAAATGGCGAGATTTCATTCTTTTTCGTCGCCCAATAGTATCCCATTGTTATATACCACATTTTCTTTATCCATTAATCTATGGATAGGCATTAGGTTATTTCCATATCTTGCTATTGTGAATAACTGTGAAATGAAAATGGAATTACAGATAGCTTTTCAAGATCCTGATATCAATTCTTTTTTATATACCCAGAAGTGGGATTGCTGGATGGTATGGTGGTTCTATTTTTAGTGTTTTGAGGAAACTCATGCTGTTTTCCACAGAAGCTGCACCATTTTACAATCCTGTCACCAGTGTATAAGGGTTCCAATTTTCCCGTATTCTCACCAAAACTTGTTATCTTTTTTTTTTTTGAGAAAAATCAAGGACACTTGCATTTAAAAGTTCTGTCATCAGAAAGCCCATAGATTAAAAGAAACTTAAGACATATTAGCCAAACATAATATGTATTTTATTTGGATCCTGAATCAAATAAGCTATAAAAATTAATAACATTAAATATATGAAAAATTTAACATTCAATTTTTCTTGATATTAAGACATTATTTCTAGTTTTTGGTGGAATATGCTTTATGTTTCAGATTTTTTAAAGTATTATTAAAGATATGTAAACTGAAATACTGATGTATAGGACCTGATTGTAAATGATATAGAAAGGAAGTAGGTAGAGATAGAGATGAAACAAGACTGACCATGAGTTTATAAGTAAGGAAACTGGGTCATTACATCTATATGGAGATTCACTACAAAATTCTGTTTTGTAGGTGTTTAATTTTTTACAATAAAAAGGTTAAATAAAACCCTGCTATAAATTTTCATGACAATTGAATCCTTTTCAATTTTGTCCTTTTTAAAAAGTACAGCCTATTTTGAGTTGTCTGTGTGGCTCAGTAAGTTAAGCCTCTGACTCCTGATTTTGGGTCAGGTCATGATCTCACGGTTCATGAGATCAAGTCCCATGTGGGGCTCTGAGCTGACAGTGTGGAGCCTGATTGGGATTTTTTATCTCCTTCTCTCTGACCCTCTCCCATTTACTCACATACGTTTGCTCTCCCTCTCTCATTCTCTCTACCCGAAAAACAAATAAACTTAAAAAGAAAGTGCATCCTGTTTTATCAGACTCCCTTCCACAGTAATATAAATCCTCACCAGCAAATTAAGTCCTCTTGACTTACAGATATTTTGTCTTGGTAAATCCTTAATCAATGATTCCTGGATACATTGCAAACTACAAACATCTGATTTTCCTGGTGACTTTCAGAGAACTGGTTCTTGCTGTAGAGCTTAATTTTCAGTTATTTGAATCCATACTTACATCTAAAATATGAACTTCTCAGGGCACCTGGGTGGCTTAGTCAGTTAAGCGTCTGACTTGGGCTCAGGTCACGATCTCACAGTTGTGGATTTGAGCCCCCCTCTTGGGGTTTGTGTTGACAGCTCAGAGCCTGAAGCTTATTTCAGATTCTGTGTGTCTCTCTCTCTGACTCTCCCCCACTCATGCTCTGTCCCTCTCTCTCAAAAATAAATAAACTTTTAAAAAATTTTAGGGGCGCCTGAATGGCTCAGTTGGTTGAGTGTCCGACTGCAGCTCAGGTCATGATCTCAAGGTTCTGGGTTCTGCCCAGTGTCTTATCTGTGCTGATAGCTCAGAGCCTGAAGCCTGCTTTGGATTCTGTGCTCCTCCCCCCTTCTTTCTCTTTCTCTCTCTGTCTCTCAATAACAAATAAATGTAAAGTTTTTTAAATTTTAAATAAAATATTAACTTCTCTTGGTGGGTGTACAGAACTGAGAGAAGTGTACACCCTTGTAAAATATGGAGAAACAGTACTTTATCCTGAAAATTCATCCCCATGAAAGAGCTCTTTGCCGAAAGAATGAAATCTGGCCATTTGTAGCAATGTGGATGGAACTTGAGGGTGTTATGCTGAGTGAAATAAGTCCGGTAGAGAAGGACAGATACCATATGTTTGCACTTATAGGAGGATTAGGAGAAATTAATGGAGGACCATAGGGGAGAAGAAGGGGAAAAATAGTTGGGGAAGGGAGGGAGGCAAACCATAAGAGACTCTTGAATGCTGAGAACAAACTTAGGGCTGATGGTGGGGGGAGAGGGGAAGGCGGGTGATGAGCATGGATGAGGGCACTTGTTGGGATGAGCACTGGGTTGACAATAAACTATTTAAGAAAAAAAAAGAGCTCTTTGCCTTACCTTTTATTTGCTTGCTGCCCTTGATCATTTTGAGCACTTTCCTCAAAAAACAGGAAAGTTTGTTTGGGAAAACTGTAGGAACGCTTCCAAGGTAAATCAAGACAAAATTGTTTGTAGCCCAATGAGAAATAGACATCATAAGAGGCAAGGACCTGGTGGTAGCCACACCTTCAACTTCTGAAATTAGTTCCTACTTCTCTGACAGCAGGATCTATCTTTTAGCCCAAGTCAAATTGCTTTGTAGCTCTTAAATAATCTGTAGATGGCTGATATCCTTCAGAATAGCTATTCAAATGACTTATCAATCACTTTGAATATATGTTGAAAGAAGGTGAGCGGTAATCAAAACGGGTGGGAGTAGGAACATCGTTTGCTATTTTTTTATTTTTATTTTTTCTAAGTTTATATTATTTATTTTGAGACAGAGTGTGCACACACATGCCAGTACAAGAGAGGGGCACAGAAGGGGAAGAGAGAGAATCTCAAGCAGGCTCCACACTGTCTTTGCAGAGCACCACCCAGGGCTCAAACTCACACACTGTAAGAACATGACCCTAACCAAAATCAAGAATTGGAGGCTTACCTGACTGAGCTGCCCAGGCATCCATTTACTAGTTTATTTTAAGCTAATATGTTAGGTTTCAAGGTCATCTTCCAAAACTGCACGAAATTAATTCATGTAGTTTGTTTCTTATCACTAAGTACTTCTTCATTTGTAAATGCCCTATCACTCCAAAGATGTCTTATTCAGTCAGCTTTGGCCAAGAATTATTTGGAGATTGAAGTTAATTCATGTGGCAAAAACTACTCAAGTACCTCTCAGTATAACATTGTAAATATTATTTTTGTCACTAAATACCAAATTGCACACTTTCTTTTTCTTAAAACACACACACACAAAACACAAAATAGAACTTGAACCAAAACCAAACAAGAAGATAAAACTAATTGTGAGTTTCAGGCATATATAAAAATATAATCAAGGATTTTTGGTCAAGTAGGAGAGACTAAAATAGGCCAGAGAGACACAGGTACTGAAATATACTGTTTCACCTCTGGAAAACAAAGGTTCAAATTTGCATAATCATTAACTTTACCTATTTCTGGTCTTAGCTAGTCCTTAAAGTACCCATTTTGTTTGATGTGGGCTCCAAAATATGTTTGGGCAACAACTATGATAAATGTTTACCCTAACACGACATCAACCTTACCCAGTACAAGCTTTAATAACCTTCAACAACCTGATTCATTCAAAAGTATGCATCTTGTTGAGAGTGCTTTAATTTTTCCACCACTATGGGCGCTTTCCATACTAATTTAATACCACGTAAGCTTTACATTAAACATCAAATGTGATTTCAAAATAGAACCCAAGCATTTTTTTGTCAGTCTTAATCTATACCACATTTTAGTTTGTGGGGACACCTTTAAAATTATTGATCTATTTTTCTGTGGACCCAATGCCCTTGTTGAAATTGGCCTTACAAACTGTTTACTGTGCCCTGCATGGTTCTGATTTTGAAATTCCAATTTTGAAAGCTTTATTTATTCAGATTCCATGATGCTAATCTGGTGGTCATTAGGAACAAATTTTGTTCCTTCTTTTGTGAGGCCGTGGAAGAAAAGACAGCAATTCATTCTTTTCTCAAGAGGCTATCCAGATTCCTGTTGGCTTTGGAGCAGTCAGCAAAACAAAGCAAACATCATGAACAAACTTATCTCCTAGTTTGGTTTTTGCTCATCTGTGGCACTCCTCTTTATACTCCTGGTTGACGCATCAGGAATGTTATGCAGTCAGTGTAACATAAATCATGCAGCTTGAGGAAATTGATTACCTACCATTAAATTTTTGAGTCGCTCTGGCAGTATAACGTGGGGTATGCTATGACAGTGGGCAAGGCTGATCCAGACTTCTAGACACCAATGTTGTCATGAGCATGAAGTTCTCTGTGTACATCCATGTGATGGTAAGAAAATTGGGGAGCTCTCAGGGGCTCTTGGGAAGAGCTCACTATGGGCCTCACTGACTTCCACAGTCACAGCAAGTAACACTTTGCTGCCATGTATTGATAACACCACTTTTAAGTCTTAAGTATTAAGCATGTGGGGCTCCCAAAACATGTGGTGTTTTGCAGCCAAGAAGATTTATTTGTTTGAGCTCATTGTAACATATTGCAGACAGGGCAGTAAGTTACTTCTTTTTATTATGCAACTAAAATATTCATATGGTTAAAATTTTTTTAACATCTTAAAATGATATATAATGAAAAATGAGTCTCCCTATACTTATTTTGAATTTCCTATGTAGTAAGCACAGATATATATATATGTACATATATATATAATAAAGTTTAGTCATACAAAGGGATATTCTAAAAACATTCAAAAGAATAGAGTTGATCTCTAGATGCTGACATGTAAGTTGTATCTAAGAAATATTAGTATAATGTATAAACGCTTTTTTCACCTATTTTTTTTTTTTTACAAATTCCTATGTATATATACTTTAATTTATTTAATGAATTTTATTTTGATGAACATTTAGGTCTTCCCAAAATTCTACAGTTAACACTCTTGTGCAATATATTTGTATTATGCCTATAGATTATTGGTTTCTGGGAGCTGAATTACTGGATCTAAAAGCAGAGAATTTTGGTTGGTAGATGGGCCAAACTTCTCTCCAAGGAGATCCTATGAATGGTGTATGAATAGGTCTGATTCTCTACATCATGCTAGCAATTGATATTATCAACTGTTTTCATATTTCATGAAAACACATTATTTACTAGTACTTCTTAATGAATAAGTTTGAAAACATCTACTATATTTATACACCATTTGTATTTGCTTGGTGTGAACTCACCTTTTGCCTATTTATCTATCTGTTGTTTATATTTAATTATTTTTAAAGTTTATTTATTTTGAGAGAGAGTGTGTGCATGTGTGTGGGGGGGAGGGGGGCAGAGAGAGAGAATCCAAAGCAGGCTCCATGCTCAGCGAGGAGCCCAACTCCAGGTTCAATCTCAAGACCATGAGATCAAGACTGGAGCTGAAATCAAGAGTCTGTTGCCCAACCAGCTGAGCCATCCAGACATCTCAGGTTGTTTGTATTGATTGACTGATTGATAAGAATAAAGGAAACTAATATTAAAATGATCTTCGTCTTTGTAGTTAAACCTAGTTTATGACTATTTTTCCCCCCTTAGGGGTCAAGCAGAAAATGTTAATTATCAGGCGGTCAAATTGGTCCATCTTATTCTCTCTGGTTTCTAAGTTTTTGTGCCTTGCTCAGAAAGGCCTTTTCCAATCCAGCATTATGAAAATATTTGCCTGTTTTAATAGTTTTACAACTTCATATCTTTTCTTTAACATTTGAGTCATCTGGAAAATGTTATCTGTAAGGAGTTTGGAACATTTTTGTTTTTTCTAAATTGCTTGCCTTTTGCTCCCGCAACCTTTATTGACTATTTCATCTGTTACAGCATTGACATGAGATTCCACTCTTAGCATATGCCAAATTCCAAAATGAGTCTGTCTTCATGTCTGAATTTTCTGTTTTATTCCAATGATCAGATTAATTTTCATGAACTTGAGCAAAATATTTCATTTGAATGAACACTTGAATGTCCTGTATATCTCTGGATATTTCATTTACCTATTTCTATATGATAAGTCATTTCAAAGCTTAATAGCTTAAAATCACAGGTTATTAATTATCATGATTCTGAGGGTTAGCAATCTGCTGGGCTTTCCTGGGATCACTCATGTGGCTGTAGGCATCTGACAGCTCAACAGAGGGAAAGAGGCTCCGAGTGCATGCACTCACACATCTGGTAACTGGTGCTGATTGTTCACTGAAACATCATGGTTCATTCTCTCATTGCTTTTCAACTCCAGAAAGATAATCCTGGGTTTCCTCACGTCGCAGTAGTCTCAGAGTTCCCAGAAGCCAAGCCACATAGCACAAGCACTTACCCAGTCTCAATCCTCCCAACCCCCACCGCACACGTTAGCTAATGTTCCTTTGGACAGAACAAGGCACACAGCCAAGCTCAAAGGCCATGTTTGCCAGGGCTTAGACTGCTCCACTGATGGTTGAAATGGTTAAGAATTTGTGGACTTTTAATCATCACACTGGCTATTATCTTAAATTTTATTTCTAATTCTGTATGGTTGTGTTTTATTTCCCTTATTCTTGACTGAGATTACTTGTGGTTTATATATTTTATTGTCTGAGGGAATTTCTCTCCAGACAACTTCCTTTGGGAAATTTGTTCAGGCTAAATTTGTGTGTCTTTATGAAATATATATGTATTTTTCTTTTTATATGTATGTATAAATTTTATATTTTATCTACGTAAAATTATGTTACACATGATATACACATTCTCCCCTCTAAGAGGACTGCTTTCACTTGATTCTATTGATCCTACGTCTATTCTCATTATTTCCTAAATGTTCTGCAATTGTAATTCTGATTTTATGTTTTGCATTTCATCAGTTAAAAAAAGACAATATTTGTATATTTATTATAATTTTTTTATAATCAGAGACTAAACTTTGTAATACATTGAAATTTTAGCAATTATGCTATTAATTGTGGCCTAATTTATGACCCATTTTTATAAATTGGAAACAATGAATAAGAAAGATTTATTCTGTATTTTTAGACTATAGCCTTTTTTTAAAAAATTTATTTTTAATGTTTTATTTATTTCTAGGAGAAAGAGAGAGAGAGACAGCGTGAGCAGAGGAGGGTCAGAGAGAGACTCTGTTTCACAGACTGAAACAGGCTCCAGGCTCTGAGCTGGCAGTCAGCACAGAGCCCGATGCGGGGCTCGAACTCACGAACCGCAAGATCATGTCCTAAGCGAAAGTCGGACGCTTAACCGACTAAGCCACCCAGGCGCCCCTAGACTATAGCCTTTAATGTGTATGTATGTATAACTAATAAGGGAAATTGTATGAATATATATGTATCTGTACACATATTTGCCTATGTAATATTTTCAGAACATAGTCTTTGACATTTTAGAGATACAAGTGTGAATAATTCATAAGGGAATTTGCATACATATAATATTGGTCATAAAGTAGTTCACAAAGATTTCTCAATAATTTCTAAATTTAAATATAGTGCAAAATATAACTTCTGATTTTAAATAACAAATAATAATAAAAATACAATACCAAAAAAATTCTTCTCTTAAATGATGCCATTCAAAGTGGAAGTAAAAATTCAAATTGCAGAATATTTAGAAAGTAAAATTAGAATGAAAATAGAATGAATAGGATATGCATATATCCATGTCCAAATATATATATGTACACACATATATAAAACACATATGTGTATTATGTGTTAAGCCTGCTTAAGTTTCTGTATCTTCCTATCTCTCTGTCCTCTGCCTCACCTCCTGTGGTCTGTGCTCAAAAATAAATAGACATTTAAAAAAATTTTTTTAAATTAAAAAACATAACTTTTCCCCCTAGAATATATTTCAAGTTTAAAAATTAAAATTTTCCCTTATTTTGAAGACATTTTCTTGTATTGGTCTTTGAATATTTTATCTTCCATTTATAGAGTTCTCTATTTCCCAAATATTATGCATCACTGTTTTGGTTCTTCTTTCTCTGAGCTTTACATTTATGTTTTTCTCCTGTTTCTTTAATCTTATGGTCATTTACATTTTCATACACTGAAATGTTTCTTTTACCTCAACCACTGTATTTTTAACTATATATTTTGCTTTATTGCTTTTAATTTGTGTTGGTTATAAAATGATGTTAGTTTGATTCTTAATTTGTTTCCTGATGCCTACACTGTTCTTTTGTCTCATTTTGTTGTTTTACATTGCAAGGGAACAAAAAGTTTTCCTTGATCCTTTTAGGGTCCCTGGCTGTGTATGAAAATTAAAATGACAGACTAACAAAAGAGAAAAGCATTCAAATTTATTTAGTATAAATTTTACATGACACAGGAGACTTCCTACGGAAATGAAGACATCCCCTCCGAAAAATGGAATGAAGGCCACCCCCCCCAAAAGAAATGAAGCCCCAAAGAAGCAGTTAGACCTGAACACTTTTATGTTGGGTTTGATGAAGAATAAATCATCATGGAAGAATACGACAGGTCAAGGAGCATGAGAAAATTATAGTAAACTGAGGGAAATTTAGCAAGGCCTATTTGCTCAGATTCTTCTACATGTCCCTTTGTTTTCAGAGATAAGGATGCTCCTTTCCTCATGGTATAGGATGTGCACTCCTCATATGAGCATTTTAATGCTTATTTCAAGGGAGAAGGACGGAGGGAAGGTCAGAGTGACTTTCTTGCTTTGTGATTTTCTCAAATTCCTTTATCTTAAAGTATTCAGTATGCCAAGGTGCCACATTTTGAGGTTGCATGTCCTGAATCCCATCAGTATCTACCATTTGAATACTCATTTTATTCACTTTGGTTCTTATTCATTTGTTCGAAAGATTGAAGCACTTGTGACCAATTTGTTTCTTGGAGCACATTTTCCTCCCACTGGATTCTTCACCTATTCTTTTCTTCATGATTTCTCCTTTCTTTTGTATATTCACGTTTTGTTTGCTTGTTTACCTAGACTTCACACCCAGCACAGAGACCAACCCAGAGCTCGAGCTCACGATCCTGAGATCAGGGCCTGAGTTTTGAGATCAAGAGTCAGATGTTTAACCTACTGAGCCACCCACGAGCCCCTTTTCACATTTTTGATGCTGCAACTCAGCAGTGGTTTGACAGAAAATCTTGGTGAAAATTGAGACATCATTTTTTCTTCTCTTAACCCCAGTCTATGTTAGAAGTAGACTTATGTATAGTACGCTGTGTTTACCACCACCTTAGCTTTTCTATTTCATTGTAATTGCTTATTTGTCTGTATTTCCCATTAGATCATTGCTGATCAGAGAATAGTTCCGGTGTTACATCACAGTCATTCCAGGGGCTTACTGAAAATAAAGATGATTGGGTCCCCCCCATATCTATAGAATCTAAATTAGTGAGGGTGGAGCTCAGGAATCTGTGATTTATATTCAAGCCCTGGTGAGCCCTTTTGCATAAACTTTGAACTCTCTGGAGTTATCTTGCTCATCAAGACATCTCCAGACATTATTATAGTGTCAAACATTAGAGTAGGGGTCAACATATCAGTACTGGATAAAAAAGTAAGTGAATAAAGATGTCATCGACTACATGTACCTTGCAGTGTATTTGTTAGCCAAAGAAGATGACAACAGTAGTTAAGTTTCCATTTTCTTTTCTTACCTTTACCTAGTCTTGAAAACAATGCAATGTTTTGTGAAGACTTCCCATGAGTTTTTTGGTCTGGTTTTATCATCATCAGAACCCTAAAGAATCACTTCAACGAAATGTAAGAAAATGGCCCTAGCAATGAAAACTCTGTACTGAAATCAATGGACTTGGAATGTCAGGTAGTGTTTAATAACTATTTGGCTGCAGAAAGAGCATCATCAGCTATTCATTGTTGAAAGACTGACATTTAGATTTGGCAAGTACCTTTGCCTTTGGTTAGAACAGCAAGGAGGTGATTGCAGTAACCATAATGTTGTGAAATTTCCTGGCATTGGAGGCTTTTAGACATGTGCTTAAGTCTCATTTCCATATCCTGCTATCTGAAACTTAGTACCTTTTCACAAACTATTATCATGATGACACAATGAGATTACACATGTAAATAATAAAACATTGAGTATGTACTCATAAGTTACAATTATTATTTTTAAAATTATAAATAGCTTGGGAATAAAATATGAATAAATAATTACATCCAAGAGGTACTGTAGTTTAATAATCATAGCTATAGGTGTGCCTGGGTGGCTCAGTCAGTGACTTTGGCCCAGGTCATATCTTGCAGTTGTGAGTTTGAGCCCCACGTCAGGCTCTGACAGCTCAGAACATGGTGCCTGCTTCAGATTCTGTGTCTCCCTCTCTCTCTGCCCCTACCCCACTTGCACTTTGTCTCTCTCTCTCAGAAATAAACATTAAAAAAATAAAAACTTAAAAAAATTGTAGCTATAGACAAATATGATTTCAGCATCAAATATTAGGTTATTTATGTAGAAAATATTTTTAAATCTTTAATGTGATTTTCATAATGAACACTTGGGAAAACAGGTAAAAGTATAATATAATATAAACCCAAATGACCAATAAAAATGTTTTTAATGGAAAGGCTTCTGGCAATTAGCATGAGCGTCATTCCAAGTGCCTGAGTAGTGATCATGGAGGAAGAGAGGGTGTTGCTTAACTTGGCAGAAGATTCTGTTCTCTTCAATAGGAACAGCTCATCAATCAAAACAGTTGATAGGTTGTGTTGAAAGTTCAGAAGGATTGAACTACAAAACTCCTAGTGGCTTGAGCAAACATATGACAATGAAGATCTCATATAAGAGCCGAGAGCGACATGCTCCACATTGATATGGAGATACAATTCTGCTGTCTTTACGTTAGTTTTGCTGAAAATCTGGTTCCTGGCTAATGTTACCATACACAATAAATACAAGAATCAAAGATAAAATTTGGGAATAATTTTTGATGGGTGTGTGATGGAATTAAAGCATCCAATAAACCTCTTTAATCTGTGGCCAAATCTGTCTAAGCAATCTGTTTTGAAATTCAGCCTTATAAATATCACATTTTCAAAATTTCTATTGGATAGTCTTTGACCAATCTTACCTCACCTTCAGATTTCAATACCAAAGCAATTACATAGCTGCTATTTGAGTAGATAACCATTTTTATTTTCTTGAGGAAAAATGAGTATTTGTAGCTTTAAGCTGAATTCATATTGAGGCTAGATCAGACCATCTTTTCTTCTTCCACCATGTGAATTTCTATTCCCTTGGAGAATATAAGCTAGCAATATATTGGTCACTCTCACATCTGCTATGTTTCATAATGCTGTTCTGACTTTTCACTTTCTATCCACAGTTATTTTAGAAAGCACATTAATCCTGTGGGAAATATCCCAACAGAGGATTTATTTTCTCTCCTTTTCCCCTCCTCACCCTACCCGATGGTTTACCTGCAAAAATGACTTGTAAACCAAGTATGGCAAGAAATAAATATATTCTTTCAATAAAACATCACATATCTTTGCCAAACACAGAGAGTTTCCCCAGGCCTGAAGTTCATCAACTTGGTTGAAATGTACATTGTATCTTTATATTTAGACTAGAGAATAAGTATTAAGATGCAGAGTTTCTTTATTTTTAAGTTTATTTATTTTGAGAGAGAGAGAGAGAGAGTGAATGAGGAAGGGACAGACAAAGAAGGAGAGAATCCCAAGCAGGCTCTGCGCTAGACACAGAACTCGAACCCATGATCTGTGAGATCATGACGTGAGCTAAAATCAAGAGTTGGACACTTAACTGACTGAGCCACCCAGGTACCCCTACATCAAAACTTATTTTAGAACAAACTTCAACCTAGAAACATGGGGATTCAGTGGTGCTAAGAAACTCTGTACTTGGGGAAACTTCGTGGTTCAGTTGGTTAAGTATATGACTCTTGATATTGGCTCAGGTCATTATCTCACAGTCATCTCTCTGCTTCTCTCTCTTACTCTCAAAAATAAATAAATAAACTTTAAGATAAAATAACTTTTGATGGAGGACAATTCTTAATTCATAGTGCCTGTAATCACAATTCTCTATAACACACATTATTTATAATGGTGTAACAATCACAGTATCATTTATTGAGTGGAAGCACCATATTCAATTCTTTACACAGAATTTCACTTTTTATTGTCTTCGTTTATCTCAGCACTAAGCATAGTGCAACACTGTTGAACAAATGAATGTATGCGTGACTACATGGATTAAGACGTATAAACTTGATTTCAGATTGTTTGTATTTCTGAAGCTAAAACTAAGAATAGGTTCTTGTAAAATTAAGAAGTTGGCTTTTGGGGCACCTGGGCAGCTCAGTTGGTTAAGCGTCTGACTTTGGCTCAGGTCATGCTCTCACACTTCGTCGGTTCAAGCCTCATGATGGGTTCTTTGCTGACAGCTCAGAGCCTGGAGCCTGCTTCGAATTCTGTCTCTCTCTCTCTCTCTCTCTCTCTCTGTCTCTCCCCTGCTTGTGTTCTGTCTCTCTCTCTTTCAAAAATAAACATTAAAAAAAATTAAAAGAAAAACAGTTGGCTTTTATCAAATATTTATCAACAGCAGGCACTGTTCTATACCCTTTATATGCTTTATCTTAATTGCATCCTCAGAACATCCCTCTTGTAAGAATAGGAAAATAGAGACAGAATGTGGCTATTGGGTTAGGCAGTTTGCCCGTGGGCATAGTGGGTATAACATTCAAGTGTAGTGAAACTAGGATGAGGAGCCTTGTGGCGCGGCACCCGAGAACACTGCTTACCCGAAATGCACTACTCTGCCTCCCAGAAGCAACTCTGGTGGGATTTACACAAGGAACACAGCTCCCTGATGTCAACTCCTGTTAGCCCCAGGCCCAAGGAGAAGGAAAGGAGGACACTCTAGCCCAAGCCTCTCCGCTCCAGGCAACATTAGCAGTGCTGCCAGTAGAGAAGAGGAAAATATGTGAGACTCCCCCCACCCCCTGCCCCACCTCCCTGAGACCCTGAGAAAAGTGGATTCTGGACCATCTGGGCAGAAAAGTGATTAGCAATAGCTGTAGAATCTGGTATGTGCACATGTGTTTTCCTTTTATAGAACTGGAAGGAGACTGCCCCAGATTGAAAACAAGCCCATTTTAAAGTAGTCATGTGGAGGTAGTCCTGGCTCTTGATAAGATTGGCTAGACATTCAGGGACTAGGCTGACCAGGCACAAGTACCTACTGATTTTTTTTTTAAGTTTATTTATTTATTTTGAGAGAGAGCACACAAACAGGGCAGGGGCAGAGAGAGAAGGGGAGAGAAAATACCAAGCAGGCTCCACACTGTCAGCACAGAACCCAATGTGGGGCTTGAACTCACCAACTATGAGATCATGACCTGAGCTGAAATCAAGAGTCATACACTTAACTGACTGAGCCACCCATGTGCCACCTACCCCCCACTGATGTTTTTAAAACATGCCACTACAACATTCATACCCTCACATTTTAAATACAGTATTTGAGAATAAATTTAAACCACTGTATTATAATTAAGTTACATAAGCCTGATTCATATTTAAGGTCTAGAAGCATCAACTAATTTAGAGTACAGTCAGGGGAGGAAGCCTCAGTATAAAGAGGTGACTGCAAGGGGAACCCAAGATCCATAAGGGATTTTTCCCCTTGTCAACCCTTAGCAATACATTTCCTTTGTGCTGTTAAGTATCCAAACCAGAAAGGCTTCAGAAAGAGAAAAATATAAAGAAACAACTTCTGTATATGAGTTCTAAGTTAATTTATCCTTCATTAGTCAAGAGTCATTTATTTACACCTTTTGACCTAGTAAATCTACTTTTAGGATCTTTCAGGACCATCACGTAGATCACCAGAGTCATAAAGATTTCTGTTGGTGTTATTCACTGCAGCACTATTTATAATAGAGAAAATGTAATGATGGGGGAATTATAGTAAATTATAGTCATTTATACAACAAAATATTCTATAGTGATTATAAATCATGTTATCAATGGTAAAGGGCAATAGGAAATGTTTCTGATATTATACCAAAGTGAAAAAAGGTATATAGTATGATCTCAATTTTGTAAGAGAAAAATATATATGCATAAAAAAGGACTAAAATATATTAAAATGTAATATTAGATATCTCTAGATGACAGGCTTATGGGTGATTCCTATTTTCTTTATACTTTTCAGTCTTTCTCAAGTTTTTTACAATGATGATATATTATTCTTCACTTTTACAAGAACTAAAATCAGAGCGGTTATTTAGTTTATTTTAGAAGGAAGGGAAAAGCATTCACTTAATTCCCTCAATTCTTGATACTTCTTCACTGGTAGAAAAAAATGGTTTTAATGTAAAGCCCATTTACTCATTAAAATAAAGCCTACTAAATAACATACAGTCATGAAGTAAAGCCAGTTGTAGAGAAGTTAACTGGATTGTTTTCACAACTATGCAGTGAAAGTATTATTAGCCTCATTTTACAGAAGGGAAGTTGAGGCACAGAGTGAATTCAGTAACTTGACCATAACTAGCAACTGGTAGATCTGGGATTGGACTTAGATACCTACTTGACTGACTCCCACAGGTGATGATGAGAACCCACCCAAAGTTTCAACTGCATGGCAATGCTAACATTCACATAAACTTTAAAAATATACTGTGCTGGGCCTCTTGGGCGGCTCAGCATCCAACTGTTGCTCAGGTCATGATCTCATGGCGTTCATGAGTTTGAGCCCTGCGACAGCTCTGTGCTGACAGCTCAGAACCTGGAGTCTGCTTTGGATTCTGTGTCTCCTTCTCTCTTTGCCCCCTCCCCTGCTTGTTCTCTTTCTCTCTCTCAAAAATAAATAAATATTTAAAAAAAATTTTTTTAATAAAATAAAAATATACTGTGCTAAGGAATTTATGTCACAGCACATTTTAAATGTACAAGTCAATAAATTATATACACAATCCTTTAATTTGGGCTATAGTAAATAATGATTGAAACACTGTGTAATTATATAAATATTATGAGTTCCTGCTTTGAAAATATTTTGCATTTATCATCTGAGTAAAAATAAGTATGTCAACTTAATGATTTTGAATTTTTGGTGTTTCTTATTCCAACTTTCTTTGATTAATTTTGAGTGCGTTGGTAGAACATAAAACACATAAGGCAAAATCAATACACAATGATTTTTTTTTGAAACTTTGATTATGAATAATTAGAACTGAGTTAGAGTAGATTCTGAGGATGTTGTGTGCATACATATTGCCAGTTGGTAATAAAAGAGGAATTTTTCTGAAATGAGTTAGAGGAGTATAAGGATATAATTTGCAAAAAAGGATTAACTTTAGGTTCCAGCTGTGTTCAAGAAGGATAGAAATTTTTTGCATGATATTTGCTTTCCTGATTTTGGTTTTCTAAGACCAATGTAAAATACAATTTCTACTTTCGGGACCAGATAAACTGATGGTAAGGTGAAGCAGTCTAGCTGTTTTTAAGAGGAGGAGATCACCTGGGTTTTTACCATCAACCTGTATCTTAGGACTCAGGATATATGTGCTCTCTATACTAAACCATGTTACACATGACTGACCTGGATAGAGGGATACTCCTTTACAACCTAACTGACCAAAACTGATATATTGGAACAGATGGACAAAAGCAGCAGTTCCTTCGATGTGAAAACCTATCCTCAACCTTTCTGTCCCACCCCCACACACTAAGGGATATAAGACATCTCACTGTTACCAGTGGGTCACCAGAACAGAGATCTCACAATGGATAAGGGCAAATGGTAGGCATATGCAGTCCTGAAGGGAAGATACATGTGTTTTTAAAATCCGGCTGAAGGGATTTGGATGAACCACCCAGCTCATCTTAGGAAATGACTCCGTGATAAAGGGATTTCTAAGGAGCAAAATTCCATACATTCAGTGAATGGTCTATAAATATTCATCACAGATAATGAGGACAGCTATTATTGTCATTAATAACAGTTACTACATCCATCAGATTATTTTACAATTTAATACTATAATCATTGCACCCCTGTTTATGTTAAAGACTATTTTTAAGTTTATGAGGGCCTTATAAAATAAGAAACTATAAAACTATTAAAAGATCATTTTTATGTCATCATGTTGAATTCTTGCCTACACTAGAGATTTAGAGACACAAATTGTGGTTTTCAAATACTCTACAAGCACTGCCAAAGAAAATTTTCTTTGTTCAGGCTGTATAACAAAATACTATAGACTGAGTGGCTTAACAACAAATACTTCTCACAGTTCTGGAGCCTGGGAAGTCCAAGATCAAGATGCCTACAGACTATTTCCTGGTAAGGGCCCCTTCCTGGCTTTCAGATGGCTGCCTTCTTGCTGTGTCTTCATAAGGCACAAAGAGGGTGATGGTCTCCCTCTCCTTATAAGGACATGAATGCCATGATGGGAGGTCCACTCTAATGACCTCAACCAAACCTAATTGTCTCTCAAAGACCCCACCTCCACAGACTATCCCATTGGCAATTAGGGTTTCAACGTTTGAATTTGGTGGGAGGATGCAAACATTCAGTCTATAGCAACAATAATATACAAAATTCAATCATAACGGTAATCGTAATAAATTATTTGCCTATAAAATATCATGGATCAAGAAGCTTCTGTTTGTAACCGTCTTAGTTTCTCCTATAATTTGCAATAGCATTTTCCATAATGCCTCAACTGGGGAATATGAAAGGAGAAAAAACTCCTAATGAAAGATATTCAAAATTATAATACATTCTGTGGTTTGATCCTAACCAAGTCCTTAGATTAGCTGAGTTCTATATTATGGAAGAGACAGCCTTTTCAGTGAGGTCCTTTTGAAATTCAAGTAAGCAAATGACTTTATTTATTTATGTTTTTTTACAAATAGTTTATTGTCAAATGGTTTTCATATAACTCCCAGTGCTCATCCCCACAAGTGCCCTCCTCCATGCCCATCTCCCCCCTCCCCCCCCATCAGTCCTCAGTTTGTTTCTCAGCATTCAAGAGTCTTTCATGGTTTGCCTCTCTCCCTTTCCCCCACCATTTCCCCGCTTCTTCTCCCCCATGGTCCATGTCTGTCTGGGACGAAATGGTAGCAGCTTCCAAAGATCTATTAGCCAGCCAGATCTATACATTTTTCAGAAGGGAACCCAAGGAAGTCGTTTCAATTTAATTACTTTAGGAAAAGAAAATTCCTGTCTCTTTATTGCCTCAAAAAGGCCCTGAGAAGTTGCTATTAAGAACAGGTAAAAGCAAGGGATGTGTTCAGTGGGACACATGACCATGAAATCTAATGTTTTGTAAACTGAGGAGAGGTTTCCAAACATCTCAGTTAGTTTTCCCTCAAGGGTAGCATGACGTCCAAAATCACTGCAAATGCTCTTCAGACTAAAGTGAGAGGACAGGACAGAAAAATCTAATTACTTCAATCTAGCAACATGTTAGCTTTTCGACAAGAAGATGAAAAGAACATGCATATGTAATTTTAGGGTTTCCTCAGAGACGTTTTCATTTTGGACTGGTGTAAACTCACTTAGCCCACATGCAAATGCTTTCCTATATGAGACTTAAGAGACTCAACCAAAGGTTAATTTGAGGAAAGACCCAGCCAATGGTTAATTAGAGGACACCAACGCTATAATTTCTTCATAGGGCAGATCTCCACTAATAACAGGTGATATGTGCACAGTTGTCGTGTCCTTGAATGGGGACCCTTATTTTCTGCCTAAGTGTTTTCTTCATCATAATTATAAAAATTACTTACAACATCATTGTGAAATTATAGGAGAATTAAGCACTTTCTATATTCTACATGACACTGTGCATAATGCCACATTTTCTCATTGATTACTACATTGTGAGTAATTCTCTATCTCTACTTAAATAATTCACTGAAACTATAAATACTGTTCCTTATATGTAAAGAAGAAACAATCATAGACCAAAACCAAACATACATAATTCTTCTTGTTCTCTTATATTTTCCTTATAGACTTTTCTTAATCTATCCTAAGACTTTTCTCCCTTATCCTAAGCTAAGTGTATCTCCTTAAAATTTATTTAGTGATTGGATAGAAGTGCTTTTTATCAATATTGTTAAACTAGATAGTACTCACCATGCCTGAGTCAAGGATGAATTTAAAGAATGCTCTTTTTGGTTATATAGCCTGAGAAATTTATTTGGATGTTATCTGGAATTTATTAATCACTCATTTATTCAAAAATACCTAGTGAGCACCTATTACATGTGGACACTATTCTAGATACTGAGGATACAATAGTAATCTAGGTCCCTATTCCAAAGGGACCTGAGTCAAGTGAGGGAGAGCCATGTGGATATTTACAGAAAGAGTGTTCGTGGCAGTCAGAAGAATTTAAGGTAAGACTGAGGAGAGGACACATACACCATGTTTGTGAAAGAGCAGAGAGATGGTGTAAGAGGTGAAGGAAAGAAGAGAGGGACTGAAGATGGAACCAGAAATGTGCCCTCCAGGATGGCCTCCTAAAGCTGCCTCCACTACCTACACTGTTGTGCTGTCCCTTCCCACACGGAATAGAGTGACCCATGTAACCATAGGATCCTGTGGAAATAATGATGTATGGCTTCCAATAAAGACAACGAGGCTTCCGCCTTAGTCACTGCTGAATAACTCACATGAGGTGAGGTGGTGAGGACAATCAACAGTCCCCAGGGAGGTGAGGCCTCATGCCGGTGGCCAGCTTCCCCTTGCCAGCCCCATGAGTAAGCTTCAGGTGACTGCATCCCAGCTGACATCTCGACTGCAATTTGTGAGAGACCCTGAGTCAGACCCGCCCAGCTAGACCCCTCCGTAATTCCTGACTCACAGAAGCTGTGTGAGATGAAAAATGGTGATTCTTGTTTAAAGGCAGTACATTTGGGGAGGGATTTATTACTCTCCAAATAAATAATAAATAAAGGAAATACTTGATTACTAATACAATCGCACTTTGCAGACGATGGTGAGGACTTTACATTTTATTCAAAGTAAGATGAGAAGATGTTGGAGAGACTTGGTCTAATTTCAGTTGCTGAAGAATCTTTTTGGCTACCAGAGACATAACGGAGGACAGAGAGAGAGAGGATAGAAGCAGAGAGGCCAAGGACAGGTGTCTGTAACGACCTAGGCCAAAGATGACTGTGGACCAGGTAAGACATGGAAACCGAGAGAGTCGTCAAAAGGAGCTAGATTTTGAATAGATTTTGAAAGTAGAGCTGAACATGAAAAAACTTAAAGGAGATTATTTCTGAATTTACCACTACAACTACTTATATGTATAAAATAATTTTTCCAGAAGTTGAAAATACAGAATTCTTCAAAAAGCAGAGAGCTCCCAATTTATCCATCACAAGCTTCTGTTCATGGTCTTCATTTTATGTTTCATAAATTATAAATAGACAAATTATAGAAGGATTCAATGATACTTGCTGCCTGTTAGTGTCTGACAGAAAGTTCACTGATTCTGTGCATCAATATGGTGACAAGTTGCATGCTTTAATAGAACACCTTTGAATAGCAACTTTGCATGCAATGGGACAGAATCACTTTTTTAAAAATTTGCCAATGAATCTGGCTTAGCACTGTAAAATAATGAAAATAATAGGAGCTAATTACAGTAATTCACATGGTTTGAATACATTTCATGATGGCAATCTGTTTAATATGTATATACGTGTATTTTAAATTACTATAATAGAGTATATGAATATCAGTTCTGGTTTCATTAAGAACAATGAGAATTATCAAATAAAATTAGCCTGTAAATCACCTAAATATTACCTGCGTACAGACTGTTTGAAAAAGAATGAAAACATTTAAAGAAAAAAAGGGACAACCTAGAATTAAGAAAAGATACAAATTTCTCTTCTTTTTTATTCTGAGAGAGAGAATGTGCAAGTGGGTGGGGGCAAAGAAGGAGAGAGAATCCCAAGCAGGCTCTGCACTGTCACTATCACCTGCCCGTGGTGGGTGGTAATGAAGTGGGGGCAGGCAGCAAGAGTCAGAGGCTTAGCAGGCTGAGCCACTCAGGCACCCCACTGCTAACGTATTTTATATCCTGCCTTGAAGTTTGATGTAACTGCATTTGGACAGTGATACGTGAATGGAAGTGATAATGTGCACTTTTGGTACCACTTTCTTGATAAGACAGCTGCCTGCCGCCTTATTCTTCCCACAGACTAGGATACAAACACAGGGACGTAAGCAAGCATCCACCATGTGTCCAAGCACAACCCCCAGAACATGGCAGAGGAGCAAGATGGAAGAAGCCTCAGGCCTTTCCAGCCCTGGGATGTTCACCTCCCCTTTCACTGTTTTGAAAAAGGGAAAAATAAGTTTTCCCCTATTTAAGCCACTGTTACTTGAGTCTCTTGATTAACTGATCTTATACCCTAACTCCCACAGGGGAGGAATTTTTTAAAAGTTCTCTCGTTCTGTTTCCATTAAAAAAATTTTTTTTAATGTTTATTTATTTTTGAGAGAGGGAGAGAGACAGAGCACATACAGGGAAGGGGCAGAGAGAAAAGACACAGAATCTGAAGCAGGCTCCAGGCTCTGAGCTAGTTGTCAGCACAGTGCCTGACGTGAGGCTTGAACTCACAAATTGTCAGCACAGAGCTCAATGTGGGGCTGGAACTCGCAAACTGTGAGATCATGACCTGAGCCGAAGTCGGATGTTCAAGTGACTAAGCTACCCAGACGTCCCATTCTGTTTCCATTTTTGAATGGATCCTATCCGGTTGGGCCCTGAGGATAAAATGGTGACCACATCTAACCACTGCCATCATGAAACTTAGAGAACAGTGGAGGAGAAGCACATTAACCAAAGACTCATGCAAATAAATGTAAAACTACAAACCGTGACAACAATTCCCATCATTTAGGGACATTCAGGACAAGTTAAATCTCCTTGCATGTAATAACTCTCAAAATATTTGAAATCTCAAGCCCTCGTTGTTTCTGAAGCAGAAACAATTATTTCCAACATTATTCTCATAATGTGTTTTGAGGTTTCTTTATAATTTTAAGTCATTCCAGTAAACTGACCTCCTTCTTGATATTCAGTGATGCAAACGGCATTTAGTAATTCAGATATGACCCAACTAGAACAGAGTCTGAATCTGTATTGCCTTTCTATGGCAGCTGTAACTAACTACCACAAATGTAGTAGCTTAAAACAATACAAATTTATTCTCAGACAGTTCTGGAAGTCCAAAATGAGTCTTATGGGGGTGAAATCAAGGTGTTGGCAGGATTGGTTCCTTCTAGAGGCTGTATGGGGGAATCTGTATTCTTGCAGTTTCTAGCTTCCAGAAGCCAAGGCATTCCAAGGATAGCAGCCCCTTCCTTGAATCACATGGCCTTTCTTCACCCACCTATGTTGTCACTTCAGATTCTCCCTCTTCTACAGTCACGTCTCCATCTCTCTTTTTCTTATAAGAAGACTAATTATAAGAATTACACTTCAAGCCCATCTGACTAGTTCAGGATAATCTCAGCATCTCAAGATTCATAATTTAATTGCATCTGCAAAGACTCTTTTGCCATATAAGGTAATATTCATTGATTGATTCATTGATTCAAGGCATTAGGACTTGAATATCTCTGGAAGCCATTATGCAGCTAACCACATACTCACACTCTGGACTACAGTTAAATTTATTGACAGATAAGACTTCAAAATTCTTCATACACGTTGTGAACAGGCATCTGTCTTACCCTGTAATTATGCACTTAGGTTTTCAGTACTCAAGTGAAAGACCAGATATTCAGTACCCTAATTCAATTCTACCAGTTGAATTTAATCCATGAACTTAAAAAAAAAGATTTTCATTTATTTTTGAGAGAGAAGGAGACAGAGTGCAAATGGGGTAGGGGCAGAGAGAGAGGGAGACACAAAATCTGAAGCAGCCTCCAGGCTCTGAGCTGTCAGTACAGAGCCCAGTGCGGGGCTGGAATTTGCAAACCATGAGATCATGACCTTAGCTGAAGTCAGACGCTTAACTGACTGAGCCACCCAGGCTCCGCCCATGAACTTTTTGAATCCATACTCTTTCATACGGCATATTTAATAATCAATCCACTTCACCTCGAAGTATCAAAGGATTTCAACCCAACATGATTTTGTTTGTTTAAAAAAATATTTTAATGTTTGTTAATTCTTGAGAAACAGAGAGAGACAGTGTGAGCATGGAGGGGCAGAGAAAGAAAGAGGGAGACACAGAATCTGAAGCAGGGTCCAGGCTCTGAGCTGTCAGCAGAGCCCAATGTGGGGCTTGAACTCATGAACCTTGAGATCATGACCTGAGCCAAAGTCGGATGCTCAACCAACTGATCCACACAGGCACTGCTTTTTTTGTCTGTTTTTAAAAGTCTGACATGACAAATTTCAGTGTCTGTGGGCAGGGGAGTCTCGTGGGTCAGGAGTCCTGAGAGCGAGGCTGAGCAAAGTGATGGAGCTGGCAGGAATGCTACTCAAGAGTGTTGTTCAGAGTCCACTCACAGTCTCCCCAAATATTCTGCCTGGTGTTGGAATCATAGGAGTCCTATCCATTGTGTGGGCCCTGGATGTGAAAACCACTTCTCAGCAGGGGATAGCTAAGGCCAATGGACTTTATTTGCAGCAGAACTCAGTCTGAGGCTGAGGGCATAGGTGATAGAGTCCAACCTTTCCTGGGCAGAGAGCTAGCAAGATCCAAAAGAAGAACCAACCTGACTGAAGTTGAGATTAAAAGCTTCTAGCCCAGTAAAAAAGGGTACTCACCAGAAAAGCAAGGCAGAAGTCCAGTCATGCTTACGGAGCCCACATGAGGAGGCTGCAGCTTAGTGTGTGGGCAAATGCCCTTCTCTGTCACTTACCAGGCAGATGTGGTGAAGAGAGGTTTCATTCTCTGATGTGCTGGTCAGGACTGAATCAGAAACACAGATGATGGAAACTCCGGTTGGAGGGCCTGGAGAGTGTCTGGAGAAGAGGGTGTTTGTATGCACTACAGACTTCTGGCCCTAGACAAAGTGTGGAAAAGGAGCTAGTTCGTTACTTTCACTCTTTAAAATGCATCTATTCTTGATACAAACCTCTTATTAGAGTTGGAAAACTGCCCTTCTGCCCCTAAAGGGGAAAGCTCTGGCAAAGTATTTAAGATGCTCCCCAGAACAATGTCTGATACACACAGAGTGTTTGGTATTCTTCTCAGTGCTTTGTGGTACCGTAACCTATTTAATCCACACAAGATTATGAGGAGTTATTTTACAAATGAAGAAACTGAAGCATGAAGAGAGATTAAGGAACTTGTTCAAGGTTACACAGCTAGTGAAGATTTAAATGCAGGCATTTCCCTCCAGGGGTCATGCTTATAATCACCAAAATATGCTGCCTCTTTTGTGTAACTGTCTCCTGGTATCCCTGACTCTGTAAAATGCCTTATGCATAATCAAAGCCCGATAAATATTTGTTGCATTGACAGATAAATGAGGATGGATGCCTTGCTGAATGGATAGATGAAAGAAACACCAGCTAGGAGAATGCAAGTCTTTATTTGATTTAAAAAAATTAAACAGGGACGCTTGCATGGCTCAGTTGGTTAAGCGTCTGATTTCAGCTCAGGTCATGATCTTGCAGATCCTGAGTTCGAGCCCCCCATCAGTTCTCTGTGCTGATAGCTCAGAGCTTGGAGCCTGTTTCAGATTCTATGTCTTCCTCTTTCTCTCTCTGCCCTTCCCCCACTTGCACTCTGTCTCTCTCAAAAATAAACATTAAAAAAATTTTTTTTAAAGAAAACAAACCCTCCTGAGAATTCTCTTACTACAGACACCTTCATAAAGCAGAACAGTGTCATTTCACTAATGGCAGACCCGTCCTTACTGCTTATTACCAAAAGCTCTCTGTGAAGCTTCCACAACTAAAACAGGACCACATTTCCTAAGTACCACAAATAATATGTGCAGCTCTTTTCTTTTTAATTTAGAAATGAAAGGGAACGTTAGAGTAAGTGGAAAAAGAAATGTTCTGAGCCAAACATAGGAAACTGCCTACACTCTTCCGTTACTGTTTTTATGTGTCAAAAATAGTTCTTTAAATACTCAGTCTCTGTATTTCTAGCACAAGACAGTGTTACTTTCTGACGTGAATGAAGGCGGATGACAAGAGAGCTTTGACATCAATATCCTCCAGGCTGGCATAATTTTTTCTTCATTACATTGTGAATGTAGATTATAAGTGTTTTTTTCTTCCATTTTATAATGCTTGGTAATAGGTGGCCTTGCTACTATTTTTGCTTATTTTATTTTGGTATTTTGCTATTTGGGTTCATTGAACATAATCCTATTATGAATGTTCTTGACAAATAAAGAATTTTCCCCAGGTATCTTTTGTCTTGTGATGCTATATGAACACATTGTGTCTAAAGTAACAATTCTAATCCCAACAAATATTATCCAAATGGGCTTGAGTGAAAAATGTCTTTCTAATTCCTCTGAATCAATATGTAATGTGGGAAGCAAACATACAGGGAAAATAAAAGACATTCCTTAAGCATTTAAGTTTTCATTCAAGTATTGTTAACCTAGTCACTTACCATGGCAGATTCTTTGAACATATTTAAAATTTAGGGTTTAGCAGATTTTCAAATACCTGGAGGCTGTATGGTGCCCTTGGTAAAAGTTACTTTGTACAGAGAATCTGTGTGGATTGACTATTGAGAAATTATTTGCATGTTTTGTGGCTTTTGGCTTCCAGCCCATTTAGCTTAGGCCTTGTCTGGTCATCTATCCTTATTTTCACAACAACCCAAGTGATAGGATCTTTCCCAGTATCATTTGAAATGCCTTGCAGCTGTCCTTGTGAGCCTTGTTATTTACCCAGACATAGAGCAAAGGGCAAATTGTTTTCTCTGTTGAACTCAGGCAAAACCACAAAAATTTTCTTTATTTTTATTTGGAGTCTCACCTAGGTCATATATGGCTGTCTTTTTTACCCTCTCTTCAAAAATGAATGCCTTGATGCCCTGATCTCTAAGTCAAGGTGGTTTTCTATAGTCATTCTTCCTATCATTCATTCATTAACTTGTTCATTCAACAAAATTTCATTGAGTGCCTGACACGTGTCTAGTTCTACAATACACAAGTGAATAATAGTTGATTATTGCCCTTGAAGACTTGGCAGTCTGATGGGAATGAGAGGTGTATAAACAGGCATCTGAATGTCATGTGCAAAGTGGTATTATAGAGGTGAATAGGAGTGTTGTGGGATCTCAGATGAGAGAGCAATGGGGAATGTGGAGGCATTGGGAGGGAGGACCAGAAGTATTTAATATCATAATGGCTTTTATTCTAACATTTTTATTTTGAGGGACTTTCCAATGGTTTTGATTCATTTCCATCATCATTATACTATGTATGAGGCAACACCACCTACTAGAAAAAGATGCAAAATCCAGTTCTGTCACCTACTACTTTGCATCTTTGACAAACGACTTAACCCTTCTATTCTTGGTGCATTAGAGTTTGATCAGGATTATATGCTGGCTGACCCAAGTCCAAACTCCTCTTTATTTATGAGAATCTTCTCATTGCCTAAGTCTTGGTATTGGTCAATTTGTGCTACAAAAATTAAAAGATAATTATTCTTGCTCTTCTACTCCCAGCAGCTGTGCTCAGCCAATTGGTGCTTCCAGTGGAGCTTAAATCTCAAGCAAATGTTATAAGGCACAGCCTTAAGTTCAGGGCACTGGCACCCAGGATTGAATGCAGTGATTCCTTCTCAGCAATAATATGTGGCAATCACACTCAGAACAGCATCCAGCGAGGCTGTTTTTTGCGTTTCCTGACACCTAGCCTCCAATAGCACCTGCATCTAGCCTTCTTCACATACTTCTAATAAGTTCCTTTTCTGAATAAGTTAGCCAGGCTTCATTTCTGTTGCTTGCTACCAAAAACAACTCAATAAGATACTCAGTTAATGCCACAGTTAAGGCTTTGTTGATTCATGGGTGGGTTTTTTTTTTTTTTTTGGTGAATTAAAATGATAACGTGAGTAAAGTTCATAATGCAAAGTTCCTGGCACACTGTGGACTAGTTATCAGGGTTGAATTTTAAGGTATTTGCCTGGAGAGCCAGGATATCCTAACGTTTATGTCCCCAAGGCTTCTCAATAGATACTGGATACTGAGGATCAAAATACCACTTTAATGATAACTGTACCTAATAATAATCAATGTAGAGCTTTGATGAAGCTGGTTTAGAGCATGTGACTTTGGCTTTGAGTAGTAAAAGAGTGTATCACATTTTTGAGCCCAAACTCAAATTTGGAAATCTTCCCATATCCTGGTTAAAGATAAACCATCTTTCACAGAGAAGCAAGAGACAGAGAGCTCTGTGCACTTAAATGTGGCAATGATAGCACAGGGAAGACATCCACTAGGAAATACAAGTGTGTAAATCTCTCTTTCTCTCTCTCTGCATCCCATTATTGCACCTCAGGCATAGGGAATTAAATTGGTCCCTACTCACTCACACACCATTGTTCCTAGCATAATACCATTTTCAGCCTGAATGAGAGAACTCTCTCCTGTTTTATTTTAATATAACTCTCACCTTTGTTCTCAAATATCAATTCCATTCCCTTCCACCCAGAGGCATGCTCTAAGATGTTTGGTATCTGTCCTTTATATATCTAGTAGACTCTGTAGTTGTGATTGGGTGTGTGTTTAAGAGTACATTATACTGTTAAGCTAAATATCTCTTAGGTTTCTGGGGTGCCTTGGTGGCTCAGTTGATTAAGTGTTGGACTCTTGATTTCGGCTCAGGTAATGATCTCATGGTTCCTGAGTTCAAGCCCTGCATCGGGATCTGCACTGACAGCATGGAGCCTGCTTGGGATTCTCTCTCTCTCTCTCTCTCTCTCTCTCTCTCTCTCTCTGCCCCTCCTCTGCTTATGCTCCCCCCCAAATAAATAAACTTAAAAAAATATCGTAGGTTTCTAACTGTCTTAACACAATGCTGTTTTAAAGATTTATTAGCTTGTTTGTGCTTCTGGTACTTCTATCTCTCTTTTTAATGTTTATTTATTTTTGAGAGAAAGAGAGAGAGAGAGGAGAATGAGTGAATGAGGGGCAGAGAGAGAGGGAGACACAGAATCTGAAGCAGGCTCCAGGTTCTATGCTGGGCACAGAGCCCAATTCAAGGCTCAAACTCATGAACTGTTAGATCATGACCTGAGCTGAAGTTGGGATGCTTCACTGACTGAGCCACCCAGGCGCCCCCTGGTACTTCTCTTAACTACCACAGAATATCCCGCAGTATGCATCTACCACATTCCTGTTGATCCATATTGCCAAGGTAAGTGACAACTAAGCTGCCTCCTACACCTACTACCTTAAACATCATGAGGACAAACATTGTCGTATCCATCCCTATGTGAACCTATTGAAGAGTGTCTCTGATATACACCTTAAGAGGGTAATTGTTGAGCTATCAGACATAACCATATATTGTTTCTCTAACATTTCTTTTTAGAATAGCTATAATCATTTACACTTCCACTAATAGGGCATGACAATTCCTATCTATACACATCTTGAAAAACATTTGACATCATTCACATTCTAATTCTTGTCAGAAAAATGGTAAGAAAATGGTATGTTATAGATATTTAAATATGTATTTTTCTGATTACTAATGAGGTTGAGCATCTGGTCATGTACATGTTAGCTATTTCCCCATCATAAAGTATCTCTTCATATCTTTTGTCCATTTTCCTACCTGCTTTTCTATTATATACATGGAACTATTTATGAGCTACCTATTCTGTTCCGTTAGTTTATTTGTCTCTTCCTGAATAAGTACCATACTGCTTTTATTTCTATGACTTTGCACTGTGTCTTATTGGGTAAACTTTCCAACTTGGGTCTTTATTTCCAAAACTAACTTTTTATGAACCCTTATAGTTCCATATACTCTTTAGTATGAGTTTGTTGAGTTCCATTTTTTAATGTTTATTTATTTATTTTTGAGGGGGGAAAGGGCAGAGAGAGAAGGAAAGAGGATCCCAAGCAGGCTCTCTCTGCATTGTCAGCTCAGAGCCTGATGTGGGGCTTGAGCCTACAAACCACAAGATCATGACCTGAGTCAAAGTGGGATCCTTAACTGACGGAGCCACACAGGCACTCCAAATTTGTTGAATTCTTAAAAAGTATGGTGGAAATTCAGTCTGAGTAAACAGATAATATTCTTTATATTAATCATTGAAAAAGAATTTTCTAATTTTCTATATTTCTACAAATATTGGTATTTCTTTTTTTTTTTAATTTTTTTTAATATTTTATTTATTTCTAGGAGAGAGAGAGACAGCATGAGCAGGGGAGGGTCAGAGAGAGAGGGAGTGACAGACTCTGAAACAGGCTCTAGGCTCTGAGATGGCAGTCAGCACAGAGCCCGACGCGGGGCTCGAACCCACGAACCACGAGGTCATGACCTGAGCAAAAGTTGGACGCTTAACCAACTAAGCCACCCGGGCGCCCCTACAAATCTTTGTATTTCATACAGGCTATAATATTTTTTTGCAAATAGAGATCAAAATATAATTCTGAATTAAATTTTAGATATTTGTTTTGTCTAGTTATTTCATGCTTTCACACTATATTTATTTTTTAAATTTATTTATTTATTTTGAGAGAGAGAGAGAGAAAGTAGGGGAGGGGCAGAGAGAGAGAAAATCCTAAGCAGGCTCCATGCCATCAGCACAGAACAGGGCTCAGTCCCATGAACCATGAGATCATGATTTGATCCAAAATCAAGGTCAGACACCCAACTGACTGAGTCACCCAGGTGCCTCATTCACACTCCATTTTTAATTTATATTTTCTTTCTATATAGCTTGGTTTTATAAGAGATTTATGCATTTTATTAATTCCCTTTAATGATTTATTAAAAACATTATAATCTTCCCTCTAATCACTGCTTTAGCTCTGTCCCACACAGCGTGACATGTAATACTTTGTCATTTGAGTCTAAATATTTCATTATTTCTCTGATGATTTCTTCTAGAAGTCCAAGCTCCAGAGTATTGTGGTTTTTTGTTTTGCTTAGTTTTTAGTTTTCAGAATTGTGTGATTTTATTAGTCAGATTTTTGCTATTAAATTCTAATTTTATTTAATTATAGTTGTATAATGTTAATTCTTTGGATATTATTGATATTCCCCGTGGCTTTGCTTATGATTTGTTCTTTGCAATTGTTCCATTTGACCACAAGAACAACTACAAGGGGATAGGGGAGGGGCACAGAGAAAGGAAGAGAGAAAACCCAAGCAGACACCACACTGTCAGCACAGAGCTTGACATGGGGCTCCATCTCATGAACCATGAGATCATGACCTGAGCCTAAATCAAGAGTCAGATGCTTAACCAACTGAGCCACCCAGGCGCCCCTATAATTATTGATTTATCTCTTTCTCCTAGTAGTTATGACTTATGTGTTTAAGAATATGTTAATGATTTTATGTGCTCTTATCTTTTTAACCATTTTTTTTTTAATTTTTTTTTTTTTAATGTTTTATTTATTTCTAGGAGAGAGAGAGAGACAGCGTGAGCAGGGGAGGGTCAGGGAGAGAGGGAGTCACAGACTGAAACAGGCTCCAGGCTCTGAGCTGGCAGTCAGCACAGAGCCCGACGCGGGGCTCGAACCCACGAACCGCGAGATCATGACCCAAGCGAAAGTCGGACGCTTAACCGACTAAGCCACCCAGGCGCCCCTCTTTTTAACCATTTTTAATAACCCTTGGTTTTTCTTCATTTTTTAATCCTTGAATTGTACTTTGTCTGACACAAAATTCCCACTCATATTTTTGTCATGTCTTTTTCCATCTATTTACTCCAAAGATCTGTGACCTTTTGTTTTAAGTACGCTTTATAACTGCTGGTCCTTTATTTTTTCTGACCTGAGCCCCATTGTGGGGTTTTTCTTCTGTTTCAAGGTTTTATTTAAATTCTAGTTAGCTAACATATATGATAAAATTGGTTTCACGTGTAGAATTTAGCAATTTATCACTTAGATATAACACCCAGTGCTCATCACAAATACTTTCCTTAATACTCATCACCCATTTAGCCCATCTTCTGTCCACTACCCTCCCTTCTTCCCTCCATCTGTTTGTTCTCTATAGTTAAAGGTCTCTTAGGGTTTGCTTCCCTCCCTTTTTTCCCCCTTTCCCCTATGTTCATGTTTTGTTTCTTAAATTCCACATATGAGTGAAATTATATGATATTTGTCTTCCTCTGATTTACTTCATTTAGTATAATACACTCTAGCTCCATCCACATCACTCAAATAGCAAAATTCTTTTTGATGGCTGAGTAATATTCCATTGATGGATGAAAGACCTAAATCTGAGACAGGAAATAATCAAAATCTAGAGGAAGACCCAGGCAGCAACCTCTTAAACCTTGGTTGTAGCAGCTTCTTACTAGTCATATCTCAAGAGGCAAGAGAAACAAAAGCAAAAACAAACTATTGGGACTTTGTCAACACAAAAAGATTCTGTGCAGCCAAGGAAAAAATCAACAGAACTAAAAGACAACCTATGGAATACGACAAGATAGTTGCAAAAGATACCTTATAAAAAGGGTTTGTATCCAAAATCTATAAAGAACTTCTCAAACTCAACACCCAAAAAACAAATATTCCAGTTAAAAAATGTGCATGAGACATGAATAGACATTTTTCCATAGAAGACATCCAGATGGCTAACAGATACATGAAAAGTTGCTCAACATCACTCATCATCATGTAAATACAAATCAAAACCATGATGAGATACCACCTCATACCTGTCAGAATGGCTAACATTAACAACACTAAAAACAGATATTCACAAGCGGAATTCCTTTATGCTCTTAGTGGGAATGCACACTGGTGCAGCCACTCTGGAGAACTACTCAAGAGTTAAAAATAGAACTACCCTATAACCCAGCAATTGTACCACCAGGTATTTACCCAAAGGATACAAAAATACTGATTTGAAGTGGCATATGCACCCTGATGTTTATAGCAGCATAATCAACAATAGCCAAGCTATGGAGAGAGCTGAAATGTCCATTGATAAATAAAGAAAATATGGTGTATACTGTATATATATATAATATGAATATATATATGAATATGAATATTACTCAACCATCAGAAAGTAACCCACTGTGTTTTAATATTTTTATGTTTATTTATTTGAGAGAGGGGTGCCTGGGTGGCTCAGTCGGTTAAGCATCTGACTTTGGCTTAGGTCACGATCTCAAGGCTTATGAGTTTGAGCCCCACATCAGGCTCTGTGCTGACAACTCAGAGCCTGGAGCCTATTTCGGATTCTGTGTCTCCTTCTCTCTCTGCCCCTCCCCCACTTGTGCTCTATCTCTCAAAAATAAATACATGTAAAAATTTTTTAAAAAATATTTATTTGAGAGAGAGAGCACAAGTTGGGGAGGTCAGAGAGAAGGAGACACAGAATCCCAAGCAGGCTCCACACCATCAGTGCAGGGCCTGATGTGGGGCTTGAACTCACAAAGCACGAGATCATGACCTGAGCTGAGATCAAGAGTTAGACACTTAACAGACTCTGCCACCCATACACCCTGAAATCCTCTGTGTTTTAAACCATTGTTTGTGCTTGGCATTTATATCAGAGCTTATTTCTATCATATTGTTTTCTATTTATCTGTATTTTCTCATTTTGTATTTTCACCTTCCTTTGTAGTGATAAAATTTTCTTCTACTTGTTTAAACATTAATTTCTTAAACTTAATGCCTCTATCTTCCCCTTCAAGAAGACAAGTGACTTGCACCCTCTCCCTACCCCCAATTCTTCTGTCTCACTGATGATTCTGGAATGTCAAGAATATATTCTGTGGCCTCCACTTCTTCACTGAAGTATTTATTCATATTCTCTTTTCCATATATTGCCCATATTCTTCCTGGATTAATTTTTCTTTGCTGCTGCTATACTTCCTACAAAAATGCTTTCATCTTTCTCTGGAAGACCTTCTGAGGCTTATGTATCTGAGAATATCATTATAGCACTTCACATTTAAATAATTATTTAACTGGATATAAAGTTCTTAAAGTTTTTCAGCACCTAGGAAATATTACTCCATTATCTTCTTGTTTCCTGTGTCTCTCCTCCAAAATTTTACGTTAATCTTATTTTGTTTTTCTTTCAAGTGTTTTGATCTTTTTCTCTGGAAGCTTTAAGAATGTTCTCTTTGATGTTTTCAAATTTCATAATAATCTGTTTATATGAGGTATTTCTTTTTCTACCCCATTTGATTCTAGATATGTTTGACTCTTAATTTCTTCTCATGTTTCCAATATTATTATATATACATCGTCATACCTCATCTTTCATCACCTTGTTAATTAACTCTTCTTTAAGGAAATATATTCTCTTTTTTCCATCACATACTCTTTGGTAGAATTCTTAGACCAGCTCGTAAGCATGCTTGAGTTATATATTTTTTTTATATTTAGCCCATATTTTCAATTTTTTATGTCTTCTACAATGTTTTTCACACCCATTATTTCCCATTAGCTCTTCCTATAACTGCATGTTCCTATCTCTCTTTTATCTCTTGGAGGAAATTTATTATGTTTATTTCAAATTTTATTCAGTCTGTTTCATTAATCCTACCTCATCTAACACAAAACATTCATTTATTATCTCTTTTATGAAGTATTTGTGTTACTGTTATGTCTGGTTATTATTCCTGAAAGCTCATTTACCTTTGGGGTATCAACCACTCAGTCTGGCAATGGATCAGGAGAGCAGAGCACAGGCGCTCCTTACTCAGGCCTGGTGACCCTTAAGTGGACAGGGAGGGGAGGTCATTTTAGCCTCAGAAAACCATCCTATTATTTTGCCCATTTATTGCTCTTTTCAAAAACTTAAAACCCTAACCATAGTGTGGCAGGAAGTAGAGGAAGGGGTGAGATCAGGGGACTCAGGGACTGGATACTCATCTGCATCCCCTAGTCAAGCCTCTGAAACTCTCCTAATTTACCCCCATCATCCTAAGTAGCAGATGTTTTTCTAACCCTAGTTGCAGTGCTCCAAGTAATAATCTTCCCAGGGCCATGTGGAGATTCTGAATGAAAATCACTTCAAAGTCTTCCCCAGTTCATCCTGGGACCATGGTAACCTCTTATACCCTATTGGGTCACAGGCTGCTTTTCCTCACCACCTATTAGGTCACAACTACTTTGTCTTACTATTGTATCCTTGACTTTTCAGATTTACATATTTCCTTATCCCTTTCAAATCATCATTCTCTGATGTCAAGTATATAGATGAAGGCTTCAGACTAATAGCTATCATGATATTGTCCCTACTCACCTACCACCCTTATACTCTCATTCTTCACCACCTCCCTTACCTCTTCCCCTAAAGAAAGCATATGTATACAGGGGCACACATTAGAATAGTTTGCTCCATTGAAAAAACAAAAACAAAAACAAACAAAAAACAACCAAGAAAAAGAAAACCAAACACACGCACACAAAAAAACACAAACTCCTGGTGGGGCAAAGGGAAGAAGTAACATGTGAAAGATGTACACAGAGGAAGAAAGGTATAAGGATTTGTATCCCCTTGCAGCTCAGTGTTTGTCTTACAGATTTCTACTTGAAGCAGATCCATTTTGACTACAGTTTTTAACCCCAGGTACACATTACAATCAACTGTAGTGTCAAAAGCATCTAATGTACAGCCAGTGTTGAGAATCTCTTGACTTACTGCAACCTAGTTATTCCCTATTTTCATCTTTTGTGTGTTGGAAAGATAGAAGTTTTAGAAATTCCAAATTGGCTTCAGTTGTACAGGCAGAACACTGCCATTGGCAAAGTTGCAAATTTGGGGATTTGAAAGGAACCAGATACAGCTGAGATACACAGGGTAAAAGTAAACAGATGTAAACTTCAAGAGACAGCTATTTGCCAAATTCACTTTGGTAACAATAGCACATGGTAACAATTCATGATAGGACATTTCATAAGATGATTAAAAAAATCCCAGTGATGCAAGAAGACATTTTAAAGCAACTGAGTAGCACTTAACAATTTGCCATTGATACGTGGAACATCACTAGAAAACTGAACTCACAGGCAATATTTACTCCCTGTGACAAGTAAAAACACATAGTCATGAGTGCATCTTTTTCTTTTTTTAGTTGAGAACAAAAAATGCTAGAAGCAAGAATATAGAATGGGGAAAAGACGGGCTTTCAACAAATGGTGCTGGGAAAACTGGAGTTGCTACATGCAAAAAAATGATATTGGACCACTTTCTTACATCATACACAACACTAAACTCAAATTGGAACAAAGACTGAAAAGTGAGTTTAAAACCATAAAACTCCTAAAAGAAAGCATAGGCAGTAATCTCATTGACATTAGCTTTAGCACATTTTTCTAGACATGTCTCCTCAGGCAAGGGAAATAAAAGCAAAAATGAACTGTTGGAACTATACCAAAATAAAAAGCTTTTGCATAGTAAAGGAAACCATCAACAAAACAAAAAGGCAACTGAATGGGAAAAGACATTTGTAAATGATATATCCAGTAAGGGGCTAATATACAGAATATTTAAATAACTTGTACAACTCAACACCAAAAAAACAAATAATTGTATTAAAAATGAGCAGAGGACCTGAATAGACATTTTTTCAAAGTAGATATACAGATGGCCAACAGACATGAAAAGATGTTTAGACATCACTAATCATCAGGGAAAGGCAAGTCAAAACTACAATAAAATATCACTTTATACTGTCAGAATTGCTAGAACCAAAAATTCAAGAAATAACAAGTGTTGGCAAGAGTGTAGAAAAAGGCAACCCCCGTGTACTGTTGATGAGAATGCAAATTGGTGCCACCACTATGAAGAATGGTATGGAGGTTTCTCAAAAATTAAAAAAATATATATTTATTTAGACTCAAGTTAGTTAATGCAGTGCCTGGGTGACTCAGTCAGTTAAGCATCTGACTTCGGCTCAGGTCATGATCTTGTGGTCCGTGTGTTTGATCCCCCACTTCGGGCCCTGTGCTGACAGCTCAGAGCATGGAGCCTGCTTCCAGATTCTGTGTCTCCCTCTCTCTCTGACCCTCCCACACTCATGCTCTGTCTCTGTCTCTCTCTCTTTCAAAAATGAATAAAACATTAAAAATTTTTTTTAATTCAAGTTAGTTAACATACAGTGTAGTATTGATTTCAGGAATAGAAACCAGTGCTTTATCACTTAAATACAACACCCCGTACTCATCCTGAAAAAGTACCCTTCTTAATGCCTATCACCCATTTAGCCCTTCCCCCACTCTCCCTCCACAATCATCAGTTTGTTCTCTATATTTAAGAGTCTTTTATGGTTTTTGACCCAATAATTCTACTACTGGGCATTTACCCAAGGAAAATGAAAAGATATACGCACCCCTATAGTTACTGCAACATCATTAGTAAAGATATGGATGCTACCTACGTGTCCACTGATAGTTGAATGGATAAAGAAGATGTCAGACACACACACACACACCATATATATATATATATATATATATATATATATGAATGGAATATATATATATATGAATGGAATACTACTCAGCCATGAAAAAGAAGAATGAGATCTTCCCATTTGTAACAACATGGATGATCCTAGAGGGTGTTATGCTACAACACATATGTCATACATAGAAAGACAAATACCATCTTATTTCACATATATGTGGAATCCAAATAACAAAACAGATAAATAAAAAGCAGAACAGATTCATAAATATAGAGGACAAACTGATGGTTGCCAGAGGGGAGAGGGTAGGAGGAGGACAAAATGGGAAAAGGGGACTGAGAGGTACAGGCTTCTGGTTGTGAAACGAATAAGGGGGAAAAAAAGGCACAGCACAGGGAATACAGTCACTGATATTGTAGTAGGGTTGCATGGTGATGGATGGTAGCTACACTTGGGGAGAGCATAGCATAACGTATTGGCATGTGGAATCACTATGTTGTACCTAAAAACTACACCTGAAACCAACATAACACTGTGTGCTAACTATGCTTTTAATTTAGAGAGTTTAGACATTTGTTTTAAGCCTGTCTATAAATATTTTCAGATAATAAAAATGAAACAAGTATCTTTTAAAAGAACAAAAATACTAATCTTTTTGGGTCCTTAATTTTCACATTTATGAAATTACTCTGTTAGTTCTATAAGGTGTTTTAAGTATTATTCATTAGGGGTATTGGGTGTTTTGTTTTTAATCTACAGATAATGCAAGTGGCAGTTTGGTCTATAATGTGAGGGCTGCTATAGTGAAGAATGTTCTTTACCTAATGTCAAAAAATGTATTGCCTAACATTGCTTCAAAGAATGCCATGTGCAAAAGCAACACTGAAATTGCTTAGAATATTCGTTTTGGTGATAAGAAAGGATCAGCTGAACAAAAGTAAATGGTTGCCTCAGATGTAGAAATTAATTTTGAGCTCTTTTATCAAAAAGTCAGCAAATATTTATTCTAGGCTTGTAATATATGAGGCTTTTGCTAAGAACAACCCTTTGGCATTAAGCAGCTTAAAGCTGCTACTTTTCCTTTAATATCAATATAAGTATGCTGGTGGACTTTTGGTTTATCAGATTAACTCACCTTTTAGGTAAATATTCTGTTAATTCAGAGTTCAAATTTCCTATCAAGAATCATTCTGTTTTAATCATTCTGTTCTGTCAAAGGATCCCCTCCCCCTCCTTCTTCCCACAATGATGGCTAGGTTCAAAGGGTTAGGCTTTCCAAAAAGGGGACTCTCCTTCTTCTCTGCTAATTCCTACTGGCTTCTGGTTAAAGTTTAATAAATTTTTCCTTGCCTCTACACAGAGGCCTTGATGGATTGCCTGCTAATGCTCTATAGCTGATAGAATCCGAGGTGTCTCCTCTTTGTGTGTGGTGAGGGACCCAGCCTCCTTGCTGACAAACTGTCTCCGCCATGGCTCTCACTGGCACTCAGGTGCTCTGAACCTGAGGCTCATCCTTCATCCAACCTTTGGCTTTGGCTGTCCACATTCCCAGCCTCTACCTTCAGGTTACTTCATGTCTCCACCACTGGAGTACCCTACAGGGGCTGGCCCCTTCCCATGCCATGCCAGAGCACCAGGGTGCTATATCTGAAGGCAATTTATTAAGAGTCAGTTTGTAGAAAAACTGATTTGCATATTTTCATAATTAGTTTTTTGTTAACTGTTTTTCCCCCCACACCATGAAAGCACATTTATAAATGGCTTTGCCCAGGTCTTGCTTTCCAGTTGAAGCCTAAGAAACACAGGAGAGGCAAAGTGGAGCGATGGGCAAACTGAGGGACATGAGAAAATGCATTCATAAAATAACACATACCTTTTTATATCAATATGAATATTATAAATACACCTCCATGAGTACATTGATTTTTATACATTTATAAGAACATATTATAGGATATCTCAGAACTTTTAAAGTGCCATCAGATTTTCTGAGTATCTCAAACTTATTTGATCACTGACATTTTACCTTGCAGAATTCTTTAAAGAATTGTTTTTCTGCCAAATTCACTTTATGAAAACTGTTTCAGCGAATTCGAGTGACCAAGTGCCCTCTTTCCTTTAGCGCTGACATATTTTAATGAAAATTATAAGACAACTGTGCTGTCTGTATGCCTAAAATTTATCTTCCTACAGTCAGAATACACCACGGATTCAATGATGTTTAAAATAGGGGTGCCTGGGTGGCTGAGTTGGTTAAGCACCGACTTTGGCTAGTGTCATGATCTCATGGTTTGTGGGTTTGAGCCCTGCATTGGCTCTGTGATGGCAGTTCAGAGCCTGGAGACTGCTTCAGATTTTATCTCTCTCTCTCTCTCTCTCTCTCTCTCTCTCTCTCTCGGCCTTTCCCTTGCTTGTGCTCTTTTTCTCCCTGTCTCTCAAAAATAAATAAATGTCAAAAATTTAAAAAAAAAATAATAAATAAAATCAACAAAAACTCTAGTATATACGTGCCTGCTCTAAATTCCTAAACCACCACTCTGGCCTGACATTCTCATACCTGTTAACATGCTAAGGGATGGAGTTTAAAGAAGGAAAACTCAACATCCACTTTGCCTTTTCTCCAACACTGGTAGCCCACACCCTAATGCCTTTCGACAACACTTCTCAAATTCAATAAATAGTATTTTCTCCTGAATCGAAAACATTATTGATTTGGTCTTTGCCATACTATGAGTTAGTTGGACAGGCAAGAAACACTAGATTCTAATAAGAGGGAACTGAGGTGTAACCTGATCAAGGTAATTGGCCAAAGTCACACAGCCCCTAAGTCAGAGGTAAGACTAGAGCCTGTGACTCTCGGCTCCTCATCTGACCCACACTCATTCCTCAGTGCATCTATTACACCTGGAGACAGATGCCTTTGCATGGCATTACTACGACTGCGTGCACAATAAACAGAAGTAAACCTTCAAATACACTTGCAGGATACTGGGGTGGAATTCTTATTTAATTAGTGAAATAAATAATTTATATATCTTTATTTTAAATTCAATTCTAATGGCAAATTATCTAAATTAGTCATAGGATCAAATTAGTTATGTTTTCTCAACCAGTGCACTCAATTTATTAAGCAATGCTGAAACAAATAAACAAATTATGTCTGGAATGATTACCTGACAATAAGAAAGTGCACTAGTCTAAGCATCTAACCATATACTGCCATACAAATACTGCCTATAATAATTAAGCTTAAAAAGGAGTAAATTAATTCTTCCACAAGGAAAGTCTACATAGTTACCTTAAGCCATACTCTGTGTAATTTAATTTCTCTCAGAAAGAGATCCAAAGTGGACTCTCCGTTTACATTTTACATGATCTCCCATGATTCTTTCTTTCATTACATTCTAATCTGTATCTCAGAAGAAAAGGGAATTTATTATAGTCTTTCTGAACAGTCAAAAGATATTTTCCCCTTATCTATGTCTGCTCACATACAACAGTTACAGCCTGATAAAGCAATAAAAAGCATCTCTAGGAGGGAGAAATGTCACATAGAAAAATAATTTGCTATCAACAATAGCCAAATTATGGAAAGAGCCCAAATGTCCATCAACTGATGAATGAATAAATAAGGTATGGTGTATATATATATATGCAATGGAATATTATTTAGCCATAAAAAAAGAATGAAATCTTGCCATTTGCAATGATTGGATGGAGCTAGAGAGTATTATGCTGAGTGAAATAAGTCAGAGAAAGAAAAAATACCATTTGATAACGTGTGTGGAATTTAAGAAACAAAACAACAGACATGGGGGTGGAGGGAAGGAGAAGCAAACCTAGAAACAGATCTCAACTATAGAGAACAAATTGATGGTTACTGGACGGGAAGTGGGCAGGGGGATGGGCTAAATAAGTGGTGGGTATTAAGAAGGCCACTTGTTGTGATGAGCCCCGGGTTTTGTAAGTGGGTGATGAATCACTAAATTCTATACCTGAAACTAATGTTGCACTCTATGTTAACTAATTTAAGTAAAAACTTGAAGAAGAAAGAATTTGCCTTGGCTCTATATGGCAACTTTCTGACCTCAAACATGGCTTGATGGAATTACTTGCAGGAGTAATTCTCCTAAAGTAACTGTAGAACTAAAAAGTTACTATTTAACAAGCTATCTAATGGAAGAAGGAATAAGTTGGGTTGGCCAAGTGTATCTAGAATCTAAACCTGTACCATAATCAGTTCTATGGAAGAAGGGGATTGATAAAGTGGGTAGGGTTAAGGGCTAAATAGCAGTCTATGATTGGTAGAACACCATATTGGATTCAGGATTTTTCTAACTTTGCCTCTTATCATTTGTGAGGCTTGAAGAAAACCTATAGTCTACCTAGACCTGAGCTCCCTCATTTGTAAAGGAAGTGGCTCCTTCAGAAGGCTTCTATGAGTCTGTTTCCTGGCTCTGCTGCCCTGTGCCCCATATGCCTGGGGCTAGGTTCTGGCATGGATAGCCGAGAATAAACCTCATTCAAAGCCACATAGCTTCATTATGCCAGCGCTCCCAAACTCATCCTCAAGACCAGAATTCTCTACCTTTCTTCCTCAACGTACTATAGCCACCATCCTACCAGTCTATCTGCAATGCTCTCCTAACTGGTACCTCTGCACTTGTTTTTTCCCTCCACCCATTTGCACATAAAATCAGAATATCCTTTTTAAAAGACACTTATATTATTATGTGCATCCCTTGTTAAAATCCCTCAAGTTCTTCCCTTTCTTTTTTTTTCTTTTTTTTTAAAGTGTTTTATCTATTTTTGAGGGAAAGAGAGATAGAGACAACATGAGCAGGGGAGGGTCAGAGACAGAGGGAGACACAGAATCCGAAGCAGGCTCCAGGCTCTGAGCTGTCAGCACAGAGCCTGACATGGGGCTCGAACTCACAAGTTGTGAGATCATGACCTGAGCCGAAGTCGGACACCCAACCGACTGAGCCACCCAGGCGCCCCTCTTCCCTTTCTTGTAGAGAAAAGCCAGTATTTTTACCATGACCTATGAGACCACATGATTCCTGCCCACCTCTCCAACATCATCTTGATACAGGCTACAGTCATACAGGCTTTCTTTTTGTTCTCACAAATAATCCTTCCTCTTTTTTTCCTCAGGAATTTCTACTGCCTATTCTCTGTTCCCTACTTAATGTCTGTCTCCCTGGCTGGAAGCTTCCTGCTGGCTGGACCTGCTATATCCCTCAGCTTCTTGCACAATATTTTGAACATGGTAAGTATCAGTAAAACTTTTTTGGATAAATTGACAAAGTGACCTTGGCTATTATGTAGTTTTAACCCTGTGGCTTAACTCTGATGACTGTGTCTTTCCTGTGACTGACTTTCTGTCTTGACAACTTCCCTAGTTTCCTGCTTATGTTCATCATCACAATTCCTTGGCTTGCAAAAAACAAAAAGCAAAAACCCAAACCAAAAGTTGAATAAAAATAAAGAACTGCTTTTTTGTTTTTTTACAATACAGAAGATGCACTTTACAATGCAATTTAAAATAGAGTTCTCCTAATGTAATTTATGTATTTGGTTTAAATTATTATTTGATTTTTCTAAAATTCAATTTACACAACATTCTTTGGAAACAAATCACTACATATTTGATCTAGAAGGAGTCTTATAATACACATCTGGGTCCTCATTTTCAAATTAATCAGTGACCATATAGGTCTGGAGGGTTGGTGGTTTGCCTCAGATTGCTCTGGGTTACAACTGGTAGAAAATGTACTAAGAAAAAGCAATATAATATTCAGAAAAAAAACTGCAGAGATGCTTATGCTTAGTCAATAAATTTCTCTAGAAAATAATTTATTAGAGTTGACATACAGAAGCACAACCAGTAGAGTTCATATAAAAGGCCAGTACTGACTAGATGCTCAATGAGTATTTATTGAGTCAATAAATGCTAAAAGGAAGTGAAAAGTTGGGAGCTCAAAGGGAAGCATTAGATTGTAGAATATCCTAGAGTTTCTCCAAATCAGCTAAACTTAAGTAGAACACAACAAGACCGGTGGGGACAAAATGGCGACCAAGATTTTAGAAATTTGGGGAGATGCATAACTGTTGCTAACATTTCAGGCTCCTCATTTTATATATGAAACTTGGAGGAATCTTTTTCCCTTTTTTATTAACCACTAAGCTAAATCAGCTACATCTTTCATTCCGTAAAGAGTTTTAGAAGGGATGCAACTAAAATAAACATAAAATACGCTTCATCTCCAAATAAGTATAAAAATGTCCCCCAAAGCTGATATTTCTAGAAAGCTCTCTTTGCCTCCATCTGTTCTACCCTCTTAATCTCATCTCACATTTGTTCCCTATCCCAAGCCTTTACTCCTAATTCAGACAAATATAATACTATTTTTATTATTACTATGATACATTTATTTATATACAAAGTGCTTACTACAAATCCCACAAATTGAAAAATGGCTTATCATATAAAATACTATTCCCTAATTGCATTAGGCGGATATACGTTATTCTCTTGTTAGAGAAACAGGACTGTACCTAGCACAGAGGGCCTAAATAAAGACTGATGAATCCAATTAGACAAATGACAATATAGCTGGAAGTGTGGTATTCTTTATGTGGGATTACTTCAGAGACGTACTAATGAGACTAATGGCCATCACTGGGTATGACCAGGATTAAGACACTTGGGTTAATACATTTTCCAAGAAATGATGTGCATGTGCCTTTATTATGCAAAACCAAAGTATTCAGTGATTGATATGAAGTTTCTTCCTCACATTTACACTGAAATAAACTATGGATACCAACAAATTCCTTCACAGACACACCATGTTTTGGTTATTTTGGTTGTCTGTTATTGTATAAAACTAATTGTTATAAACATTTTATTTTGCTCACAATGTTGTGAGCTAAAATACTGCAGCAGCTAAGCTTTGCCTCCAATCCCCATCGTGTTGAATGTGGCTGGACCTGGAAGATCCCACCATAAGCAGGATGGTTTTTTCACTCACACATTTGGTGGCTTGGTTCTCCTTGGTGTCTCTGTCTTTCTGCATGTGATATGTCTTCCTCTAGGGGTTCCTCATCTTCCTGGACTTCTGACGGCATGGTAGTTAAATATCACATGGAGGAGCTGGTCTCCAAAACTGTTCCAAGAAAGAGGAAGTGGAAACTGTCAGTCTCTTCAGCTCTGGGCCTGAAAACGAACAGCATCACTTCAGCTGCATTCTCTGGTCAAGGCTGTCCTGGAGCCTGCCGCAATTCAAGTAGAGGGGACATATATACCTCCTCTCAACGGGAGGAAAATAAAAGAATCCTGTCCTTTAAAAATCTGCCATATGAGTTTATTATTTTCTTATGAATTTAGGCTTCTGCATGGAAACTGTCAATTTGGCTTATCTTGGACACATGAGTTTCTGGACACATTTTGATCCTCACAAATGAACACTCATATTTAACTTAAATAGATTCCCTGGGATAAGATGTAAGACTTTTCTAAAACTGCTTTGGAGTGAATAAAGCCAAGATGTGCCTCTTCTTGTCCCAATCTACCCTCAACACATTCGTCTTTCTTGTGTCTTTCTGTTTTGTAGCCCAGATTCATAAGCTAGAATCCCTCGTCCTTCAGGAATGGATGTCAGAGGTTCAGAATCTCCTGAAATTGTAACAAAATTTTGTGTGCCTGCATTTTTTGAGGAAAAGACATATGGTGTAAACAACTTCTTAGAACATTTTTTATTGCCCCAAAATGTTAAGAACCACTCTGTTAGAGGATTTGATGTTCATTTTTCCCTCCCTAATTTTCTATTTTTGAAATGTATTCATTGTTAGTTAATGACCCAGCTGAGAATCAGTCTGGGAGCAGAAGATTCAAAGAAATCTGTTGAAGGAAGGCGCCTAGTCCTCTGTGTTACTGTTTGGAGGGAGGCTGGCCAAATGCACCAGACTTTGCATTAGTAAGAAATACATGTGTGTGTGAATCCACAGAGATGTCAGGGTTTTCATGTTACCACAGGGCATAGCCTATTCTACCCTAACATGGTGATCAGTTACAAGAATTTTATTGTTGTTGTTGTTGTTGCTGAATTTGAATAAGGTGCAAAGGAAAACTAAACACATATGTGTCCAAAAGATTACAATAATGTACATAGTGATGATGGACTACAGAGAAAAAAAGAAAGGTTTATCATTGGCAAAGTTTGGGGTTTTGTTGAATGAAACATTCAAGAGCAGCTGAGTATGTGACAATTTGGGAAAAAGGGGAATGTTCCTACAGAGTTTGAATTAGACTCTTTAATTGTTCTTTAAGCTTCAGAGGCAAAATTAGAATTTCTATTTAATTTTGACTGATAGACTAATCTTCTTTGAAAATAATCCCATGCATAGAATGAACCATGTAAAGTGCCAGCTTACACATATTGAAGGTGTTTGTCTATGTGTCTTCAATGTATTACTTTTGTGATTAAGAAAAAAATTAGATACTTTCAATGGCACTTTCTAGAATACCATTTTGATTTTCTTACTCTCCAACCTGTCTTTCCCTCTGAAGAAGAACATGCTATGAGTAGACAACTAAAATATCTAGACAGCTATCCACACAGGCAAGTTCCAACTTGCTACTTTGCATCCTCTCAAGGAGTTTCAAGGAAGAACATAAAAGACAGAGTTATGCACTCTGGCTCCATCATATGTCATTTATATTCTAAATATTCATAGCATCAAGAGTTCAAAAATTACAGTAAAGGGAGATCTTGTTTTTGAGCTCAGAAAGGGAAAAAAGGAAATAATTGATGATAGATATTAATGGTGCTCCACAATTTATGTGGCTCCCTTCCCTGGGCATGCAAAATCTCATTTTCTTATTCCACTAGGTTAGGCATGGCCAATCATGTGGCTAGCTATAGTCAATGACATATCAATGAAAATGATGTGTGCTCCTTCTGGGAAAAATTGTGTAAGACCTGTGCCTGATTCTTCATCTTCCCTTCTTCTCTTTGCTGCAGTGACTGGTGACATTCCAGATTCCAGATCACAGAGCTCCCACCATCTAAGTGGGAGGAACACATGGAGTAATGCCTTGACTATCCATGATAGACAGTAGCATAAATAAAATATAAATTTGGAATGTTTTTAGCCCCTAAGATTTGGAGGCTATTTGTTGTGTTAGCATGACCTGGCTGATGATGACAGATACATACACAGTGAGGATGGGAAGGGTGTTGACCTTAAAGAATTAGAAAGACATTCTTTTATTGAAAGCACCATCCTGTGCTTGGTATAATGCACTGTCTTTCTACATATTTTGTTAGCATCCCTATTTTACAAATTATTAGCATTTTACAAAGAGTTTAAGGCCATATTAAAAAATCATTCAACCAGAAACAGGATTCAAAGAAGACCTCTCTGAACAAGTTATAATCAGCTGACTAGTTGGTGATGCCAAAAGAGAAGTTATGAAAAATTTCCACCCTTTTAGGTATCTAGTAATTCTAAAAAGAGAAACCTACTCAAACTGAGCTAAAATACAATTTCTTCTTTTTAAAAGGTTTATTTATTTATTTTGAGGGAGAGAAAGCAGGGAAAGGGCAGAGAGAGAGAGAGGATCCCAAGCAGGCCCCATGCTGTCAACACAGAGCCCAACATGAGGCTCAAACTCACAAACCATGAGATCATAACCTGAGCTGGAATCAAGAGTCGGATGCTCAACTCACCAAGCCACCCAGGCACCCCTAAAATTCAATTTCTTAAAAAAACATTTCTCCATCGATCCAAAGATGGATCTAGAATTGAAGATAGCCAGTCAGTTAGGAATCAAATAAGACACACACATGAAATACCATGTGGGAAAATTCCCAAAGGCAAATTTTTTAAAAGAATGTTTCAATAGGTAATTCAAAATAAAATCTCCCTCCTTCAATAACAATCACTTCAAATTCTTTCCCAGTTAGGGCAGCACTCCCTCAAGACCACTGAGTTTGAAGACAAGGGGAGAGGAGCGAGTAGCCCTTGAAGAGGACCTTAAAGTCAGGCAACCTTGAAGTCAGACAATCCATTCACTTAGTAATCATTACAGATTAATTGAAAGTTCGTGAACTGCTACTATGAAAGGACGCCTGACATGAAAAGGCAAAGCTGGCTAAATATTTAAGAAACAGAGAAGGGAGAGAGAACTTTTTAAATAACAACCTTACACTAAGAAATGAGACTTCCCAGTTTGTTTAATCATCAGATGAAGTATAGAGAGACATGGTATATGAAGACTTATATTGTGCAGATCTTTATTGCACGAACAGAAGGAATCGAGCCAAATATTCACAGCACAGGGCTCACAGGACCATTAGAGTTGAATAAGCCCATGGCTGAATTTTAAGAAACAGCACCGGCAGCTCTAGGAGAGAGGGGAATAAAAGAATTAAGAGCTGTTCTGCCAGCGGCAAACTTCAGAAGCATCAGGATTTCTGTTTTTGAGTGTGTGCTATAGTGAGGATGAAACTGATACCCTGCACACCTGTTTCATTTGATCAGAACACCACAGATTTTTTTATTTTAATGTGAATATTTCCATGAAAAACATGGATTTAATTACTTATGTACAAATTCCCTCACTTCCTACTGTTCTATACCTGGAATAAATATTACTTGTCTGGCCTCTGAAGGCATTTTTCTTCTTTACAAAAAAAAATTAAAAGTACATTTAATTAAAATAGAATCTTCAGTCAGAATGGCACCTCCGCAAGACCCTAGCTACGGGGGGGCGGGGGGTGGGGAGGGGGGGAATAGAAGAAAGAGAAAGAGAAATAAAATGAATAGCAATAGATTAGTAAATATATCTTTACTCTGGTTTGTTCTGTGCTTCAGATTTATTAAAACCTCCTTAAAGAAAGAACACTCATATGTGGGATGTTTATTTAAATGCTTCAGAAAAGACTCTGTTGAGAATTTCAAATATCACGGGAAAGGGTAATATACTTTTTAAAAGTGTTATGTTGCTTTGAATTAAAAGTAAATTTTCTAAAACCCTGAACTACAGGCTTGTGTTTTTTAGTGTTTTGCTTTGCACTGTGTGCACAAGATGAAGGACTGAAAATATTCTCTTGAAACTGCCTATCTTGGGAAGGTAGACGGCTCCTTCAAAGGGATGTGTGGAAGGATTTTCAGAAGTGTTTCAGAGCCAGGGTCTTCCGGGTAGCTCAGTCATTTAAGCTCTGACTCTTGATTTTTGGCTCAGGTCATGATCTCATGGTTCATGGGATCTAACCCTGCATCAGGCTCTTTGCTGACAGTGTGGAGCCTGCTTGGGATTCTCTCCCTCCCTCCCCCACCCCTGAACATAAATAAATAAACATTTAAAAAAATATTTGTGAGTCATTTTCAAGCTACATAAGACCCGTCATATTGTTTCTCCTTCTACAATTCCTCAGGCTGTCTGTTATGCCTGCTCATTTTTCCTTTCCAAGGAAATAATGGTTCTAAAGCAATTGCTACTAAGGGGTAAATGTCAGGTCTCTTGATGCTTTGAGGGTGGAGAAAAGCAGCTAACTACTGGGTTATGCTACCTAATAAAATGTATTAGAATATCTAAAACACTTCTAAAAAAAGAAGCCATTCTGTGATTCTTAACAAGAACCACTTGGAGAGTATAACTTCATTTATAAGAGTTTATACATTCATTCATTTTGTTAAACATCTTATAATTTTTATTTTTATTTATTTCTAGGAGAGAGAGAGAGAGACAGCGTGAGCAGGGGAGGGTCAGAGAGAGAGGGAGACACAGACTCTGAAATAGGCTCCAGGCTCCGAGCTGGCAGTCAGCACAGAGCCCGACGCTCGAACCCACGAACCGCGAGATCATGACCTAAGCGAAAGTCGGACCCGTAACCGACTAAGCCACCCAGGTGCCCCATTGTTAGACATCTTAAGATAGGATTATTTTTAAATGCTATTCTTTTAGAGAGTGCAATTTATTATTTGTAATAAGAATATTAATACTCTCTGATGCTGGATCAAAGTGCAAAGAAGGATGGGGGGCGAGGCAGGAGGCTTCGTAGCCCATTTTCTAATCTGACACATATTAAGAGAGTTTTCATACACCTCCTCATGTGAAACTCCCAACAATGGGAAGAAACTGCATTAATATTATATCTTGAAAAGTAATGATGCATGCTGAAGTATCATCTGGTGTGTTTTTCATTCTCTCTCACGAATCCGTAACTTTTCATGTTGCCCAGCAGGGATCCTGTTGGAGAGCAGGTCATTCCCTGCTCTGGGACTGTGGAAGAAAGAAGACAGGAGGTGCAAGACCATCCGGAAACAAAACACTGTTCAGCTTTGAACTTTAAAATAGAGCAGGGAGGTGTCTCAGTAGGTTTTCTGACTTCAGCTAAGGTCATGATTTCCTGGTTCGTGAGTTTGAGCCCTGCATTCAGCTCCGTGCCGACAGCACAGATCCTCTGTCTCCCTCTCTCTCTCCCCGCCCCCCGACTCATATACTCTCTCTCTCTCAAAAATAAACATATAAAAATAATAAAATAAATAAAGCTAGGTTTATAGCAGATAAACAGTATAAAATACAAACAACGTTTGATTTGCAAATGCCAGGATCTTAGAAAAGAAGAGGTTTTTAGGTATTCTAAAACCTGGGTTTGTTTTTGGGAGCAAAGGCTGGCTGGTATAGGGAACAGAGCTTACCATGCTTTGGATGACAGGGTGGAAAGGACTTGGGCTGTAAGACTTCTGGAGAAGAGTTTTCCCACATAATAAGGACACTTTCTAGATAGTGAAGAGGGGTTTGGAACGAGTTTGGAGAAAAGATCAAGAAACTTGGATCTTAGTGTGGAACCCTCCTTTTTGCCCACCACATTTTAAGTTTGAAGCCACAAGGAAGAGAAGAAAGAAACTCCTAGATACACTGGGAAATTCAAAAGTAGAAGAGGGTTGTATCCCATTTCCATCTTGGAATTCTGGAAGTTCCAGAAGTCTTTATGGAGTGTCACTGGACATACCCATCATGGAAGCAATAGATTATATATGACAGTACAGTGTGTATAAGCAGAGAGAATCTGCAATCCCCACTGGGCTTAACTCCCTATGAACACAGAAGAGATAAAAGGACATTTTTGAGTCCCCAAGGTCAGAAAGAAGTAGCTGAGGACTTACAGGAGACCAGACAGTCAGTCTTCATGATGAAGGGTAGTGAGCTCCAAAGTAGATACTTAAGGATAAGCAGTCAAGCTGGGGACAGGTGATGGATCTAGGTTAGTCTCAGAAGATGAGCCATATTAGTAAGAGAGGAGATGAATCAAAGCAGAGGGAAAAACTAAGTGTTCCTCCCTCACCCCAATCCTGGAGCTACCACCACGCCTTGCCTGTGACAGGAGAACAGAAGACCAGCTAGAAAAATCATGGACCTCAACATGGGATGGTAGCAAAGATAGAGTCATATCTCCAAGACTATGTCGTACTGCTAAAGAATAAATTTTAAAAAGAGAATCATGAGTCTCATGCAAATGTAAAATGAACACATGGTAAGGGTTTATTCAACTTATTAATTAAGGAGAGAACAGGGAAGACATTAAAATCTGTTCAGAGTAGAATGTGAAGGAAAGTAATATATAGGCAGCTGGGAATGCTGAACTGAATTTGCTACTAGGTGCAGGACTGATGATTAACCTGTAGGACCATAAAACACAATGAATGGAGTTATCTTTTCTATAAGGTAGAAATCAACTACATTTCTACTGGACAAAACTCACTTGCATTGTATGGACAAGAATCACTTGCATTATTATCAGTTTCCTACAACATGGTTTTTGCTTCTTACTTTAGCATTAAGTAAAATCATTTTTGTTAGACATATTGTCAATTTTATAAAAAGAAAGGATCATAAGAAAGCATATATTAAGGATAAAATCTTCAAGATTTTTTTATCTTGACTTTTTGCATAGCAGTGGGAAGATTCTTTAGTTTTAGGAGACTGGCTTCTTTCTTTTTCTTTCTTTCTTTCTTTCTTTCTTTCTTTCTTTCTTTCTTTCTTTCTTTCATTCGTTCGTTCTTTCGTTCTTTCTTTTAGTTTTGATTTAAATTCTGTTAGTTCACATACAGTGTAATATTAATTTCAGGTGTACAATTCAGTGATTCAACACTTCCATACAATGCCCGTGCTCATCACAAGTACCCTCTTTAATCCCTACCATCTACCTATATTTCCCATTCCCCTAATCTCCCCCTCTCTATTAATCATCAGTTTGCTCTCTATAGTTGAGTCTGTTTCTTGGTTTTCCTCTCTCTTTTTTCTACTGTAATCATTTGTTTTGTTTCTTAAATTCCACATATGAGTAAAATAATATGATTTGTCTTTCTCTGATTGACTCATTTCACTTTGCATAATACATTAGCTTCATCCACATTATTTCAAATGGCAAGATTTCATTCTTTTTCATGACTAATATTCCATTATATATATATATAATTATTTATATATATAAATATCATATAAATATAATACATGTTTCCATGTATTTTTTAAATCTCTTCTTTGATTTCCTGGTTGACCCATTCATTGTTTAGTAGCATGTTGCTTAATCTCCATGTATTTGTAGTCTTTTCAAATTTTTTCTTGTGGTTGACTTCAAGTTTTATAGCATTGTGGTCAGACAATATGCATGGTATGACCTCAATCTTGTTGTACTTGTTGACGCCTGACTTGTGACCTAATATGTGATCTATTCTGGAAAATGTCCCATGTGTGTTCTGCTGTCTTAGGATGGAATGTTCTGAATACATCTGTTAAGTCCATCTGGTCCAATGTGTCATTAAAAGTCATTGTTTCCTTGATGATTTTCCATTTAAATGATCCATCAATTGATGTAAATAGGGTATTAAAGTCCCCTACTATTATTGTATTATTATCTATTAGTTTCTTTATGCTTGTTATTAATTGTTTTATATTTTTGGGTATTTTCATGTTGGGTGCATAAATATATACAATTGTTTTATCTGCTTGTTACATTGTCCCTTTTATTATTTTATAGTGTTGTTCTTTATCTCTTGTTACAGTTCTTGGTTTAAAGTGTAATTTGTATGATATAAGTATTCCTAGTTTTCTTTTGATGTCCATTTACATGGTAAATGTTTCTCCATTCCCTCATTTTCAATCTTCAGGTGTCTTTAGGTGTAAACGAGTCTCTTGCAGGTAGCATATAGATGGATCTTGTTTTTTTAACCATTCTGACATCCTATGTCTTTTTTTTTTTTTTGAAGTGTTTAGCCCATTTGCATTCAAAGTAATTGTTGATAGATATATATTTAGTGTCATTGTATCACTTGTTAAGTCATTGTTTCTGGAGGCTTTCTCTGTTCCTTTCTATTCTTTGTCACTTTTGGTCTTTCTTTTGAAGTCAAAGAGTCTCCTTTAATATTTCCTGAAGGACTGATTTAGTGTCCATGAACTCCTTGAGTCCCTGTTTGTCTGGGAAACTTTTTATCTCTCTTTCTCTTCTGAACGATAGCCTTGCTGGATAGAGTATTCTTGGCTATAGACTTTTGCCATTCAGCACCCATTCATTCACTCCCCTCTGGCTCGCCAAGCTTCTGTTGAGAAATCTGCAGTTGGCCTTCTGGGTCTTCCTTTGTAATATAGGGACTTCTTTTGTCTTTCTGCTTTTGAGACTTTTTCTTGATCACTATATTTTCCAAATTTAATTACAATATGTCTTGGTGTTGGCCTGCTTTTGTTGGTTTTCATGGGAGTTCTCTGTACCTCCTGGATCTAAATATCTGTTTCCTTCCTCAAATTAGGGGAGATTTCAGCTACTATTTCCTCAAATAAATTTTTTGCTCACTTTTGTCTCTCTTCTTCTTCTGGGACTCATATAATATGAATATTATTATGTTTGATGGAGTCACTGAGTTTTCTAAGTCTTTTCTCATGTTCCATAATTCTCCTTCCTCTCCTTTGTTCATCTTCATTATTTTCCATTATTCTGTCTTCTATATCAGTTATTTGTTCCTCTGCTTCTTCTAGCCTCGTATTCACTGCATCAAGCCTGTTTCTAATCTCAGTTATTGCATTTTTCATTTCTGACTGATTCTATTTTAACTCTCTGTGGTAAGGGTCTCCCAAAAGTCTTCCATTATTTTCTCAAGCCCAGCTAGTATCCTTATGATTATTGCTTTAAATTCTCCATCAGGCATGTTATGTATGTCTGTTTTGCTTAGATCTCTGGCCATGACCTTATCATGTTCTTTCATTTGGGATGGATTCTTCCATCTTGGTATTTTCCCTAAGTCTCTGCCTTCTGTGTGTTAGGAAAGCCCATTATGTTTCCTGCTCCTGAGATCAAAGGCTTTATGAAGAAGTCATATATTTTTCAGGGCCTGGTGCTTCAGGGAAAGGCTCTGGTAGTGCTTCATGTGCTCTGCTATTGTGTTTTAGCTCCTCTATCCTGCAGGCCAGTTGTCTGCAGAAGCTCTCCTTGCATGCAGCAGGCAGTGTTTGGTTCTTGGCCAGAATGTGGTGAGTTTTAACTAGGTGTGCTCTGGTCTGCTTGTGAAAAGAGACCTGATACTACTCCTGCTAGAACTAAAGCCCTGCAGAACTCTCTAGCTGGGAGATGTGGTATGGGCAGGTCTGTGCTGGTCTTCTGGGGAAGGGGCCCACTGTGCTGGGAGTAAGGCAAGCTTGACCAAGAAGGGCAGTTCCACTGGAGTGCAGGAGTGTAAGACTTGTATAGGCAGGCTAGGCATCCAGTGTTGGTGCTGTGCTGATTCCCATGTGTGGCTCTGTGTTAATGCTGAAGGGCAGGAAAGGGAAATGGCACCTGCCAGCCCCTTTGTCCCTGGAGAGGCATCTCTGTGAATGCTGCCTCTCAAAGGGAGCACTCTGAGAAGAGAAAATAATTTCCCTCCATATGTCCCAGGTGTTTTACAAATCACTGTTTCTCTCCAGGAGCAGTGCAGTGCTCCTGAGACTCTATCCCAGTCAAGCCTGCTGACTTTTAATTAAAACTCCAGGTTTTCGGGATGTGGTGTGGGCAGGGGTTTGTGCTGGTCTCCAGGGTAAGGGGACCACTGTGCTGGGACTGAGGCAGGCTTGACTGAGAAGGGCAGTCATGCCAGAGCTCAGGGGTATAGGACTTTTACCACTTCTTTTCTTACTTCCCACTCACCTGGCTACTGATGTCCTCCTAACATATGACAAAGGTTTTCTTTCCATGACAGTTATAAGGCCTGAAATTCAAATACTCACAGGACAAGTAGCATATATATATTTAATTTCATCTCATGGTACAAATGACTTTGTTGTAAAATAGGCTGGTCAACAGAAAGTCAACCAAAGGTGCACACAATGACAACAGCGACCATTCTACTGAAAGGACACCCAGGATTTCCTTTCATCTATTTTTAAGTCTTGGACAAATTTTCCTGTTTGTGGCACTCCACACTTAAAGCCAGCAGGAAATCATGACAGATAGTTTTCTACTGATATCAGAAAAGCACATAATGCCCCAGGAACATTAGATCACCCAAAGCAGAAGTGGTGAACTAGAGAAATGCGGGTGCACACAGGGATGATGAGGCACTGGGCTAAGAATTTGAAACTGGAATCAAGTGTTACACCTGGGATTAGTCAGGGTAAGTTTTTCACCTTCAACACACAGAGCATTTTAGAGTTATGTGATGTCCAGCTACATCAAGATAGAGATGATTATATTCCTCTGATTTTGTGTGTCCATGAGGTGACAGGCTTGTGGCTGTTACCCACACTTTGGCTTTCTCTTTCTGAAGGGAATAGGAATATAAATTTCTTTTCTTACTCCTTCTGGGATCCTTCTGTTTTGTATATGTCTCCCCTCAGACAGGGTGCCTTCAGCCCATTGGGGCTGCACATCCAAGCCACATCCTCTAATCTAAGACTTATCAGTTATACTGACACATAAATAAGTCATTTGTTTTCCATGATTCTGACTCTTGTACTTCTATCTCAATTGCTTCTGAAGACAAGAGAGGCAGAAAAGAATTATTAGTCCCCTAAAACCCAAATAGTTAGGTTTTTACTTAGTCAAGTTTGAGAAACTCAAAGAAAAAGATTTTGATATAAGAATTTCAATATTTAATTAATAACTAGAAGACAGAAGATCCACAGGGAGGAAAAAAAAAAAAAACACCCACAACAAAATTAGTCATCCTCTAAAGGCCAAATCTCCCCAAATATTTTCAATTCTTATACTCTCTTCTCTGGCATTTCATAATTGCAATCACCACCTTTTTGAAAAGTCTCTCCTTCTTTGGCTTCTTCAACATGAAAAAAGGAAAGAAGTAATAAACTATTTTACAGAACTTATTTAGAATTTAAGAAAACAAAGATGACTAAAGATGTACTCTATCATCTTGGGCTTCCATGCCATACAAGATGATACAGGAAATATATATGTAATAAATACGATTTTACAAGTTATGTCATTGGAATGATAAGAGAAGGCTGACTTTATTCTTATTTTTCTTATTTTTCTATAAATTTCTTCTAATTGTTTAATTTTGATATTTAATATCAAAACTTTTTCCAGGAAAAACGCTAACTGTGCATATTACAAAACTTAGCTTAGGGGCGCCTGGGTGGCTTAATCGGTTAAGCGTCCGACTTTCGCTTAGGTCATGATCTCGCGGTTCGTGGGTTCGAGCCCCGCGTCGGGTTCTGTGCGGCTGACTGCCAGCTCAGAGCCTGAGCCTATTTCAGATTCTGTGTCTCCTCTCTCTGACCTCCCTGCTCACTCTCTCTCTCTCTCTCTCTCCTAGAAATAAATAAAAATATTTTTAAAAACTTAGCTTAAAAATACTGTGGTAGCATCATGACAGAAAAAAAAGTAAAGCTATATAAAATGCAAGTGATATTCTATGCTGTTGTTTTGAGACTCACATTAAATAATGTATTTTTAATCCTTTGAATTTTTTTAATGTTTATTTATTGTTGAGAGAGAGCAGAAGCAGGGGCAGAGGGGCAGAGAGAGGCAGACGCAGAACCTGAAGCAAGCTCTAGGTTCCAAGCTGTCAGCACAGAGCCGGACTCAGGGCTTGACTCATGGACCATGAGATCGTGACCTGAGCATAAGTCAGTCACTTAACCTCAGCCATCGAGGCACTCCTGTATTTTTAATATTTTAAAATACAAGGTAAAAGCGGTAAGAGATTACAAACAATTGATCTATTCTCAAATGATATTATAATTAACTATTAATTTCAAGCCACCACTGATATGTATAGCCCTTCAAGTTTGCTCACAAAATTATAGTTTATAAAAAAATTTTTTACATTTTCACAGTGAGAAGATAAATATTCTTGTATATATGTATTGGTTCAATTATTATATTTGAAAAGCAAATGATGATATCTGAGACCAAATTGGGGATAAATATGTCTTCTTTGTTCTACTTGTTCATGGACAATTCTATTTCAAAATACTTGTGATTTGGACTTTCCAATTATAGTTAAAGTCAGATTTTTTTCCCAATGGTTAAGGTACCTCTGTTTCACAAAGTTGTATTTTCCTCAAAGCCACACCACTAAGTTTACAAATTACATTTTAACTAATGTTTCAAAATTAGTTAATTTGTATTCAAAACGTATGAAAGACTAAATGTGAGATAGGAAACCATCAAAATCTTAGAGGAGAACACAGGCAGCAACCTCTATGACCTCAGCCATAGCAACTTCTTACTGGACACATAGCCATAGGCAAGGGAAACAAAAGCAAAAATGAACTCATCAAGATAAAAACCTTCTGCACAGTGAAGGAAACAATTAACCAAGCGAAAAGGCAACCAACAAACAGGAGAAAATATTTGCAAGTGACAGATCAGATAAAGAGTTAGTATCCAAAATCTATAAATAACTTACCAAACTCAACACCCCAAAAAATATCTAGTGAAGAAATGGGAAGAAGACATAGACACTTTTCCAAAGAATGCTTCCAAATGACTAACAGATATATGAAAATATGCTCAACATCACTTATTATCAGGGAAGTACAAATAAAAACTATGATGAGATACCATCGCACCTGTCAGAATGGCCAGAATTAACAACATAAGGAACAACAGGTATTGGTAAGGTTGCAGAGAAAGGGGAATTGCCTTGGTGACACTGTTGGTGGGAATGTGAACTGGTGCAGCCACTCTGGATAACAGTGTGGAAGTTCCTCAAAAAGTTAAAAATAGAACTACCCTACAATCTAGCAATTGCACTACTAGGTATTTACCCAAAGGATACAAAAATACTGATTTGAAGAAGGCACATGCACCCTGATGTTGACAGCAGTATTATCAACAATAGCCAAGCTATAGAGCCCAAATGTCCAGTGACTGATGAATGGATAAAGAAGATGTGGTATGTATATATATTCAATGCAATATTACTCAGCCATCAAAACGAATGAAATATTGCCATTTGCAATGATGTGATTGAAGCTAGAATGTATTATGCCAACTGAAATAAGTCTGTCAGAGAAAGACAAATACCATATGATTTTACTTATATGTGAAATTTGAGAAACAAAACAGATGAGTGCCTGGGTGGCTCAGTCGGTTAAGCTTCCTACTTTGGCTCAGGTCATGATCTCACACTCTGTGGGTTCAGGCCCCACATCAGGCTCTGTGCTGACAGCTCAGAGCCTGAAGCCTGCCTGCTTCAGATTCTGGACCTCCCTGTCTCTCTGCCCCTCTCCCACTTTAACTCTCTCTCTCTCAAAAACTTTTTTAAAAACATAAAAAATTTTTAAAAAATAAGGAAACAAAACAGATGAACATATGGCAGGGGTTGGGGGGAGAGGGAAATAAACCATGAGAGACTCTTAATAACAGAGAACAAACTAAGGGTTGCTAAAGGGGAGGGGGTTGGGGGATGGACTAGATGGGTGATGGGTACTAAGAAGGGCCCTTGTTATGATGAACACTGGGTGTTATATGTAAGTGGGGAATCAGTGAATTCTTCCTGAAGCCAATATTGCACTATACGTTAACTAATTAAAATTTAAATAAATATCTGACAGAAAAAAACTAATTTGTTTGAATAAAATTAAGTAATAAAATAAACATTTTTAAAGTACTGGTTTTATTTTCCAATGTGATTATTATATACTGGAATATATCATTATTACCTAAGTGATTGCCAAACCTAGGATATTCTCTCATGAGGTAGTCTTCTGGAGTTGTATGAAGGCAATATGAGATTTCTAAGAATTAAATTTTGTAAGATCTTATGTGGGCTGTTTCTAGAGCTGCCTGGCTTACTTGGTCAATACATGGTTTATTGCACTGAATGTCCCAGATCAGATTAGAAGGAAATAGAAGGTGAAGCCTGAATTTTCCCCACAGAGCAGATAAAACAGTTTTTAATTTGTCAACAATTTTTAAGAGATGTAAGAAAATGTCTCTTTAAAGCCCAGGAAACAGAATCTCAAAAGGTCTTCCAATAGACAAGAGTTACTGCTGAATTGAAAGCCTCTTTCTCCCTCAGCCTTGTCTACTTCTGAAGACAAAAAGACCTTGTGACAGCCATGGTACGAATATGGCAACAGAAAAAGTGTTTTCTTCCTAGACCAAGTCATCCACTGCAAGGCAGACAGCAAGGATGGAGAGGGTTGCTACATCAGAGATAAGTTAGTGGAAAGCTTAGTATTGGAAGAAATTAATGATGAGCAATTAAAATTCAAGCAGGGCCACTACTGGCTCTGTGTTCATGGCCAATTTATTTAACCGCTCTGAGACCCACAACCTCATTTGTAAAATGGTGGCTCGCCCATCTCATTGCAGTTGTGAATATTAAATAAGATAATGTATGCAAAGCTCTTATTATAGCTCTTGCTACTTATGGTCAGTTAATACCATGTATTCTTTTTACCGTACAATTTATAACAGCTCAAAGAGCAGAAGCAAAGGTAAAATTTCCAACTTGAGCATTTTTTGCATCACACCTCAGTACTCCCAGATCCTGTTTATAAATTATCTAGAAAAGAATTGTCCTATAAAAAGGACATCTCTCCCCCTCTAGGAATGGTACACCAGAGACCGATCCTCTAAGCCTTCAACAGTTCCAGGTAAAGCGAATCATTTCACCTGCCAACCTTCATATATAATATCTCCACCATCTCCACCATGGACATATTTATGATAAATGAAGGTTAAAAGATCATCCAAGAGTACCAGGGGCGCCTGGGTGGTTTAGTCGGTTAAGCGTCCGACTTTCGCTTAGGTCATGATCTCGCGGTTCGTGGATTCGAGCCCCACGTCGGGCTCTGTGCTGATTGCCAGCTCAGAGCCTAGAGCCTGTTTCAGTCTGTGACTCCCTCTCTCTCTGACCCTCCCCTGCTCACGCTGTCTCTCTCTCCTGGAAATAAAATAAAACATTTTTAAAAAATTAAAAAAAAAAAAAAAAGATCATCCAAGAGTACCAAAAACCCAAGTGCACACCATATACACAAACAAGACACTCTAAGTATAAGGTGAATTATATATAATTTACCAGAGACTCTATGTAGAACCAAAAGTAACAGACTACTAATGCAGGAGCTGGAATGCAGGGTAACTGTCCTCTAGTATTGACCAGAAAGAGAGCGGTATAAAGCATCATTGACTTTGGTACAAAGCTTCAGGTTTGAAAATGCAGCTCAAGGGGCGCCTGGGTGGCTTAGTCGGTTAAGCGTCCGACTTTCGCTTGGGTCATGATCTCGCGGTTCGTGAGTTCGAGCCCCACATCGGGCTCTGTGCTGACTGCCAGCTCAGAGCCTGAGCCTGTTTCAGAGTCTGTGACTCCCTCTCTCTGACCCTCCCCTGCTCACACTGTCTCTCTCTCTCCTAGAAATAAATAAAACATTAAAAAAAAAAAAAGAAAATGCAGCTCAAGTTTGCAGATCAACTTTATGCTCTTCAAAATATGGCATCATCTGGGTCTGGCTTGGCCCACAGGACTTGCTTTGTATGCCACTTCCACACAGTTTAGAATGGCTTCCTTGCATGTTGTGTTGAGACAGATAAACACAGCTTAGGTCTGAGATCAGCTGGAAAGAGGGCAGGGGTCCCATAGCAGTGTGAACTTCGGACAAACAAAGGTGTAACATCCTGTGTGGCACCTGTTTGCCATCTCAGATCTAGGCTAATTTGGAAAGGGAACCCACAGCAAGATGACTTAATGATCAAGTCATCTGCAATAGTAACTTAGAGGTAGAAGATGCTAATGAACTATCAGCAGAGGAAGCGAAATCAGGAAATGAATGGGTTTTAACTCAGGATCCAAGGGCTTATTTAAGAGGTGGCTTGGGAGAAGTGTTCCTTCATAGAGCTGGGTGAGAAATAAAATCAATCAGCTGTGCAGTGATGTGCCAGGTCTCACTGCGGGGCGTGAACACTTAATTCAGTTGAGTGTCTCAGACATTCACAACATAAAATTAGAAGAATTATCACCATGGTTTAAGCTCTGAAGGTTGATGAGTTCATTCTTCAGAAATCCAACACTTTCACAAAATACATATTCTGTAGTTCCTCAGTTAGAAGACAAACACAGGTTTGAGGAGATTCAATTTTAATTTCTCCTGATGTTTAGAACTTTTTTAGAAGGACCAAAACTTACAAAAAAGGTAAAAGGGTCATGTTTTCTAGCACTTCTAAGAATTTAAGTGAGCCATGCTATCCAGTAAGGCCCCTGTCTCTTGAAAATCTCTTTCTAGGGGAAGAGCTAATTCAATTTTTTAAAAATGTTTTAAAGGGTAATTACATCTTTAGTTACAAAAATAGCTGAACAAATTTTCATGAAAAACTGAAGATATGCTTGAGACTGTGTGGCTTAATCTAGAACCTAGGGGCATATTTGAAATTCAATCACCTGGGATAGACCAAAGAATTAGGCAGGTTTCTGTGAAAGAGAAGAAAATCAAGAAATAGAGTTCCAGGGGCACCTGGGTGGCTCAGTCAGTTAAGTGTCTGACTTTGGCTCAAGTCATAATCTCATGGTTCATGAGTTCAAGCCCCACATTGGGCTCCGTGCTGACAACTCAGAACCTGGAGCCTGCTTCAGAGTCTATGTCTCCCTCTCTCTCTGCCTCTCCCCCTTGCTCTTTCTCTCTCTCTCTCAAAAATAAACATTAAATATTTTTTTAAAAATAGAGTTCCATGGGCCTGCCAAATGAAAAGCAAAATAAAACAAAACATATTATATATAGTAGTGTGCAGAAAAAAATAAATTCCAAATGTGAGGGGCCTCAAATTGAAAGCCACATGAAATAAGAAATTTCTCTAATAAAGTTGATGACCAAGAGAAAAGAATTTCTGAAAATGAAAGAGTTGATTTGCGAACAAAGCTGCTTCTCATAAGGTCAGTTCTAAATATCTATGTTCCAATGTAGGAAATAACAGGGATGTATTTGTTTGATAATGGTGATAAATGCTCTTGATCAAGCTAACTGGTTGTTACAAAAAAGGATGCTGCTTCACATTCCAGAATGTTGCTAGAAACAAACTTCTCCAAGTCAGACCAATTTAAAGGGAAGTAACAGAACACAAGCTTCTAATCTTCTACTATGCCATCTTCTGTGAATATTTTTCAAGAGGTTCAATAACAATCAGTTTACAACAAATGTCTATAGATGATGCATGAGGGTTCCCTTCTAAGACTGAACTTCCAAACTATCTTTTCTTCTTACAGATAGCATATTATTGGAAAGTTTGTCAAATATCCAAAGTACTTTTCATAAAGAGATCGACTGGGCAATATTAGAAAAACTTAGTCTGGAAGAATATATTTTGCAAAGTTGGCTCAACGGTTATATAATATGGCAGAAGGGATACTAACTGATTTTTTAGGTGAGTTCATAAAAATCAATATAGTTATGCTTGATTCTCTTGGAACATTCATTCTTGGAATCAAGTCACCAGTTCTTAGTTGTCAATTATGTCCAGCTTTTGAGCTTTTCCAGCTAGGACTGAAACATTGTGGAGCAGAGACAAGCCATTTTTTTTATGTGCCCTTTCCAATTTCCTAAACAAGGTCCGTAAACATAATAAAATGTTGTCACTTTACAGCACTGGGTCTAGTCTGGTTTGTTAAGCAACGTAACTAGGACAAGTTTGGGCACCTCGGAGACAGAGCAATGGTTGGGGAGTGAGCCTTTTGGAGAAGCTGAAAAAGCCCAGAAGACTTCAACAGAAGTCTGAGGTGCCTTAATGGGTCTGTCAGTGAGGGCTTAAAGGAAAGTCAGAAAGGCTATTGAAGGCTGGAGGAGGGGCGCCTGGGTGGCTTAGTCGGTTAAGTGTCCGACTTTCACTTAGGTCATGATCTTGTGGTTCGTGGGTTCGAGCCCCGCGTCGAGCTCTGTGCTGACTGCTGGCTCAGAGCCTGGAGCCTGTTTCAATCTGTGACTCCCTCTCTCTCTGACCCTCCCCTGCTCACGCTGTCTCTCTCTCTCTCCTAGAAATAAAACATTTAAAAAAAAATTAAAAAAAAAAAAGAAGAAGGCTGGAGGAAAGGACATCTTTCATGTAGCAAGAGAAAGTCTGGCAACACTAGTATCTGAAGTACCATAAAAAAATAAGAGAGTTTCCTAATAAAATTAATGATCTAGTGAAGAGAATTTCCAGGTAGACTATAAAAAATAAAACCAGATTCCTTTTTCATTGCCTATGTTAAAATGTGATGAGAGAAAAATTAGCTAAAGAATAAACTGTTAAATATAAAGAAGTCAGGAACTTCTGGGTTCAAAAATACAATTGCTTCTCCTATTCAACCTCTTAAGACTTCAAATTATTCTCAAATTAAGGAAAGGCACTAGACCAAATACAGGATGAGATTCCAAGATCTCTATTAAGACATCAGAAAATTTTAAGGCAGTCTTAAACTCTTTAAACCCTTAAACCCCTTACAGTAGTCACTGTAAGTATCTTAAGTGTGTGCCTCTTAGATTATTTGTATTAAACAATACAACTTTTAACAATCTTAGGAGCATTGAGATAAAAAGATTTCTTATTCCCCCAAAATTTGTAGTGGTAACACTTACCTAAAGGAGTAGATTATAAATGAATATACAGAAAGTCCGTAGACTTTTTAAAGGGTTTGGTAACTTGGATGAAAAGGGACAGAGATTGTACAAAATAAGAAACCTTCGGATCTCTAAACTATTATGGGTAGAAAGAAGAAAATTACTCAGGTATAAACACAGTCTCCTTTTTATGGAGGAGGAAGAGTGACTCAAAGTAGAGAAATATGTTTCAGGGGAATGAACTCCAGAACCATGGAGAGCAACTCCTAGGAATTAGCACTGAGTCCTAATCAAGGAATTGGCTACATAAACCTAGCTGAATTTCAGAATTGCTATGGACCAGTGACTTTTGTATGCTTCCTGTTTTTTCTTCTTTTAGTATAGAAATGTCTATGGCTTTTATCATTATTGTGTGTTTGAGAAGTGTGCATGGAGGAGCGGAGACTCAGATAACTTATCTCTTCAGTTCAAAAGCCTTCAGATCAAGTGGACCAGTAATCAAGAAGCTATGCCCAAGAAACCAGTCTAAGGAGGCTCATTTATACCTCGACCTGATATGGATGAAAAATGCTGAATTTGGCATGATACCATGATGGAATGAGACCTGGGGTCCAGTGGAAAGAGGTGAGTATACTTAAATGTGAGAGAGGTGTGAGTGACAGATTATATTTTCCAAAGATGGTCCCAATAATATCTCTATCCCCTGTTCTCACATTTGACACTCCTCCCATCCAGAGGAGAATGTGTGGTCCCTCCTCTCATATTAGAATGGGCTTGTGACTAAGGCACAAGTGGCATATTGTGACTTCTGAGGCTAGGTCAAAAAAGGCAAAAAGCTTCCCTCTTGGTTTTCTTGAGAAGCTTGAGTTAAATTCAATCCACTCTCCTGTGAGGAAGATCAACAAACTGCATGGACAGTCCATGGAAAAGACAACAACAGCTCCATCTGAGGTGCCATGAGATGGATGTCATCAACCCCTAACCATAGAAGAGAGTCAGTCTTTAGATGATTCCAGTGTCCAGCCTTAAGAACTTAGCTGAGGTCTCAGATATTGTGGAACAGAGATAAGCCATACCCACTTTTTCTTCTCTGAAGCCCTGATCCACAGAATCTGAGAGCAAAATAAAATGGTTGCTGTTTTACATCATGAAATTGGTGTGGTTTATTATACAGTGATTGCAACTGGAACCCACCTTTGCACTGAATCTAGTAAGTAAGTGTCATGAGGAGAGCATTCATTGCTTTGGGTACTCTTTTAAGCCTATGTGTATTCTAGGAAACCTAAATAAAGGATTTTTAAAAAATATTTTTGCATCAATATTAAAAGAAGGGGTTCCTGGGTGGCTTGGTCAGTTAAGCATCTGACTTCAGCTCAGGTCATGATCTCACAGCTCATGATTTTGAGCCCCATGTTGGGCTCTGTGCTGACAACTCAAGAGACTGGAGCCTGTTTCAGATTCTGTGTTTCCCTCTCTCTCTGCCCTTCCGTCACTTGTGCTCTGTCTTTGTCTCTCTCTCTCGAAAATAAAATAAAAAACATTAAAAATTTAAAAAAAGAGATGTATAGCTGTCTAATGGGAGAGCATGAGGGGAGCTGGGGGCAGACATCTGCCACCTTTCTGTTACTGTCACTTCCACCACTATGCTTCCTGCCTGCCTTTTTGAACAGAAAGCAAAATTTTAAAAATTAAAATTAGAGAAAGAAAAATTATTAAAAGAGCAAGATAAAAAATGAAAGGCACATAAGAAATAGTCCAATGTCAAAGAACTAAAACATTAAGAAAAAATTAGGCAGAAGATGACAGCATGAATAGTAATAGCTAATAATAGATGAGAGCTCAGAAAACTATGGAAGAAACAGACTGTAGAATCAGATAGACCTGGAATTTAATGTGTGTTCTCTCTCTGACTCCTAAGCTTCATGATCTTGGGCACACCACTAAATGTGTGACTGAGTCTTAGTTTCTACAACTGCAAAACAGAAATAATGTCTGCCTTACAAGGTGATTGTAAGAATTAAAAGATATTAAATCTGTCTACGGCACCAACACAATGTCTGGCACATGGTATCCTATAAATAACATTGTCTGCTACAATAACATATGAACTAGGAAACTTTTCCTCTGCAGGTACAGCTATGAAAATGGGGGGGGTGGGGTAGAATTTCCCGCCTGGAGTCTTGTACTGCCTATGTACCAACTCTAAATCTCAGTTAATAAGATTATTTAATAATTTTGTAGAGAAATAGTTCATTTTGCATAAAAACCTATCTACTGCACAGAGCTGTTGGGAAGATAAAATGTGGAAGTTTGTGTGGGAAGTATTTTGTGAGTTATAAAATACTAAATAAATATCAAGCATTATTATTTTTTATCCCCATTAGTCTTTGACCAGTATTCACACAGCCTGTTACTTTTCAGTTTTTGTTGGCTCATTGGTTTTCAAATAGAGAAGTTCTCAGATATACGCAAAATAATTTTGTGAAATAAAAAGGATAGAAATGGAGGCTTTGCATTCTCATATACATGTAATTTATTTAAACAAATGGTACTCTTAGATTTCCCCTTGTGATGTCGATGATAGGTGTTTTCAGAATGCTTTACTTAATTGGGGCTTGAAGCATTTTACCTGCATCTTCTACAAATTAAAACTTTTATCACAGTATCTATTATTAGGGTACCTGGGTGGCTAAGTCGGTTAATCATCTGACTTTTGCTCAAGTCATGATCTCACAGTTTGTGGGTTCAAATCCCAAGTGGGACTCTGTGCTGACAGGTCAGAGCCTAAAGCCTGCTTTGAACTCTGTGTCTCCCTCTCTCTCTGACCCTCCCCCTCTCTCACTCTGTCTCTCAAAAATGAATTAAATGTTAAAAAAGAATATGTTATTAATTAAATATTGTACTTTGTTTCCCTTTAGTTCAACTTGTAATTGAATCTCACGCAGGAGCAAGAGCTATCAAAGCAAGAAACTAAGTTGTGCACAATTTCTCCAAAACTGTCAATTACACTAAAACACACAGCTCCAAAGTGCAGGGAAGCTATTGGGATTTATGACTGGCCTTCAAGCAAAATCAAAGGATTCCACTTTTGGAAAATCCGTAAATAACCAAAGAAATTTTATACATTAATTATTTCTCTTTTGAACCTCTCAACACAATCCTCACAGGAAAATAAAATCACGGAATTATAAAGAAAATTGTTAATAATGTTTTCACTTAGGTGTATATCATTTTTTATCATTACTGATAGAAATTTAAAAAATCCTATATTACATCACAACACACCATTGTGTTTGCTGGAGTACCAGTTATTTTAGCTATTTCTTAACTAAAAATAATCAATTTAATAAGCAAAAACTTTTATTTAATGCCAGTATGCGAAATGATATTGCTATCCAAATTCTTTCTGGTATGTTTGCTAGCAGAGTAATGCTTTCATTTTTAGTGTGCTGAGCAGGATGACATCCTTTACTCAAGGTCTGTGTGAGGTGTGTTGTGGCCCAGACTGGTTGCTAGTTAACAAGGTTTTTGTCCCTTTCCCAGGAACAGAATGCAGAACCCTCCAAGAGATTAACCTCACCTGTGAATATCTGCTGGAAAGTTTAGATTGCTATCTGACCCACCGTTTCCACAGAGAACCAATGCCTCTGCCTCTCACCATTTCCTGCACTAAACCCCAATAGATAGATATGAAGTAGAAAAGGCACAAATGTGGGTAACAGATAAACTTGGATTAGAGAAATAGACCTGTCACTTACCAGCTGTGCTACTTTGGGCAAGTCCTTTAACAACTAAGCCTCAGTTTCCTCATCTATTAAAATGGAAATAATAACAAACACCTAAATGTTTATTCATGGAGAAGCGTAAATAAATGAGATGTAACAACAGACCATAGTGTACTAGGGGCTAGGTACTGAAAAAGCTCATTCCTTTGTATACATATCTAAACAAAGAGGCTTGTTTCCACCATGAAAATAAACATCCCAAACTATGTAGAATGAAATCATGCCTGTCTCAATTTATTTTCACTTCAGTTTTCTTAAACCCTGGATCTTTCTACAGAGTTGATACCATTATATTAAAGTAAATCAGAGACTACATAGAATATCTCTGATCCCTATTTCAATCTCTTAAAGTCCAAGGCTTTTATCATATGGCCCAGTAGCTTTCAGCCTGAGGGATTTTGCTGCACCAGGGGGCCTTTGGCAATATCTGGAGACAACTTTGTGTGTCACAGCAGTGGAAGTACCTCTGGCATCTGGTGGGAAGAGACCATGAACAATGCTAAACATGAATTATATGGCCCAATGTTTCAATTGTGTTCAGTTTGAATATTCTACAACTACTTCCATTTATTTCCTCAACAAACAATTATTAAACAACAATGGTATACCAGGCACTATACTGTATGCCAAGATAAACTGAAAAGAGAGAAACAGGTCCTATTCAAATTTCAAGCAGTGGGGAGGACTGACAAATAAGCAATTAAACCTAAAATATGGGAATATATTTTGATAGGTGAGAATAAAAAGTCCCCACACTTTTAGAAAAAACTATTGTCTTATAGCCATGTTAACAGAAAACCACAGAAGTGGATATTGTAAACCTTTCTATTTAGCAATGACAATTCTATAGTCATGGAAACAAATAAATCTAGAACAAGTTTTAAACCTATCTCATTGATCAGAGACAACTTGCTTCAGCCAATGTCCCTTGAAAGCCAACCAGCTGGTGATAGCTCATGTTTTGAAAGTCAGCAGTCTGGTGAACGCACGCAAAGGAACTCACTACTAACATTGACATCAGCCCATCATTGTCTCTGTAGCCAACTACAACACAAAACATGTTTCTAAATCTGATGTCAACCCATTCCTGGTTCTGTAACCAATTCAAAATATGCTACTGCAACCAGTTCAAACATGATGCTCAAAGATTAGGGAAGATCTGGGAAGTCATGCCAAATCCTCAAAAAAAAAAATTCAGTGTATTGTGCCACTGAAAATATATATATAATTACAAATCTTTTCCCTAGTAACCACATCTCCTCTGAGCCTCCAAAAACACTTCTTATTAGGAAAAAAAAAATAGCATAAAATCATGGCTAGAATTGTTAATAACGTTTTCTTCTAGGTTCAATCTCTTTTAAGCCCAAGACCGTTTGGTCAACATGAAACACTCCTCACTACTCCAACCTGTCCCTTATTCTGTCCCCATTCTGATATGTAACATGGCTCTGCACAATGCACCACACCTGAGGCTATTTGAAAACCTCAGTTCTTGAAAGACTGGTCATCAGTACACTAAGCAAAAAATGAGGAAAAAAGGATGAGGAAAGGGAGATTATTGGGTGGAGTCAGAGCTGTGAGACAGTTAACAGATAGGCCAGATGAAAGAACACAGGGGCCTCAAGGTAGACAGAAGTACGTGCATTCGGCATCAACGCTCCTTGATGGCTTACTTCATCAAGCAATAAGGAGTCCGGAGGACTAACGCAATTGCCGCATGGATCGCTTGTGGGCCAGTGAGTCGCACCACTCACTGAGTGGCCAAATACGGAAGGAAGCAGATGCTTGACGGAAAGATGAGAAAAGTTTCAGGTATGTTGAATTTGAGGGTTCTGAAGGATAAATTGGAGATATAAAGTAAGAAGGTGAATATTTAAGTATGATTCAAAGAAAGAAGTTTGGGCTAAAGAAATGGATTTGGGAGTTTTCACATATAGACTGTAACTGAAGCCATAAGAGCAAATGAGGTTGCCAGGACACCATACACACTCCTTTGCATTCATGGTTAAAAAGCTGTGACCTAAGAACAAACAGTATGACACAACAGATCAAGGTAAGTAAACGGTGCTGGACTTAAAATGATGAAAATAATATGACCAGACAGGACCAGAGCCTTTTTCTTTTAATTAAATCTGACAAGAGACTGCAAATTCCCAAGCAAAGGAGAATTGTAATTAATATAAGAACAAATACTAAAAATCATTTTTAATCAGCTTGTATATATCTAATTTAAACCAAATCAATATATACTTAGTCTGTGCGTAAACAACGGTCTATTTGGGAATTTCAAACTGGGAATTTCTAATTGAGCAAGAAGTCCCTTGACCATATTTCAAAAATTCCATACAACATTTCTTCTCAAAAGAACAGCTAGACCACTAAAAAATTCGGATGAAATATAATGATATGCTTTCTGTCTAGTTAGATGTCTCTTCTGAGAAGTATCACTTGAATGATAGTTCTGTGTCTTTTCTAAAATGTTGAAAATGTTATCTCCTCTGTTATCCATGTTTCTTATGCAATGAGAAATTGTAAGAAATTCTTCAGGTTTGTATCCAGGAAAGATTGTATCTCTGCACATTAAGAAATGGCAGCCCTCTACACTGACAGTGCAGAATATGCTCGGGATTCTCTCTCTCTCTCTCTCTCTCTCTCTCTCTCAAAACAAATAAACTTTTTAAAAAACTTCAAAAAAGATATGGTGGCCCTATGGATATTTATAATATATGATTGAGATAATAATAGCTACATTTTATTAACCAACTATTTATCATACAAAACTTGAAAATTCCCTCCTTGAAATATGCCGTATTCTTGAATTTTGTGACACCACACTCTCCCATATAAAGTCACTCCTTAATCTCCTTTACTGGCTCAACATAATGTCTTGAGTTTGTTTTATGTATATGAAGGGTGAAAATACATCATTCTCTATCTGCATTACTTTTCCACACAACTTGTTCTTTGCTCTACAAAATAAAAAAGTTCAGAAAAAAATACTTCCTAGACACTGAAACTAAAAAATACAGTTTAAATACAAATGCTCTTCCAAGCAGCTCTTCATAAGTAAAAATAGTACAGTTTCAAATACATGAAACAAAAACTAATAGAACTACAAGTATAAGGAGACAGATCTATAATTACAGCAAGAGAGGTCAATATGTCTTTCTCAATAACTGATGGAACAAGTAGACAATCAGTGAGGAGCAGAGGACTTGGACAACACTATCAGCCACCCGCCCCTGATTGACATGTATAGAACAGTGCACCCAACAACAGTAGGTGCACATGCTTTTCAACTACACACAGAATATTTACCAATCTAACTTTTATTCTGGTCTATAAAATAATTGTAAGAAATTCAAATCATTCCAGGTATGTTCCAGGACCAAAACAGAATTAGATTAGAAATCAATAACCAGGGGCACCTGGGTGGCTCAGTCGGTTAAGCGTCCAACTTGAGCTCAGGTCATTATCTCACAGTTTGTGAGTTCAAGCCCCGCGTCGGGCTCTGTGCTGACACCTCAGAGCCTGGAGTCTGCTTCAGATTCTGTGTCTCCCTCTCTCTCTGACCCTCCCCTGCTCATGCTGCCTCTCTCTCTCTCTCTCAGAAATAAATAAATCATTAAAATTTTTTTTTAAAAAAAGAAATCAATAATCTAAAGATCCCTCGAAAATCCTCAAGTATTTGGAAATTAAGCAACATACTTCTAAATAAGACATAGGCTATTTATTTTTAAGGAATCAAAAAGGGAATAAGATAGTATTGTAAGGACACAAGTCTAAACCAGACTGACTCCATAATAGGCTTTAAGTTTCCCCTCTAAACTAGAAGGCCTAAGTTTCAGTTTCTCTGAAACTATCAGGCAGCTACACATTGCCCAAGGCCGAAGAAACTGCCCACCACTTCACTCCACCACACTACCTTGGCAACGCCCAATCAAAAAAGGCCAGCAACTATAGATAAATCTCAACTGCCTAATGTAAAAGTTAACCCATTAGTCGCCGAACAAGACTCTAGGCTCGCTCTATGGTTGGTTGAATTTAAGGGTACCCTGAATGTTGTAATTGGATCCTGCCAAAAGTAACAGATACTCTGGATAACATGTATGGTTAAACCCGCTGTCAATAATGTTGTATAATTATAATTGGATCACTGTTTCCATGCCACAACTTCTGTAACTCCCCTGTCACAAACCCCATAAAAACCCTACTCTGCCTTTGTTCTGGGCTCTCAACACGGATCCACGGCGCTGGTGAAGTCTGTGAGCCCGAGCTTGAGCCCGTAATAAAGCCCTTTGCCTTTGCATGCGTGACTCGGTCTCCCTGGTGGTCTCTGGTCGGTGAGGGTACTGCAATCTGCGTATAACAGTATACTTTGTACTACAAGAAAATTAAAATACAGCATGTTAAAATTTTTGAGATGCCACTCAAGTAGTACATCGGGGTGAAATCTAGAACATCAAATGTCTACATAAGAGCAGAAGAAATGTCTCAAATTGACCATTAAGATTTAAATTTGTGAAAAGCAAAATAAAAGCTTACTCAAAGTAAGCAAAAGAAGTAAACAGTAAGCAAAAGAAACAATAAATATCAGAGGAAAGATTAGAGAAATGTACCACAGCAAAGAGGAAAACAATGTAGAAAATCAATGAAAATAGAATTTGGTTGTGGTAGAAAGAGTCCTAAGATGGTCCACCAAGTTTCAGGCCTCTGGTCGGTGCTGTCTACAGAATCCCCTTCCCTCTGGCATGGGCAAGTAATGGGAGTAGGATAGACTATCTCTCCCAACATTACGTTACAAATACAGCAAGAGATTTTGCAGGTATAATTAAGCTCCCTAACCAGTTGACTTTGAGTTCATCAAAAAGGAGGTAAAAAATAAGTGATTCCTTAAAAGGGCTGAGAAGCAGCAGCAGGCACTCTCATGCTGGTTGAAGAAGTAAGATGCCATGTTGGGAAAGGAAGAGGCCATTTGGCAAGATTCTCAGGAGGCCTACAGCAACTGAGAACAGTCCCTGACTAACAACTAACAAGAAAACAGGGATCGCAGGCATATAGCCAAAAGGAAATGAATTCTGCCAACAACTAGTTAGCTTGGAAGAGGATCCCAAGCCTCAGAAGAGATCAGAGTCCTGGCCAACCAGGTGAGACTTTGAGCAGATGACCAACCTGAACCATGCGAGACTTCTGACCCAAAGAAACTAGAACATTCTGAATTTGTGTTGCTTTAGACCACTAAGTTGGTGGTCATTTGTAATGCAACAACTAATACAATGGGTCCTTGAGAAGATAAATAAAATTTGTAAACCTCTAGCCAGAGGGATCAGGAAAAAGAGAAAATGCAAATTAAGAATGTCATGAATAAAAAAAGGTATAATCAATCACTTTAAATGCAGATATTTAAAGGATAGTAAGGGAATATTATAAACAACCTTATACCAATAAACTTGACAACTTAGACACAATGGAAAAATCTTTTTCAAGACACTATTAAAACTCACCAAAGAAGAAATAGATACCTTATAGAACTATATCTATTAAAGAATTTGAATTGTACTCAAAAACATTCCCTGAAAGAAAACTCTAGACATAACTAGCTTCTCTTGTGAATTCCAGCAAATATTTACATGAGAAATAATATCAATTCTATACAAATTCTTCCAGAAAATTATGAAGGACTCATTCTATGAGTCCAGCAATATTCTGATATCAAATTCAGAAAAAGACATTAAAAGAAAGGAAGTTATAGGCCAACATACCTCATAAACATGGACAGACTTTCTACACAAATTGTTAGCAAACCAAATCCAATAATCCAAACCAAATCCTATGTATACCATACACACCATAACCAAGTGATTTTTATCCCCAGAATTGCAACATTGGTTTAAAATTTAAAAGACAATCAACATAATTCGTCATTAACAACAGGTGGGAAAACATGATAATCTTAATAGATACAGAAAAATCATTTGACAAAGTCCAATTCCTATTCATAATTTAAAAAACAGCTCTGTGTGTCTGTGTGTGTGATCTTTCTTGGATTTTCATACCCCTATATTTCTCAGTTTATAAAAGACTATAGAAACTTTTCTATGTAAGGTATTAAATTACTATATTGTACCTCTGAACTAATATTATGTAGTATATTAACTAACTGGAATTTAAATGAAAACTTAAAAAATGTATATAGCAATTATATCATTAAATATTTATTTTAATATTAAATGTCTATATTGGGGCGCCTGGGTGGCTTAGTCGGTTAAGCGTCCGACTTTCGCTTAGGTCATGATCTCGCGGTTCGTGGGTTCGAGCCCCGCCTCGGGCTCTGGGCTGACTGCCAGCTCAGAGCCTGGAGCCTGTTTCAGTCTGTGACTCCCTCTCTCTCTGACCCTCCCCTGCGCACGCTGTCTCTCTCTCTCTCCTAGAAATAAAAACATTTAAGAAAATTAAAAAATATATTAAATGTCTATATAGGCATATGAATATGTTGGAAATAGTATATATAATAATAACAATAATTTCTAGGCATTCTGTAATTCAATCTGGATTTTCTCTGATCCTAGAATTAACTGAGAAGGAGTGTTTTATTTAGTTTCACTTTGTTTAAATCCAATGGATTAGGGAAGTTGGATTTCTGGTTCTGTTATTAATTTCTGGTTTAAATGCATAATAATTAGAAAATATGGTATATACTACTTTAATTTTTGTTATTATTACATGAGCATATGAAATGTGTATTTTCTGTTTTTAAAATATAGGTTTGATATAAAATATAGCTTGATATAAAATATAGTTAGATATAACTCATTAAACATATTAGTCCTCTTTGCCCTTATTTTTTATCTACTTCATCTGTCACAGATTAAAAGAATTTATTTCAACTCTCCTACTATGGTTATATTTCTATTTATTTTTGTATCTTCTTAAGTTTGTATTATGAAATTTTCCTCCTTCTCAGGTTTTTGTTGAGTTGACAAGTTTATTACTTTCCATATCTGTCTCCAGCTAATTTGGAAGCTATAGATTTTCTGTCCTTTTTATTGATTTCCTTAAGTTTTATTTTTTTAAAAATATTAGTTTATTTACTTTAAGAGAGAGACAGAGACAGAGCCCGTGTGCAAACAGGGGAGGGGTAGAGGGAGAGAGTCCCAAGCAGGCTTTGTGCTCTCGGCATGGAGCCTGAAGTGGGGCTTTAGTCTTCCGAACCTTGAGAACATAGCCTGAGCTGAAATCAAGAATTGGACACTCAACTGATTGAGCCACCCAGGTGTCCCTTGATTTCCTTAAGTTTTAAAAAGCATACTTAATTATAAAAGTTTCTAACAATACATTAAATTCTCTATTGCTGAATAATAGATTACAAATAACAACTGTAATGTCTTAATGCAATATAGTAGCTCCCACTTCTGGAGGCCAGAAATGTGTCATGGCTCAACTGAGCTCTTTGATTAGGATCTCACAAGCCAAAAATCAAGACACCAACCAGGAGGGGCTCTTGTTTGGGGATCTTAGGGAAGAATCTGCTCCCAAGCACATTCAGGCTGTTGACCAATTTCAGTTCTTTGTGATGATGAAACTGAGGTCGCCACTTCCTTGTTGGCTCTCAGTGAGAACATCTCATGGCTCCTAGAATCTGCATTCCTTCTTAAATGAACTCTTCCTTTAAGCCAGCACAGCACACTGACCCCCATTGTGCTTCTGATCTCTCTCATTTCCTCTTCTACTGCCAACCAGAGAAAGCTCTCTGAATTTAAGGGCCCATGTGATTAGATCACACCACACCTAGTTTATCCACCTGTCTTAAGATCAACACTACCACAGCCATGACTCTGTCAGAGAGTAATACTCAGTATATTCACAGCTTCCAGGATTAAGGAGGGACATCTCTGGAGAACTGTTTTAGAATGTCTGCCTACAACAAAGAATATCCACATTTATTCCATACTTCTGATCTTCCTCTAAGCATGATTACATGCATAGCCCATCAAACCCACTTGAAGACCCCCTCCCTTATCATTATTTTTGTTTTCCAGAATATTATTTTACCTTTGCTGTTGTTGTTGTTAAACAAATAAACCTAAGTCTGACAGTATTTTGCAAGACCATATTCACATTTACTGGTTTCCTTATTAAGTTTCCAGTGTTTTCTTCTTAAGAGTTTACTTCTTTTCTAAATTATATCCTGTAAGTTTTCTGGGGAGGGTCTGTGAGTAGAAACTCTAAAAGTTTGTGCATCTGAGATTGTCTTAAATGTACTTCTAAGGTCATTTAACTCCATATTAGTTCCAAGTTGACAAATATTTTCCCTCAGCATGATGGAAGCGTTACTTCATTGTTTTCTCAAGCTATCAATGAACAAAAGTTTTGTTACTCTGCTAAACAAAAGTTTTCATCTGCATTGTTTTACCAACTTGACTATCCTGGTGATTTATATTTAGGATAGCTCATTGTGATATTTTTCTATTAATAACAAGGGGAAAAAATGAGCTACCAAATTTATTGTGTCCTGGTCCTTGATAGGAGGATTGTATAAGGCTCATTTCACCAGTTTGACTGCAATTATATAGCTGGCTTTGAAACAGTAAAGAGATTCAAGAAAAGCTCACTCAAACAACAGTCTTTTTCAAGCAATTATTCTTCTCAAACTTCATCATTTATTGACTTTCAGGAAAGCAATTTTTTTGTTAGAATGTTCAGAAATTGTAGAACATTTCACTGAAAATCAGACACACCTGTAGGCAATATTCTTTTCATTCCATGTATATTTTTTCTGTTTCCCAAGGAAAAAGTAGAGAAAACATTTAACAATATTCTCCTTGAAGTAGGGCTTCCTGTAATACTTATTTCCCATTAAATATTATTTTTGTTTCTAATTTTTAGAAAGATAGATCTTTAAAACTAAAATAACTTGTTGTGAAGAGAGATGCCAAAAGAGACTAGAATGAATTGAATGCTGTCTTTCCAAAGGACTCTGTTTTGACAAAACAACTTTCTGCATGGTTTAAGTTCACAAGTCTTATTTTCTTTTCAAATATTTTAATGTCTATTTACTTTTGAGAGAGAGAGAGAGAGAGAAAGAGTGGCAGAGCACTAATGGGGAAGGGGCAGAGAGAGAGAGAGACTGAGAATTCCAAGCAGTCTCCAGGCTCTGAGCTGTCAGCACACAGCCCTATGTGGAGCTCAAACTCACAAATCACAAAGTCAGATGCTTAACTGACTGAGCCAGCCAGGCACCCCAGTTCACAAGTTTTATTAAGAGGAGGCAGTGAAATTTGCAACTTCCTAAAGACAAAAAACATAGTAAGGCAAAAAATTCCTAGCACATTTAACATAATTTTACATTATGTTATAATAAGTCCATACAGGATTTACTTGTGTAAAGCAGCTTTCTAAACTCCTGCATGACAGTGAGAGATCCTCACTGAGAGAATAAATTCTTTAGAAGATGAATTGGCTTTTCAAATACAAAATTAGAGATCTGGGAAGCATAAAAGTTTTCTCTTTACATTGGCTACATATAAATTCTTCCTTTTAATACTGTATTCCATGTAGGAATAAATAAAAAGCATCAGATATCCACTTGACAGCAGGTTCATAGGAAACTGTAATGATGATGTCTTTGCAACTGTTTTATCCTATTGACTTACCATGTAATCATTTCCAGACAAAAGTCTATTTGAGAAAACTCAGATAAAGCCCCAAATATTTTGAGGCAATTCTATTTTACATCCATAGCTTAAATATATTTGGAGAAAACAATCCTTAGATGTTCTCACATACACATTGAGGTTATAGTCCGAATGGAGCTGACCTTTTCTCAGGCCACATGTCTGCTTTATCCAGGGATAAATTAGTGATAAATACAGAATTATCATCATGAAAGTCCTAATAGAAAATAAAATGCAGCAAATTCCACATTAGTCACAGCCTTTCATGGTGATAGGAAAAGAAACTCTTAGAAAACCTGAAGTACCTGACAAGTGTGTGTGAGATAGCAAACAGAGGAGGTAGGAGAGTTGATGAAGACTAAGAAGAGAATGGAATGAATTTTTTCAAAATCAATCACTGTTAAACCTCAACAAAGAAAAGGCGAAACAAGAAAAGTACAGAAAGCATTCATTTATTTTGCAAAGATAGTATTCACAGTAGATAAAAGGATAATGATAGTATTACAATTCCTGATGTCAGCACCCTTCAAAAAAATGCACCCCTAACTCAGGAAAAGAAATTAAGAAAACAATTGCACTTACAATTGCACCAAAAATAATAAAATGTTTAAGAATAAACTTAACCAAGGAGGTGACAGACCTATACTCAAAAACTATAAAACAGTGATGAGGAAATTGAAGATGATACAAACAAATGGAAATATAGTCCATCCTCATGGACTGAAACAGTAAGTATTAACATGTTCCTACTATCAAAATACTTTGGTGTTTGCTATCCAAAAGTCCACAGATACAATTTACTCCCTATTAAAATACCAAACCATTCTTCACAGAAGTAGAAAAAAATATTAAAACTTGTATGGAATCATAAAAGACTCTGAACAATCAAAGTAGTCTTGAGAAAGAACAAAATTATGGGTATCACAATTCCAGATTTCAAAATACACTACAAAGCTATTGTCATAAAAATAGTATGGTATTGTCACAAAAACAGTCACATAGGTCAAAGGAACAGAATAGAGAGTCCAGAAATAAACCTACAATTATGTGGTTAATCTTCAACCAAGAAGGCAAGAATACACAATGAGAAAAATCTCTTCAATAAATGGTGCTGGGAAAACTGGAAAGCAACATGTAAAAGAACAAAACTGGATCACTTTCTTACATCACACATGAAAATGAACATAAAATGTATTAAAGATCTAAATGTGAAACCATGAAAATCCAGAGGAGAACACAGGCAGTAATTTCTCTGACATCAGCAATAGCAAAATTTTTCTAGACAAGCTCCCCCTCAAAAAAAGGAAACAAAAGCAAAACTAAAATATTGGGATTACATTAAAAATGATTTTGCATAGAGAAATAAACCATCAACAAAACAAAAAGACAACCTACAGAATGGGAGAGGATATTTGAAAGTGGTATATCTGATAAGGGGTTAATATTCAAATTATATAAAGAACTTATACAACTCAACACCAAAAAACCCAAAAACCAATAATCTGATTAAAAATGGGTAGAGAACTGAATAGACAATTTTCAAAACAAGACATACAGATGACAAAAATAAAAAAGACAAGAAACAACAAGTGTTGGTGAGAATGTGTGGGGAAAAAGGGACCCTTGTGCCAGCACTGTTGATGGAAACATAAATTGGTATAGCCTCTGTAGAAAAAAGCATGTAGGTTCATAAAAAATAAATTAAAAATATAAATACCATATGATTCACTAATTTAGCTACTGGGTATTTACCCAAGGAAACTGAAAGTACTAAATAAAAAAGATACTGAACCCCTATGTTTATTGGAGCATTATTTACAATAGCCAAGATATGGAAGCAACCTAAGAATCCCTCAATAGACAAATGTTAAGGAAGGTGTGGTGCACACATATACACACACATACACACACAAGAATGCAGGAATATTACACAGCCATAAAAAGGGAAGAGAGCATGCCATTTGCAACAGCATGGATAGACCTTCTAGGTCCTAAGAAAAGTAAGTTAGACTGCAAAAGACAAACAGCATATGATTGCACTTACATGTGGAATCTAAAAAGAAAACAAACGAATAAACAAAAAACAGAATCAGAGCTGTAAAAAACAGAACAAACTGATGGCTGCCAGAGGAGAGGAGTTTGGAAGGATGGGTAAAATGGGTGAAGGGGAGTAGCAGATACAGGCTTCCAGTCATGGAATGAATAAGTCTGAGGAGAAAAGGTACAGCATATTGAATATAGTCAATGGCATTATAATAGTATTTTATGGTGACAGATGGTAGCTGCACTTGTGGTGAACATAGCAAAATTTATAGATTTGTCAAATCACTATTTTGTACACCCAAAACTAATGTATCACTGTGTATTAGCTATACTGCAATAAAAAACACATTGGTGAGTGCACAAACTAGTTAGTGCAGCCACTATGGAAAACAGTCTGGAGAGTCCTCAAAAAATTAAAAAATATGTTCAACTGGAGGAGAAGTAGGGGGTTCCATACTTTCCAGTGGCAACTCTCAAACAAGGAAGAGCTGAAGCCCAAGGACCCTGAATCCCAAGAGTCTGGAAGGAAAAGAGATAGAGTCTACTAGGAAGATAGCCTCATAGGTGCATGATTGTGAACTGGGAGATATAAAAACGGGCCAGGACACAGAGGCGCAGAGGGGAGGGATCCCCTTCTGTGGAGAGACAAAGGGAAGAGAAAGAGTGGCTGGGGAAACGTAGGACTGTATCTGGATAAGAGAAAAACCTTGGCCTGGGATGGAGAGGGATCCTATCATCCCATCTCTAACTGCAGGGCTTTCAAAGAGAGAATCTTTCTCTAACTGGGAGACTTTCTTTGGACTGGGGTGGGTTGCCCTGTTCCCATGCCTGGGGATGAGGTGAGTCCCCTCTGGGTTCGGTGGTACATCAGGGACGCAGTTGGCATCAGGAGGAACCGATCCCCAGCCCTGAAGTTCTGCGGCATGCAGGATTACATTTTGGGCGGCATCTTTAACATACATGGAATAAGTTTGGAACACTGCCGGGCGTGGGGCATAGGAACCATCCCACCTTGTTTGTACCTATGGCACGATGGGAATGGATTCAAAAGAGTGCTTTGGGACACCTGGCCCATAGAGAAGGGACTGGAGGCAGTCTCCATGTTTCTCCCCACAACCACCAAGGCAGGCCTCAGAGACTGGTCCCAGGGGCCCAGAGTGGAGGTGGGACCTGCCTATGCCAGACCATGCCCATCAGTGCTGAGTAGCTGCTTAGCTCCTGGAGCTGCATAGATGCTGCAGAAACAGATGGCCCCCTCCTCTAGGCGAACACTGCTGCATTGCCTGGATTAACTATAGGTCAGCTCTTGTTATTCAGATATATTCTCCCTTTTCTCCTTCTTATCTCCTCCCTCCTCTAGGCTGGTTACTCTGGTTATTGGTTTGCTTAAACAGACATATTTAATCCATTCTCTTGATGCATTTTCTAGACCTTCTTCTTTCCTTTCCTTTCTCTCTCTCTGGAATAATCAGGCCATATAGTTTCTGTGGGTAATATTATCTTCATTTCTTTCTCCTCACCTCCTTCCATAGTCTCCTTTCTCTCTCTCTGGATTAAGCCTTTTATTCTCTCTGACTGGTCTGTGTTCATTTTCTCTTTCTCTCTACCCCTGTCATTTCTCTTTTTGTATATGTTCTTCCATCAGCACCGCCTCAACTCTATTCTTTATTGTAGCTGGGGTTTCTGGTTTTATGCTTTTAGACTGTCTTTTGTTCTTTGGGTTTTTTTTTTTTTTTGGTCTATTTGCTTGTTTGTTTGATTTATTTGTGCATTTGCATGTTCTTGCTCCCTGTTTGTCTGTTTTCCATTCCAGGGCTATGTCAAGGAACAAACCAAAGCACACATACTGGAGAGTCAAAAACATCACTATGAGTAGGAAACAAAAATAACCAAAGTCACAACAACAGAGACCCTTGAAAAAACACCTCATGAATAGCCAGGCCCTGCACAGTATATGAGCCTCCTTTAATACAGCAGTGCTCGCAGGTGCAGAGCACATAATAAGCTTCTAAAACTTACAAGAGACAGAAAGCTAGCCAAAATGATGAAAAAGAAGAAGAATTCTCCTCAAAAGAAATTTCAGGAAGAAGTGACAGCTAAAGAACTGATCAAAACAGATAAAAGCAACATAACTGAACAAGAATTAGAATAATAGTCATAAAATTAATCTCTGGGCTTGAAAAAGGAATAGAAGACAGCAGAGACTCCATTGCTGCAAGGATCATGGATCTTAAAAATAGTTACGATGAATTAAAAGATGATATAAATGAGGTGCAAAATAAAATAGAGGTGGCTACAGGATTGATTGAAGAGTCAGAGAGGAGAATAGGCAAACTAAAATATAACATTATGGAAAAAGAGGAAGCTAAGTAAAAGAGAGATAAATTTATCCAGGAGCACGAAAGAAGAATTCAAGAACTGAGTGATGCAATCAAACAGAATAATAACCATAGCACAGAAATTCCATAAGAAGAAAAGAGAAAGGGGCTGAATGGGTACTTGAACAAGTCCAACCTGGGGAAGGAAACAGGCATTGAAATCCAAGAAGCACAGAGAACTCCCCTCATATATAATTTGAATTGATCTTCTGCATGACATATCATAGTGAAACTGGCAAAATAAAGGATAAAGAGAGAATTCTGAAGGCAGCTAGGGATATAAAGGCCTTATCATACAAAGGTAGACACACAATGGTAGTAGCAGACCTCTCTACTGAAACTTGGCAGGCCAGAAAGGAATGGCAGAAATCTTCCATGTGATGAACAAGAAAAATATGCAGCCAAGAATCCTTTATCCAGCAAGCCTGCATTCAGAATAGAAGGAGAGATAAAGATTTTTGCAAACAAACAAAAACTGAAGGATATCATCACCACTAAATCAGCCCTACAAGAAATCCTAAGGGGGACTCTATGAGGGAAATGTTGCAAGGAACACAAAGTACCAGAGACATCACTACAAGCATGAAACCTATAGATAACACAATGACTCTAAACCCATGTTTCACTAATAACACTGAATGTAAATGGACTAAATGCTCCAATCCAAAGACATAGGGGGGTGCCTGGGTGGCTTAGTCGGTTAAGCGTCCGACTTTCGCTTAGGTCATGATCTCACGGTTCGTGGGTTCGAGCCCCGTCTCGGGCTCTGTGCTGACTGCCACCTCAGAGCCTGGAGCCTGTTTCAGAGTCTGTCACTCCCTCTCTCTGACCCTTCCCTGCTCGTGCTGTCTCTCTCTCTCTCTCTCCTAGAAATAAATAAAAAACATTAAAAAAAAAAAAAAAGCAAAGACATAGGGTATCAGAATGGATTAAAACAAAAAAAAAAACAAGACCCATATATTTGCTGTCTACAAGAGATTCATTTTAGACCTGAGGACACCTTCAGATTGAAAGTGAGGGGATGGATAAATATCTATCATACTACTGGAAGTCAAAAGAAAGCTGAAGTAGCCATACTTATATCAGACAAACTGGACTTTAAAGTAAAGGCAGTAACAAGAGATGAAGAAGGGCATTATATAAAAATTACAGGGTCCATCCATCAGGAAGAGCTAACAATTATAAGTGTCTATGCACTGAATTTGGGAGCACCCAAATATATAAAACAATTAATCACAAACATAAGCAATCTTATTGATAAGAATGTGCTAATTTTAGGGGACTTTAATACTCCACTTACAGCAATGGACAGATCATCTAGACAGAGTATCAGTAAAATAATGGCTCTGAGCCATTGGACCAGATGAACTTGACAGATATATTTAGAACTCTACGTCCCAAAGCAGTGGAATATACTTTCTTCTCAAGTATACATGGTACATTCTCAAAGATAGATCACGTACTGGGTCACAAAACAGCCCTCAATAAATATAAAAGAATTGAGGTCATTCCATGCACACTTTCAGATCACGATGCTATGAAACTTGAAATCAACCACAGGAATGTTTGGAAAACCTCCAAAGTCATGGAAGTTAAAGAACATCCTACTAAAGAATGAATGGGTCAAGCAGGCAATTAGAAAAGAAATTTTAAAATATATGGCATGGAGGAGGGCACTTGTGGGGATGAGCACTGGGTGTCATATGGAAACCACCTTGACAATAAACTATTTGTAAAAATAAAATAAAATAAAATAAAATATAAGGAAAAAAATGAAAATGAAAATACAACTATTCAAACCTTTTGGGATGGAGAAAATGCTGTCCTAAGAGGAAAATGCACTGCAGTCCAGGCTTATCTCAAGAAACAAGAAAAATCCCCAATACAAAATCTAATAGCATACCTAAAGGAACTAGAAGCAGGACATCGAAGACACCCTAAACCCACCGGAAGAGAAATAATAAAGATTAGAGCAGAAATAAACGATATAGAATCAAACAAACAAACAAAAACAGAACAGATCAATGAAGCCAAGAGTTGCTTTTTTGAAAAAATAAACAAAATTGATAAACCGCTAGCCAGGCTCCTCAAAAAGAAGACAGGGCCCAAATAGGTAAAATCACAAATGAAAGTGGATTTATTACAACCAATCCCTCAGAAATACAAGCAATTATTGGGGAATAGTATGAAAAATTATATGCCAACAAACTGGACATTGTGGAAGAAATGGACAAATTCCTAAACACCCACACACTACCAAAGATCACATGGGAAGAGATAGAAAATCTGAACAGACCCATAAGTAGGGAAGAAATTGAATCAGTTATCAAAAATGTCCCAACAAATAAGAGTCCTGGACCAGATAGCTTCCCTGGGGAATTCTACCAGACATTTAAAACACAGTTAATATCCATTCTTCTGAAGCTGTTCCAAAAAATAGAAATGGAAGGAAAACTTCCCAGCTCATTCTATGAAGCCAACATCACTTTGATCCCCAAACAAGACAGAAATCCAGGAAAAAAGTAGAACTACAGGCTAATATCCTTGATGAATATGGATGCAAAAATCCTCAACGACATACTAGCAAATCGAATTCATGAGCATAGAAAAAGAACTATTCACCATGACAAAGTGGAATGCATTCCTGGGTTGCAGGGCTGGTTCAATATTCACAAATCAATCAATGTGATACATCACGTTAACAAAAGAGAAGATAAAAACCATATGACCCTGTTGACAGATGCAGGAAAAGCCTTTGGAAAAATACAGCATCCTTTCTTAATAAAAACCCTGGAGAAAGTCAGGATAAAAGGAATTTACTTAAACATAAAAGCCATTTATGAAAAGCCCACAGCTAATATAATCCTCAATGGGAAAAGCCTGAGAGCTTTCTCCCTGAGATCAGGAACATGACAAGAAGGTCCACTCTCACCTTTGTTGTTTAACATAGTGCTGGAAGTCCTAGCAGCATCAATCAGACAACAAAAGGAAATAAAAAGCATCAGAATTGGCAAACATGAAGTCCAACTTTCACTTTTTGCAGATGAGAGACACTTCACATGGAAAACCCGACAGACTCCACCATGTCTGCTAGAACTGATCCATGAATTCAGCAAAGCTGCAAGGTACAAAATCAATGTACAGAAATCAGTTGCATTTTTATACACCAATAACGAAGCACAGAAAGAGAAATCAAGAAACTGATCCCATTTGCAATTGTACCAAAAACCATAAAATACCTAGGAATAACCCTAACCAAAGATGTAAGAGATCTGTATGCTGAAAACTAGAAAAAACTTATGAAGGAAATTAAAGAAGACATAAAGAAATGGATAAAAATTCCATGCCCATGGATCAGAAGAATAAATATTACTAAAAGTCAATACTACCCAAAGAAATCTAAACATTCTGTGCAATCTCAATCAAAATTGCACCAGCATTCTTCTAAAAGCTAGAGCAAACAATCTCAAAATTTGTATGGAACCACAAAAGACCCTGATTAGCCAAGGTACTATTGAAGAAGAAAACCAAAGCGTGAGGCATCACAATCCCAGACTTTAGCCTCTACTACAAAGCTGTCATCATCAAGACAGTGAGGTACTGGCACAAAAACAGACACATAGACCAATGGAATAGAATAGAGAACCCAGAACTGGACTCACAAATGTAGGTCCAATTAACCTTTGACAAAGCAGGAAAGAGTATCCAATGGAAAAAAGACAGCCTCTTTAACAGATGGTGCTGGGAGAACTGGACAGCAACATGTAAAAGAATGAAACCAGACCATTTCTTACACCATACACAAAAAGAAACTCAAATGGATAAAGGACCTGAATGTGAGATAGGAAGCCATCAAAACTCTAGAGGAGAAAGCAGGAAACAACCTCCTTGACCTCAACCGCAGCAATTTCTTACTCAACACATCTCCAAGGCAAGGGAATTAAAAGCAAAAATGAACTATTGGGATCTCATCAAGATTAAAAGCTTCTGCACGGCAGAGTAAACAATCAACAAAACTAATAGGCAACCGGTGGAATGGGAAAATACAGTAGCAAATGACATATCAGATAACAGGCTAGTATACAAAAATCTATAAGGAACTCACCAAACTCTACACTTGAAAAACAAATAGTCCAATGAAGAGATGGGCAGAAGATATGAAAAGAAGACATCCAGATAACCAACAGACACATGAAATGATGCTCAATGTCACTCATCATAAGGAAAATACAAATCAAAACCACACTAAGATACCACCTCACGCTGGTCAGAGTGGCTAAAATGAACTAATCAGGAGACTCTAGATGTTGGCAAGGATGTGGAGAAATGGGCACCCTCTTACACTGTTGGTGGGAATGTAAAGTGGTGAAGCCCCTCTGAAAACAGTGTGGAGTTTCCTAAAAAATTAACAGTAGAACTCCCCTATGACCCAGCAGTTGCACTGCTAGGAATTTACCCAAGGGATACAGGAGTGCTGATGCATAGGGGCACATGTACCCCAATGTTCATAGCAGCACTTTCAACAATAACCAAATCATGGAAAGAGCCTAAATGTCTATCAACTGACGAATGGATCAAGAAGATATTGTTTACATATACAATGAAATACTACATGGCAATGAGAAAGAATGAAATCTGGACGTTTGTGGCAATGTGGATGGAACTCAAGGGTATTATGCTAAGTGAAATAAATCAGGCAGAGAAGGACAGATACCATATGTGTTCACTCCTATGTGGGTCAGGAGAAACTTAATAGAAAACCATGGGGAATGGGGAGGGGTAAATAGTTATGGAGAAGGAGGGAAGCAAACCATAAGGGACTCTTATATACTGAGAACAAACTGAGGGTTGATGAAGGTTGGGGGATAGGGGAAAATGGGTGATGGGCATGGAGGAGGGCACTTGTTGGGATGAGCACTAGGTGTTATATGGAAACCACCTTGACAATAAACTATATTAAAAATATTTTAAGTAAGTCTAATACATTAAACTTAAAAAATTAAAAAATGGAATTCCTATATGATCCAGTAATCACACTGGTGGGTATTTCACCAAAGAATACAAAAACACTAATTCAAAAAGATATATGCACCCTTATGTTTATTGCAGCATTATTGCAATAGCCAAATTATGTTTATGGCAGCAATCCAAGTATCCATGAATAGATGAATAGATAAAGGTGTGGTATATACAATGAAATATTATTCAACAATAAAAAAATAATAAAATCTTGCCAGTTGCAACAACCTGGATGAATCTAGAGAGTATAATCCTATGTGAAATAAGTCAGTCAGAGAAAACACATACTATATGATTTGACTTTTATGTGAAATTTAAAAAACAAATGAACAAATTAAACAAACAAACAAAAAAACATATAGACTCTTAATGATAGAGAACAAATTGATGGTTACCAGAGGGGAAATGGGTGGGGGGATGAAATAGTTAGAGAAATTAAGAGTACACTTACCATGATGACCACCGAATAATGTATAGAAGTGCTGAATCACAATATACCTGAAACTAATATAACATTGTATGTTAACTATACTAGAATTTTTTTTAAATGCAAACCTTTTTATGTGTGAAAAAAGGAGTTAATGAATACATAGAGGCAGATTCAATGATGTCAGCTTGTTAAAAGAATGTTCTTGATCATGATCAAATTCTAGATATAATATCAAAGTTGCAGACCTTTGAATATGCAGAGAATCCAAATAAATATTAATTCATCAGGAGGAGAAGTCTTCAACATTTCAATACATCTAAATTTTTAAAAATTTAAGTTAAATCAATTATATAATTGTTTTTTGAGAGAGAGAGAGAGAGAAAGCAGGGACAAGGGGCAGAGAAAGAAAGAGAAAAAGAAAATCTTAAGCAAGCTTCTCACTCAGCATGGAGCCCGACGTGGGGCTGGATCCCATGAACTTAGAATTATCACCTGAGCTGAAATCAAGAGTCAGATGCTTAACTGACTGATCCACCTAGTCACCCCAATCATAAAATTTTAAAATGTAAACATTTCCTAAATATATGATATAAATAACAATGATTTTGGAAATATTTTCCTTTGGAGTGATTTTTTTCTACTCCTGTATTGATTGACTTAGGAAGGATTTTTTTATTCTAAACAAGTGCTGAGATTTTAATTTTCCATCAACGAATATTAGAGTCCTTAAGATTTTGCTAAGCATGGTAGCTTCTCCTTAATGCCGTAATTCTGCAGTGTAACATGAAAGCCAATTTTATCACATAAGAAAATAAAACTCCTTAAATAGAACTAAATATTGTTCTTATTTTTCATTTGCTTCTGTAAATAATATTATAATAAATATCTGATGTTTTTCCATGCTTGACACGCAGTGTTTTAAAAAATCCAGTGGTGTGTGTGCATGCCTGTGCACATGCATGTGTGTATGTTTTGTGCTTGTGTGTGCACGTATGTGTGTGTGTGTGAGAGAGAGAGAAACACACCATTCACTGGGTGAATTTTTTCCTTAATAATTGGTTTTAATTAACATTTTATACAGTAAACTACATTCCTCAACTCAGTGCTAATTCTTTTTTTTATTGACATAAAATTTGTATGTAACATTATTTTAATTTCAGGTGTACAACATAGTACTTCGATCTTTTAAGTCTAGTACAATCTATCACCATACAATTAACCCCCTTCAACCATTTCATCTACCTCCCCAACCCCTTCCCTGATGATAACCACAATCTGGTCTCTGTATCTATGAGTTCTGTCTTGTTTTGTTTGCTTGTTTTGCTTTTTATGTTCCACATATAAGTGAAATTATAAGGTATTTGTTTTTGACTTATTCCATTTATCATAATACACTCAGGTTTCATCCATGCTATGGCAAATAGCGAGGTCTCTTTCTTTTTAATGGATATGTAGTATTCCACTATACATCTATATCACATCTTCTTTGTTAATCTATCCATTGGTAAACATTAAGATTGTTTCCATATTGTAAATAATGCTGCAATGAACTTGGGTACATATTTCTTTTTGTATTAGTATTTTAATTTTCTTTGGAAAAATACTCAGGAGTGACAGAGCTGGAACACATGATAGTTCTATCTTTAATATTTTGAGGAACCTCCATATTGTTTTCCATAGCGGCTGCACCAATTTGCATTCCCATCACAGTGTATAAGGGTTCCCTTTCCCCTCCCTTGTTATTTCATGTCATGGATTATTTTCAGACTGTATATTCTTAGATCTGAAGTGAGTTTCTCATAGGTACCATATAGACAGAGAGTAATATTCCTTTCTTTTCTCTCTCTCTCTTCATTTGTGATTTGGTGATTTTCTTTAGTGTTATGTTTACAGTCCTTTCTCATTATCTTTTGGGATTCTACTATAGGTTTTTGCTTTGTGGTTAGCCTATATCTATATCACTCTATTTTTAAGTTGATAATAATTGTTTGATCTTGCTACTGTATTTCACATCTCTTTATTTTGTGTATCTCTTAACTAATTATTGTAGTTATTGTTAATTTTAGTACTTTTGTCTTATAGCCTTCATACTAGCTTTATTAGTGGTTATTCCACTATCTTTACTAAATGTTGCCTTTACTGGTGGGATTTTACCTTTTATATTTTACCTTTTATAACTTCTACAAAAGTTTACCAATGGGTAAACAGAAGTTACTAGTTAATACTTTGTCCTTTCAGCTTAAAGAAGTCTCTCTAAAAGTAGTTGTAGGACTATTTTGGTGGTGATGAACAGTTTTAGCTTGGGCTTGGCTAGAAAACTCTTAATTTCTCCTTCATTTCTGAATGATAATCTTGCCAGAGAATATGGTTTTAAGAGAATATGCCAGAAAACTTGGTTTTAAGTGTTTTCTTTTCAGCACTTTGAATACATCATGACATTATTGCATTGGGTAACTCTTAAAATCAAATAAATATGCACTAACCTGTCCAGGATTTGTGAGGCAGATGACTGATTAGAACCATTTAAGACCTTTCCAGTTATATATTTAAAAAAAAGAGGGGGGGGGCAGCCTGGGTGGCTTAGTCGGTTAAGCGTCCGACTTTCGCTTAGGTCATGATCTCGCGGTTTGTGGGTTCGAGCCCCGCATCGGGCTCTGTGCTGACTGCCAGCTCAGAGCCTGGAGCCCGTTTCAGTCTGTGACTCCCTCTCTCTCTGACCCTCCCCTGCTCACGCTGTCTCTCTCTCTCTCTCCTAGAAATAAATAAAAAATATTAAAAAAAAAAAAGACCTTTCCAGTTATAAATGCTGACCCTCATTTCCAGGCAGATATTAGAGAGATATTGGTGCTCCAAGATGGTTCCTCAAGAATTCTTCCCTAACTTATCTAGCCATCAAGTACTTTTTAAATTTTACATTCCTTCAGCACTCAAAACCCAGTTTCTGTTGCAGTGTTTTTTTAATTCTTTCTTTACATATGTGTTAAGTGCTTGTAATGTGTATGAAAGGCAGTAGGACATACAGGTTAGCACCAACGCCTTGACTTCAGATGGACAATTTGTGTCTCAGCTCAGGCACATGGAGCTTTGTGACTTTGGCCAATTTGCTTAACTTCTCTAACCTTTGTTTTATACACCTGTAGAGTGAGATAATAATGAGTGTATTCCTATATACAGTATTTTTTATTATTAAAGATTAAATGAACTCAGGGACTTAAAGCTCTTAGCTCATGAGTTAAGCACTTAATCAGTGTTGGTAAGTGTTCATATTATCTATTACTACTACTATCACTATTACTACTACTACTATTACTGCTACTACTGCCTTGTACTTGGTTTATTAAAAAGGAAACCAGTAGGTGCAGATCCTATAGAATCTTCTAGCTAAAGGAAAGCATATCCTATGTTAAATGACCAACCATATGAGTCTGTAAGGTCCAGGAACATGAAGCTTATAGGTATCAGCACAGCGTAATGGTTAACATTGTAAACTCTACTGGAATCAATTTCTGTTGTTTAAATTCTGGTTCTACTATTCACCCGATGTGTCACCTGGGGCTGGTTACTTATTCTTTCTGTGTCTCAGCTTCTTTAAATGTAAAATGAAATAAGAATACGTCCCTCATAGGGTCGTTGAGAGGATTAACTGAAGAAATTCTTAAATGAAGAAATGAAGAAAGCATTTTTGATGGTGCCTGGCATAAAGAGTTTAATAAATGTTAGTGGCCATTACATACTTCTTTGTAACTAGCTCAAGACTTAGCATAGTGATGTGCCACAGATATTTGTTGGTTTGCTAGAAGTAATAGTATGAATACTAGACTATGGCCCTAAAGCTATAATGTCATTAATTTATAATTGAAGTAGAAGGAATCATTGTGGGCTACAGAAGTAAAATGGGTTCTCCTGCAGATACCCAATTTCTTCCATGTTTCTCTCACTAAAAAAGAGAAAAAGAAAAAAAAACAACCCTGATAGTTTAAGGAGAAGAAAGAGTACATATGAATAGCAGCTATGAAGCAGCACATAAGGTAATATGATAAATGAAATGCAACCCATGTATATTGGATATCCTGGCCTCTAGGAGAGTAGGTTAAACTTTACCTAAACCCCCAACTTCTTGACTTCTCTAAGTCCAGTGATGGTCACGAAGCTTCTGGAACCCCAAATACAGTTATTCAGTGTTCTTCAAACCGTATCTGTTGTCCTATGACATGTTCATCACCATTCCATGGGGAAACAAAAGGATGGGGTTTTTCCACGGGTAAGTAGGTTTAGGAAATATTAATAAACAAAGTTTAACAGGTTTATCTGAAGGGTTTTTTTATATACACAACATGTCCTCTAAGTACTTGACCATGGAACTCTTATCTCAAAGAAAACCTATCAATATCTTTTATTGTACAAAAGTAAGGTGGGGGTATGTTGCTTTAATTGGAAGGGAAAAGTTTATTGGCAAAATATTCACAAATTTGAAAAAAGGAAGAATGAATGTTTTGAATAGCCATGAAATGCCAGAAACTTAACCAGTAATATAATCCTTATATTTTATCACCAAGATTTTATGGATGAAGATTTTAAAACTCAAAAATTAAAACTAAGCACATAGTAAGTGAAGGAGATAGCGGCTTCTCTTAAAGTACTTAATAAACACCTCGAATTACAAACTGGGAGAAAGGAAGCCTGGCAAGTGAAAGAGAAAGATTACTCCAGGGTATGCACACACAACTTTCAGTTTTTCTTTTCGTCATTTTACCCCCAAAAGACATTAACTGAAGTGCACGGACAGTAAGACAGAAGAAAAATTGTGATACTAATACAGGAAGTACAGAGCAAACAAAATTGCTCTAAGAAAAAGCACCAGATGCGACATAATATATTACTATGTTCTTTTCACATTTTAGAAGCAAAATTCCTTGAACCGCCACTGAAAAATTTTCATAGCAGATCTGGTGAGGTACATGAATAATGAGTCTATATTTCAATAGTCCTGATGTCTTTTGAATATGGAACCAGTTTTATATTAAGACAAATATATTTTTTAAATTACATGCATTAAGAAATGTTTTGGATTCTGTAATCCACACTGAACATTTTTTCCATATTATCCCCATATATATACTTAATACATATGGGTAATTAGTACTGTTGTTCACTGAATATCTTTATGCCACCAGATGTAACCTATTAAGTTATTTTTATAAATTGAATATAGTTTGCTTATTGGATCAAAGGGAGTAACACAGATGAACAGTTCCCTGAGAGACCACTATACAATCTCTTTGAATTAAGAACACTCCAAAGAATTTTAATGACTCCTGTTCTAGAGATTTCCTCCCCTCAGAAAGCCTAAAAGCTCAAAGATGTAGGTCGAGGAGCAATAAAAATTGCTGGGTTCTGGCCAGGGGACCACTTTTGCAGTACTGAGGGACACTGGGGTCAGATACATTATTTCTCATAAGGAGCACTAATACTGTAAATTTGTGACATAAAGGAAGGTCATCTCTCTGAATTCGTGATTATTACCTATTGCTTGGATTTCTCCAGAAAGGTGGCCTGCAAACCTTTTACTTATTGCCATCTCTGAACTTTTTAAAAATCTTTTGCCTGCTAGGTATGTTGGAGAAAATGAGAGGATGCAACCCAGCATTGTAAGGCAGAAGCTTCTATTCTCATGTTTAAGCTATATAACCTGAGGCTTATAAAGACGCAATGAATCAGGACTCCGGAGATGAGTCCACCTCTCTTAATGCGACAACTTTGGGACTCAACATGCATAAGCTGGAAAGCAACGTGGAATTATCAGTCAGAACTGCACCTCGGAAAATCCTTTGGTTTCTTTGCCTCCATTTCACGTATATTGTTTCCAAGATAAATTTATACCGCGTTCGCAAAACACAAATTTTCTGGCCAAAAAGTCATATTCGTGTATCTGCAAAGCGGATAACCTTATCAAGCGTTTGGTTTTTTTCTTCCATGAAATAGCCTGAAAACAGCTCCCCCTCGCTGTGGTTCCAAGCGTCTCTTCACCAGAGTCCCAACGCAGAGCTCAAGTAGAGCTTTTCTGCCTTTGCTCTGGACCAGCAGCCTGGCTCTAGCTGTCCAGAGTTACTAGTTAATAGGTAGGTGGTCTCGCTGCCGAGAGAGCGCCTCTTTCCTGACGGGAGCTTGCGTCTTTCTAACTGCCGAGCGCGCGCACGAACCTGGCGACTTTTCGTTCCCAGGCCCGGGACGGCACTGCCTGGGTGGCCGCTCTTCAGACAGCTGCTCCGTGTCCATCCAAAGAGATGTCCCCCCCATTCAGCAGTAACCGGACGAAGTCCCCACGGACTCCTGGGGCCCGGTTTCCGCCCATCCCCTGTGTGGGAAGCAGGCTTTCCCCGGAGGAAACCCCAGGAATCTAGTTCAGAGAAATTCTCTAGGCGCCCACCCCGACCAGGAGAAGACGGTTTTCCTGCGGTAGACACGCCCACGGCTGCCCCGGGGGCTGCAGGGGGTCGGCGAGCGCGTCCCTCCAGGGTTCAAACGTGCGCCGGGTAACAAATAGCAGGTATGTTACTGGGAAGAGAGCGCTTTTTAAGTCACGCGGTGGTTACCTTCCCGGGGGCGGGGCAGGGCAGGGAGCCGGGCGCGGAGAGGCCAAATTCTCGGAGCCAGCTCGTCCTGGGAGTCAGACGAGCCGGGGAGCGGGCTGGTTAACTGCAGAGGGAGAAATCGGGCTGGAGCAGATGGGGTCGCGCTCCTAGTTCAGGCGCCCGGAGCGTGAGCGCCGGTTTTACCGAATCCACCACCTCTGTTGAAGTCAAATGCAGAGTTACGGTGGCTATTGGGGGGAAGGGTGGGGAGGGGGGAGGCTTGAGGAACCGGCGGTAAGCCCAGAAAAGGCATTGCACGTATAGTTCCTCAAGTTTTTGTCAGAGAACAGCGGGAAAGCGCCCCCATCCCGCCCGTTGAGCGGAGGAATCGGCTTGTCTCCCAGCCCCACCCCTGCAGCAGTGATGCAAAGAGAACAAATCACCGACAGAGAACGGAGAGGAAAAAAAAGAAAGAAGGAAAGAACCCCCTGGGGGTAGTGGGAGGAGAGAGCGGACAGTGTAGGCACCGGGCAGTCTCCAACCACTGGGACCAGAGCGAGCGCTTTCCAGGGAAACAAACTCCGCATAAATAACTGAGTTTGGAGTGCAGTACTCTCAGAGACTCGGAGCGCACCTCCCCAGCGTCTTTCGAGCTGAAAAAGATCCGAGCCGGGAAAGAGGGCGGCAGCGCGAGCGAGAGCAGCTCGGGTGGCGGTGGGACGCAGTACCTGCAGACTCCCGCAAGAGGGACGCGGGTCCCAGCGCGCGGGTCCCAGCGAGCGGAGCCCAGCGCGCGGAGCCCAGCGCGCGGAGCCCAGTGCGCGCGGAGGAGAGCGCGCGACGGGAAAGCAGCCCTCGCCAGCGGAGGCGGGAAGACAGCTGGCCTCCGTGGAGGCCGCAGAGGCGCTGCATGGACGGCATGCGTTCCTCCGGAGCCCCCGCCGCGGGGCCCGCGGACAACTCCAGCCAGGGCTGGCCCCTGTCAGCCGGTGGTGTCAACGGCAGCGGGGAAGCGGAGGCGCTCGGGGAAGGCGGCAGCCCCCAGGCGGACGCGCGCAACGAGGAGCTGGCCAAGCTGGAGATCGCCGTGCTGGCTGTGACTTTCGTGGTAGCCGTGCTGGGTAACAGCAGTGTGTTGGTGGCGCTGCACCGCACGCCTCGCAAGACTTCCCGCATGCACCTCTTCATCCGCCACCTCAGTCTGGCCGACCTGGCCGTCGCTTTCTTCCAGATGCTGCCGCAGATGTGCTGGGACATCACCTACCGTTTCCGCGGGCCCGACGGGCTGTGCCGCGTAGTGAAGCATCTGCAGGTGTTCGGCATGTTCGTGTCGCCCTACATGCTGGTGGTCATGACCGCCGACCGTTACATTGCGGTGTGCCACCCTCTGAAGACGCTGCAGCAGCCGACGCGCCGTTCGCGCCTCATGATCGCTGCTGCCTGGGTGCTGAGCTTCGTGCTGAGCACACCGCAGTACTTCGTCTTCTCCATGGTCGAAGTGAACAACGTCACTAAGGCCAAGGACTGCTGGGCCACCTTCATCCAGCCCTGGGGTCCCCGCGCCTATGTGACCTGGATGACGGGTGGTATCTTCGTGGCGCCCGTGGTCATCCTGGGTACCTGCTATGGCTTCATCTGCTACCACATTTGGAGCAACGTCCGCGGAAAGGCGGCTTTGATCCCCGGAAAGGGCGCCGAGGGCGCGAGTGGCGCTTTGCATAAGGGGTTCCTGCTCACACCGTGTATCAGCAGCGTGAAGACTATTTCCCGCGCCAAGATCCGCACAGTGAAGATGACTTTTGTGATCGTGACAGTTTACATCGTTTGCTGGGCTCCCTTCTTCATCCTCCAGATGTGGTCTGTCTGGGATGAGAAGTTTGTTTGGATCGGTAGGTGTCAGGAGAAAGGAGGAAAGTGCAGGAATTAGGCTGTGTGTGTGATGGGGGTTGTGTGCATGTGTGGCGGGGTACATTTCATAATATCCTCTGGGGCAGTAATTGTTAAACTTCTGCGTGCCTAGCTTTGGGTGAAATTACCAAAACGGCAGGTTTCTGGGGGTCTCCACCCCCCGACATTTTAATTCAGTAGCTCTGGAGTGGGGCCCAGGAATGTGCATTTGTAGCCTGCAGTGATCCTACGACAAATCCAGAAACTGTGCCCTAGAGTTAACCACGCAACTACAAAACGTGATAATGACTTTTTGCCATATCACTAACCACTGCACTAATACCCTGCCTTTAAGTCTATTGGACTCACAGAAATATTTCTACTGTAACCACTGCTTTTTACTAGTTTGTGAAAAGTATCACAATTAATACAAAAATTTTGTAGAAATGCCCCAAGGGCAAAGATAAACTGATGTGTTTTTTCCTGAAGATTCTTAGAAGTCAATAATTCTAATTAGCATTTAGTGTTCCATTTCTTATCATCTTTTAATTTTTTTCTAAAAATTACTCTAACACCTTTTTTTGGTATTTTAAGGCAAGGTTGTTTATAAACTCTAATTTTTTTTAACTAATTAATTCGTCTTTCAGCATTAACTTAACCACACAGCTGTATGCCTCCCCCACAGAACCCTTGCAAAGGTTTATGGAGGATATTCTCTACACCTACTAGTTTGATTCTAATTCTTCCACAAACTAAGGAAACTGACTTCAAAAGAACCCCACCCCACTCCAAAAAAAAACACATTAGTTAATATTGGTTCTTGAAAAAAGTCATTTCCTTTTAGTGAGAAAAAAAAAACTTTTTAAATAAAATATATTACAGGAATGTTACCAACATCAGCTATAGTTGGGACATAGGTATCTGGGAAGAACTATCTCCTTTTGTTATTTGAGATTGTGGTAGGGAGTCTATGTGATTTGGTTTGGAAGTTACATATGCAGATAAAACATTTACAAGTGAATTTAATTCAAACAAGTAAAAATACCTGCATGGCTATCATATCACTGATAATAAATAATACAATGTAAATGCTATATTTCTGGTTTACCATTTCCCGTCTTGCTTGATCTCAGCAGCCTCGTAATTATTGCCAAATAACAAATTCAGTCTAATTATTGCTAAATTATGTCAGAATTTAGATATACTTTCTAAAAACTTCCCTACCTGTGCATAGGTATGCTGATGATTTTCATTCTTTTTGAATACAGTCTTTAACCATGGATCATGATCACCTTTAGGAGTAGAATCTTAGCACAAAGTATGATTAAATAACCTGTAATTTATTTCAGCATAACAACAGTGAAAAGACCCACGTTTATATTTAATAATCAAGAAAAAGTTAGTGCTTGCTGATTATTCTTAACTTTCAAAAAGGTATGTTATCAGTGTCATAGTTCTGTGAAAGATCATAATATTTATGTCGTATGCCAGTGCAAATTAGCATAAAATATTTCAAAAACTTGGAATTTCCTAATTCAGCTGTTCTTAATATAATTTAATTGTCCAAACCACAAAGATGGTTTTCTTTTAAAATCAAAGAAACTATAGAAAGTTAACAACAAAACCCACAGGAAATAACTCCAGAAACAACCAAATAATGCATCCTTCTGGGACCGATTACTACTATTCCCTTATGTATAGTTTTCTTACTACAAAATGTGTTTAATACTTAAAAATTTAGAACTACTTAACATTGTCCATATGCCATACTTTTGCCTTAGTTGTTAAGATGAATCGAATTTTATATATGTGGCTATAGACTTCAAATTTCATTAAAATTGCAGCCATTCTGTAACTGCTGTGTCTGTTAGCACATACTAATGCTAGTATAAAGAATACAAAATTTTTAAAAAATAAATTATTTCACATTCTTAACTTCTTAAAAGTCCCACTCATTCTACTGAGATATTTTTAAGTGGTTTAAGATATTTGAATGAACGTCAGTGCATTTTGCTTATGAAAATATTTCAACACCAAGCAGTTTCCAGACACCAGCCATTTCCCTAGTTAATAAACAACATACTTCATTTTCTATATTAACCCATAACTTTTCCTTACTTTTAAGAATCAGTAGAAAAATGAGTTTACCCAGTGCTCAGTGACTTGGACTATTTAAATAATCTCCCCTTACATTTTTTGTACAGAATCAGAAAACCCAGCCATCACCATCACTGCATTACTGGCTTCCTTGAATAGCTGCTGTAATCCCTGGATATACATGTTTTTTAGCGGCCATCTCCTGCAAGACTGTGTCCACAGCTTCCCATGCTGCCAAAACATGAAGCAAACATTCAACAAAGAAGATTCTGACAGTATGAGCAGAAGACAGACTTCTTATACTAACAACCGGAGCCCGACAAACAGTATGGGTACATGGAAGGATTCGCCTAAATCTTCCAAGTCTGCCAAATTCATTCCAGTTTCAACCTGAGCCCACATTCAAGCAGCCTGACTCTTGTAACGGACTTTAGGTCCACTGGCTGAATCCAGATAGAAATCATGAGAACAAATGAACTTTTAAGATATAAGTGTCAATCAGTTTGTTGAGTACAAGACTGTTTCTAGTTGCATTTTCTCATTGCTATGACCAGAAGTTATGAACTCTTTCATATGGGACATTAATAAAAAATTAAAATTCTCAAAAATAAAAAAATGCTACACTAAAATTCGCAGGCCTAATTTTCATAAATATAATAGAAGTTATAGTTCTAAAGGAAAAAACAAAACCACCCTCGCTTTACATTCTGTTGTTGGTTTCCTTTTGTTTCTTTTCTTTTTATTATGGACAGAACTATGGCTTGACTGGTTTAGAGGTCATACGATGTAGGGGCATTATTTCTAAACAAAGTGAGCTCATCATAGGCCTTAGTGTTTGAAAGGAATTAGAAGAACCTTCAGAGACATTTTTTCCATCCAATAAAAATCAGTTTATGCATCAGAAAACGCAGCCCCAGGCGCACCTGCATGGCTCAGTTGATTAAGCATCTGACTTCGGTTCAGGTCATAATCTTGCAGTTCGAGAGTTCGAACCCCACGTCCTGCTCTGTACTGACAGCTCAGAGCCTGGAGCCTGCTTCAGATTCTATGTCTCCCTTTCTCTCTGCCCCTCCTCTACATTCTCTCTTTGTCTCTCTTTCAAAAATAAACATTTACAAAAAGCAAAGCAGAGAAAAGAAAGGAAAAATACAGCCTCAAACAGTGGCCTGGAGATGGGATGGTGCCTTGGACAGGCATGAGTGCTTGGGGCATATGGAGCAGGGGTGCTGGGTTCAGAGCAGAAAGAGAAAAGTTCTTTTAAATGCTAACTTTCAAAATGGTACTTTAGGACTGGCAGTTCCCTCCTTGTTTTAGGCTCCTCGTGTTTTACCTGTTGTGGAAAGTATACTTTATTAAGATGCTGAAGATTAGAGCAAATATTGTCAAATGGCTAATAAAATCTTTTACCTCCCACTGCGAGGCCATTTTAAATTCAAATGTGTATAAAGAATATCCAGTTTCATTAGAAGAGTAGAAATGATTGCCCAAGGTACTATGTAGGCTTTTTCTAGAACACTGTAAATATATTTTGACCAGTGTTAAAAGGTATCCTGTGCTGTGGTGGATATTAACATGATTATTACTTCATGTCTGGGGTGTCCAGATTTATAAATAAGAGTCTCCTGCGGAGGCTGGGTGGCTCAGTCGGTTAAGCATCCAACTTCGGCTCAGGTCATAATTTCACAGTCCGTGGGTTTGAGCCCAGTGTTGGGCTCTGTGCTGACAGCTCAGAGCCTGGAGTCTGCTTTGGATTCTTTGTCTCCATTTCTCTCTACACCTCCCACACTCTCTTTCTCTCTCTCAAACATAAACATTAAAATTTTTTATTTAATTTATAAATAAGAGTCCTCAAGAGTAACTCAAGATATAGAATGTCCCTTCATGTTTAATTAAAAATTATTTGGTCTTTCCTTCCAGTCTTCCAATCATCTCACAGTTACATATAGTAGAAAGGCATGGTTGGGTGGAATGAGGGTAGAGATGGGGGAAAAAATTTGCTCTACACCTAGTATGGTTTCCTTTGTTATTAAATGCATGACTTTGGCAAATTGCTTAAGCACACATAAAGACTTCTATCTCCTTGGCTGTACCTTGAGGTTGATAACATCTCACAGGGTTGTTGTGAGGACAAAATTAACTCAAAGGTGTGGAAAGATCTTCCTGAACTGTCAAGTGCCAGTTGCTTTTACTATAGTCTTAGGGTCTTCAGAATCAAACAGCTTTTTCCTGTTTACTTTCCATTAAGCAGAATTTATTGGTTTCATGTCTAGGATATAAAATCCTAGAATTTAAATATAGCTCTGCTGAATCATTGGAAAGCATTGCCGGCAGCCACTAAGCCTGACTCCTGCCTAACCAAAGTTTTCCAATTCAAAGATAAAACTTGCTTGCCTTTAAATGCACATAAATCATGGGGCACCTGGGTGGCTCAGTCAGTTAAGCATCAGACTTTGGCTCAGGTCATGATCTCATGGTTTATGAATTTGAGCCTTGCATTGGTGTTCTGTGCTGAGAGCCTAGAGCCTACTTTGGATTCTGTGTCTCCTTCTCTCTCTCTCTCTCTCTGCCCCTGCCCTGCTTGCACTCTGTCTCTGTCTCTCTCTCTCTTTCAAAAATAAACATTAAAAAAATATGAAATAAATAAGTGCGGGTAAATGAAAGACTGCCAAGAGCATCAATTTATTTTCTTTCTAAACAGAGATAAATTACAGCACTACCTGACTGCTGTTACTGCATTTTTCATTAATGGAACCCAGTGTTTTTTTCCAAGCTATTTTGTCTGGCTCCTTCTCCTTTTGAGAGATCATGCAATGATTTGAGGATATATCATAAATATTTTGCACCCCTAAGAGGAATTAATAGCTATTTTAATAGCATTATTGTTGGTTTTCTAATTTAATTTAATTTAATTTTAATTTTAATTTTTTTTAACTCTGTAGATAAGAAACTGAGGACTAGATGGCACTGTGAGAATCTGGAAGCTTCAAGTTCACTCCTCTTCATTCTCTTGCCTTTCCAAATTCTCAGGCCCACTATTCCCTGGATTGATATGCCTGCAAAAACTTTATAGAACTTTTTATGTCTTATAGAAATGAAGCCCTTGGGTTTTAGAATTCTGCTTTTTAAAAATCAGAAATATGTCTCTTTAAAGGGCATTGGATGGCACAATATGAGCCAACAATTAAATTAATCAATTTCACATCATTTGAGTCATAATAGCATCTCAGTATCCCTGTTCCCCGTGAGGCTGTCAGCTCCTGTGACAACTTCTCTTCGACAATTCAAAACTAATGCCCTTTGGGTTGGTACAAAGATGAGTCCATCCAATTCCAAAATAAGAGCCTCATGGTTTTTGTACAGATTGTTTCAAAATGTGTGTACCTCCAGGTAAAACAATTTGGGTTGAATCTTCTATCTAGGAGCATCTCCCAAATAAGTTGTATATCAACCTATCCAGCTGTGTTCTCTCATTAAAAAATTTTTTTTTTAATATTTATTTTTGAGAGAGAAAGAGACAGACAGAATGTGAGTGGGGGGAGGGGTATAGAGAGAGGGAGACACAGATTCTGAAGCAGGCTCCAGGCTTTGAGTTGTCAGCATGAGCCCGATATGGGGCTCGAACCCACAAACTGCGAGATCATGACCTGAATTGAAGTTGGACGGCTTAACCGACTGAGCCACCCAGGCGCCCCTATTCTCTCATTTTAAATGCATCAGGAGACAAGATAATACAAAAGGATAGGGGAAACAGCAGACGATCCTGAGCACTACTTCTGTACTAGGCAAATATATGGTATTATTCTCTGTGATTTAGGCTGAGAAGCTTAACTAGTTGGTAAACTTCCTTAATGTTATGTACCCAATGTTATGTACCATAGGCATATGACCCAAAACAATACTCCAAATTGGAAAAGTCCTTCCTGTCTATTTTAGAAGAAAAGATGGGGCTCCTGGGTGACTCAGTCTGTTAAGAGTCTGACTTTGGCTAAAGTCATGATCTCACAATCCAGGAGTTAGAGTTCCTCATCAGGCTCAGTGCGGACAGCTCAGAGCCTGGAGTCTGCTTCAAATTTTGTGTCTCCCTCTCTCTCTGCCCCTCCCCTGCTCATGCTCTATGTGTGTCTCTCTCTCAAAAATAAATAAACAGTTTTAAAAAAGAAGAAGAAGAAAGGAAACTGTAAGTGGTAAAGAAGAAGAGTATGCTAGGACCTTCTCTTGGCTGAGAAGACCTGAGATATTATGCCAAGTGAAGGCTTGCAATCAAAGATAAATGTGTTACATCACCTTATTTTATTTTGCATAGTTATCTGTGGGAACATCGTGTTAGTATACAATTTTAATGTATCTGTGTGGGTACAGGGAATGTAATTAATAAAGCATCCACTGGTACAGAGAAACTGGTGATGGCATTTGATGAACATTAATTGTTGATGAAAAAGAAACATTTTACTTTTTTGTGAGGGAGAAGGGCCAATGGAGAGGGAGAGGGAGAGAAAGAGAGACAGACAGACAGAGAGGATCCTAAGCAGGTTCCATGCTCAGTGTAGATCCCAAAGTGGGGTTTGATCCCAAAACCTGGGATCACGACCTGAGCCGAAATCAAAAGCTGGGTGCTCAAATGACTGAGCCAGCCAGGCGTCCTGAATAAGGAACATTGTAGAGTGTGCATTAAGTAATTAATGGGTTAATTTGGGACAGTATTTTTAAAGTGTAAAAATAACTGTGAAGAAAATCAGTGAAATTCTTCAGTTACTTATACATTCGCCCTACACACAGAACTTCCATCATCATCCAAGTAGTCTTACACCATAAATGAGGAAAGGATGTTGTTTTTAAAGGAAAAAAAGTCAAGTAAACTTAATAACATTCAATATCCTCCTAAACTTATTATAGTTCTTAGAATGGAAATCAAACATAACTTTAATCTATTATTACACAAGGAAAGTAATCCAATTAGGTTAAAGATTAAAGTTTTTTAAACTCTAAGACCCATATTATTATTGTAATGCAATTGGTACGCCAAGCCTTAAATTATAGTTTAGGATTTGACTCTACCACTAAGGCATGATTAGAACCATCTAGGGAGATTGAGCCTAATCCTTCATCTCAAATATCAGAGATTCGGCTCCTTTAAAACCCAGGTAAACTGGACCCTTAAAGGATTTTCATACTGGAGGCAATTGCTGTATTTAGAGTAAGCCCAGGGCAGAGTCATCTGGCAGGTGCAGAAACAGCCACTGTATCTACCTCCCTGTGGCCCTTTTAGTACCATCCAGTGCCAATGCCAACACTTGGAATCATGAGGAACACAGAACAATAAATATTAGAGAATGAGTTTGTAAAAATGTTGTTCAACACAGGGCTTGAACTCACAGCCCTGAGATCAAGACAGACTAAATAGGTTGAATCACTCAAATTGCATGATTCCACCGCACATATAGGCATTTTAAGATTATTATTCTAACTCAATTTTTAAGTGCATTAAATTATCATCAATGAAAAAATATATATGACCTAAGTATGTCAACATAAAAATGTATCTTAAGGCTAAAAGTTAAATGCCATTCTTTTTCATTTTACATATATTTATATTACATCTTTGTGCATTGATTTGTATTCTAAATAAAAACAAAATGTGAGGTAGTGAATTAAATATTTTTGTGTTCCAAATCTGAGAATAAATTTGTTAGTAATATCAGAATAATTAACAATCATTAATATGAAATAATTAGCATTTTCACACATGAAAGTAGTTATCTTTATTTCATGGGAATTCTGACTTTATGTATTCTATAATGCTTTAGCTTATTATTATGACAAATTTACTAAGAACTAATGTTGGATATTTAGTATTCCCATTTTGGGAACTGTTTTTTCATTTGTTTTATATCCCCTAGCTTGTTATGCTATGTAGAAGGATTTTAATGTGTTTTCTTGAGGTAATTTTATGATTCTGGATTTGACGATGTTTGTGGCTGTTTTCTAACAGACAAGATGGCTTGTCATATTATATTGAAATATAACTGGCATATTTATTTCCAAATTTCACTGTGTATTGGCTTGATTCTATAAATAAAAATGCCAACTTTATTTGAAATACTTCTCTCATAATCTAGTTTAATAACAAAATATATTTCAAGTCAATTATGCTAATTTTGATAAAAAGAAACAAGATCTGCTTTATAGCTGGTAGCTTTTGATAGATTTATATTTGAACACAAAAATGTTCATGATTATATTATTTGACTATAGCAAGAGTAAATAAAACTTTGTAACAGCCATTTCAGTATGCTATAAGCATGAAAGCAAGTAATTTTTATTGTAGTCTGTATTGACAACAAAAATAATCCAATTAGCTGAGGTCCTGTGTGTCTTCTCAGGTTGAAAATCTCATCTTTGTCTATTAGGGTTTCCAGAAGTTGATAAGACTGACTTCTTGGCCCAAAGATCAAGACTCTTCCCATTTAAAAGTCTTTAAAATTGGAATTCTTTACCCTGTGGGTTCATACATACAAATCATACTTTCAGCTTATGCTGTCACATTATTTTTTTTTTACAAGTTAAACCCTAATAGCATAGACTAAAGGGCTTATTTTGGGTTTGGCTTAATTAAACTCTAGAAGCAGTGAATGCCCAGAATGGAAGAAAGGGAATTTGAAGTCTCTAAATACTGTTATTTTAAAAGGCTTACAAATTCTTAAGAATAAACAGGATTTCTACCAAAGCAAATTTCTACACGTTCCTGTGAATCAGGTGAATCTGAAATAATAGTTTGATTGTATACCAGAAGAGATTCATAAAGAAATGCGCTAGTATAAAATTTTAATTAATTCATTTGTTCTCTATCTTTATCTCTTCTTAATCTCCAGAGTTGTGTTTCTAATACTTTCCAAATGCCCTCCATATCCCTTCACTATGGCAGATACAAAACGATTTTCCATGTTAGTTTACTAGTCTGTCTTCTCCATAATGATCATATTATACCTAAAAATAGGAGGTATGCCCGAATCTTCATCTTTGCATCCTCATATAAGTGCTTCCTATAGTAGCTACTTACCTAATATAATTAATGTAGATATTCTAAATATATACATTTGTATATAATAAGTACACATAAATACACTCCACATTGTATATATAGTAATCCATATGTTAAAAATTGTATTTAAAAGTGAAAAGTTTTGATTACAAGAGTCTTGTATTGGGAAAATAGTACTATGCCAGGGAATCAGAAGCCTCAATTTTCTACCACCAATAGCTGAATGATCTTGGGAATAACTTTAATGAATCTGGAGAGCCTAAGTAATACCATGTTGGTTGCAAACAAATGAATGTACAGATTCAAACCAAAAATTAAAATGATATTAATAGAAAGGCTTTGCCACTACCACAGTAATGGGAACTTGTCCCTAGGTTAGAAACTACATCACCCTATAGGAATTCAGCAGAACTTAAGTCAAATTCTATATTTGTTCCTCTGCCCAAATCCCAGCTTCCATAGTTTACCAAAACATCCATGTTTTCGCTATAACTGCACCCCACAAATTTGTGTTACCTAAGTATCCACTGCCTGTATGGATGCCTCAAACTTTTAACTCTCTGTGCTTACCCTTACCTTTAATATTCAAATAAAATGTTTTGGCCTTATCTCATACATTGTGCAAAGTCTGTGCCTTGCTCCAGATCTAAGTGGAATCCCGAGGACTACTGTGAATTTCTGCTTTTATTGAACTCTCAGTTTACAGCTCATTACTTTACTTCTCATGACCACGTCCTCCTTAATCATTCCCCTCACCACTTTTCTTCTAACACCTTCTGTGTAAACACTTAGCTGCCTTACATGATGGGGTTCCCCTGAAGGATGGGGGTCACAATGGGACTCAGATTATACCTCAGAAGAGACAGTGATTCATATTCACCATTCTAAAGGTCAATGACCATCCCATCTAAGGAGGATTAGTCTCTAATCATTCTCTCCTTTAGGACCTTGCTAGCCGCCATCTTGCTCAAACCTCCTCTCTCTACCAAGACCCCAGGACTCTGTTTCTCCAACTGTCAGAAATTAACAATTTCTCCAGTTTAGTTTATAGAACTATTTAGATTTATTTGTCTAAAGTCCTCTTACTTAGATTATGCCTTTTAAGACTGTGCATTGTCTTTAAGGTGTTTTCTCAAGCAAAAGAGCCATTCTCATTCCTCACGAAATGTTGTTTTTCCTAGATCAAAGGGCTCAAACTGCACTAAGTTTCTAAAATAACTTCTCTTCCCTTCACTTCTTTTACACTAGTTGTGAAACATATACAGGGTGCTTAAATAATCCAGACTTTGCCCTTCCTTATGCATTTGTGTTACTTTTGTACAACTGCTATTTCTTCATGTTGAATTGCCCTCCAGTCCCATAGGTGCATAGTTAACAGGGTCATCTCAAAATACTGTATCAGACACTCATCTCCTAATATTCTTAGAGGGAGGCCAATCCAGATGATTGGTTTTTCTGTCTCTTCTTGATTATTTCATGTAGTTTTTTTGTTCGTGTGCAAATTCTGTAACATTTCTTTCCATAGCAGTTGAGCAATAAGCAACTGCACCAGCTAATGTTTATATTGTATACATAACATATTAAAAATTATATTTAATGTTTATAACATTAAATAATGTTTATATTATATATACTACACACAAAGTTTATACTGTATATATAATATAATATGTCTAGTTAATTATATATATAATACATACAATATGCATAGTTAATTGACTATGTTTTATATATGTATTATATATATAATATATTATGTATAGTTAGTAGACTATGTTTATAACATTAAATATGTTTATATTATATATATTATATATGTTTATAATGTATATATAATATATACATAATATATATTATGTATAGTTAATAGACTTTATTTTTTGAGCAGTTTTAGGTTGACAGCTAAAATTGAATGGAAGATGCAGAGGTTTTCCATATTCCCCTCTCACCACACATTCACAGCCTTCCCATTATCAACATTCCTCAGCAAAGTGGTACATTTGTTACAATTAATGAACCTATGTTGACACATCATTATCACGCAGAGTCCACTCTTTACATCAGGGTTTACTCTTAGTGTAAATTCTGTGGCTTTGTACAAATCTAAAATTACACATATCCATTATTATAGTATCATACAGAGTAGTTTCATTGCTCTAAAAACCCTCTGTGCTCTACCTATTCATCCCACCTCGCCCTCCAAACCCTGGAAACCCCTGACCTTTTTGTTGTCTTTAGAGTTTTGTGTGTTATATTTTAACATCCACTGTGTTCTAAATGTCCTAGCCTAGATCATTGCTCCAGCTTACCTAATTATTGCTTTATTGTAAAACAGTATCACATAAAATTAAAAAAAGTTAAGATATTTTAAAACAAATGAAAACAAAACAAAACAAAATCTTGCCACAATTAGCCTTTCATATGAGCCCAGACATTTGTCAAAATCTCTGTTAGAGGCTTGTATACCCCTCTGGTCTTTCTCTTTTCCCTCTTCCTTACCCCAGCCTTACAGCATCATCCATTTGCCAGTTTCTACTTTTAGCTTGGCTCAACTTTAAGCACTAGCACCAAATTGTTCAAAGGAACAAAGCTCTTCTAGATCTGAATGTAAGTAATGCATCTTGCTCTTCAGGCCCTGTTGCTCATTGATGAGTGATCTGAATAGCAGAACATACAAAAAAGGTTTACTTTTAAGGAGATCTGGAAAGCGAAAGAATAGCCTGTAAACTGAGAGAGCCTTTAGAAAATCCAAAGAATGTATTTGTAGATAACAAAGAGCTCAGATAAGATTCTTATCCAACTCCAATTTAAAAAAGAAAACATAAAATATTAATATTTTGAGGAGATTTCAACTGTTAATTATCTTTCAATTACTTCATATTGTAGAAACAACACTTACCACTGCATCCAGATGATCTGCCCACCCCTGATCCAAAACAGTGCAGATAAATGGTTATGATTCTTGGAAGGAAACAGGGACTCTAATGACAAAGATAGAAGAGGAAAATCTGCCATTTGCAAGGTTTTTTTTTCAGTGTTTATTTTTGAGAGACAGAGGAAGACAGAGCATGAGTAGGGAAGGGGCAGAGAGAGAGGGAGACACAGAATCCAAAGCAGGCTTTAGGTTCTGAGCTATCAGCATGGAGCCCGATGCAGAGATCAAACTCACTAACCATGAGATCATGACCTGAGCTGAAATCAGATGCTTAATTGACAGCCACCCAGGTGCCCCTTTTTGCAAGTTTTTAAAAATATGCATAAATGTCTTTCTCCCCCCACTACTTTCTGTTTTAAGTTACAATTTATCAGGTAAATATTCTGAAGGAATCTCAAATAGCTGGTTACAGTTTAGATGAGTATAAAATTAAGCTTCTGAGGTTTTTTTAAAAAAAATGGCTTACTTGACTAAGCAAAACTGGTAATTTCCTTAAGTAAATATATAAACTCTTCAATAAAGAAAGGCATCTTTCATCTTTAATATATAAGGAAAAATCATTAATACATAGTTAATAGATGTCTACGTACATAGTATGGGAATGAATGTTTTGAGTGAGTGAGGTATTGTTTGGTGTCAAACATGGGCTAAGTATGTCAGAGTTAATTTGTCCTCAAAGCATTCACTGGCTTTTCTGTTTGTGTAATGGGAGGATGAAGCTGTGATTTCAAGACCTGCACTGACATTCCAAGAGATATTACAAAGTCAGAATCTCTTGAAAATAAAATGCTAATTAATATGATTTATATAGCTTCATTAAGAAACAGAACTATGAAAATTAGCCTTTACCATTTCAAATTTATTAAAGAATTTCTCTGCAGAAATTGTAAGTGTATGAGCAGATCACTGTTTCTATTGGTAAATGAATCATTAGGTTTTATGAATTTTTTCTCTGAATATTTTAGGTTTAATTGGGTGTTATTTTTCTCTCTTATTCAAACATAGAACATATTATCTCTGAACATTTCAGGAAAAGGGAGGGAAATGACTTCCCATCAGCTATAACATCTTTGACCTCAGAAAGGGTCCCTATTTCCAGGCATCCTGCAGAAGACTTTCCCATTTGCCTGTCTAGATTTATGTTGAATTGGGGACAGGGTGTTGGAGCTTAAGACAAGTCTCTAAGGGTGCCTGGGTGGTTCAGTCAGTTAAGCATCCAACTCTTGGTTTTGGCTCAGATCGTGATCTCATGGTTTCATGAGTTCTAGCCCCACATTGGGCTGTACCTACGGTGTGGAGACTGCTTGGGATTCTTGGTCTCCCTCTCTTTCTGCCCCTCCCCCACTCACACTGTCTCTGCTCTCTCGAAATAAACAAACTTTAAAAAACCAAAGACAAGTCTCTAAACTAGAATATTTCATTTCTTAAACTGAAAATTCTTTCTCCTTCCCAGTTCCTGGCCTCAGACTTTGATGTCACCACATTATGCTGGCCTGTTTGCCCTGTAATACAGTCTGCCTTGTATTCTTAGGCAATCCACCTGCACCGAGGGATCAACTCCTTCCATCTGGACCTTTTAACACTGGTTCACAAAACTCTCATCAGCCCCTCTGCCCACCTGTGTCTGCATCCTTGTTCCTCAGAGCAGCTTCTCAAACTTCAATGTGCAAAAAACATAGGGATCTTCCTTGAATGTGGATGGATTCAGCAGATTCTGACTCACTAGGACTGATTGTAAGATTCTAGATTTCCAACATCTCCCCAGTGATGGCAAGACTGCTGGTCTGTGTGCCACACTTTGAGTAGCAAAGTCTTAGGGTGCTTTGGGCTTCTTTCTGTAATGCAATGAAAAGTCTATCCATTTTCCAGGTTTCATCCCAGGTCAGTCCCCCATCTTAACTATGTAGCCCCTGAAATGGTAAGGTAAAATCAAATTGTCCAGTCTGGTCTTATAGGAAGTGGTTTCTGAGGTTCCTTACCCTGCTTCTTGCATGAGCATGTTGCCCTAGGGATTTCTATTTGTAGCTGCCAGATTCTAGATCGAAAATGCAGAAAAAGAGAATGGACTTGGAATCTCCAAGGCTAGAGTAAAAGTAACCTTAAAAAATAAAAGGGGGGTACCTGGGTGGCTCAGTCAGTTGAGTGTCCAACTTCAGCTCAGGTCATGTTCTCATAGTCCATTAGTTCAAGCCCTGCATCAGGCTGTGTGCTGACAGCTCAGAGACTGGAGCCTACTTCAGATTCTGTGCCTCCCTCTCTCTATGCCCCTCCCCTGCTTGCACTCTGCCTCTCTCTCTCAAAAATAAAATTAAAAAAAAAAATTAAAAAAAAAAAGAGGATTCTGGGCTTCTGGATGGCTTACTAAGAGGAGCAAGTGTCTCTTAATCTCAGAGTCGTGGGTTCAAGCTCCATGTTGGGTATAGAGTTTACTTAAAAAATATAAGCTTTAGGGGCACTTGGGTGTCTCAGTTGGTTGAGCATCCAACTCTTGATTTCAGCTCAGGTCATGATTCCAGGATCATGGGATCAAGCCCCAAGCTCTGCACTGAACGTGGAGCCTGCTTAAGATTCTCTCTCTCTCTCTCTCTCTCTCCACCCCCTGCCTGTCTCCCCTGCTCAAGTGCTCATGCTCTCTCTCTCTCTCTCTCTCTGTCTAAAAATAAAATAAAATCTTAAAAAAAAAAAAAAAGGAAAAGATGGGACTCCATGCTCCTGATAAAATAAGAACACTGTCCTCCAGGATAGAAGATTTTCCTTACCTAAGTACACTGTGATCATAGTCTATCTCCTAAAGGCTAATCCTCTAGACCTCTTGCTGCTAGGAGACACTTGGGTATTAGGCAAGATGATTGAGGTGTCATCCCAAAGGATCTGGATATAGTCATATCATAGTAGCATCAATGACCCATTGAACATGTTCTATCTCATAATTGCCCATCTTTACTATGTCTATACTGTTTATTCTTTTCCATTTAAATTTTTTACTATTTTAACAATGTAATAACATGCATATAATTTTAAAAATCAGATGGTACAAAGATGATGAAAATAATCCATTTTCCCAGAGGTAAGTACCTCCATACTTTTAAATAATATACTTATTCTTAAATGTGTGGGTGTATTTAAGTCATTTATTGAGTCCCTGTCATGAAATTCAGCTCATTCCCATTCATCCTTCCTCTCCCACCTTCCCAATATAGTTATACAAATATTTTACTTATTTCAACAATCAGTGTTATACCACTATGATGTAGAAAATAAGACTACAAACTCAGAACTTAATCAGAATATGGTAATTGTTTACAAGAACTCCATTGAAGAAGAAAAGGACAGTCATGTTCATGAGCCAGGATCTGGGGAACCATGTTCCTGGGCTCCATAACATATACAATTTGCAGGCATTTTTTCCTACATGAAGATAACCTAAGACCCCAAGATCCCCTCCAAGCACTGGCTTTTAGTAAGTAGAATTGAAGAGTCCAGCTAGGGAAAAAGAGACTTCTTAGTCCACAAATTGGACCCTGTACTATGTTTAATGAGTTTCAAAAAGACTATGCTAAAGGTATATATCTGAATGAAGTCATAGCATTTGTCCGACAAAACATTTAGGATATATAGAAAGTCACAGTGCTCATCCAGGGCATTTTACTTACATTAAGCACCTGTTTCATAGTAAACTTGGAATGTTTTTTTCTGATTGTTGACACCAGCATTCATTCCTTAATAAGAGTCTAATATCTTTATGAAATAGAATCTAGTCCTAAAGAAAAATTTTAAATGGCTACCAGTCATTGCTCATTTTCTAAATTTGATAGACACTCTCCTAAGTATTACCTTGATAGAGCTTATTATTTAAATTAGAAAACAGATTCAGAGCAATTTGCCAAGATCATAGAGACACCAAATGCAGAGAAAGAATTTAAAATCAGGTCCATAAGACTTCTCCCAGATTTTACCAGTGAGGCTGTGCTGTTTCAGAGGAACAGGCAGTCTGCTTTTGGTGTCTCCAGCTTCTCCTTCTGTGCCATTTCCCTCTCTTCTACCAAAATATGCTCAAAAAACAATTATGCAATTAATCATTCCTCAATATATTTCACCTTTCCAATGAAGCGTTTACATATTAATTTTTATCCTTATAAATAAAATGGATGTCTTCCCCCATAAAATGTATCTAAGGCCCAGTGGACTAGATAAACTTATATTTGTGAGTATTTCTGAAGTCATTCCACCTACGTATCAATCTAATCCCTGAATAGAGTTACATCTCTAAATAGAAATTAGACTCTATTGAAGAAGTCTCCCTGTTCTCAGAAGCTCTATTAGAACCTTCCATGCCTTTTCAGATTTAAATATTGTTAACTGCAAATGCATTACACACTATCCTCCTATAATGACAACATCCATTCACTCAACAAATATTCATTGAACACCTACTAGATATTGGGAGAGTTTTCTAGGCACTACAGGCATGTTGGTGAACCAGACAAGCAAAAGACATGTATCAAGTGAAAAAAAAGTGCCATGAAGAAAAATGATACAGAGATAATGGGTAGTGAACAACTCAAGTAGACTGTGGGAACCATTTTATATAGCATGATGTGGGAAAGCTCTTGAATAACATGTTATTTTAAGTAGAAAGACCTTAAGACAGTGAGGGAGTCTTAAGGACATCTGAAGGATGAATGATGCAGGTAGAGAAAGCAACAGACCCAAGTCGTCCACACAGGAGAATCACCATCATCGAGGTGCAGATGGCTGGAGTGGGATGAGTGGGGTAGAGAGGAGTATGAGCTGACGTCAGAGGTGGGGGCAGTGGATGTTAGGCAGACTTGGGGTTTTATTCCATTTAAAGTTGAAGGCGAGGGGTGACTGGATGGCTCAGTTGGTTAAGTGGCCAACTGCAGCTCAGGTCATGATCTCGTGGTTTGGGGGTTCGAGTGCTGACAGCGCAGAGCCTGGAGCCTGCTTCAGATTCTGTGTCTCACTCCCTCTCTGCACCCTACTCTCTCTTCCTCTCAAAAATAAATAAACATAAAAATATCTTTTTAGGGACACCTGGGTGACTCAGTCAGTTAAGCAACCCACTTCAGCTCAGGTCATGATCTCACGGTTCATGGGTTTGAGCCCCACGTCAGGCTCTGTGCTGACAGCTCACAGCCTGGAGCCTGCTTTGGATTCTGTGTCTTCCTCTCTCTCCGCCCCTCCCCTACTCACATGCTGTCTCTCTCTGTCTCTCAAAAACAAATAAACATTAAAAAAATTTTTTAAGAATTACTATTATTACTATTGACATTTAATATCATTCCTAAAAGTCTTCAAAAAGCAATATGAACTAGAAACAAAGGTACAGATTTAGAGGGTATAGGGTTACCAAAATTCACTTATGATGTGAGTACATAGTATATGTAATTCATTGCAAAGTTACTGAAACTAATAAAAGACTACTAGACAGAAGCAAAGAGCATTTTTTATACCACCAGTGACCATAGAGACAATATACTGAGAAAATAAATCCCCTCACAATATTAACTATCTAGAAACAACACAAAATATTGGAAAATATATAAAATCATAAAGGCTTAATGGGATATATAAAATAAAACTTAAGTGAACAAAGTATGTTTTTGAATAGGAAGACAATGGAAGATGTTGATTTTTCTTCATACATAGGTTTAACACAATTCCAACAACAGCAAAAAAATCACTGATCATATTTCTGAGCCTTACTGATGATATGTTTGAGAGTTGACCCGGGCCTACCAAAATGTTAACAGTGCTCACAGCTAGGGAATAGAAGAAGTGGAAAAGTAAGGGTCAAGAAGAATACCAATTTTCACATTTTCCTATTTCTATTTCAATAATGCTTCCATTTCTTACATTATGGTTTAAAAATTAACAAAGATACCTCCCATATCCTGACATGTATTTCAAGGCCACTGGCATAGACATAAACAGAAAAATTGATGAAACAGAATAGATTCTCTAGAAATAGCTTCTTTGTCACATTTTGTATGAGTTCTACATGATAAAGGAGGTCTGACAAATTAATAAAGGAGGGAACCATTATTCTATTAAGCAGTGCTGATACAATTGCTTAGCAGTTCTAAACAAAAAAAATCTATTTAGTTCCTCACTTCATTCCACACTCCTGTATTAAATTTGAAAAGGCTGAAGAGTTAAATAGTAGAAGGTAACAAATCTGAGTCCTTACCAAAATCTGGAGTGAGGAGAATTTTTTAATTCTAAAAATATGACGAGGGTCACCTGGGTGTTTCAGTTAAACATCCAGTTTCAGCTCTGGTCATCATCTCACGGTTCGCAGGTTCGAGTACCACATCAGGCTCTGTGCTAACAACTCAGAGGTTTAAGTCTTAAGTCTCAGAGGCTTAACAACTCAGATTCTGTGTCTCTCTTTCTCTCTGCTCCCACCTCCCCCCCCCCGCCTCAGAAATAATTAAAAATTTTAAAACTATTTAAATATTATGGGAAAAACCACAAAGTAAAAGATGAATAGATTTGACCACAGTAGGCTTAAAATTTTTCTTAGCACTCTTTTAAAAAATAGCAAAAGTAAGGTATAAAACATATTTAATCATATTATGATCTCTAACTTTCATGTCTGGAACTTTTCTATGTAGCCATGAAATATGCTCTCTAAGAAGACAGAAATAAAGCTAAAGGTTATTTGTAAGAAACAAAAGCAACATCACATATATAGTGCAATGGTCTGCTCAGAACACACTTAAGGCCAAAACACATACAGGTCTACAGACATTTAAAATGTTCCATTGGGCTATGTTTAAGTTGCAAAGGGGATAAAGAATAGGTAGTCCAGATAAAGGTAAAAAAAAAACTTCTCCATGCTAGATCTTTAGTCACCAAGTACATTTGACAAAATTCTGTTGAACCTTGGACATGATTGGAAAGCCCATGCTTGTTTCCTGTGACTTCATCTGGTCGTGTGGTTAAAAAGGTACAGATCATGTGTTATTTGGAGAAACAGCTCTCTTACAAACATGGAAAAGAAATTTTACTTTTCAGCAGTGTCTTAGACTGTTTGGGCTGCTGTAATACTAGCACAGATTAAGTAACTTATAAATAACAAATTTTTTATAATTCTGGATCAAGTCATTGTCAGATTCAGTGCCTGGTGAGAACACATTTCCTGGTTCATAGACTGCTGCTTGCTTATTGTGACCTCACAAGTCAGAAAGGGCAAGGGATTTCTCTGGGGCCTCTTTTAAAAAGAGCACAAATGTCATTCAGGAAGCTCCATTCTCATAATCTGATCATCTCCCAAAGGTCCCACCTCCAAATGCCATCACACTGGGGATTAGGTTTTGATATATGAATTATGGGGGGACACAAACATTCGGTTAAAAGACAAACATATTCTGTTAAAATCCATATCTAAAATTAGATTAAACTATTATATATTTATTATTGCTATCCTTTCAGATTTGATAGGCTATGGAGATGAACTGTAATCTGAATGACAGCCTCTCATTAAAAGGCATGTTGAGTCTATCCATAAAATTAAAGGCATATGAGTCATCTAAAACTAAAATCATCTAAAACGAAGATTTAATTTCCTTGATTAAAAACAGTTGTACTGGCAAAAGAACCTTTATCTTTCTATTTGTTTTCAACATAACTGCACACTGAGAAAATATTATTTATAATTTAGCATTTTCTGAATAGGGTCCATCTGAAGGCAATGTGTGAAAGAAAAGTTCAAAATGCAGTTGAAATTTTTTAATTTGAGGGTATTTGAATATAATGTTGCTGATATAGTTTGAGTTTATTTTTATTTATTTTGAGAGAGAGAGAGAGAGACTGCGAGCAGAGGAGGAACAGAGAGAGAAGGAGAGAGAGAATCCCAAGCATGCTCCACACTGTTAGCGCAGAGCCCGATGAACTCACAAACTGTGAGATCATGACCTAAGCTGAAATCAAGAGTGGAATGTTTAACTGACTGTGCCACCCAGGTGCCCCAATATTGCAGATATTTTTATACAAGGTTTAAATTTGAACTTTTCCTTCAAATAACTTAAATTTCTCAAAAAAATTATATCTAACAACAATTTTGTAGAGCTCACTTGACATTCAGCAGTTTCCCCCCAAAATACTCAAGGACCCCTGAAACTCAGCTGCCAGATCAGATTCCTTGGCCATAAATGAATCCTATTCCAGACCAAGCACAAATTGGACACGTCCCGTTGTCCACTGACATTATGATTTGTATTATACCCCAATAGGTGTCAGACCCCCTTCATCTCGACTATTTCTCCTAGCCTCGTGCCTATCTGTATCAAGCCTGATCTGATTTTGAATTTTTATAATGTTGTTTTTAGATTTTATCACAAGTTTGCCCTATCATCAGACTGGAGTGATTAACAGTGTGTGCACATTGAGATCATCAGGAAACTTACAAAAAAGTAATATGCTCCACCCCATAAACAGAATCACATCAAAATCTCAAAAGAGGGGCCAGGGTATTGATATTCCCAGGTACTTTAGACAGACAACCAATGCTGAAAAATAGCTGCACCAGGCTTATGAGATCTTCTAGAACTGACACTCTTCAAGCTTCCATGTATTAAGCACTGACAGCTCCCTGGGGTGGGTGCTTACATACATGACTTTATTCATTCCACATAACTAAGCCCTTTAAATAAGTATGAATGTCTACATTTTGAAAATATGGAAAGTAAAACTCAGGTAGATTAAGCAATTTTTCTTCAGTTACATATATTTTAGGTTTGGGAGCCAGAATATTATCTTGGTATCTGAAAGGTAGAAGGCACTTAATAAACATTTGTTGATTGATTGAATGATTGAATGAATGAATGAATGAATGAATGAATGAATGTCTCTAAATACCATGGCTTTTGCACTACAGCATACTGCCTCTCTGGTCCTCATATTCTCAGAGCACCCAGCCTTTATAAAGCCTAAAACAGGCTCTAAATAATTATTGGGAAATAAATGAATCAGTCAGTCAATAGACTGGTTAACAGACTAATCAATAATCAATGATCACATGAGTGTGTGATGCTTTCCCCTATTCCAACCTTCAATTTGGAAGAAAGCAGAGTGAGGTTTTTTCTTCCCATGTAATAACCTGGCTGGGAGGTGACCCCAATGCTATTTTACCATTTACTGTGATGTCTTAAAGTCTTGAATTGCCAAAATGTTAAAGTTAGAAATGTGGTTTCCTCCCAGCCATCTGCTTTTCACTTTTCTTTTTTTTTTTTTTAATATTTTTATTTATTTCTAGGATAGAGAGAGACAGCGTGAACAGGGGAGGGTCAGAGAGAGGGGAGACACAGACTGAAACAGGCTCCAGGCTCCGAGCTGGCAGTCAGCACAGAGCCCGACGCGGGGCTCGAACCCACGAACCGCGAGATCATGACCTAAGCGAAAGTCGGACGCTTAACCGACTAAGCCACCCAGGCGCCCCTGCTTTTCACTTTTCTAAGGTTCCCTAGAACTCTCTCTTGCAAGGCTCTTTCTCCAGGTAGATTTCACCAGCACTTCCCAGCATGGCTACTGCTGCCTTCCAATTTATTGCTTCCTTGCTTCTAATTGGCAATCAGAGGCTAAATATTTCCATGTAGCACAATGGCTATTTGTAGAGAAAGTTAATTCATGGTACCCAGACTGCTGACTCAGGACCCAAGATCCAAAGATAAAGTTCATTTCGCTTGGGTATATACTTATATGTGGGATTTCTTCATGTCATAGAGTAGGCATGTGCTTAGCTTTTCTAGATACTACTGTACAGTTTTCCAAAGTGGTTGTACTAGTTGATGCTCTCACCAGCAAAAGTATGAGAATTCCATTTGCTTTATAGCTTCTCCAACACTTAGTCTTATAAATTTCAATCCTCCTCCTCCTCCCCCCCCCACCCGCCCCCCCCTCCCCCCCGCTGCCCTCTTTCTCTCTGTCTGCCTGTCTGTCTTTTGTTAACTGATTGGAAAACCATTGTTCAGTTTATATGGTCTGGATTTGTTCTCTGGCTCCGGCTACCATTTTCCTATTGACCTGTTGTATCTCAGTCCTGAGATCCTGTTTCCATGCTCTGTACTCTATTCCTTCATGCTGGGACTGGATCTGCAATCCTCATTTCCCAGACTCCTTTGCCAACCTCCTGCCTATTAGACTATGAAGTTGGGTGTCCGTTCAGCTGTGAAGGACAGCCTCACCTCCAGAACCCAGATGTTTTTAGCACTGCCCAGTATACCACACCCCCATCAGTGATTTGAGTGCCAGCCACAGAGTGCCCCATAGGGGTCTAAGTATTTATATATATATTCATATATATTATATTACTTATATGCATGTATGTGTTTATATACATATAAACTACATATATATGTATATAAAGTCTCTTCTAGCCTTTTACCTTTCTCTAGAAGAATCTTACAATTGCTCTTATCGCAATAGTCTCAGACAGAGATCTCCTTAAGCAGGCACCTGCCCAGGATGAAGGCCCTATATAAAGGAGTGAAGTTTTAGAAGAGTTTCTATTAGAAGGATTTTAATTCTCTCAAGACAAAACAAAGGAGAAAAAGGGAGACAGAGAGAGCAGATGATTTCAATTTTGAAGGCAACTCATCCACTCAGTCCACTCACTGAGCTTATGTCTACGTTGATCATGACATAGAAGATGTAGATCCACTTTTCTCTGCATTTCCATTATATGATTGTTCCACCCTGCTGACTATGACTCTAATGCTCAGAGATGTATACGTTTCATATAACATGACTCCTAAATGAAAACAATGCTTCCTCTTGTACTCAACAACAACAACAAAAACCTGACTAGACCTACCTCAGCATAATGAACCTCCACCACTAATCCTTCTGAAGAGATTTGCAAGGATAACGTTGCTTATATTAAATGTTTGTCCTATAGTCTCACCTTAGAACGTAAGTTTCAAGTAAAATGTAGCTTCTCTGTATGGGTCAGTAATAAGTTTAAGTGCCATACAATTAGGTCCTTTGTAGAACCTAGTCAAGTACCTTCTTGAAGTTTCCAAATCAATAGAAAAGCTGAAATCTCTCAGAGGAGAATTCTATCATGTTACACATCAGCATGGAATATGGTCCAACAGTTACGTGAACCAAGGGCATGAGGTATTCTCCTACTTATGTTCCCTTTTGCTTTCATTTTGGAAACAGGGAGATTTCTCATGTACAGGGAGATCCTATAATAATCAGAGTCCTGGAGTGGTCACCAGTTATTGCTCTGTTTATTGTTCCCTGCATACCCTTGACCATTCCTCTATTATAATCTATGTAACCTAAGTTTTAAGACAAAGCAAAGGGTAGAGAGATAGTCTGGTCCATAGGACAATGGAGATAAAAACAGACTAGGAGGGACGCTAAGTAGAGTCTCTGAGCAATGTGCAAGAACCAGGAAGATGAACAGAAGGTGGGAAAAAGATGAATCAATGAGAAGAGAAGGGCTGAGTCACATCCTTTGAGATTCATATAAAGGATACGTAAATCAGTGTTTTTCCATAACATCCAAAACCTTCAATTCAATGAACTGGAATTAATATACATGGCTAAAATATTGACCGTGGCCTTATATACTGTAATCCATGGACTTACAAGCAGGCACTCTGATATCCATGTAATATGGCAAGTTATAAGAGAAAAGAATGTAGAGGAAATCTAGAAAGCACAAAGTGGGGGCATGAAATCTATCATCACAGGTAATTTTTAGACTATTTGATTTGTGCTAGGTGTATAGATAGAATTTTATCAAATCCTGTTCATTTTCTTGAAGACCAAGCCATCCCCAATCCACACTTCCATCATAAAAAAGTGGAGATTACTTATGGCAGTGATGGGGTGGAAAGAATCAGTGATGGGACAATATTCTTTATCTCTATCTGAATTCCACTTGTAATCTTTCCATCTAGCCCAGAATGAAGACAAAGGCTTCAGTAATACAATTATAAACTGATAAGAGGAAAACATTTGGTTAAACATTCTGTTTTCTCCAGTCAACCCTGACCCAACATGTCCACTGAGAGTTATTTTTCAGGTTTAGTGCAGTTTAGTAGAGACTATCACCAGCTGTTACAGCAGGTACTGGAGCAGGAGATAAACTCTGGGATTAGCAAAGAAGAGATTTGTGCCAGAGAAAACCCAGGGAGGAAATATACAACTAATGCAATTCAATTTTCCAAGCCAAGGCATTTCCGCCTTGTTCTGTTTCACACCCTCCACCCTCTCCTCAAAATGTGTTCCAGATGACAGCCTTGTAAAGAGTGTGAAAATGAGCCCAGTGCTCTTTCAAGACATCCACATTTCATTAGGCCCAGGACACAGCAATGTCAGTGTAGAGGAAATCGTTCTTTCTCCTGGGTTGGATCTAAACCCTCAGATTTCTACTGGCCTACCCACAGAGACCTCAAAGTTCTCATGTGTCCTCTTCTTTGATATCAGATGCTGTGCTCTCTGGTCACATAAAGTCTCTTCCTACTTTTACCATATTCTCCTCATAATCCAGGTTCTCCAATGCTGAAAAACTGATCTACCAAAGTACACTTTGAATCAAATGTTTACAATTCCCTTTAGGCTCTCAAATTAAGCTGGGGCGCCTGGGTGGCTTAGTCGGTTAAGCGTCCGACTTTCGCTTGGGTCATGATCTCGCGGTTCGTGGGTTCGAGCCCCGCGTCGGGCTCTGTGCTGTTTCAGTCTGTGACTCCCTCTCTCTCTGACCCTCCCCCGCTCACGCTGTCTCTCTCTCTCTCCTAGAAATAAAAAAAAAAGAAAAAAAAATTTAGCTGAAACTTGGAATTCAACGCCCTTGGATTCAGGAAACTGAAATTAACGTAGAATAAGATGCTGACTGTGAACTTAAGGTCAGTCCAAAGGAATCCTAGAAGAAAAGTTTTTCATCTCTACCTTTTAGGAAAGAATGTTGGTAATACTGTTCAAGACACAACAGGAAGGATCAAAAACAGTTGCCTGGGTCATTTAAAAACTCTATTCTAGATGAGAAAACTACTTAAAAACCAGTTTGTTTGATATGCACTATGGGAACCATTATGCATGACTCTGACTGTAGATTCATTATAAATAATAAAAATAAATTTTCCAAATTTTTAATCAAAACTACTCTCCATACCAAGGAAAGATTTTCATGCACACAATCCCACAAGCTTATGTTATTTTTTATGCAATGAAGCCCCTGATTCCCCCAATTTTCTAAGAGGAAGTACCATTGTTTGATATCCCCAGTGCTTATATCTCTGATTTCATCCTTTTCTTCTCTTTCCATCTGCACCCAGCAATCTAGTTATACAGGTTGTCTGTCTCATGGCTTTGCAGGTGTTTTCCTTTCCTCCTCTATCACTGCCAACACCTAAATAAGGCTTCTGTTGGCTCCTCACTGGAGAATGCAAATAATCCTAAACTCAGACTTGAGCAGGCTTCTAGTCTTGTGTCTTTTGTCTGGATGATGCTGGCCCCATCACTATCCTCCCCAAGTTTCCTCATCCTTAAAATGAGATTAATATGTGCTCATGGGGTTAATATACTTGGAACTAAATGCTTACCTTTCCAAGAAATCACACACACAGCATCATTCACTGAATAATATTATGTACACAGAAAACTTTCTTCTGCATATTATTGTTGTGTCATCTTCCTCTTTTGTCTTATTTCTATTATCTTCTCCTCCTAATCCAGGCTGCCCACTGCTCAAAACCTAATATTCCAAAAATACTTCGGTAATCATACTGTTTTTCAGCTCAAGAATTTATAGTGACTCCCAAGTTAAGCCCAAATTATCTCCATGGCATTGAAAACCCTTCAATACAGTAACATGGAATTAGCACAAATAAAACATTGACGGTGTCTTTAAATATAGTGGAATACATGGACATAAAAGCAGGAACCGTAATACTTAAGCAATATGGTGAGTTATAAGAGAAGAATATAGAGGGAGCCTAGGAAGCCCAAACAGATGCATGGAGTCAAATATCGAGGAAAAAAGAAGCATTCTGGAGGCCATGGGACTGTTTTGAAGGATGAGCAGGAATTAACAAAATAAAGACAATAAGGACATTCAACTAGTGACAGTCTATTCAAACTTAGCTCTGGTTCTCAGTATGATAAAATACTCACTGATTATATCCTATGTTCTTAGAATACTATAGCTAATGTTCTTTCCTATTTTGATTCCATGGCTTGTTCACTGAAACACAAGAATCACCTCACTACAGTCTTCTCAGGCTAAGTGTTCCCTACCCTAGCCTTTCCTTTACTATGACTGCCATCAGTGCTTGGGGGCAATGTACATTCATGTGGTTTTAGGCTGACCTACAAATGGTCAAAGACAAGCTTCCCAGCAGTGTACGTTCATATGTTCTTAGGCTGGCCTGCATATGGTCATATACTAACTTCTCAGCTGTCTCACATTATTAAGACCAAAGTCTCTTTCATACAGTTTTAAGTTACTGATTTACTAAATGTTTCTTTGACAATGTGGAGAAGAGACCAAGTTTTTGAGGTTCTTATGCAAAAGAAAGGAAAGAGGAAGAGGAAAAGTTTTTTTTTTAAAGTATATTTATTTATTTTGAGAGAGAGAGAGCACAAATGAGTGGGGAGGGGCAGAGAGAGGGAGAGAGAGAATCCCAAGCAGGCTCTGCACTATCAGCATGGAGTCCAATGTAGGGCTCTAACTCATGAACCATGAGATCATGACCTGAGCCAAAAACAAGATTCAGATAATTAACCACCTGAGCCACTCAGGTGCCCCTAGAGGAAAAGATTTTATATAACTTTTTGAATTTATAATACTGTTACCCATAACAACCAGTTAGCATGCAATGTTTTGGGATTAAAAATTACATTCTAAAGAAGATCACATTAAATTTTAGAAGTCTACGTTCTTCCAAAAGTTGTGTGTGTGTGTGTGTGTGTGTGTGTGTGTGTGTGTGTATGTGTGTAAATGCAGAAAGCCTTGAAAAGACATTTTTGTGATTGGTTAATAAGGCAGAGAACTTTATTCTTGGAATACAGCTAAATGGTTTTACCATTCAGAACAACTCCCACTTGCACCAACTGTCTCTTCTTCCCACCTTACTGTCTAGAGTTACCTTCACTAGCTAAGCGGTAGTCTTATAGTTCTGAACCAGAAAATTGTGAGTCTAAGGGAAGCTACACTTAAAAAAGATCTAGAAAATAACAGAAATCAATCTAAGTATAAAGCAGGGATTATATCGTGGCTCATTTTTCACCCTTCTATCTAAGGCACTATTGGGCTTGCACTGGCTTCTGTATTGAATGAAGTAATTAAGACAACAGCCCAATTAAAAAAAATTCAATTTCCATTCCTTAGGAAAATCTTTATATCAGAGTTGGACTTAAGAGAACATCCCAAGTTGGTCCGAGGGTTGTGGGTTATTGTTCAGCTGATTAAGAGAACAGCCCACATTTTTCATCTTCACAGGACAACAGGATAAACCTTTGTGCACATATCAGGTACAAACCTTTGTGCACATAGATTTGATCTCAGGAAAGATGGTCCCTCAATCTACTCAGTCCACTGAATCTTGCCCACTGACATATAAAGGTTGTATTTGTGACTTTCTGGAAATAAAAAGGGAAATGAAGGAGCAGCAACTCTGTCTTGTGCTGTCTCCTGCTTCCCACCTTCAAATTTACTTGTTTGATAACATCATGCTTGAAACTACCTTAGCCACCTTTGAACCATGGTCCCTAGAGCCAAGAGAATGCAGGGACACCGGTCTAGACTCTTGACACCAATGAGCTCTCAAACCATCCTTGGTGCTGTTTACATTTGGATGTCATGTGATGTGAGAGACATACAATTCTCTCTTAGCTATGTAATTACACACTGGGGGGGAGGGTCCTTTATTTATTATGCATTGATCATATGTACTTGTACTTGAAATTATCCTGACTGATGCAACTTTGCATTATATCACTTATGGTCAAATCTGATTTTTTTGAGAAAATACTTTTTTGCATTGTTATTAGAATTGTTCACAAATATGAGCATTGAGTAATATATAGAGTTGTTGAACCATTTATATCGTATACCTGAAACTAATCTAACACTTTATGTTAATGATACTTAAATTTTTAAAATTACAAAAAAGAACTGTTCATAAATATGAATGTGCATATCAAATGTAGGGTCTGATCTAGAAAAAATTGTCCAAATAATGGAGCATTTTTGGATCATCTTTGGCCTGCTAGACTCCTACTCCATGACCTTACATCAGCCCTCAGAAATCTTATTCCCAGCTACCACGACTCTGATACATATACTTCTAGGGTTTTCATAGACAACAACTTTCTCCGCGAACTTCATGGCAAATGCTAAACTGGTATGCCACAATAATGAAAGCAATAATAGGAACCTATACTGAAATTTACCACATATCAAGCACATACACGTACTATCTCATTTAACTCTCTTGGCCACCATACAAAGTAGGTACAGTTATTAGCCACTTTGGCTGACAAAAAAAAAAAAGTGAGGATTAAGAACAATAAAGAACTTTCCTGAAGTCTCACAGTCAGTCCCAGTAGAACAGGGAACAAAATTCAGGTCAGCCTTACACCATGTTCATAATTCTGCCACTACAGAGTATCGCCTCTACCTTAGCTAGAAAGTGGATCTTTCTGTCAAGGGAATTCTTAGTCTATACCAATTACTCTGTAGATTGAATTAGTGCAAAAAGAGGTACAGGTCTGTCTTCCAGTAATTAAACAACTTGCTTATGTGACTCTATACACTGTGACATTTTCCTTTTTCACTAAGATCTTTCCCAAGTCTTAGAAATAAATCTACAAAGTTTTTATTTGAAGTTCAGGGGGATAAATTTATCTATAGCTACATCTATAGATATTTGTGTATATTTCTTATTGGTATTCCATTTTATTCTCTACAGATTATTGCCTGCTCAGACAAATCCATTTACCACAAAAGAATTTTTTTAATGATGAGGAAATCATTTCATAAATACAGTCAGGCCAGGGATGAGATCAGTCATAGGAACAGTACCGCGCCATCCTGTATGGTTGACAGAAACGGGCCTCTCTTTCTCAGTTTCCTGCCAATGAAGGGATGTGATCAATTTACAAGGCTCACACTGTTCATGAGATAAACCAAACCTACCATTCCGGAGAACAGCTTGTCTTGACAGTGAGAACTGAGAAAATTATCTTCCGCCATCTTCCAAAATAGAAATAATGCATCTAAACACGGGGGGGTGGGTGGGGGGGGGAGAAAGATAATGTTTGAATATCCTAACGTTTTCTTCCTGAGTACTCTGTTTTTGAAGAAAATCATCCCCAACCTCAAATGTTTACTAGAAATTTGACTTTGTAAATTATTTCACTAGTTTTAGAATAATTCCGATAAGGAATTCGGAGTACTTTTTGCTTGCAGGGTAAAAATTGGATCAATGATACATTCATATTTGGGGGGCATAAATTCAGGTTAAATTCAGATATTCTGCACTGTGGGGTAGTGGCTTACAGAGGAAAAAATCACCGCATCAGGTGTTAGGAGAAATATCTTCTAACAGTGAAACAGATGTTTCAGAGCTCAATTTTAGGTTAAGACAGAGCTAGGTTTAAATTTATTAATACTAGGGGAAGCTGGGTGGCTCAGTCGGTTAAGTGTCAGATGTCAACTCAGGTCATGATCTTGCAGTCCAGTCCATGGGTTCGGTTTGAGCCCCACGTCGGGCTCTGTGCTGACAGTTTGGAGACTGGTGCCTGCTTTAGATTCTGTGTCTCCCTCTCTCTCTCTCTCTCTCTCTCTCTGCCCCTCTTCAGCTTACAGTCTATTTCTCTCCCCAAAATAAATAAACATTTAAAAAAGTTTAATCTACTAATACAAAATATTTACTAATATTACTAATAATTTACTAATAGTATATTATTTGGATGAATTATTTCATCTTTCTGAGTTTAGTTTCTTCATTTGTTTCTATGTGAATGAATAGATAAGTAAATGACTGGGTGAATAGATTACTATCATACAATCCATGTTAATAAAGTACAATGAAAAAGAGACAGGAAAGAACTATTCATTGTAAACTATATTCCAGGGTATATTTTCAAGGAGTCTTGACAAAACAGAAAATAATAATTTTTATTCTTATCTAAATATAAGTTAGGAAAACAATTAGTTGGGGGGAGAGTTTTGTGGCAATGCAAGGAATGCAAATCTAAAGTTATGAAAATAAATTGATGATTTCTAAGGCAATCTACATATCACTAACATAGCCTGTGTAGTTCTCAATCCATCACAGCCTGATGATTAGTGAGGAAGGTTCTGGAATTTCTTCTCCTTGGACAATTTCAACACTGCATTTTGCCTTCAAGTAAACCCAAGAAAACACATTAGTTTTTGTTCAGTTGCTTTTGAAAGTTTGTTTTCTTTTGTTTTTGCTACGTCCCTTCCAAATCTATGATTTTGTAATCATATTAAAAAAGTAACCTATGTCCATAATTTATGTAGTTAGGAAGAGAATGCCAGTGTTTGGTACTATGATTGCTAGTTCATTTTTTAAAGGCATGTAAAACATGGTTTTTGCTGCCCGTGGGGCTAATATGTAGCCCTCTGAATTAAATTTCTTTGTTTCCACCTGAGCATTTTAAAGCGGTTTAATACCTCCGAATTCAATAAAATGTCTACTGTTTTCCAGGGTCTAGCTTTCAAAAGAAGGCAGTACAATTATTTCAATGTAGACAGAGGTGAAAACGATCCCACGTCACTTGCAGGTTTAAATTATTTCATCACAACCCTGGAAAATGTGGAGTAACCCACCAGAGTTATCAGAGTTCCAGCAAGAAAGAAGAGGAAATTCCAAAGATAGAGAAGTCAGTTTCCTTTTTAAGATATTTATTACTTTGTACTGCTTTATTTTTGGAACATGATTGGGCCATTCAAGTTTAAAAGGTATTGAATGAGGTATAAAAATAGCAATGAACCACAGAGACTTTCTTAATCTCTTTCTACAGTTGATACGACTATAGAAACATTGACAGACTTTTTTTTTAAGTTGATAGACTGAAGTAGTTTATACAACTGGCTACTTTTTAAAAGCAAACCTCAAAGGATATAATTCTTTCCATAAAGACAAGAAAATGTGTAGGAAATGTGTGTGTGTGTGTGTGTGTGTGTGTGTGTGTGTGAGAGAGAGAGAGAGAGAGAGAGAGAGAGAGAGAGAGAGAGAGAGGTTGAGAGAGAGAGAGAGAGAGAGAGAGAGAGAGAACGCACACACAGAGCACATATATGCATGTTCTGGGGAGATCATCCCTTCCCATTCTCCCCCTTTCTGAAATCTTAACAATCAGGAAAAAATGCAAGGTAGGACAACAGAAGAAACTAGCTTAGAGATATTTTTAAGACAGTCTTTAAAACCTACAAGTAAATCCCAATCCACTAACTAGGAACCTCTCTCCAAGGACTTCTCTAGTAATGAGCAGCTTTTTTGGTTTAGCTGAACACTTGCTGACCTATTCAGTTATTCTTCTGATGCCTTTTAGGGATAGCTGAGGAACTATTTCCAAGTTTGTGGTGATTCATTAAAAGGGATTAGAAGAGCATTTATCACACGCTTATTTCTTCAGTTTGCCCCCAAATTATTCTCAGACATGTTTTATAGGCAAGAAAATATCCCTTAAAGAAGCAAAGCAATGTAGTTAAAATAGGCTAAATAAAAAGAAAGTTTTGAAATAGTATGAACGTTACAATTCCTATTTTACATTGTTCATATTCCTATATATAGAGAGAGAAAGAGAGAGAGACAGAGAAAGAGAGAAAAAGCCTGGCAAAAAGCCCAACATGGTTCCTAAAAATTTGTTCCATGGAAAACCAATTCTTTAGGATGCTAAATGATGCTTTTTTTTCTTTCTTAAAAGGTTGTTGAGATTATGAAATGTTCACATTTTTAAAAAAGTTAAACAAGTCTCTGTTTTTAATTCTTTTCATTTTTTTATAGTTTATTATTTTTGAGGCAGAGAGAGACAGAGTATGAGTAGGGGAGGGACAGAGAGAGAAGGAGACACAGAATCTGAAACAGGCTCCAGGCTCTGAGCTGTCATCACAGAGCCCAATGTGGGGCTTGAACTCACAGACCTGGAGATCATGACCTGGGCTGAAGTCGGATGCTCAGCCAACTAAGCCACCCAGGCACCCCTCTTTTTTTTAATTCTTTAAAAATGTTTTATTATTTATTTTTGACAGAGAGAAACAGAGTGTGAGCAGGAGGGGGTCTGAGAAAGAGGTAGATACAGAATCCAAAGGCAGGCTCTAGGCTCTGAGTTGTCAGCACAGTGGGGCTTGAACTCATGAACTATGAGATCATGACCTGAACCAAAGTTAGACACTTAACTGACTCAGCCAACCAGGTGCCCCTAAAAAGTTAAACAGGTTTCTTTACTGCAGAGTGATCACAGTCTGTAATATGATTGTGAAACTCCCATAATAAAATATGTGGTTGTAGAAGGGAAACTCCAGTTTCCATTAAGAAAAGAATTTTCTAGATTACAACTTAAGGTATGACACCGAGCTTCCACTCTAGGGGGAAACATACTCTCTTTTTTTTTTCCTGGATTGCTCCTTACTTCCTGAAGCTGGGGTATAGTTTCGGAATTTCCGGCAGTGGTAAGGCATGTGTGTAGGAAAAGGGGTATGGGCTGTGCTGGTGAATGAGGCAAACCCAGCCCTATGCCCCAACTCCAGGTCACTAATACACATTAGATGATACTGAATGATGAATCACTGCCTCCTTTTACTCCTCGTGGAATGCTTGCAAGGGCCAGCTGATGCTCAGGAATATTTCATAAAGCTACCCAAGGTCCCTTCTGCCTAGCTCTGCCAAGGGTGATGTCTTAAGTCTTCCTACTCCCTTTCCTTTTCTTCTGCTGAACTTGGGTAAATACCTTTCTTACCTGGACTGGAGGCAAAGAGGCAGGAATAAGAAGAGCAGAACCTGTACTCTCGGGGGAATCCTGCAATCTGACTAGCTCATGAGAGCCCCCTGGCAAATATTTGGGAATTCTGCAAGCACAAGGAATTGATGTTGGTAGCTCAATATTGGCCATGATGGAAGTATTTATACCATGAGAATCTACAAAAGCCACAAGTCAGGACTTTCTGCCACTCCTTTTATAGAGAGCTTGTTGTTAAATATTTGTCTTCACTTCAATGTACTCTTCTTTCTTCTGCCCCCTTTCAACTTCTGGCCAAACATTTAAAAGATGTGTCAACTATTGCTATTTTTGGTCTGACCTCCTCCTCCATCTTACCGCCACCAAGTCAGTGAACTACAAATTTGGCTGTTGTTTAAATCGGCGGAAGAAGCAGGGGAAGGAGGAAAGATAGGAGAACAATAAATATAAGTTAATCCTTCCAGCTACATGGGAATTCTCCAGCTACATGGCAATTGCTAAATGTATTTGATTGAGGAGTCTAATTTTCTCAGAAAATGCTGACATACTTTAGTAACTGGGGAGAAGGGAGTCTTAATTTAGAAAAGAGGTTTAAAATTGTACATGTGTACAGATTCCTCAAAATTAAAAAGAATAGTTAATATGTCAATTCAATTGGTGAAAAAAATTAACATTGTACTTAATTGGTACATCTCAACACAGTGGGGTGTTAATATTTATATTAATATTCATTCAACAAACATTAAGTTGTTACTATATTCTAGTATATGCTGAGAGTACAACAATGAACAAAACTGATAAAAAGAGATGTTCCTAAGGAGATGTTCTTTCTTTGAGACTGAAAAGTTTCAATTCCATTCTCCTTTCCTCTTCCCCATTCTCTCCTTATAAGTGGGGGGAAGGAAGGGATTGGGATAGGGAGGTACATATAAGCTTTCTAGCCAATCATGTATCTTGCACAGAGCTCATTTCATCAAAGAAAAGTAATATTCCCAATCCTAACAAACCTGCCAACGTCAAAAAGATGAGGATGAATCTTCAATGCAGAACACTGTATGAAAGAAGCCAGTTGGGATGGAGGATAGGGGCAAGAAGGATTGGGGCAAGGAATACAAAGATGAGCTTGCTTGGAGTGCCAGCAAATAAAGAAGTGCTAAGAAAAAAAATGAAAATAAGAAACTTCAACGTATATTGATGGGGATTTGTTAAAGGAAAGCAACAAAATATATGGTTTTTGAATGATAAGCCAAAGTATAAAATAATATCTATGAGTCTGTACTAATATAAATAAATGATTGAACAAATAAGTGGGGGAGAAGAGACAAATTTCCCATGCAGAAGATCCTGTAACTTCAAGGAGGTGGAGCGTAATACCCAATCCTTCAGTGTGGCCTCCACATAGTGACTTCCTTCCAAAGAATACAGTATAGACAGAGAGGAAGGAGCCAGGGGAAGTACAGTGTGCAGTATTAACATACAATGGACTTTACAAGAAAGTTACTACAACGAAAATCACAGGGAAACTTTACCTTCTGGTTGGAAACTTTACTAAAACTTGTTCAACATTTCAGAAAATTACTTCCTCAATGGAGCACCATTCATCATTTTGAAACACTAATATCACATACCTTCAGTTTGAATTTATAGCTGTGATATTCATATGGATATGAACATATTTTTCAGCCCATACTTTATAAAATCAAATATAATTTTCTAACTTCAATAATATTTTGTTGAACACTGAAACAGTTTTATAGTTTGAACCACAAAGAAGCATTTAGTAATATGTCTACTTTACCAACATGTTTTTCTAATGAAGAAATGGATCAATCAAGGTTAAATAAACTGTTTTTAAAGGTCTTATAGAATGGATCAAGAAGATGTGGCTTATATATACAATGGAATACTACATGGCAATGAGAAAGAATGAAATCTGGCCATTTGTAGCAATGTGAATGGAACCCAAGGGTATTATGCTAAGTAAAATAAGTCAGACAGAGAAAGACAGATACCATATGTTTTCACTCATATGTAGATCAGGTGAAACTTAACAGAAGACATGGGGGAGGGGAAGGGGAAAGATGGTTATGGAGAGGGAGGGATGCAAACCATAAGAGACTCTTAAATACTGAGAACAAACTGAGGATTGAGGGTGTGTGGGGGAGAGGGGGAAATGGGTGATCAGCATTGAGGAGGGCACTTGTTGGGATGAGCACTGGGTGTTACATGGAAACCAACTTGACAATAAACTATATAAAAAAAGTCTTATAAGAAAAATAAAGACCTTACTTCTAGAATAACACAATCACAAAGTGTAGTAAGCCATAAAATGTTAAAGAAAAATAATCTTAACAACTGTACAAGAGGTTATCATTTAACAAAAAGAATACAAATGAAAGCCTTTCTTCTATTTTGTTCAGCAATAATATTGTTGTGAGAAGGCTCGGTAAGATAAGGAAGATGTCAAGAATCAGCTGTGTAATGAAGAGCAATTGGGTGAATTTGATTTTCAAAAGCATAAAGTAAGATGAATTTTTATTGCTTGCATATATAAGCATCATATAAAATAAAAAGGCATAGGGAAAATGTCATTTTCCCAATGATAGACTTTAACTAGAAAGGGGTCGTTGATATTAAAACACTTAAAATTATTGTATGGAAGAAATTCCCTTTTTCCAATTTTATTACTGTGTAAAAAGATGCATGACTATGGCTGGTTGGCAATGTATATTTTAATCTTTACAGAAAGTAGCCCCAAGTATTTTATTTAATTATGTATCTATTAACAAAGCTCAGTGGGCAAGAATCTTTGTGAAAGTCTTCACAAATGAAAGGATATTGTTAGAAGTGTTACCAAACGAAGAGTAATGCTTTAATGGAGAATTATTTTATAAACTAATAAAGCATTTTTGGTAACAAAGGAGAGTTTTAATATTATTAACCTACTCATGGAAGTAAAATGGCTTTACATAGAAAATTGTTCAATAAAATTTTCTTCCTTACTAGATATGACCATAAATTTTTTTTAGTTCCAAGGATCAGAAATTAAACACTAAACATCATATTATTAAATGACATGGTATATTTTTTACATATATTTGAGAAGGTCAACTGAGGTGCTTAAGCTGCAAGATGATCATAAGTATTAAAGTAAAAGGATGGAGGGGCGCCTGGGTGGCTTAGTCGGTTAAGCGTCCGACTTTCGCTTAGGTCATGATCTCGCGGTTCGTGGGTTCGAGCCCCGCGTCGGGCTCTGTGCTGACTTCCAGCTCAGAGCCTGGAGCCTGTTTCAGTCTGTGACTCCCTCTCTCTCTGACCCTCCCCTGCTCACGCTGTCTCTCTCTCTCAGAAATAAGTAAAACATTAAAAAAAAAATTAAAAAAAAAATAAAGTAAAAGGATGGAGTGCCTGGATGGTGCAGTCTGGTTAAGCGTCAGACTCTTGACCTTGGCTCAGGTCATGATCTCACCATTCATGAATTCAAGCCACATGTGGGGCTCAGCGCTTATGGTATGGAGCCTACTTGGGATTCTGTCTCTCCTCTCTCACCCTCTCCAGTTTATACTCTCTCCCTCTCTCTCAAAAATAAATAAATAAACTTTAAAAATTTTAATTAGGGTCGCCTGGGTGGCTCATTTGGTTGAGTGCCCGACTTCCACTCATGTCATGATCTCACAGTCTATGAGTCTGAGCCCTGCATCAGGCTCTGTGCTGACAGCTCAGAGCCTGGAGCCTGCTTCGGATTCTGTGTCTCCCTCACTCTCTGCCCCTCCCCTGCTCACGCTCTGTCTCTCTCAAAAATAAATTAAAAAAATTTTTTTTTAATTTTAATTAATGTGAAAGGATTATCATGATATCCAAACATACTGAAAAATAATCTCGATCACTGATGATTTTCAGTTGTCACTCCACAACAGTTGAAGAAAAACAGGCTTAAAGAAACTGAACTGGAATTATGACTCTTATTCGGATACTATCTTTAAAGAGTAATGATTAGATTTAAAGATCTCTGTGAAGCCATGATCCCTTATTGAGTTATAAATTATATGAAAAGGATTTGGAATAACTTAGCCAACTTTTATGTACATCTTTTGTTTTGGAAAGATTTTAGCATTGCGTACTTCATATTTAGCGTAGCTACTTCAAAGACAATGCAACCATTTACAAATACATAACATGGCATATTGCTGAAAACATTTTAAAATGCAGAGATCTCCTATGATTTTATTAATAAAGATTATTTTAGAAACACTTCACTTTATTATAATACTGTATATTTTGAAGTTTTATAAAGCAACACTATTATGTTGTAAAAATTCTATATTGAAACTATTAAATTTGGGGCTGGGTGCTGTTTTTTTTTTTTTTATCTTACTCTAAAGAATTATTACACAAATTATCTATGGCTACTTTTATTACTATGTTTTTTTAAAGAATTATTACACAAATTATCTATCATTACTTTTATTACTATGTTTTTTAACCCAATCTCTATGCACCATCACCATTTAAAGGATTTCACGTCTGAGATCTTTTCTGAAGACTAGAGATGGACTATCTAAAAAATCTGGGAACTGCATTTGACTGCAGACCCTGATCCCTTCTAAACCAGCCTTGGTAATCTATGTTCACTCCCTGTATTTCAACCCAACCCCCTACTCATAGACACTTCTCAGTGCCCACCCTGGGTGTAAGAAAACAGTCTGAAAGAGGAGAATGGTGAACCAAAGAGGGAAGTGCAGTCAAGTTCTCTGACAGTATTTAGGGCCAGTTTGAGGTCAGTGCAATAAAATGAAGCTGACGCTAGTTCTCATGATTATGTTCTTTTTCCCACCCACAGTCAGCTCCCTGGGTCCAGGTAGAGTCAGGGGAGAGTTGGATTTAGCCAGAGTTTGGATTTGGCTAAAGTATAGAACCTTGCAATAGTGGGTCAAGGGAACTGAATCTGTGCATAAAAGATTACAGTGAATGTAATGACTATAATCATTGCTTACCAATTATGACCTCAGTGTCCTTGCATCTGCTTGTGCCCTACAATCAACATCAGTCTGAGGATTTGTGTCTATGCCCCCAAAACAGAAGTCGTCTTCCCTTTTTCAAAATTAAATATCCCTTTTCACAGGAAGGAAAGGAGGAAAGCAGTGTTAATGTTAGCAGTGAGCACTGACTTGTTTGTACTATGTATAAAACCTACATAAATAAACCTTTACAAATAAATCCCGCATTTTCACATAAAAAATAAGAATTTTACTGTGAAGGACTTCATTAGATAAGAGTTGAGCCACATAAAGCAATAACCCCATTAGTCAAGGTGACTTGACTATTCAGCAAGCTTCTTGTCAGAGAAAGGCAAGGAGTCAGGGCTTGAAGTCCATGGAAATCCCAGTCCCATTCCTTATTTCAAAAAACACAGATTTATTTTACTTTCAAAGAAAATAAACCAGTCGAATAAAGAGTTCAAGTAATCAATGCCACCTTTTATGTTTGAGGACAATGCTGCTGTAAAGTATTTAGTTTAAGGTCATCACAATGGTTAGATCATTGCCAATGCGAGTCCCATCTGCCCCTCATTGGAGTTTCCAGTAATAAGACATAGCATTTGCTCTATAAGGAGGCACCTATTGGTTTAGCTCCTCAAAAACAGCACTAGTCAATCCAATGGCAAAATAAGCACAGAATGAAAAACACTTTAATCCATCAAATGGGTTGGAGAGTTCAATTTTTTACTTACAAGTAATTTGAGTTTTCAGAGTTAAAGCTACTAATACATGATAAAACAAGAAAAAATATTTTAAAAACTGAAGGCACCTATGATCTGTCTGTCTTTTCACAATTGAAAGAGACATAGCTCTGTATGTTAGCTAACTTGACAATAAATTATATTTAAAAAAGAAAGCTCAAGGGAAAGAAATCAACAAGGACAGGATAAAAGGAAGTTTTACAGCTTGACTCAGAATTTCGACAGAGAGATGGACACTTGCCAGAAACAAAAACTTACTCTAGGAAAAAAGTGAAATTATTTCAGAACAAAATATTCAGGTGGCACCTAAAAGTGATTATTAGATCAACTGTTTAAAAGTGAACTTACTAGTTACTTCAGTCAAATGCCTAATCACACACTTTGACTTTTTGCCTTTGGACTATGATGTGTGGCATAAAGGGGAAAAAAGAAAATTACAGCCAGCATCTAAATATAGTACCACAGATGGACAGCTCTTTTGTTGGGAGATTCATAGGCCTTTTTAATTATGCAAAGTATGCCAAAAAGCCTATAAAAGTGCATGAGAGAAAATGAGTTAAATGTCTCTGAATATTAAAGTGTTATGATGTATGCAATTTACTTCAAAATACTTCAGCACAGGGAGTGTGATACCATGATGAGCTAAAATACAACCCTGGTGTATTCAGAGGTTCTGAATACTCTAAAATGAGTATTTTACACTGAAATGATAGAATAGGGGTGAAAGGCAGCTGGAATTTTATCAAAAAGTCCCCACACTTCAGAGATAACTGCTATCAGCACTTTGGTGACATTCTCTAATTAACACCATTTTGTTAAATAGCGTTAATAGTGGAATCTATAATTAGCAGCATAAATGAAGTTAGAAATAGACCCTTGCCAGTGAAAATGTGTGCATTGACTAAAATACTTTAGAACCTGGACTGGCAAAGTGTGACCCACAGGCCAAATGCAGCTCACCTTGGGTTTTAGTATGACTTGTGAGCTAGGAGTAGTTTTTACTGTTTTAAATTATTGAAAAAAATTGTTTTCAAGAATATTTCGTGACATGTGGCAATTATATAAAATTAAATACTGGTGCCTATAAATAGTCTTATTAGAACATAGCCATAATCCTTTGTTTAGAGGTGTCATTTTAGGGCACCTGATGGCTCAGTCAGTTAAGCATCTGACTTTGGCTCAGGTCATGATCTCACAGTTTCAAGTTCAAGACCCACATCAGGCTCACTGCTGTCAGCATGAGTCCACTTTGGCTCCTCTGTCCCCTTGTCTCTCTGCTCCCTCCCCACTCATACTCATTCTCATTTTCTCTCTCTCTCTCTCTCAAAAAAAGAAATAAAACATTGTATGTGTCATATGGCAAGGATTAGCAAACGCTTTCCGCAGAGGGTAAGATAGTAGGTAGTTTAGGCTTTACAGGGCACACTATCTCTTTCACAACTACTCAATTCTGCCCTTGTAGCATAAAGGCAAATCTAGGCAACACAACACAAAAATGAAAGAGTGTAATTGTTTTCCAATATAACTGTATTTACAAAAGCAGGTGGTGGGAAGAATTTGTCCTATGGACCAGTTTACCGACTCCTGGCCCATGGCTGCTTCTGCAATACAATGGCATGCTATAGTAGACCATATGGCCTGCAACAGAGACCATATGGCCTGCAAAGCCTAAAATTTTCTATCTGGGCGTTTACAGAAAATGTATGTCAACTGTACTGTAAAACATAAGGGAGATCAGGAACCTTGTCTTTCTTGCCAAAACAGTATTCCCAGAATTTAGAATAGTCCCTAGTACATAGTAGGCAGTTGTAACTATTTGTTCAGTGAATGCATAAATAAATGGATGAGCAAATACACATGAACTTGATGTGTATGAAAACCCACAATCCAATCATGCAGCCTATCCCTTTCTGGAACAGCTTTGCTTGCTGTCGTATGGTGAAGTTGGTATCTGTCCCCCTATAACTTCCATCCAAGATCCCAATTATATGCTCCTTTGTGATTTACAAAAGCCTAATCTGTCTTCTACTTGCAACTTTTTCAAATATTTACACATGATTTTCATATTCCCTGAACTGTCTCTTTAGACTGGATCATCTAAAGAATATCTTTCATGCTCCATCCCACATGTGATTTTTTTTTTATTTCCTTAGAAGATCAAGGGCCCCTAGTGAAGATTCATAATCCATAAATCCCTTATTTATTTTCAAAAGCCAAACCATGAGATTAGGAACGAAAGGTCAGTGCAGCCAGAATCTGCTACTGTGCTATTTTGTCATTGAAATGTGTGTGGCAACACAGAACCTTAGTCTTCTTTAAATGTCCAATAAATGAAATGATTTGCCAAACTACAAAAAGTATTCTCATTTCATGAAGAGTTTACTACACACACATTAGAGTTCTACTCAACTCAGTTTTATTATTTTTATCCCACCTAAAGCTATCTACAAGTCTCTCTAAACTTTAGACAAATATAAAGGTATTATTTAATAAGTGATTTCATTAAGTAAATTGGTTTCTTTGACAAGTTATGCTCACTTCATAAGTGACAACTAGCAATTTTTGGTTACCCTTAATTTTCTCATTGGCATTTGTATAAGGATCACTTCCAGGAAGCGTTATGCAAACCTGTGGTTGCTTTGATTTTAATTCCAGTCTTTAGAAACATTCAGCCTATTTTTAGCTGCATTCCAGACAGATCCTATAGCTATATCCGGTGGCTTACTTCCTCATTTATATCATTCTCCTAATCTTCTCTCCCCTGAGGTTCTTCTATGACTGAGGACAATTTTAAGCTAGTATGCTCTGCCCTACTACAGTGAACTGAAACAGAAAATAGCATTTCTAACATAATGAGACATCTCTAATATAATTTTGCTGTTAATCAATGTATCTTTTACAGCAGATGAGCCATTATGCAATATAATTCACCAAGACCTTGAAAAACCCAAATATTACTCTCTCACCTAAAGAGCTAGATGAAATTGCAGATGTTTGACTCTAATGGAATCTAATGGACTCCAACTATAGTCCCTGGGCCCCTAGTGAATATGGATTCTCATACAGGACAGAATGCTCTAGTGCTTTACAGAGTCTCATCCTGTACTGGGAGACAAGCAAGAAGATGGAGGAAGTTTACTCCAAATGATTTTAACCTTGGAAACTCACTAAGAAGAGCCAAACTAAAAAAGAGGGGCTAGAAATCATGTTCCCATTTCCCTCATGTAGAAACACTTTCCCAAAACCCTGGAAAAACAGATTGCAACTTAAGGGTTCAAAAATAATTAAGCCCACTAGTGAGAGCGATGTGGTAGAAAGAATGCAGACATTCCAAGAAACACCTGAAGCTGAAGCTTCCCTCTGCAACTTGCTAGGTCTGGGGTCTCGGGAAAGCTTCTACATTACTCTGGGTTTCAGCTGCTTCATCTGACATGGGGCCGCCTACCCTGCAGGGTTATTGTGAAGATGAAGTGATGGGAACATGTAAGACATCTGATTCACCCAAGACAGGAGCCCAACAAATGTCAGTTCCTTTTGCTGCCAACAAATGTGGAATGGCCCCCTTCTCTGGGTTCTATAGAACACAAAAATAAAGAATAGGGAGGAGTTTCCTAAGAGTTAGGGTTCCACATGCTAACATCCTGACCCAACCAGTACACATTGTTCAAAGGACTGCATTTGATAAACATCCAAGTTTTAAATATGTGACTATTAGTTCCTTCCTGGTGTTGCAAACAGTGCTTTCTGTTGGTTCGTGAAGCAGAGTTGAAAACATGTATTCGTTATGTTGATCATTTGTTTTTGATCACTTAAATGAAGACAGTACTGCTTTTATAGTAATGATTCTTTTTTTTTTTTGATGTTGTATTTATTTCTAGGAGAGAGAGAGAGAGAGACAGCGTGAGCAGGGGAGGGTCAGAGAGAGAGGGAGTCACAGACTGAAACAGGCTCCAGGCTCTGTGCTGGCAGTCAGCACAGAGCCCGACCCGGGGCTCGAACCTGTGAACCGCGAGATCATCACCTAAGCGAAAGTCGGGCGCTTAACCAACTAAGCCACCCAGGCGCCCCTTATAATAATGATCCTTAAGCCTGGGAGTGGGGGCAATTTTGCCTCCCAGGAGATATTTGGTAATTCCAGGAATATTTTGTTATCATAACTGGAAATGTGGGAGGGGGTGACTGGAATCTAGTGGGGAGAAGCTGGGGATGCTGCTAAACACACTACAGTGTACAGGACAGCCCTTCTTCTCTTCTCCCCACCACAAAGACTTACCCAAACCCAAACACTACTATAAATTGACTGCTATTTTCACCTACTTTAAGACTTTTCTGATTCTGGGTCAATGTAATTTTTAAAATGGGACTATATTTGTTATTTGTTATTTTCTTCTGTATACTTTCTCCATCCCTCACATACATTATACACAATAAATTTCATAACAAGAAACCTAATACATGGAAAACCAAGATGCTGACAAGAAAAGTCTATAAAGGCTCAATTAGTGTGGAAGATGGCAGGATCATTATTCTACAGCTCCTGGTCGTTCCAGGACCATTTGTCATTTTTCAGTTTGTTTACATGGTTAACTCACATGTGGCTCTCTACCTGGTCTTTAAAAAAAAAAAATCCTAATTTCCCTAATGGCCAATTTTAGGTTTGTAATGATCTCTATAGATTATTTATTCCAGTGCATTGCTATAAAGTTCTCTGTGATCCAGTAGTATGGGCAACACCTGGGCACCTGTTAGAAATGCAGCAGTTACATTTTAACAAGATCACCAGGGATGCACATTTAAGTCAGAGGAGCACTGTTCTAGTGAGTTGACTGCTATTTTCAGTCAACTGAAAGGGATTTTGATGCACTCATGCTAATAATAGTAATAGCTCAACGCTGCAGCAGCTCTCTAAGAGTGACTTCCAGAATGTGGCCCCTAGACCATCAGCATTAGCATCCGCTGGGAGCTTGTTAGAAATGTGTATTTTCAGACCTATCTCAGGCATACTGAATCAGAAACCCTGGGTGGGGGGACACAGCAACCTGTGTTTTATAAAGCCCTTCAAGGGGTGCCTGGGTGGCTTAGTCGATTGGACATCTGACTTTGGCTCAGATCATATCGTGGTTCATGCATTCCAGCCCTGTGTCGGGCTCTGTGCTGATAGTTCAGTGCTTGAGATTCTGTGTCTCCCTTTTTCTCTGCCCTCTTCCACTCATGCTCGCTTGAGCACACACAAGTGTTCTCTCAAACAAACAAACAAACAAACAAACATAAAATAAAGTCCTTCAAGTGTTAGATATGGTATGGTAAAGTTGGTGCATCACAAGAGGAGAAAAGGACAAGGCATGGAAGAAGTTTACTATACTCACAGGTCCCATGGAGCGTCACAGGGGAAAACACCAGGTGGTCAGGAAGTAGAAGACAAAAGTGAGCAGAAAGGTTAAGGCACAGCATTTATTGGAGTTTCCAGGGAAAGGCCAGACAGGATAGGACAGTATAGGATTGGCTAGTTTGAATAATTCTGGTGGGCTTTGGGCTATAGGGTTGCTTCCCCAGTTGTCTGGTACCTGGCCCTTGGATAACAGTGCAAGGGAAAATTGTCTCAGTATGTAAGAGTCAGATAAGGAGATAGTTGGAGGCATAAACTCAGAATTGGTTGTTTTGCATATGAAAGGCATACTCCTAGCCAAGTTATCATCACTAGATATTAGCAAGTCCTGGGAAGGGCAGACTGTCCCAATCAGAAAGGTCGTTTTTTTATCTAAAAAATTTTTTGAATGTTTATTTACTTTTTAGAGACAGACAGAGACAGAGCACAAGTTTGGGAGGGGCATAGAGAGAGGGAGACACAGAATCTGAAGCAGGCTCCAGGCTCTGAGCTGTCAGCACAGAGCCCAACGCGGAGCTCAAACGCACAAACCGTGAGATCATAACTGGAGTTAAAGTGAGTCGCCTAACCAACTGAGCCACCCAAGTACCCCTAGAAAGGTTTTTAAGATGTCAAAACATTATAATACTGAAAACTGAAAATACATATATTTACGATATCTTCTCTCTATATATCTATATAATTTATTGTCAAGTTAACTAACATGCAGAATATACAATATGCTCTTGGCTTTGAGAGTAGATTCCCATGATTCATCACTTACATACAACACTCAGTGCTCATCCCAAAAGCCGTCCTCAATGCCTATCACCCATTTTCACCTCCCCCCATCCTCAGTTTGTTCTCTGTATTTAAGAGACTCTCACAGTTTGACCCCTCCTCAGTTTGTAACAATTTTTTCCTTCCTTCACCCAATGGTCTCCTGATAAGTTTCTCAAACTCCACATATGAGTGAGAACATATGATATCAGTCTTTCTCTGACTGACTTATTTCACTTAGCATAATACTCTCCAGTTCCATCCACATTGCTGCAAATGGCAAGATTTCATTCTTTCTCATTGCTGAGTAATACTCCATTGTATATATAGACCACATCTTTATCCATTCATCAGTTGGTGGACATTTGGGCCATTTCCATAATTCAGCTATTGTTGACAGCACTGCTATAAACACTGGGGCACATGTACTCCTATGCATCAGCACTCCTGTATTCTTCAGATAAATTCCTAGTAGTGCTATTGCTGGGTCATAGGGTAATTCTATTTTTAATTTTTTGAGGAAACGCCCACTGTTTTCACAGTGACTGCACCAGTTTGCATTCCCACCAGCAGTGCAAGAGGATTGAGCTTCCTCCACATCCTCACCAACATCTGTTGTTTCCTGTGTTAGTTTTAGCCACTCTGACCAGTGTGATGTGGCATCACAATGTGGTTTTGATTTGTATTTCCCTGATGGCAAACAATGTTGAGAACCTTTTCACATCCTGTTAGCTATCTGGATGTCTCCTTTGGAAAAGTGTCTATTCATGTCTTTTGTCCATTTCTCCACTGGATTACTTGCTTTTCAGGTGTTGAGTTTGGCAAGTTCTTCATAGATTTTGGGTATTAACCTTTATTGGATATGTTATTTGCAAATATACCTTCTGATACATGCTAAAGTTTAAAATCCATTCCTCTGAGGCAGAAATAATCAACCCTAGATTCTGGGGAGCTGTGTGCAAATTTCAACACCTGTGCCCTACAATCACATTGCCAGATGACTCTAATGTGTCATCAAGGTCTATAACTGAGAGTCTGAAGAAAGATAATGTATGTAAAATATTACAGATCTAATCTAGTGTTTCTCAATCCTAACCGATGGGGGTGTAGGGTATATCAATCTGCTCTCCCTTAACTTGCCTGGAAAGGTTTTAAGAGATTATATATATATATTTAATGATTCTAGTGCACAGACAAGATAAAAAAGCACTGGTTTATATTTATCTATTTATTTATTTTGAGAGAGAGAGAGAGAGAGAGAGAGAGCACTCAAGCAGAGGAGGGGCAGAAGAAGAGAGAGAATCTTAAGCAGGCTCCACACTCCGCACAGAGCCTGATGCTGGACTTGATCCCATGACCCTAGGACCACGACCTGAGGAGAAATCAAGAGCAGAACACTCATCCAACTGAGCCACCCAGGTGCCCCCAACCCTCATTTTATAAACCAGAAGTATGAGAGTTAGAAATAAAGTGTTTTCTTTAAATTTACAAAACCTCAAGAGTGTATCAGGATTAGAATTCCCAACTCCTAATTCCTAACGCAATTCCCTTTTTCCACATACACATCTCCATTGTCCTCTGTGTGCCCATAGCTTAGCGTTAGCCTTCAAATCAATTTCATTTCCCAGTTTCTTAAGATCACTAAGAAATTTGGCATTTATCCTTCAAGGGTCAAGTCACTTTGATCAAGAAATATTTAGGGTAAAAAGATATAACACATGCCCTTTTCAAGAATAAAAATGATATTTGGCATAATACGTTTTCCAAAATCTTTCCCATTCCACATACTTTTCTCCATAGTGACCTTGTCATGCCCAGGGAAAAGATGGCATCTAATTACCCTCTTCTGGAATCTAGGCTGGACTTTGCTACTTGTTTGACCAATAGAGCATAGTGGAAGTAACATTTTTTTAATGTTTTTTATTTATTTCTGAGAGAGAGAGACAGCATGAGCAGGGGAAGGCCAGAGAGAGAGGGAGACACAGAATCAGAGGCAGGCTCCAGGCTCTGAGCTAGCTGACAGCACAGAGCCCAACATGGAACTCGAACCCACTAACCATGAGATCATGATCTGGGCCGAAGCTGGAGGTTTAACTGACTGAGCCACCCAGGCACCCCTGGAAGTAACATTCTTGAACTTCCAAGGCTAGTTCACAAAAAAGCCTTGGAGATTCTGCCTGAGGCTCATGAAATGCTCTAAGACACTTCCCTCTTAAATCTCAGCCACCATGCAGGAAGAAGCCCAAACTATACAGAGAAGTTACATGTAGGCACTCTGGCTCACAGCCTCAGCTGAGCTCCCAGCTAACACCACCACCAGCGTTCTTTGCCATGTGAAGGAGCAAGCTTAGACCACTAGCTTACCATAGTCTTTGGATAACTGCAGCCCCAGCTGACATCTGTCTGCAGCTACATGAACGACTTCAATAAAAACCTCACCAGCTCAGCCCAGACCATCTACAGAACTAGGAGATTATAGCCCCTAGGTTTTGAAGTGGTTTGTTGAGCAGCAATAAATACCTGGAACAATGGAATGTAAGAAAATAACCCCAAGTGGAAAAAGTGTGGTATTAGTGAGTTAATGGTAAATATGAGTTAATTGAGAAAGCACAGCATAAGGGGAAGGCAGGAAAGGCAGGGAAGATCAGGAGCACAAAGAAAATAGAAGCATTTAAACAATATCAGAACTGGAGTATATTGCTTCCTTAGAGAATCAATGAGATATAATCATTACACATTTCAAATTAAGTTGAGAAGTACAAAAGAATAAATAAACCTAAGCTGTAAAATGTTTTTGGCTAATTGTCGATTTTCTGAAATTACCAGAAAACCAGAAATTTAGAGGTGAAGAAATGTTAGGAATGAAATTGGAAAAGAAAATATTTTCTACATAAAATTAGAAGTAGAGAGGTAGACAAATTAATATTTTTTATTCCTACAAAGCTCTACCTAGTTTGAAATCTTGAGCGTGAATCTTTATTGTGACCATAAATATAGCATTAGAAAATTAGTGAAGACCCTACAGCCCCTTTGGCAATGATTTCTAGAAGACAGTTTTCTAGGTGGACAGGTAAACAAGAACATTTCCAAATGTCACTTCTTCGTCTGCTGGATAAATCCAGCACTGTATCAGAAACTCAAGCTGTGACCCCACCTTGTCATATTTAGTATTCTTTCAACAAAATAATGATTCTGAAATTGGATTTGGATGACAACTGCTTTTGAATCAAAACATGAAAAAAGAAATATTGTACAGTTTATTCTTGTCCCAATTTTTATCACAAAACACTAATTCTGCAGTGGTTTTCACCATCAAATTATAACTTTATTTACATTAGGGCCAACTTGCAAAACACAAGGAGCACAGATGAATGTTGTTTAGAAGTGCCATTTTGTGATCCAACTTCCTTTTTCCACTTCTTGGGTAAATCTTCTTTGTGGGTCTCTGACTGTTGAATTTAGGTAGTTAAAGTTCAGTCACAATGAAACTACAATGAGGAACTTATCTCTGGGTGTGTTTGCTACCTTTGCTTTCTTTGATAACTACACCTGAGTCATCCTGTAGGCATATCCCATTTATCAAAAGAAGAAAAGTAGGAACGACCATGAAGCAGGGTAAAGCTATTTACATTACTAAGAAATAACTTCAAGGGGACCTGGGTCACTCCATAGGTTGAGCCTCTGACTTCAGCTCAGGTCACAGTCTCATATTCGTGGATCAAGCCCCACATTGGGCTCTGTGATGACAGCTGAGAGCCTAGAGCCTGCTTCAGATTCTGTGTCTCCTCTCTCTCTGCCCCTCTCCTGCTTATTCTCTCTCTCTCTCTCTCTCTCTGTCTCAAAAATAAAATGAAAACATTGAAAAAAATAAAAGAAAGAAGGAACTAGAAACACTATCCAGGTATAACAATTTTTTGATACACATGCTGCTACTCTCTGTATCTGTGTTGGGAATTACCAATTAAGTATATCTTTGTTTCTCTCTAAGTCAGGGCACAGTCTCAGAATTCTCCTCAACATACAATGGCCCAGGTTACTACCACCCAATTAGAAGAAAACTTTTGGTTTCCTTGAATTTACCATCTAGATGTTGAGTCAATAAATTCATCTCTCTATATAACCATCTTTATCTTCATTACTGGCTTTCTAAATCTGGTAGGCAGAAATAGAAAAGAATCCCCCCACAACTCTATACTGTGAGGTGAATATTTTATAGAAAATATTTTTATTTTGTACAATAACTAATTTTCCCTTAAAGATTGCAAACTCTCAGGGTATCAGATATCATGTGATCCAGATCATATGGCAGTCATTAAGATTAAAAACTTCTCATAATAAACATCAGAAATGTTCCTATTCTTTTTTAAAAAATTTTTAATGTTTATTTATTTTTGAGAGAGAGAGACAGAGCATGAGCAGTGGGAAGGAAAGAGAGAGGGACACACACAGAATCCAAAGCAGGTCCCAGGCTCCAAGCTGTCAGCACAGAACCTGATGTGAGGCTTGAGCTCACAAACTGTGAGATCGTGACCTAAGCTGGTTAGATGCTTAACTGACTGAGCCACCCACGTGCCCCTAAAAATGTTCCTATTCTTAAAAATTTTTTTCAGCTCATGAAAAAAGGATTGCTGGAGAATTTCTTAGACCATTAAAAATAATAATAAATATTTCTTCTTAGATACATCCATTCACTGGCACTGTACCAACTAGAACTTCTATGGCAATAGTCTAGAATGATTTCTCAAGCCACACAGAATCCATTCAGAGGCTTCACAAGTAGGACACTAGGGTCAGCTCATAACCCGAGTTGAATAAATAGGTATCTTCAAAGTGCATCCGGACAAATAAAACAATGTAGCACAGAAGTAGCAAATATTTTTTTCAGTTATCATTTTCAAGGTACTTTTCTAGTCATGGAGAATAAGGTATTAAAGTGAGTCTTTGACTATGTAAGTTTGTAATAAATTGCAAGAATTATGCCTTGAGAAGTTAAATAATTGTCTAGGCAGCATGGTGATTAATAAATACTTTGTATAAGCCCAGGAGCCTCAATTACTTTCCATAAAGAAGTGAATTTTTACCTTCTCAAAATCTCAAGAGAAGCCAAGAGTGATGAAAATAACCCTGGTATTCATGACCTACAAAGCCAACTTATTTCAAATCCAGAATCTGTCTGGATTACTAATGAAGTGCACCAGGGCAAGTGTGAGGTCATTGAACATTTCCAAGCATTGATTTTCTCATTGGTAAAATAGGAATAAAACTACAAGTCACCTTAGGACTGCTATAAAGATGAAGTAAGATAGGGGTGTCTGACTGGCTCAGTCAATAGAGCACACACAACTCTTGATCTCAGGATTGTGGGATTGAGCTCCACATTGGGTAAAGAGGTTACAGGAAAAAAAATTAAATCTTTAAAATTAGAACTTTAAGGGGTGCCTGTGTGGCTCAGTTAGTTAAGCATCTGACCTCAACTCAGGTCATGATTTCATGTTCATGGGTTAAAGCCCCGCATCAGGCTCTGTGGTGACAGCTAAGGGCCTGGAGCCTGCTTTGGATACTGTGCCTCCCTCTCCTTCTTCCCCTTCCCTGCTTATACTCTATCTCTGTCTCTCAAAAAACACACACACACACACACACACACACACACACACACACACACACAAACAAAAACAAAAAACAAAAAAAAAACACTCTTGAGGCTTTTAAAATTTAAATAAAACACTTTACTTCTTGGGTGCCTGGGTGGCTCAGTCAGTTAAGCAACCAACTTTGGCTCAGGTCATGATCTCACAGTCTGTGAGTTTGAGCCCCATGTTGAGTTCTGTGCTGACAGCTAGCTCAGAGCCTGGAGGTTGCTTCAGGTTCTGTGTCTCCCTCTCTCTCTGACCCTCCCCTGCTCATGCTGTCTCTCTCTCTCAGAAATAAATAAAAGATTTTTTTTAAAAATATTTTTAGAGGCGCCTGGGTGGCTTAGTCGGTTAAGCGTCCGACTTTCGCTTGGGTCATGATCTCGCGGTTCGTGGGTTCAAGCCCTGCGTTGGGCTCTGTGCTGACTGCCAGCTCAGAGCCTGGAGCCTGTTTCAGTCTGTGTCTCCCTCTCTCTCTGACCCTCCCCTGCTCACGCTGTCTCTCTCTCTCTCTCCTAGAAATAAATAAAAAAACATTAAAAAAATATTTTTAAACACTTTACTTCTAACTGGGTGGCTCAGTTGGTTGAGCATCAGACTTTTGATATCATCTCCAGTCGCGATCTCGTGGTCATGGGATTGGGCCCCACACTGGGCTCCATGCTTCAGACTCTCTCTCTCGTCCTCTCTTTGCACCTCCCTCACTCTCTCTCAAAAAAATAAACATTGAAAAAAATTTTATTTTTATCTTAAAAAACTGAAATAATATAATGAAAGAGCTTCACATCATGCCTATCATGGAGTGGGTGCTCAAAAAATGTTTTATTATCATCATACCAGCCTTGTGTTATTAGATAGATGCTCCACCAAATTGCAGAAGTTGAAATAAAGAGGTCATAGAAGATGGTATTCTTACAACTGTGACTGGTTTGGAGGCTGATAATTGTATATAGACAGTCAATTCCATAAATGCAGACAAAAACTAATATGAGCAGAGATAATCAAGAATAGCTTTATGCTGGAAATGGCACTTTCACAGTGCCTTAACTAATGTATAGACGTTGGATAGGTGGGAAAGAAAATATAAGCAAGAATGACTTCGGGTACAATGTGTCTGGGAAACGGGCCATACATTTGTAATTCCAGAACCTTTTAGAGCCATGAGAGTGAAAACAACTTGGGTGAATATGATTGCTGCCAATACCAATCTGACCCATAGTAGAGGAGGCAGTCAAAGAGCATATGGGGGGGTGAGGAGGCCCTGGGACGTTAAAATACTTGAGCCACTCAACACCAGGCAAACCTAAGTTAAAATTACACACTCCTGAGGTCTCTGGGCTCAAAATATGAAGCTATGAGTAAATCCATAAATTAACACTTACTAAGAATCTACCAAGGGAGAGACCAAGAAAAATAAAACATACTCTATCCCCTCAAGTTTTACAATGTACTTAGAGACCTAATATATAGGTGCACATGGTAGCACCCAGCTTTTGTTAGCAGATAAAAGTGCAATAAAAATTCAGGAAAGAAAGAAATTAACCCAGGCTGGGGTAGTCATTGGAGGATCCACAGAAAAGGGAGAATTTAAGCTGTGCTGGGAAGGAATACATAGACTTTGTTTGAGCCAGTGGGAAAACCAGGTGGGTCCAGGCAGTGGTGACAGCATGGGCAAAGGCACACAGGTATAGTGTGTCTAGTCAGTAAGAAATGCAGCCTCAAGGTCACAGAGCTATCAGGTGTAAGACAGCAGATGAGGGGAGGGAATTATAGAGTGTGAAGGAAACACCAGCTCACTGTCCAGATGCTTTATAGGAACATCTCATTTCATTCTTACACAAATTCTGAGAAGCACCATAACTTGGGGGTCCCTAAGAGCACCCTCAGATTCAATCACATATAAACCGCCTCATTAGTATAAAATACCTGGTGTGGCCCAAAGCCTCAGGTAAACAGAAATGTTCTTAATAGGCAGGGTATCCCAAGAGCCTAGAGATTATATTTAAGAGGTTAGGCAAGGTCCCGGCCTTTCTCTGAAACATTCAGGGTCTGAATAGTGCAAACCTGGTGAATTAATCCTTTACTGCACAAATAGATATTATTTTATAGTTGAGTAAACCAAGTCTCTGAACAGTTAGATTACTTTTGCAATATCTAGTGGATTTAAACACTGTACCCAGTGCTTTTTTCAGACTTTTGTCTGAATCCCAAATCTGCTCTTCCCACTCAAACACACTGCCTCCTCTACAGGATACTGAAAGTCAAGCAGGTGATGAGACATATTTCTGAATAAATCATGGTGTCAATAAAGTTCTAAAGGAAGGAAATGGCATGTGGAAATTAGCATTCTAGGAAGACTTCAGACTTCCTCAGTCTAGGAAGACTTTTTTTTTAAAAATTCATCTTTTTTTTTGAGAGAGAGACAGAGTACAAGGGAAGGGGCAGAGAGCGAGGGAGACACAGAATATGAAGCAGGCTCACAGTGCAGAGCCTGACAAAGGATTTGAACTCAAGAAACGTGAGATCATGACATGAGCTGAAGTCAGATGCTTAACCAACTGAGCCACCCAGGCTTCTTACTTTTCAGTGTTAAGGGGGAAAAGGATTTGTAGAAAGGAAGAGGAAAGATAAATACCAGCTAAGAGATGTTTGCAGGAATCCAAGTATAATGTAATAAGCTCAGAGCTATAAGCATATAAAGGAAGGCATATGTGAAATATTTCCAAGAAAAGAAATTACAGGACTTTGTTAAAGACTGGATTCTGGCAAGAGAGGAGAAGAGAAGAGACCAGAATTCCCAACACTCATTACTCTCGATTGCTAGCTTTGCATTGGATATCTTCTTTAATTCTCATTAGAACACTGTGAGGTTGGGATTTTTCTTCCATTTCCATGGATAAGGAAACAGGCCTGGAAGTTACACAACTTGCACAGGTCTTAAAGGTAGCATGCCATCCTAATTCTGCCTGAATCTGAAAGTCATCGCACTCACCTAATCTTGTGCTCCCTTCCTCCAGAGGTTGGGAAAACATTGAGGTCTCTGTCAAAGTGGAGAGAAGTTGATTGGTTCCATTATGGACATATTAATATGAGATTAACAGAATGGCAGCCATGTGGAGATATTTGGTGTTAATTGACTGACTTTACATTTTTATTAAATCTTCTACAGCCCACCGTTATTATGTTGTGGTGAACCCTGCTTTGTTATTTAACATGTCTTTAAACAAGCTTAAAGTCAAAGACTAATGTGCATGCAAGATTAACATATTTTAAATTTGAATTAATAGAATTATATTCACTTGAACAACATTTGGCTCACATTTTGGGTCTGATGTTTGGCTGCTTGTAATTGCACGTACATACGGCACTAGTACCTAATAGGGACAGACTAGGGGTACCTGGCCAGCTCAGTTGGTGGAGCATGTGATCTTGATCTGGGAGTTGTGAGTTTGAGCCCCATGTTGGGCATAGAGATTACTTAAAACAAATAAAATCTTAAAAAGAAAAAGAAAAAGAAAAAGACAGACTAATTGTAGGCCAAAAATGAGGGGTGGGCCTCCAGATAGAAAAGAAAGTAAAACCTACTCAGAAGAATCTAAACATGCAGAATTTTATCCTGTGGAAAAGGAAGGTGTGTGGCTTATTCCTCAGTCCTGAAGGTAAGGCTAACATTAGAAAAGATATTCACCGATGACCAAAACTTTAGTAGTGTTATTTCCATCTGAAAAGAACATGTGCTAATTCACAACAATCTTGAAACCCAATATAGAAAGTAAACTCACCCTCAGGATGTTGCACATCTATTAAATTATAAAACTATATTCTTTCTTTATCCTTCTCTGACAGGGTCCCATCTCAGAATGAAGGTAGAGCTATGTAACCAGTAGACACAGTCTTACCACTTCTGTTAGGTGAGTAATTATTTTGCTTTGAGACACATTTTACAGTGTTCTAAGGAATTCAAATTATTATGGAATAAAAAATAAGGGGTGCCTAGGTGGCTCAGTCAGTTAAGTGTCCTACTCTTGGGTTTGGTTCAGGTCATGATCTCACGTTTGTGAGTTCGAGCCTCGCATTGAGCTCCATGCTGACAGTGTGGAGGCTGCTTAGGCTTCTCTCTCTCCCTCTCTTTCTGCCGCTCTCCTGCTCACTCACTGTGTCTCTCTCTGAAAAACAAATAAACTTTAAAATTTTTTAAGTAAAACTTTGATCCAATCTGTTTATACAGAAAATAGCACTGTAGCCATATAAGGCCACTTTTAGAGAACCTTTTCTTTCCCTGCCAGGCTAGTCATTACCTTGCTCTGAGGTACACTGCACAGTGATCTGAGGGCTCAAGCTGAAGAAAATCTCTGAGTTATATTTCTGTAAATATGGGATGAGAGAGTTTATCATATCCAGGAAATGTCAAGAGCAGTTATTACAGGAACTACTGGCCCTCTGGGAACCTGTAGGGTTTCCTGGATTCAATTTCTGAATATGAGCCAGAGACAGATCTAAACCAAGAAGTGGTGACTTTAGACAGATCTAAACCATTGGTGACTAAAGAATCGCTAACCTTTCCTCTCTAAGAATATTTCTACCAAAGAGCCCCGATGATTTTGATGATTTCACTTACTATATATACTTCAGTTTCTTAAATACAAAGCAGAGCCATTACCCTGTTCTATCTAAACCATTACTGAAAGTGGGTCAGAATTCACATTCTTCTATGACCTCGATTTCAAGATAAAATGTAAATTTTAACATGCCTTGCCTGCTTCCCCCTTCTACTTCATTCCTGGTTCTACCCCAAGGTGCACCATGAGTCAAGCCACTAGAAACTCGCTTGTCCCATTTGAGTCTTTGCACAAGCTGTTCCCATTGCCTGGAGTGACCTGGCAGGCCTCCAGCCTATTTGAGAGGCTAATTCTTACTCATCCTTCAAAAATCTGCCAAGAACCACTGCTCCAGAATGCCTTCTCTGGGCTCCCAACTTCCATCTAAGAGGTCATTCCCCTTCTGTGCTCTAGAAGGAATCTGTGCTCACTTCTCCCACAGCACAAATACTAAATCAGTCCTGTGTCCAGTACTACCACCCGACCATGAGTTCTTAGAGGCCAAGGATGGTATCTATTACTCTGAGATGCCCAAGATACCATATACGTATTTGGCACCTAATAGTCACTAATAAGGATGATGAAATGAATATATGAATAAAAACAATTCAATACATTTATTTAATTTTTTAATAGTTTATTGTCAAGTTGGTTTCCATACAACACCCAGTGTTCATCCCCACAAGTGCCCTCCTCCATGCTCATCACTCTCCCACCTCTCCCCCTCACCCCATCTGCCCTCAGCTTGTTCTCAGCATTCAAGAGTCTCCCATGGTTAGCTTCCCTCCCTCTCCCACACTGTTTTTCCCCTTCTTCTCACCCATGGTCCTCCGTTAAGTTCCTCTTAATCCTCCTATATGTGCAAACATATGGTATTTGTCCTCCTCTGCCTGACTTATTTCGCTCACCATAACACCCTCAAGGTCCATCCATGTTGCTACACATGGCCAGATTTCATTCTTTCTCATTGCCATGTAGTATTCCATGGTATAGATAAACCACATCTTCTTGATCCATTCATCAGCTGATGGACACGTAGGCTCTTTCCATGTTTTGGTAATTGTTGAGAGTGCTGCTATGAACATTGGGGTCCATGTGCCCCTATGCATCAGCACTCCTGTATCCCTTGGGTCAATTCCTAGCAGTGCTACTGCTGGGTCATAGGGGAGTTGTATTGTTAATTTTTTGAGGAACCTCCATACTGTTTTCCAGAGGGGCTGTACCAGTTTACATTCCCACCAACAGTGTAGGAGGGTGCCCGTTTCTCCACATCCTCGCCAGCATCTAGAATCCTCTGATTTGCTCATTTTAGCCATTCTGACCGGCATGAGGTGGTATGTCAGTGTGGTTTTGATTTGTATTTCCCTGATGAAGAGAGACGCTGAGCATCGTTTCATGTGTCTGTTGGCCACCTGGATGTCCTCTTTGGAGAAGTGTCTGTTCATGCCTTCTGCCCATTTCTTCACTGGATTGTTTGTTTTTCGGGTGTGGAGTTTGGTGAGTTCCTTATACATTTTGGATACTAGCCCTTTTTCTGATATGTCATTTGCAACTATCTTTTCCCATTCCACCGGTTGTCTATTAGTTTTATGGATTGTTTCCTTTGCCATGCAGAAGCTTTTAATCTTGATGAGGTCTCAATAGTTCATTTTTGCTCTTTATTCCCTTGTCTTTGGAGATGTGTCAAGTAAGAAATTGCTGTGATTGAGGTCAAGGAGGTTGTTTCCGGCTTTCTCTCTAGGGTTTTGATGGTTTCCTGTCTCAACCCTCAGCTAACATCATCCTCAATGGGGAAAAACTGAGAGCTTTCCCCCTGAGATCAGGAACACGACAGGGATGTCCACTCTCACCACTGTTGTTTAGCATAGTGCTGGAAGTTCTATGCTATCAGACACCAAAAGGAAATAAAAGGCATCAGAATTGGCAAAGAAGAAGTCAAATTTTCACTTTTCACAGACGACATGATACTCTACATAGAAAACCCGACAGACTCCACCAGAAGCCTACTAGAGCTGATCCATGAATTCAGCAAAGTTGCAGGATACAAAATCAACGTACAGAAATCGGTTGCATTTTTATACACCAACAATAAAGCAACAAAAAGAGAAATCAAGAAACGGATCCCATTCACAATTGCACAAAGACCCATAAAATACCTAGGAATAAACATAACCAAAGATATAAGAGATCTGTATGATGAAAACTATAGAAAACTTATGAAGGAAATTGAAGAAGAAACAAAGAAATGGAAAAACATTCCATGCTCATGGATTGGAAGAATAAATATAGTTAAAATGTCATAACTACCTGAAGCAATCTACACATTCAATGCAATCCCAATCAAAATTGCACCAGCATTCTTCTCAAAACTCGAACAAACTATCCTCAAATTTGTATGGAACCACAAAAGACCCTGAATAGCCAAAGTAACATTGAAGAAGAAAACCAAAACGGATGCAACACCATCCCAGACTTTAGCCTCTACTACAAAGCTGTCATCATCAAGACAGTATGGTATTAGCACAAAAACAGACCCATAGACCAATGGAATAGAATAGAGAACTCAATTTGGACCCAAAAGTGTACAGCCAACTAGTCTTTGACAAAGCAGAAAAGAGTATCCAATGGAAAAAAGACAGCCTCTTTAACAGATGGTGTTGGGAGAACTGGACAGCAACATGCAGAAGAATGAAACTAGAACATTTTCTCACACCATTCACAAAAATAAACTCAAAATGGACAATTCAATACTTTTAAAGCCACAATCTGTTATTGGAAAGTTATTTGAACATATTGGAAATCCAGACAGGCACATGATAATGAGATGTGATCCAAGTACCAAATTTACTTCCGTGAGAGACTTCTCTGCTTCCGATCTTGTCTTCATCATCCTTTTTTACCCTGCTACAGACTCTCTCTCTGAACAAAGGCCATTGTGCGCATGGCCCTTCACCATCTGACCTGGATTACTTCTCTCATTTTGTCCCTCCCCCAATACCCTACTATGGCCATATTAGTCCACTTGCAGTTCTCAGGGCACATTGTGATCACTCCTTCACAGTGCCCAGACACAGGAAGCACTCAGACATTGTTGGTTTAACAAGGTTAAAGGCCAAGCATGTTGTAATGTACTAAAGCTTGTAAATTGCAATTGAGTGGGGAAATCTTAGCTACATTTAGGTTTAATAGGCTACTATATGCCAGAGTTAAGTACCACAAAAACAATGATGAATAAAGTATGGTCCCTGTACTCACAGAACTCATTGCATAATGTGGTTAAAAAGACACATAAATAGATAATTTATTTTTAAAGGTGAGTGCAGTAAAATAAATTGACTATAGTAAAATAAAATTATGCACAGTTCAGAAAAGGCTTCCTGAAGAAGAGGATTCTTGAGCAAGTCTTACAGGATGAATAAATCTATCGGTCTAAGAAAAGGTGCCTCAGGCAAAGGTGACCAAAGGCATGGAGACATGAAACAATATGATATAAAAGCTATGAGTCATATCAGTAAGGGAGGATGGTGGCCTGAACTAGAGCAATTGTAACAGACATGGAAGGGAGGGGATCAAGTCAAGAAATAAACAGACATAAGATCAGCATCCTAGATGATGACAGAATGGGAGGAGGAAGTGAAAGTAATGAGATGGTGAGGAAGTTTGGGGTGTGGTGGGGAAGAAAATGAGTTTCAGTTTCACTACGTAGAGTTTAGATTCCTGGGAGACATCAAGTGACCACAAGCAGTAGATTGATATATACACAGACATATGCTCTTGACAATTTGCTATACAATCTATGTTCTGATAATCAGAGGAAGAAATCTAAGATTGTAAGACACAATGAGATTTCTTGTGTAGAGCACATTCAGAAGAATCATCAAAGAACCAAGGACAGTACTCAGAGTCACAGAGAAAGGACAAAGAAGGACTAGCCCAGGAAGACAATCAAAGGAAACAGGAAGAAGTTGCATAACCAGCTGTGAGTAGTTCATGAAAGTCAAGGGCATAGAATTTGAAAGAAAAAGAAATCGAGAGTGAAAATTGCAGCAGAGTAGTCCAAAAAAGATAAGAACAAGAAAATAATCATTGGGTTTGGTGAGATGAATGCCACTGGGCTGATGCTTACGTTGGCAAGGAGGATTCAGTGGAATGATTGGCACTGAGGCCAAATTGCAGAGAACTATTAATTGAAAGGCAGGTGAGGAAGCAGAGACAGTGAATGTAGGGTGACCCTTACAAAGAAGGTTGAATGAGAAAAGAAGAAAGGAAACAAGGTAATGTTGGAGGTGGGCAGGGAGGAGGTATCATGGCTCCAGGGTCACAGGAAAAATTATATTAGGATAGGAGTTATGAGAATGTTAGGAATTGGGGAGAAGAAGCCACTGAAAACAAAAAGGTGGAAGACAAAGAAAAGTTCACTAAAAATGACTTTCTTCTTGCCGTGTATCCACTTTCTTACCTTCTCCCTCAGTCTCAGCAACATCCCAAAGGAAGCCAGCATAAAGTTACCAAGAAACTAGAGTGAGAGGCTCAATAGCAAAAGACACACTTCATTTTCTGAAACAGAAAGATATGAAGGAAAAATGGATTTCCATGCCAGAACTTCCAGACAGATTAATTTTGCAGACTGGCAAATATGAGTATTTTAATCTGCTAATTAATTGTTATGAGTTACTGTTTTATTCACTGTTTGAACACTTCTTGAATGGACAATTTCAGGAGGGTAAAATATATTCTTTCTGGCCTTCTGGTCTATTTTTCTAACATATCACTATTTAAAAGACATAAGTCCCCCTAAGAATATTAAACTTGACTATTTTCTGAAAGACTTAATTTTTTTAGAGTTTTATGCTTACAACAAAATTGAGAGGCAGGTATAGACTTTTCCCATATTCTCCCTGCACCATATACACACCTAGCCTTCCCCAATTATCACTATCACTCACCAAAAGGGAACATTTTTATACAAAGGATGAATCTACATTGACACAATTTAATCACCCCAAGTCCAGGGGTGCCTGGCTGACTCAGTTGGTTAAGCATTCAACTCTTAATTTTGGCTCAGGTCATGATCTCACAGTTCATAGACTGATCCCTACATTGGTTCCACATGGACAGTGTTGAGCCTGCGTGGGATATTCACTCTCCCTCTCTTGCTGCCCCTGTCCTGCTTGTGAGCTCGCTCTCTCTCTCTCTCTCTCTCTCTCATTCACTCCATAAATAAATTAAAAAACCAACATTTTAAAAAAAGTCACCTAAATTCCACACTTTACACTAGAGTCACTCTATGAGTTTAGACAAATGTATAAGGACATGTATCCCTCATTATAATATCATACAGAGTATTTTCACTGCCCTGAAAATCTTCTGTGCTTTGCTTATTCATCAATCTCTCACTCCCCTCCTGGAAATCATTGATTTTTTTTTACTATCTCCATAATTTTGCCTTTTCCAGAATGTCATATAGTTGGAATTATAAAGCATGTTACCTTTTCAGATTGGCTTCTTTCACTTAATAATATGCATTTAAGTTTCCTCCATGTCTTTTCATGGCTTGATAGTTTGACTTTTGTTATCCCTTACAACACTTAGTACAGTGTCTGCTATATTGAAAGTATTCAATACATGCTTGTTGAATTTATTAATAGAAAATTATTAGGGTCAGATGCAACGTGCTTGCATTTGTTTCAAAACTCTGGATAAAATAGATTATATTACATATAGGACTAGGTTTAAAGAGTTTCCAATATTAGAGCTACTTATAGATTTGTGAAGTTAGGAAGTCATCAAAACATCACAGATGTGACTATATAACACATTTGACCCACATCTGCCTTCAAAATGGTCATTGAATGAAATGAAATCCTTCTGGAAAACATCTATATTCTGGTTCTCTCTCAAGTGCTTCACTATTAGCATTCAAGGGTATGACACCAACAAAGAAAATGTTTTCAACTTTCTCAAATCTCTTACCTTTCCCAGGTCAGACCATCCCTCCATGTACTACCCTGTCTGCCTCAAAGCGTCCCACCTGTATTCACCTGGCCAACTTCTATTCATCCTTCATGATCTGGTTCCAATGTCACCTTATTTACAAAGCTTTTCCAAGCTCCATGTCTCACCCTACAGTGATTATTCTTATATTATCACACTAATCTGCTACATTGTAATTATTAATCAGATGAGTTCAACCAAGCATGCCTTTTCCTGTTTATATCCCCAATATCTACCACACATGGTGGCTTGGTCCAAGGTAGAAGCTGTGTAAGTAGTTTAAAGTGGTTAACTTCAGGTTATTTTTTGAGGATAAAGCCAACAGGATTTGGTGATATCAACTGGATGTGGTGTGTAAAAGAAAGAGAGGAACCAATCCTGGCACTAAGGTTTTTACCCTGAGCAACTGCAAGTGTGGAGTTCCGGTTACCTGATATGGGGAAGACTATGGGATGGGCAGAGCAGGCATTCAGTCTTAACTTGAGATGTCTATAAAGCACCCAAGTGAGAGATTAAGGAGGCAGTTGGATACATTAACTGGAGTTTCAGGGGAAGACCTGTGCTCTACAAATTTGGAAACCATCAGTGTATAAATGCTATTTAAAGCCATGAAACTAGATGAAATCTCCAAGGGGTAAATATAAATAAACAAGAGAAGAGGCCCAATGACTGAGACTTTGGGCACTTCAACTCCAACATGGGCACTCAACAGTCACAAGGAAAGACCTGTGTGGTAGAAGGTAAAGTTGGGGGGAAGCCAGGAATGCAATGCTTGGTGTCCTGAAAGTTACACAAGGAAGTGTTTCAAGAGGGAGAGAGTGGTCTTTCCCAGGGAAGTTCACTGGCTTTAAGAAAGTGGAGGTCACTGACATCCTTGATTTAAACATTTTAAAGAATAGTGGGAGCAAAAGCCTCATTGGAATAAGGACAAATGGAAATGGCAGGACAGACCTCCAAGACAGCATGTGTGAACAACTCTTTAAAAGAAATTTGGCGTAAAGATGAGCAGAGAAATGACACGGTAACTATAGAAAAATCACCAAAGGTTTTTTTTTGTATTTGTTTTAAAGATGGGATCTATTGGGGGGTGATGGGCATGGAGGAGGGCACTTGTGGGGATGGGCATTGTGTGTTATATGGAAACCAACTTGACAATAAACTATTTAAAAATAAATAAATAAAGATGGGAGCTATTGCAGAATTTTGGTGTTAATAAGAATACTCTAGCAGAGAGGAATGAATTGATGAAACTTTATAAAGAATCTGAATGGGGGTTGCCTGGGTGGCTCAGTCAGTTGAGCACCCAGCTCTTGATTTCAGCTCAGGTCATGATCTCGTAGTTTGTGAGTTTGAGCCCTGCATTGGCCTCCATGTCTTTACTGTGCTGGCAGTGCCAAGTGTGCTTAGGATTCTCTCTCTCTCTCTCTTTCTCTCTGTCTCTCTCTCAGAATAAATATATAAACTTAAAACAAAAAAAAAAAGAAAGAAAGAAAGAACCTGAATGAATTTCTAACTAACTACACAGTAGTTAATAAGAAGTGTCTTTGTGAAGCTGAGGATTGATGGGGATCTAGGAGACAAGTGGAGGGAAGAGGCTTAGGGATGTAGACGGTAACAAGAGGGAGAGTGTGATACAAGCACAGGCAGGTAGGCAGGTGAAGAAATTCTCTCCTAATTCCTCCTCATTTCTTAGTACAATAGGAAGCAGGGTCATCAGATGACAGCGAGAGGAGGAGGTAATGAAAGCTTGAGGTGAGAGGAGATGTGAAGTAATTGCCTAAGACAGAGTTTCTTTAACCTTTTTAAATTTTTTTTTAAAATTTTATTTATTTTTGAGAGAGAGACAGAAAGAGAGGGAGGGTCACAGAATCTGAAGCAAGCTCCAGGCTCTGAGCTGTCAGCACAGAGTCCCATGTGGGGCTCAAACCCACAAACCTGGAGATCATGACCTGAGCCCAAGTCAGATACTTAGCCAACTGAGCCACCCAGGTGTCCCTCTGGAACTTTTTTATTTTTTGCTTTTAATTTATTTTTGAGAGAGAGAGAGTACCAGCAGGAAAATGGCAGAGAGAGAGAGAGACAGAGAGACAGAGACAGAGGATCTTGCCCTGCTGTGCAGCAAGCCCAATGCAGCCAAACTTATGAACCATGAGATCATGACCTGAGCTGAAGTCGGTCGCTCAACTCACCCAGGCGACCCTAAACGTTTTTTCTTTTAATGCAAAGTACCTCTACATCGTAACCCAGTACACATGTATATGTAAATGTAGGTATGCATATAACTGAAACAAGCAGTTTCAGTTGGAGAAGTGAAGGCATCAGAGACACTGAGCTAGAGACACAGGCTGTAGTCATAGAGAAGTGGGTGCTTGAAACCGCGGTTAAGGTAGGAAAGTCGGTTTGGTCAACACAGGCCAGTATGGCCGTGGGAGTGAGCACTGAGGTAAGGAAACAGACAAGATCCTGGGAGAAGAGGAGGTTAAGAAACCAAGAGCACAGAGTGTTGAAAGATCATTTATCTGAATGCTGAAATAACCAAAAATTGTTACAGGAGTTTTAAGAAGACAATGGCAGTGAGCCAGGAGCTAAAAATACTGAAGAAATGAGGAGGAGGGACGGAAGTGGACGATGAAGCAAGTGGGGGTTGTAGAACAGTCTGATGGCAAGGATCTCAAAGCTGGAGTTTTCAGGAAGTAGAAGGATAATGGTCAACAGGGCACAGACAGTCCCCTCCAAGCCCCCTGGTAAGAGGGGATGGAGGGAAAGTGAGAGAGACAGGGAAGCAGGGTCCTCATGCAAGAGCCAGCTTTCTACTGAGCAAAAAAGTAAAGAGACTATTCAGAGAAGTGAAGGGCCTACGAACTCTGCAGATGACAGATCCTGAGCTCCAAGAGCCCAGCAAGGTTTTCCAAAGGGGTGAGAAGTGGGCCTGGTTAGCAGGTACACAGAACCATATGACCACAAGCATCCAGGTCAGTGGTTCAAGGAAGAAAACCGAATAAATCAAATAATTTAATTCAGATAAACTGCATTTACATGAATGCCAGGTCTTTAAAACTACATGATAGAGAAAATTGCTTTGACTCTGTTCTCTGTTAGAAGCATGTCACCAGAGTTGACAGTTATGTTATATGCTGTACCACCTATGACCTCTCATTCTCTTTTAAACAGATTTTTCTCATTCTTTAACACTTTTAGCTCTTTTGGCCAGAAATAAATGCAATAAATTTAACAATTTAGTTTTCACATAATGCTAACTCAAATACCAAATGACTTAAATTTTCTATTATTAGGACATTATTAATCAAACACAAATAAATGCCAAACGAAAAAGGTAGAAGTTTGGCATCAATTAGTATATGTCAAAGAAAAATCTAAACATATGACAGAGTTCCCACAGAACCAGCTAATATTCACGTGAGGATATAGAGGCATTCTTTCCCAGATTTTTCAACTCATCTGTCATATACTATCAACAAATGCAACATGGGCTCCACCCACTGGACACTTCCTGTTACTTCAGTGTTATCCTTTAACATCAGAAAAAAGTTTTCATTCAATCAATATTATTATTTATTGGGAAATACTACCTTTTTATTGTATTCTATGTGCCATGTACTTTTCTAGATCCTTGAGATACAATAGTAAACACAAAAGACATTAAAAATCTTTGTCTTTGAAAACTATATTTTAGTGTATAACATTTCTTATTTTGTGTGCCACAATAAATAACATACAAAATCTGTTTAATGGATACTCTGGATAAGACTGAACACTCAGACTTTTAGATTTTGATAAATAAAAGCCAAAAGGGTCTTTTAATTAAAAGTTAGTAAAAGTCAGGGCACCTGAGTGTCTCAGTCAGTTAAGCATCCAACTTTTGATTTTGGTTCAGGTCATGATCTCGCTGTTCATGAGCTCAAGCCCCACATTGGGCTCTGCACTGACAGTGCAAACCCTACTTGGGATTCTCTCTCCCTCTCTTTCCATTCCTCCCCTACTTGTACCCTCTCTCACACACAAAATAAATAAATAAACTTAAAAAAAAATTTTTTTAAGTTACCAAATTTTTTGTTTTTCAGAAATAGAAACATTAACTCACCTCCAAAGCAAAGTGTTCTCTATGGCAACAAAAACATACATCCAATGTATCCACTATCTCTTGCATTCATTTTACACAGTTTTATGAACTTACTATATATTCATCGTTGAAAAAATTTTAGCTATTCTCACTTTGCAAAATGGTATCATGCTGTATGTGATTGGGGAATGACTTCCTTTTTCGTTTCATGTTACATTGCTAAAATTATTTATGGTGCAAATGTGCCAGACTTCATTTCATTCTTCCACTGATGAGCATTTAGGTCCTTTCCAGGCTTTTCCTATTGGAAATAGTAGTCCCATGAGCACACTGTACATGTTCCCAGGTTGTGTATTAGTAATGTACTTTGCTATACACCTATTGTGGGATTGCTGGATCATAGCGTAAGTAAATGTTCAACATTTGGAGTCAATGAAGAGCTGTTGCTTAGAGTGACAGCAACAAATTATGCTCTCTTCAACATTTATAATGAGTCATTTGAAACTAAATCCTTGATATTTACAGATTTTTTTTTTTTACAAATAGTTTATTGTCAAATTGGTTTCCACATAACACCCAGTGCTCATCCCCACAAGTGCCCTCCTCCATGCCCATCCCCCCCTCCTCCCCCACATCCATCAGTCCTCAGTTTTTGTCAGCATTCAAGAGTCTCTCATGGTTTGCCTCTCTCCCTTTCCCCCACCATTTCCACCCTTCTTCTCCCCTTGGTCCTCTGTTAAGTTCCTCCTAATCCTCCTATACGTACACACATATGATATTTGTCCTTCTCTGCCTGACTTATTTCGCTCAGCATAACACCCTCAAGGTCCATCCATGTTGCTACACATGGCCAGATTTCATTGTTTCTCATTGCCATGTAGTATTCCATGGTATAGATAAACCATATCTTCTTGATCCATTCGTCCGTGGATGGACACTTAGGCTCTTTCCATGTTTTAGCTATCCCTTGGGTAAATTCCTAGCAGTGCTATTGCTGGGTCATAGGGGAGTTCTATTGTTAGTTTTCTGAGGAACCTCCACACTGTTTTCCAGAGGGGCTGCACCAGTTTACATTCCCACCAACAGTGTAGGAGGGTGCCCGTTTCTCCACATCCTCGCCAGCATCTAGAGTTCTCTGATTGGCTCATTTTAGCCACTCTGACTGGCATGAGATAGTATCTCAGTGTGGTTTTGATTTGTATTTCCCTGATGAGGAGGGATGCTGAGCATCGTTTCATGTGTCTGTTGGCCATCTGGATGTCCTCTTTGGAGAAGTGTCTGTTCATATCTTCTGCCCACTGATATTTACAGATTTTTTTAATTTACAGATTTTTAACCTTCGCAGTTAAACAGATACAAAATGGTGCCTCACTGTGGCCTTGATCAGCACCATGAATGATGCCAAACATGTATGTCATCATGGCTTTACTGGCCACATATGTATGCTCTTGGGTGCAAAGTTTCTTTCTTTTTCTCCATTCTTATGTTATGTCATGTATGCTTTTCATTTGTAGAAGTCCCCAAGGTACTCTTTAATTCTTTATTTTAAAATAATTTAAACTTCCAGAAAAGTTGAGAGAAAAATACAAAGCATTTCTATACATATTCTTCACCCACCCCATAGCTCTTAACATTCTATCACATTTACCTTATTTGATTTTCTTCTCTCTGTCCGTGTGTGTGTGTGTGTGTGTGTGTGTGATCTTTTTCTCTGAACCATTTCAGAGAGTAACTTTCAAACAACCCATTATTCATCAATACTTTAGTCTTATTTCTTAAAAACAAAGATAGTCTCCTATACAACCAAATACAACCATTCAAACTGAAAGGATAGCACTACTATACCACCACCACCAAATCCATACACTCCATTCAAATTTTGCTAGTTGTCCCAACAGTGTCTTTCATGTTTCATGTTGTTGTTGGGTCTCTTTAGCCTCCAATCTGGAACAGATCCTCAGTCTTTTGTCATTCATGACCTTGACACTTCTGAGAAGTACAGGCCAGTTACTTCATAGAATGTCCTTCATTCTGGATCTGTCTAGTGCTTCCTCATAATCACCTCTAGGTTATACATTTGGGGCCAGAAGGCCAAGAAGTGATTCTGTGTCATTCTCAGTGCATCCCATATAGACGTACATGATGTTGATTTGTTGCATTAACTTTTATTAACTGATGTATTTGGTGTCTGCCAAATTTCTCTCTTATAAATTTATTTAATAAGTATTTTGAATGTATGATAATATCTAATCAATAAGCATTTGAGGGTACTTTGATACCATGTAAATATCTACCCCATGAATATGCCTATACTGTCACTTCACTGCCTTAATCATACCTTCCCATTAAGTTCTGATACCTGACACTTCATAAGTATCATGGCTATTTTTGACCCTTTTCTTTCCCATATAAATTGTGAAATTAGCTTAGCAAGTTCCATGATTTTGACTGGAACTGTTCTGAACCTATCATTCAAGTTGCAGAGTATTGGCATTTTTATGATGTCTTCCTTCCCATAAACATGATAAGTCTCTCCATTTATTAGGGTTCTCTTTTACATCTCTTAATAAAATTTAAAACTTTTCCCTATGGAGACCTCAGAGAAATGCCTGAAAGCATTTGAACAACTGGTTTCAAGAGATGTAGAGTTGAGATTTGGACACGGAAAAAAAAAGGATATGAAAGTATATTTTCCACCTGTAACTGGAATTCAGCCTATACCGAACTGGGTTTGATTCAGCTCAACTTGAAGTGAATATTAAGTTATATCTGTACATGAGGCGTATTTAAGATTGATGGTGGAATGTGTTTGACTTTAGATACTTCAAATAGAGTTGAGACATCTGCCATTTCCTCCTCTGCTTCTGTCATGTGCCTGTGCTATTGAGAATATTCAGTTCTAATGTAGCCAGTAAGAAAAAGTAAGTAGCATGGATAATACTCATATGATGTGCTAAATAACAATAGTGAGTAAGCAAGTGGCTTGCAAGACATGAGAAGAATTAAAAAGATGTGCTGTTAAGAATTCAGAAAATATGCTTCCGGATTGATAATCTGGAAGACATGTTAAAGACAGAATGAATGAAATACATAATTTTTTTTAAATTTTTAATGTTTTTTACTTATTTCTGAGAGAGAGAGAGAGAGACAGCATGAGCAGGGGAGGGTCAGAGAGAGGGAGATACAGAATCTGAAACAGGCTCCAGGCTCTGAGCTAGCTGTCAGTACAGAGCCCGATGCGGGGCTCGAACCCACAAACTGTGAGATCATGACCTGAGCCGAAGTCGGATGCTTAACTGACGGAGCCACCCAGGTGCCCCTGAAATACATAATTTTTAAAAAATATTTATTTTTGAGAGAGAGAACACATGTGCACAAGCAGGGGAGGTGCAGAGAGAGAAGGGGAAGAGAATCCGAAGCAGGCTCTGTGTTGACAGCAGAGAGCCCAATGTGGGGTTTGAACTCAAAAACCGTGAGATCATGACCTGAGTTGAAGTCGGACACTTAACTGAGTAACCCAGATACCCCCATGATATTTTAAAAGACAGAATATTCAAGAGTGTTTACTTGTGGAGAGAAAATAATGGAAGGATCAAAGCAAAAGTTACAAACCAAGCCCCCTTCAAACTGACATATGTCATCTCTAAATTGGCCAGGCAGTGGGACCCCATTCAAGCTTTGCACCTATTCTGCCCAAGAGATAAAGGTCACAGCTGCCCAGCAAACAAGTGAGTGAACTACAGCTGAGGCCAGGCATCCTTGACCCTATTCCAACAAACATGTGTTGACCAGACACCGTGAGCTTGCTAAATCCCCTTATTCAAACTCAGCTCCAGTCTTGGGAATCACGCCAAAGGAGGAAATGAGGAAAATCGATGGGACAGAGTTGAGAAGCACTGGTGAAAAAAAAGGAGAGAAGGAAAGAGAAAGGACATAGAAACTACTGCGTAACAGGGTATTCAGTTGTATTCATACTCTATCCTAAGTGTATAAACTTACCCCTAAGTGTATAAACTTTTGCTTGCTACTGGGTATGTGTTTTATGTTGATCCAATAACCCATGTGATGTAAGCACTTGATTTAGTCTGCAAGATGTTCCGTGCTGGCCTCTGGGAAGGTCTGCCTGGAGTGCAGTAGGCACTACTACTGCCTCAGAGTGGTTTCCCACATGATGTATTTTTCCTTGGCACCAGAATGTCTTTTGAGAGAAGAACTGGTTGGTATTCTACGAATCCATCAAATCAGTATTATGTTGCACAAGAGAGCGATAAAATCTTTTCCCCTGCATTTTTCTGGTGAAAGAACCTCAATACCTTGTCAATGTTTGAAGAACTAGTAATTTCATAGGAAACTGCAGCCTTTCCTTCCGAGTGATTGTTACCAGCTACATTCCCTCCTGTTACCTGATCTCCTTTTATCATCATGGAGTTTGGGGTTGTTTGTGGGAGGTTTTTTTTTTTTTCAACTAATTCTCAGCACACCAGTGGTGGCCATTATCCTGCCTAAGCTAGAGACACAGCCACCCCAGAAAAAGCAGCAGAAACCCAAGTTCATATAGACAGTGGCCAGAGCCAGCACCTGAAGATCGCTCCTGCCCAGCAGCATTCTTTTTCTCTCTTCTCCTCCTCCTTCCCTTTTTAGCTTCTTGCATTTTTCCCCCCACAACCCTCTATTTCCCATCTCAGGAACCATGCATAAGTCCACTTGGGGCTCTACTCTGAATTATTTCTCTGCTCAAAAAGTTGAGAGTTTTGCACTAGGCCAAGTTTGCCTCCTGGGCCTCCCAAAAAGAGATCTCCCCAGGGAGATTCTCAGTCCTTCGTACACCCAAGTCCCTGACAGATCGGCCACACTAATTACTCAGGCAGGGTTATACTAATCTGAATGCCACTGGTAGATAATTCGTAGCTCAGCCATCAACCTCTTACTATATGTACATAAGATAAAGTCTTAAGACCCAGGGGAAAAGCCTTATAACAGGCTTATTCTGTTTGGAGAAGAAATCAGGGGAAATTTTGGTCATTTTCCCTCCATGTCCTTCTAGTTTTCAGGGTCTTACTCCTGGCTCTCTCTGGCAACAAAGACCATCTTGCGTTTCCCTCAATAGAGTTTGAGGGAAAATCCCAGGTTCTTCAGAATGAAAGATCTACAAATTTTTTCAAAATGAGAAATCTTTCAGAGGCGCCTGGGTGGCTCAGTTAGTTAAGCATGACTTCAGCTCAGGTCATGATCACACAGATCATGAGCTGGAGCCCCGCGCTGGACTCTGTGCTGACTGCTAAGAGCCTGGATGGAGCTGCTTCATTATTTGTCTTCCTCTCTCTCTGCCCCTCCCCCACTCACATTCTCTCTGTCTCAAGAATGAATAAAACATAAAAAGAGAGAGAGAGAGAAATCTTTCTTTTGCTAATACCGCCTGCCAAAAGAGTGAGGGAGAAAACCCAGTCATTCCACAATCAAGCTGAAGTATAAAGAATCAAGGTTTACGGTTTCTTGTATAAATGTAAAGATAAGCTTCATACTTCCATCCCTCTGCATCGGCAAACAACCAACCAACCAATTAATCAACGAGCAAATAAACTGGCAAACAATAAAGGGCATGTACTGGATCATGAAACTGGGAAGTCCAGAGGGAAGGCAGGCCCTGAACCTGGTCTCCTGAGCGCGCTGGCTCCGTTTTCCCAAGGCCTCTCAGCTCTCCTCTCTTCTCAGTATGGACTCGGTCTTCAGGCTAGCTGCTCTCAGGACAAGACGGCTGCCTGCAGCAACCAGACCCGCGAGCTTCCCTGTTCACTTCCAGAAGAGTGAACCAACAAGGGGGGGCTGGGGGGGAGGCGGGGGAGCAGCTCAGGACAAAAGTTGTGAGCTTCACATGGATTGGACCACCCCCTGACAAGGATAAAAACTATGCACTGATTGGCTAAAACCAGGGGTCCCTCGACCAATCCCTGTGGCATGGAAAATGAGATTACCTTCTCAGATTGGCAGCTGGAGGTGCGGTCCCTTGCACCAAAACTAAAGGCCTTCTTTGATCAGAGGGAGCCGCTGCTTCCCAAAGAAAATGTTGAATACTATTAGAGGGATGAAAGAAAGGGAATGGATGGAGTATAGTCAACAAGCTGTGTGCTGCGCCCGCGAGGTAAAATCTTGCACGGCATGTAGTACTCTATATATTGTTTTAAAATTTTTTTTAATGTTTTATTTATTTCTAGGAGGGAGAGAGAGAGAGAGAGACAGCGTGAGCAGGGGAGGGTCAGAGAGAGAGGGAGTCACAGACTGAAACAGGCTCCAGGCTCTAGGCTCTGAGCTGGCAGTCAGCACAGAGCCCGACGCGGGGCTCGAACCCACGAACCGCGAGATCACGACCTAAGCGAAAGTCGGACGGTTAACCAACTAAGCCACCCAGGCGCCCCTGTATATTGTTAATAAATGTGTTGTTTCATGAAGTTTTATCAGCTAATTTACCTTAAGCCCACTATGTGCTTACTGAAACTTACTGAAAGTCACTTATCTCCTGTTGCCTTAAGGCAACACTAAACACTTTAATGATAAGAGGGAGTCAGTTCAAAGAGATTAACACAATACTGCCTCCTGCTCCTCAAAGGCAAACTGTTAAGAATGATTAATGTTTTGGGGCGCCTGGGTGGCTTAGTCGGTTAAGCGTCCGACTTTCGCTCAGGTCATGATCTCGCGGTTCGTGGGTTCCAGCCCCGCATCGGGCTCTGTGCTGACTGCCAGCTCAGAGCCTGGAGCCTGTTTCAGTCTGTGACTCCCTCTCTCTCTGACCCTCCCCTGCTCACGCTGTCTCTCTCTCTCCTAGAAATAAATAAAACATTTAAAAAAAAAAAGAATGATTAATGTTTTGATTTAACTACTGGCTGTTTAATTCAAAGGCTCGCCACTCAATGAAGAATAAGGTATTTCAGCAACTTTCAATACCTTTCGCGCTTAATCTTACTTCCATGTTGTGTTCCTATCAAAGTTAATTTCCTGCTGGAATACCACGTGATGCACCCTTCCAAAATTCATTTCTGAGTGTTTTCCACATTTCAAGCATACTGTTCTGTCAGAGCCCAGTAGAATCAAAACTCGGGGGATAGGGCCTTGTATTGTTTCCTTATCATTGGACGAATCTTTCCCAGCAGTCCTCTAAGGGCTCTGTGTATCTTTTGCCAGCTGCAGAGCAAAGCGTCTCCGTATGTTACTTTGTAACACTACTTTCTGCTCGGTTATAACACATGGCTGGGTCAGAATATCTGCAATTTGAATTCTTGTTCCTTGACTAATTCACCATGTTTACATAAATCAAAATTTCTTTTTGGGGAGAGCACGTGGTTCACTTTTAGGTTATGGCTTCTGCTTCAGTAAAAGCAATGTGGTTTCACAACTTTCTCCAGATACATGGTGAGAACCAGTTTTCTCTAAGGTGGCCGAATTGCCCTTGCAAACAAGACCTGTTTGAAATATAACATCTGACAGAAGCTGATTGCAAAGTTCAATTTCTTGTAAGAGCTAGGGTAGGGGTCAGGGGACAGGGATAGAAGATGTGTACTAACAGGGCATCTGGGTGGCTCCGTGGGTTGTGTCCAACTTCAGCTCAGGTGATGATCTCATGCTTCTTGAGTTTGAGTCCCACATCAGGCTCTGTGCTGACAGCTCAGAGCCTTGAGCCTGCTTCAGATTCTAGGTCTCCCTCTTTCTCTTTTTCTGCCCCTCCCCCATCACGCTCTGTTTCTGTCTCAAAAATAAATAAACATTTTAAAAAATTATTAAAAAAAGAAAGATGTGTAGTAAAACGTACCTAGGGGGCACCTGGGTGTCTCAGTAGGTTAAGCACCTGACTCTTGATTTTGGCTCAAGTCATGATCTCACAGTTTGTGAATTCAAGCCCACAGCAGGCTCTGTGCAGACAGCGCGGAGCCTGCTTGGGATCCTCTTCCTCCCTCTCTCTCTGCCCCTCCCCTGTTCTCTCACTCTCTCTCTCCCAAAATAAATGAATAAACTTAATTTTTTTAAATAAAACGTTTTGGAAAAAATTTTTAATGTTTATTTATTTTTGAGAGAGACAGAGACAGAGCATAAGTGGGAAAGAGGCACAGAACGTGAAGCAGGCTCCAGGCTCTGAGCTGTAAGCACAGAGCCCAACGCGAGGCTTGAACCCATGAACCGTGAGATCATGACCTGAGCTGAAAACAAGGTCAGATGCTTAACCGACTGAACCATCCAGGTACCCCAGTTGAAGAAATTGTTTAAAATGTAAATTGAGCTATGGCATCCCATGGCTGAATCCCTTCAAAGGCTCACTTGGTCTGCAGCAGTGGTTCTCAGACTATTCAATTTGCAGACTAGGAACACTTTTTTTTTTTTTTAATATTAGTAACTTAACAATGAAGATGCCAAATTTGCATGCTAAAGGACAACAACAACAGAAAACACCTTCTATCAAAATCCTTTGATAAAAGAAAAAGATAATTTAAAACTACGCATGCAATGTAATCTGAGGAATTCCATTAAATGAATTTAGCTTTGTGGAAAAACTCTCTATACATCCTTAAAGCAGTGAGAATTTGGCCTCCCGTTGGCTCCAGTGTGCAGAGTCTACATGGTAATCAGGGCATCCTGTGAGCAGGCCCCTGACTTCAGTCTCAGCCTCAGCCTTCCCAGCCTAAGCTCCAGCAACTCTCCCTGCTCATAGTTCACCCACCCACCACCATCCTTTCCTTTGCCTACGCTGTCTGCATGGCTGTGTATACATGGACTATTGCCTCCCACTGCCATGCTTCTCCTTTACTTGGCTTTGTGCGTCCTGGAGCCCTCAAAAAAGGAGCTCCATCCTTGAGAACCACTTTCTTACTCCTTACATCCTCATCCCTAAAGATGAGTTTAATTCAATAACATCCTGTGCAAATCAGTACCATTATTCCCAGCATATTTATCTGCATTGTGCCTGGCATAATTATCTGCCTTTTCACCTTTCTTCCACTAGATGGCAGTTCTAGAAGCCAGTAGCCATGTTGGTATATTTTCACTTTGATGCACAGTGACTCTCAACGTAACATGGGCATTCAAAAATGACTAAAAATGGAAATGAGTAGATAGCTATATTTCAAAGCAATATGTAATGAGGATAAATCTAATTGTGAAACCATTTTTAATTCCTCAGAAGAAAGGTAACATATCAATTGTTTAGTTGGTCATATTTCTATGTCAGCCCTCTTCAGCTAGATGGCCCGCCTTACAAAAGTCGGACAATCGCCTTGTTGGTTTTTGCTTGTTTGTTTTCCCTCCCACCTTTCATGTTACTAACTCAAGAGATTAGTCAATTCTCTGCCTATTCCCTGACCCACAGATATCTTGCCACCTGGAAAAACGTAAAGATGGGAAAGTGGTGCTTATTGTTCTAAGACTTTCACAGTCAAAAAATATTTACAGATGGTAAACACATTTTTGTTATGCTAATGTATGCCTCAGTGTAATGCTTATCCTTGAAGAAAGTGTCTTGAAAAACCATCAACTGACGGTTAAGCCTCCGACTTCGGCTTAGGTCATGATCTCACGGTTCGTGGGTTCAAGCCCCGTGTCGGGCTCTCTGCTGACAGCTCAGAGCCTGGAGCCTGTTTCAGATTCTGTGTCTCCCTCTCTCTCTGACCCTCCCCTATTCACAGTGTCTCTTTCAGAAATAATTTAAAAAATATTTTTAAAAAAACCATCAACTGACCACAGAGTTATTATACCCTCTGTAGTAGTTACTGTTAAAACATGTATGTGTGCATTTTGCTGAGAAAGTAAAAGAGGACCCTTGCCAAAGCTTCTCCTGTCTTTCTTTTTTACGGCCTCAGAACTCCACTGTGAAACTAGGGACTTCCAACCCTGTCGGCTGTGTCGGAGCAAGCAAACTGCACTAACAAGTATCACACCATAGTGTTTCCAGGCCTCAGAAACACAAGGAAATGACCGAAAGCAAGGGCTCTGGAATCAGGTGGCTTGAGTTTTAAACCTGCACCCTTCACTTGCTGGCCGTGTGACCTTGGACAATGTACTTAAATGATGTCTTCCTCAAAAGTCTTAGCTGGAAAATGGAGACAAATTAGTCCCCAAAAGCAATCCATAAGGATTTTGTGGGGATTAAATGACATAATGTATCCAAAATACTTAGCTCTCAAATATATTACCTTTTTACTTGCTCTTTTCCTGCCTTTCCATGTGGGACTCCAGCCTCCTGAAGAATTCCACCTGCCACTAACAAATGAAGTGTGCTGGCCATTTAGCTGCCCTGAAATTGCCTGGTTTCTCTCCTCTGTTCCAACTCTTGACAACCTATCCCCTCGCCCCCCAGTGTCCTCCAGGCACCACAGTCTCCCACCATTTACTGCTACCCTAGCTTCCAGGCACTGTTAGCTCCCAATGTCATGGTGGAGCCCCTTAGGTGCCAAACTTGATTTGAGAAACTGATATGAAGTACCAAGACACTGATCCTGGTACCCTAAGGTCCAAAAGAGTTTTTGTAAAATAGCTCTTTCAGATTTCACTGACAATATACCGTCAGCACCACCCCACCCCCAGTGGCTCCCGCTCAGTCCATAAGGATTGGGCTAAGGACAAAGCTAAGGAAACAACACAAAATGTTTGGAATCACCCCTCACTTCTGCCTGTCTGGGTCAAGCTAGAGGTACCAAGGGGTAAATTCACTCCTGGGAGATTCTTTAGTGCCCTCAAAAAATGGACATAATTTTCTGGATGTACCTCAGATGTCTAAACCCAACTGCTGCTGAATATAGCTCTACTCAAGAGGCAACATTTGCCCTTGATACAGGAACATTCTTCTTTGGTCATTCCAAGCCAAAGTCCTTCAAAGTACTTGGCAGCTCTCTATTTTCAAAAAAATTATAGTAAAGACAAATAGGAGAGTTCTATGTTGGTAGTTTAGAAACCAAATTCATTTTCCCAGTGAAACAGTGTTGGAAGAGGCGACTACAATCTCTCATATATTAAGTCCTTGGTGAGTTCTCTTGAGGTCTGAGCCAAGTTCCTTGGTGAAAAAGAAAGATAGAAGAGAAGAGAAGGAAAGAGGGTTCATACCTCCTATCATGCAGATATTATTTCTTCCTGGAAAAACCCCAGGCCTGGGCAGTGTGCTTCCCACTCACTGCAGAACCCAGATACTCCTTCAGTCTCTCCCCTTGGGAGATTTCCCTTTGCATTTTTTTTACTGTTCCTTATATTGGGGAAACCAGGGGAAAAGGTTATGTTTCTGTATACTTTTAAAGATATACAGTATGACTTGCCACTGATATTCCCCAGAAAGTCAGTGAACACAGATCTAAATCCTTTTCTCATTACACAATGCTGTCTTTATTAATTTTCTCACTAACTTTGTTTGCCTCTCTCCACACCTTCATTAGTTTGGGATATGTGGTTCTAAATCTCTTTTGCATAAAAAAGACGCTTTCCAGGGGCACCTGGTGGCTCAGTCGATTGAGCATCAGACCCTTGATTTTGGCTTAGGTTGTGACCTCATGGTCATGGAACTGAGCTCCATGTCGTGCTCTGCACTGATAGCATGGAGCCTGCTTGGGATTCTCTCTTCTGCCTGTCTCTCTCACTCCCTGTTTCTCTCTCTCTCTCCCTCCCTCATCCCCTCTCTTTTTTCTCTCAAATAAATATTTTAAAAAAGAAGATCCTTTCCAAAGCTTCTCCTCTCTTTCTTTGTTACCTAAACTCAGGACAAATAGAAATACAGGCTAGGAATGGGGCGCCTGGGTGGCTCAGTCAGTTAAGCCTCCGAATTTGGCTCAGGTCATGATCTCATGTTCGTGGGTTCAAACCCCTCATCGGGCTCTGTGCTAACAGCTAGCTCAGAGCCTGGAGCCTGTCTTAGGATTCTGTGTCTCCCTCTCTCTCTGACTCTCCCCTGCTCATGCTGTCTCTATCTCTCTCTCAAAAATAAAACATTAAAAATTTTTAAAAAAAGATAAAGGAAAACTAATCTTAAATTTCAGAGAAAATCTCAAACTATTCCACGAGTATGTTCCTTTATCACCTTATTCCCTCATCACAGTTACAAGCCTCCCCATGATGCTTGCCACATGGTCTCTGGCAGAGGTGAAAGGTAGGATGTGTTATGCCCGAATCACGAGTCCCCAGAGACCTCCAAGGAGCCGGCACTGATGCAAGTACAAAAGGGTCTTTATTACAAGCTCAAGCAGGGGCTCCCCTGTTAACCGGCACAGTGGCAGTAAGGTGAAGCCCTGAACAATAGCGAGCAGGGTTTTTATGGGGTCAGGGACGGAGGTGTTACGGTGCACACGTAGTACGTATAGCATCATCACATAAGCACCAATCATAATTGTACAACACCCATGGTAACAGTTTTGACCATTCAGTGTCTGTGAGCCGTCGGTTACTTTTGGTGGGACCCAGTCATGACCTTTGAGAGTCCTTTGAAAATAACTGATTATGAGGTGAGCTCAAAGGGCCTACGTGGGGTTTAGGCAAGGTGTGAGTGATTGGCTAGTTTGTACAGAGTAACTACCTGCAGTTTCCAGCCCTGACTCAGACCACAGGAATGTTACACATTTCTTTTGATTGGCTGATCCGAGGGCGGTCCGAGGGTGGATTCAGCTGAAGCTTTTCCTGGAACTGGCGCTATGTGCAGCGCGAGGTGGCTCTTAATGGAGGACTTAATTTCAGGCTCCTCAGATGCCACAGAAGAGGGGTTCAGTGTTGCTATTATTTCTGCTGCTACATTGGCTAGGGATGAGGATGATGGTATTGAACCCGGGTGCTTAACGTTATTTACAGGCTCCCATGAGTCCGAATAGATACCCACTAGGATCTTCACTTTTCAGATTCAAAAACTCTAGTCCAAAATAAGTGGTAAAGCCATAAAATGAATGCTGTGCTCGGTCACCAGTGGGCTGCTGCCTGACTTGATGGTAAAACCAGACTACCAATGAAAGGAAGAGAGCAGATGTTGAGTAAGTTTTGCTCTTTCTTACTATCTTCTCTTGCGCTTTCTCCTGCATGCCCTGATGTTGCCTACAGTAGCAGCCAGAACACATTATAATGCTATAGAATAAAACACCGTAAACACAGAATCTTAAAACAGCAATCACATGCACATGTGCAGGTCAGCTAAGGTTGACTGATCTATGCAAGCTGGGTTCAGGTCTGTCTCTTTCATCCTCCCCAGATGAGAGGGGCCAGCTGGCACATATTCTCTTCATGGCATTGACATGAAGAACAGAAGACAAGCCTAGCTGCATATGCGTATTTCAAGCCTCTGCTTGTATCACATCTGCTGACATCCCCATTGGGTAAAATAAATCTCATGTCCAAGCCCAAACTCAGACAGAGAAGTAGAGATGATTCACCATGAGGCCATAGCAAGGGAAGTAGCATATTCATAGAGATATGGATTATAACCAATAATTTAACCTACAAACCCAAACCTTAGACAAAGAAAGAGGGATGTCAAGGAGGAAGTGACCAAAGCTTTGAAAGATGGCCCAGATCATGGAGATCTGTAGCAGTATTGAGTAAGAGTTAAGTGGCTGAAAAAGATGAAATTGGAACTCTCTAGAAAAGTTTGAAAAGAATGACTTATCACTGGGCTTGTTTTGCACCTTACTTTGGGAACCAACATACGGACTTACTTCTAAATCTACAAGCCTTGCAAGCCCAGCACTCGCAGAAATTCCAGGCACATCTAAAAGGCCAGAATCACTCACTGTCACACAGAGAAAATGAGAAAAAGAAAATACTTTCCACACTCCTCTATTTTTTTTATTGTTTGTGTTCTTCAGAGTGGATTACTTCTCAAGAGATATGACTAGAGCGAGGCTCCACTGAAGTGTAACATGTTAGATCTCAACAACTTGCAAAATCCAGGCTTTGCTAGTTTCCAAAAACTAAGAAAATTTCACATTTCCCTGTTACTATATAAAAAATGTCAGCTGGGTGAGACCATGAGCAGTCAAAGGAATTCAAAGGAATAACAATATATTCAAGAAACTGTAGTTGATTATTACAAAACACCAAATGTAGCCAAGCATGAAACACTATTTTGTTTTCTTTTACAATGTTTATAATGATACTATGGGCCTTGCTCTTTTCCCATAACTATTTTCTATTTGGCAAGTAAATATTTAATTACTCATCTAAAATATCAATTACTCCAGGTATTCAGTGGCCAGATTATAAGAGTCACAAATGATGACCAAAGAGTTGTATACTCTGTTTAATATCCCAAGGTATAATTTCATAGTGAAAGTGGTTGGAATGAAACCTTTGGTTTTTATAGAGGCAGTGTGGTTTTCTAGAAAGATCTCTGGTCCCTGCTCTGCCAATAACTAGCTCTACCTTGAGTAGTTCATTTATGTGGAACTGAAGGCTTTTAACAATCTGGCACCAACTAGCTTCTCAGGAAGTATTTTCAACTTCTCAGTTTTACCTTTAGTTCCAGCCCTCTTCCCTTCTCCTCTCCCATCTGGCTGCCTTTTCATTCCATTATTTTGCAGAGCAAAATACTTTGCAGAGTACCCCTTGGATAGTCTTACTCTCCACTTCCAAAGGGGCCTTTGAAAGGGCATTTTCTGAAACAAACAACTCTCCTGATATAAATTTTCCTCTGGTGTTAGTGTATCAAAGTCCTTATTTCTAATAGAGTAGCAAAATTTTCGTCCACTTACATCAGTCCTATAGGCTTTGAATGAGCTTATTGAATAAATGAAGAATAATTTTTTTAAAGTTTATTTAGAGAGAGAGAGAGAGAGAGCACACATGAGCAGGGGAAGGACTGAAAGAGAGGGAGGGAAGGAATCCTAAGCAGACTCCACACACAGCACAGGGCCAGATAAGGGGCTTGAACTTACAAACCACAGATCATTACTGTGAGAAATAAGCCCACTGACCCAATCAAAGGAGGGATGTGGAGACTCAGAGCACAGTAAAATGAGGCTTTAACCAATGTTCTTGCAAGAGCAGGTGTCTAATAGACAGACACACTCAGGGCAGTTACAGCAGACAATTTATCTCCTAGTGTTCAAGTCCCTCCCTTGCTTCCTCATTGGCTGAGTACTGCAGAGGTTATAGCCTTACCTGCCCATGTAAGGCAAAACGTCGTCTGATTAGAACAAAACTACATTCCCTGAGGTGAGGCACAGATTTTCAGTCCCTCCTCCCTTTATTCTATGGCACATGCTCATTACAAAGTCTGTGAAAAGAAGCCCACAAAAATAAGCCTGCTACATGGGGAGGTTTAGAGGAACCAGGAAGTGAAGTGTCTAAGGATTTGGGACTCCTTGGGGTGGGGGAGGTACAGGGGATAGTTTGTACATATTTCCAGTAGGTAGGTTGTAGACCTACTGTAAACTAGACAGCACAGCTCTTTTATTTAGTATTTCTGAATATGAGTCATATCTCTTACTTCTCACAATTACCTGACCTGAAATCAAGAATCGTATGCTTAACTGACTGAGCCACCCAGGTACCCCAATAATTTTTGCTTTATACTTATCATGTTTTGACTGCTAATCTGACTTAAGCATTTTTACAGATTCTCACAGAATCCTTACTCTAACCCTGCTAACTAAGAATCTGTGAGGAAAACTGTGCTCAGGAGTTTTGTTGTCAACTCAGAACTACTGCTTCTCTGCAATACGGAGAACTTAAGATAATATCTCCCCAAATTACTTTCCCCATATCTTGAGGGTTTGTCAATCACAGGTATTCTCATGAGACTGGGAAAGCAGAAGAGAAAGAGAAGCCATTATCTGACAAAAGGTAGTTGCAGTCAGATGTACAGATCAGGGATCAGCAAACTTTTCCTGTGGTGTGCTAGATACTAAATATTTTAGTCTTTGCAGGCCATACTATCTCTGTCACAACTACTGAAGTCTGCCATTGTGATGCACAAGCAGCCATAAGTACTATATAAACACGTAAGTATAGCTATGTTCCAATAAACTTTTATTTGTGGATATTGAACTTTAAGTTCCAGGTAATCATCACATGTCACAACATATTATGCTGCTTTTATATTTTTTCAAGCATTTAAAAGTGTAAAACCATTCTTAATCCACACACCAAAAAAGCAGGCAGCAGGCCAGATTTTTCTCAAGGGTCGTAGTTTGGCAACCCCTGCCATGGAAAGTCAGCAGATAAGATTCACAGTGGCCTCTGAGTGAGCTTCTAAGATCCACCCACTTCACTGTTTCAGTATAAAACTCTGAGAAATGGCTTCTCTGACTGTGGTCCCCTAGTGTTTCCCATGGTTTGTAGGTCTTTAATTTCCTGTATTCAAACCCTTCATGCTTCAAATATACAAAGTGACTTCCACTTTAATGACCAAACTCACATTGAACAATATGAACATTTCATATTAACAGCGGTTTCAGAAAAACAAGACCTCAAAGAAGAAAATTTGGATTTTGTTCTATGATGTGAATGAAGCTAAAGGAAGTAACAACCTCATCGCTAGTAGAAAGTGAGACTTTTTGGTATACAACATGCAGTAGCAAAATAATTCCTTAAATTTCCACTTCCAGTTGCCTAGAATCAAGTGCCTATAGGAAGCTAAGTATAAAAAAAAAAAAAAAGAGTATTGCAATAGAACGTTGTAGCAGAAAGTTAGATGACGAAGATCACGGAGCTGTTATGTATACATATAACACTGCAGGTTACAGAAGGAAAGTCTTCAAATTCTCAACTATAGTCAGAGAACCAAAAAGCCTTTAAGACTTTCCTGAAAGAACCTTTTGTTTCTTGTAGCTGCAGCATTGAAATATCTGAAAATCAAAACCAAAAAGTGATCTGATAGTTGGCTGGATAACAATGAAAGTTGGTTGAATTCACAACGAACTTTGTCAAGCCTGAAAGTGAGGGTGTTGACTGGGAAAGAATGGGGCCATGAGAACTGGAACGGGGACACTTGGAGATTCCAGAGGAGAGAGGAGGAGAGGGGAGGAGAGGGCCCTGTTCTCTGGTGGCTGTCGCAGGCAGGTGCTGAGAAGATGGCAAGTGAGAAGCACACAGTGCTGTCTTTCACACTCCTGAAGATAACCCTGTAAAGTGCTGCTGGCCCACATTGTTGGCAATTGGCTTCTCTACCTGCCCTTCCCTATCCCATCTGACAGGTGTGAGACTTCTAGTTCCCTCTATAAAAATACAAAGAATAACTTCTGCTTCCTGGAGAGAATACTGACTAATACGATGACTAAGCATCAGTTATCTAAAATATTGGGAAATATGTTTATATGGCACTTCACTTCACAGCAATATTAAACAAGAGAACTGTGCAGGCATGAAAAGGTAAGCGATATTCCCAAATCAGGTATGAAAGAGGAGGTATGGGTAAGTGTTCCCAGCTGTGTGCATCAGACAAGACATGAGCATCTGTGTATGTTTGCTGGGCAGACACTGAGCAAAGAAATACTTGCCCTCCCACGTTCATTGTAGCATTATTCACAATAGCCGACATATGAAAACAGCATGAGTGCCCATCAATTGAGGAATGGATACAGATGTGGTGTGTATGTGTACACACCATGGAATATTATTCAGCCATGAGAAAGAAGGACATCCTGCCATTTGCAACAACATGGATGGACCCTGAGGGCATTATGTTAATGAAATAAGCCAGAAAGAGAAAGACAAATACTGTGTGGTATCATTTGTATGTGGAATAAAAAAAAAAAATAAGGTAAAACTCTTAGAAGCAAAGAGCAGAAAAGTAGTGCCAGAGGCTGTGAGATAGGGGAAATGGGGAGATGGGGAGAGGCTGATAAGAGGGTACAAACTTTCAGCTATAAGATGAATAAGGTCTGAGGACCTTTACACATATATATGAATGATATGGTGATTATAGTGGATAACACTGAATTAAATAATTTGCTAAGAAGAGTAGAACATAAGTTCTGTCACTAAAAAAAATAGAATAAATAGGTGATGGATGTGTTAATTAACTAGATGGGGGGAGATCCTTTCACAACACATATCAAATTCATATGACGTGCACTTTAAATACCTTACTATGCTATTTGTTAATTATACCTAAATAAAACTGAAAAATTATATACAGCTTTCCTTGTGAAACAAAAACAAAAAAACACCTTTTAATATCTCATTCCTCTGTGGCAATCTCTGCCCATCTCTGTGTCACCACAGACAGAGAGATATGCAGGATTCAACCTAAGGACATTTAGATAGTGTCAAGGCTGTGGCCTCACCAGACAGCAAGACTGAGAAGAGTCAGCAATGTATAAATTAGCTTATTTCAATTATCTGAGTTTGGGTTTTCAGACCCATATCAGACAGAATTAAGATAATGTTCAATGTGAATCTGGGACATGTGTATTGTGAGAGCACAGTGCCTGGAGGGCTTGGAACTAAAAAGACAAAAAAATCTCACACTGGTTAGAGGCAAAGAGAGAATCAAACCTAAGATCAAGCCAAAGCCTCTCCTGCCAATCAGCAGCCTCAATGAGCTGGGATTTTCTTTTACCTGAATTTGCTTGAGAGGACAACCTCCATATTGTTGGAATAATAGAGATGTTTCCCTGACAGGGACAGGGAAACCACATGCAAAAGTGCTCGATGCCCACTACCCAGCTCTAGGGACTGACTCTTAGGTTGTGGTTGATATGAATATTGCCCCCAAGGTTGTTTGGGGAACCATGTTTGCAGCCATACGTAGCAGTCTTCATGAATAACTATATGTTAACTTCAGAGAGAATACTCATACTTTTGTGTTAGGTTCAAGAATAAATATTTGCAATGGTTTGGGCTTGGCATAGTTCCTATTTAAAGCATTCATAATAATGAAGAAAAGTTGGCATATTAGAATATCCAAGAGATTAGATTTATAACTTAGTAGGAAATCGCAAGCACCCTCAAACTGGGAAAATCTGAGGAAAGTTATAATAAAGACACTATTGAAAAGGAATAAAGAGTACTATGCACTTAGTGACAGTGACAATTAGCTCTCTAGGCCTGAAGGAAATGAAGAGGAGGTCATAATCAGAACATGGAAGCAGAGAAGTGTTTAAATTAATGAAGTTTATTCCCTGTGTTCTAGATCTTTCTGCTTAAAATACCAAGATTGGTACTTTAAATACCTGTACTAAAAGGACTGGAACAGATACCCAAAGCAGCTGCAGAGAATAGACCCTAAGGGAAAGAAGAAATATGTAATTGATTATCTGATCTGATTGCACTGGAGACTGTAAAAAATGGGACACTGATAGCTCATGCAGTAGCAAAATGATTGCTTAAATTATCACCTGTGGTTTCTTAGAATCAAGAGCCTACGACAGGCAAAACTTTTCCAGATTGCTTGGCAGTTAAAGGGGGGAACACAACACAATGAAGGGGTTAGAAAAAGATTTAATTTTTGTATAAGAAAAAATTTTGTTTATTTATTTACTTTGAGAGAGTGTGAGCAGAAGCAGGGGAGAAGCAGAGAGACAGGATCCCAAGCAGTTTCTGAGCCATCAGCGCACAGCTTAATGTGGGGCTTGAACTCAGGAACCATGAGACCAAGACCTGAGCCAAGATCAAGAGTGAGACACTTAACTTGTTTGGCCACCAACATGCCCCTTATCATCAGAAAGCCAAAAATCTCCTTTGCTTGGTCTAAACAAATCTCTTCTATCTTTAAACCATGGGGCTCATGTACCTGAAAATCAATCAAGATTTTCAATAGGGTAGGGAATTACAATTTCAGCTTAATGCAGAGGCTCATCAGGCCCTTTATGTGAAAGATATTAATTGGAAAGACTGGGGCTGAAGACCTGGACAGCATCACTGGAAGGATTTAGATGACTCTGAACTCCCCAAACCTACTATATCTCCATTAGCAATTGTATTTGTTATCAACTGCAGCATAATGCATTACCCTCAATATTTAGTGGCTTAAAATAACCAACATTTGTCATCTCATGCCTTCTGAGGGTCTAGGAATGTGGACGCAGCAGAGCTGTGGGTCTTCTCCCAGCCGCTCCCCACTCCAGCTGGGGCTGTAGTCAGCTCAAGTCCTCACTGGTGAAAGATCCACTTCCAAGCTCATATGACTGTTGGAAAGCCTCAGGTTCTCAGTGACTGCTGGCCAAGAGACAGACTTCCTGCACAAGCAGTTCACAGTGTGGCAGCTGTCTTCCCTCAGAGCAAGCAAGCCAGAGTGAGAAAGGAGGCCCAAAACAGAAATCATAATGTCTTTGTATCCTAGTCTCCCATCCAAGTGCTAACCAGGCCCCACCCTGCTTAGCTTCTGAGATCAGATGAGATCAGGCATGTTCAGGACATATCCTAATCTCAAAAGTGACATTCCATTACTTTTCTCATATTATTGTAAAATCCAACTACATTCACCCACACAAGGAGAGAGGATTCCACAGGGTATGAATACCAAGAGGTGGAAAACACGCGGGCTGCTGTTAAGACATAGCAATGCTAGTCTCTCTTCTCTTGGCTGCAGTTACTCCCGCCTTGCTTGAAGACTTCCTAAGGACCTCATGTGACATAGCAGCAAACTAGTTTTCCAAAGGGCAACTGTCCATTTCATGCCCCTCTCCTATTGCCCCCTGATTTGCTCAGACAATGGCAGGAGTTCCTACCAGGTCCTGAGAACTGACTGTGCTCATATCTCACCAACTCCAAATACAGAGACTTCGGGTTGGTGGTTTGAAAATGGCCATGGTGAGTGCTTGCACTAGCAGCAAATGCTCTACATCAGGTTTTTCAGAGGGCTGATTTACTAGCACACTACTGGCCCTCGACCTATAAAGCAGATTCCAGCACACCTTAAAAGGAGAAGTACAGGATTGTGATGCGGGGAGATAAGGCCAAACTAAAGACTATATTGTGCTAATATATATTTACAGAAATCACGGTATCATGTGTGGGAATGAATAGAGTGCTGCTAGAAGAAAGCCTGTAGATCTGGCCGGATGTTCCGACATGGTTGCACTGACCAAACTGCAGCTGGATGCACCTGGTTAAACAGTAGATGTGGTAAGAAGACACTGTGGAGTTGGTTGGTTGAAAATTGCCCTTGGTGGAGCTCTAAACTAAATTGAGTGTACAATCAGCAAAATTCAAAATGTAGGAAACTGTAGGGGTAAAACAACCAGAGTTCTTCAAAGAATAAGTTATAAGAAAAATAAAGGAATGAGAGGTAAATACATAGACAAAAAGAAAAAATCAAACCAAAAATATGGGCAAGAATAAACTAAAACACTAGGGATGCACATCTGGGAACTAAAACTCTGAAGAGACACAAGAAGGTTATTACTGTTAAAATCAGGAAAGCAGTTGCTGGCAGGGGGAGTGAGGAGGTTGTGGCGGGAAAAATAGGAAAGTTGACGTCTTGACCTAACGTGACAATTACCAAGGTGTTCGCTTTACAATAATTAGGCTATAATTATAATTTAGTGCTCTGTGTCAGCTTTAGCATTTGTGTTTTACTTTGCAACTTTAAAAGTTAATAGTAATGTATGTATCTGATTATTGACATGGGAAGAGTCATTCATTTTGGGTACCTGGGTGGCTTAGCCAACTAAGTGCCCAACTCCTGATTTCGGCTCAGGTCATGATCTCATGGTTTGTGGGTTCAAGCCCCAAGCTGGGCTCCATGAGCCTGCTTGAGATTCTCTCTCTCGCTCTCTCTCTCTGCCCTTCCCCACTCTCAATAAATAAATAAATAAATAAATAAATAAATAAATAAATAAAGCTTTGAACAAGGAGTTACTGAGCACCCTGAGCTAGGCACAAGAGCAGAATGAGATAAATTCTCTGGCCTCATGGATCTTAGTTTCTAATGAGAGAGACAACAGACAGATAAATATATAATATGGAGGATAAGTGCTGTGAAGAAAATGAAGCAGATAAGGAGGTGGAGAGTAATGGAAGCTAATACGTTAGATAAGGTCAGGAGGGAGCCCTATCTCCATGACGTTTGAACATTGCAGGCAATGGGTGTAGGAGGGCCCCAAGTTGGGGTGCAATTAGCATGTTGAGGAGTAGCAAGGGAGGCCAGTGAGTCATAGAAGAGTAAATGAAGAAAGAGGAGAGGAGGTGAGGTCTGGAGATTTGCTAAGGCAGATCTTGCATGGCCTTAAGGCCAACTGTGGAATATTGGATGCAGGTTTCAAAGCAGTACAAATACACTTTTCGGTGATATGGTACAAATTCATTTTGAAAGCATATACTTGTTTATATGAAACAGCAGGTTTTTAAAAACTAAATCATCTCAACTCCATTATCACCTATTCCCCTTCTAGTAAACTGACAGAACAGTGACACTAACATAGCACAAGCTTCCTGTGTACAAAAAATGATTACTACATTTTAGGGGCACCAACTGGCTCAGCCTGTTGAGCACTCAACTCTTAGTTTTTGGCTCAGGCCATGATCCCAGGATCATGAGATTGAGCCCCGCATCATGCTCTGCACTGAGCTTGAAGTCTGCTTAAGATTCTCTTTACCTCTCCCTCTGAACTTCTCTCAAATTTAAAAAAAAAAAAAAAGATTACTACATTTTAGGCTAAGTATGTAGTGTCCTTAAGATGTCCAAACTTGGGGCGCCTGGGTGGCTTAGTTGGTTAAGTCCGACTTTTGCTTAGGTCATGATCTCGCGGTTCATGGGTTTGAGCTTCGCATCGGGCTCTGTGCTGACTGCCAGCTCAGAGCCTGGAGCCTATTTCAGTCTGTGACTCCCTCTCTCTGACCCTCCCCTGCTCACACTGTCTCTCTCTCTCCTAGAAATAAATAAAACATTAAAAAAAAAAAAGATGTCCAAACAACCTCCCAGCTATCTTTAGCCATGCAGAGAACAATGCCACCTTCTAACTACTCCCTAAAGCAAGTATCTTTGACCATGGATTTTTTTTTAAACTAACTACTGGAATCATATATCAGTTGGGGGTAGTTCATTTCTCTTTATATATTCAGTGGAACCCTATGTAAATTATAACGGATGAGATCAGGGTTAAAAACTAGGAGGAATATCTTGACAAAATATGGTATCAAACACAGGGCAAGAAATTATTAAAAAAGCTTTCGTAAAAATTTCTTCTGTCAAGCTTTAAAAATAAAATGGATGACCTGTCACGAATTGACAATTTGTGTAACCAATTTAGCCAGCCTACAATTGTCAGCTTCTCTTTGGGTGACTCTTGATGTCTCCAAAGATTAGAAGTAAGTGAGGATGACAGATCTCCTGCCTCATGATTTTGCTACCAGATACACTATGAGGAAAGCAATATTTGAACCAAATTCTGTTCCACATACAAACATTTATTGCCAGATCCTTATACAGTGTTCACACAAGAGCTAAGATACCTGTACAATATTTCTAGCCAACGTATATCTCAAACAGCATTAACTCTCCAGAGAAACACTGTTCCAGATATTTCTTATGCTAATTAACAAACTCTACTGGAGATTTTGATAGCAATATTTGAAATGCTGCAGTCAGTCATTTCTCCCGTGTGGATTCCTGAATAGTCTTTCAAATGCTAATTAACCATTCATGGAGCGTGGATTCTGATAGAATACTTCAAATGCCCTAATCATTCCTGGGTGTCGGTTAAATTGGCACACGCTTTGACATTACTCTGACTTATGCACTGAAGCATTTTTAAATGAATTATCATTGATTTAACAGAGGCTCCACCTACGCTGATTTAGATAAAAGCCACCTTGAGAAAAGGAAGGTTGACCAGCTGACACCTTGTGGTCTCCCTCTTCTAGACGAGCCATTCTTTACTGCCTTCCAATAAACACTTGGGCAGTTTCCAGAAAGAGCTTTATATTGTCGTTATGAGCATCGTGATAAACATTGCAGTTTTATGTCTGGCCATCAGAGGGCAGTAAATGCCTACTTATTCAATATTTTCCATTTGAAATTTTGTTTTCAGAACAAGGAGAATTATAGTTAATTTATATGCAGCATGTAAATTTCCTCAGTCACTAAAGAAGTAAAAGAAATAAGAATTCCCCAAAGAAACCTAAAGAATCTTTGGTCCATGGACAGAAGACTCTTTCTCCACTTTGACCCTGCATCTTATATACAGTTTAAATTAAAAGGTTCTGCATAAATTCTAACACAGTAAACCAAGATTTAAAACAAAGATCCGACCATCATCATTTCCATTTGCAGGGTGAAAATGAAAAAGAATAATTCTGACTAAAGCTTTTAAAAGAAAGTAGATTTGGGGTGCCTGAGTGGCTCAGTGGGTATCTGACTCCTGATATCAGCTCATGTCATGATCCCAGGGTCACAGCATCAGAGCCCCTACAGGCTTCGTGCTAAGCTGAGCATGGAGCCTGCTTTTGATTTCCTCTCCCTCTGCCCCTCTCCTGCTGGCACTCTCTCTGTCTCAAAAAAAAAAAAAAAAAAAAAAAGGAATGCTAATTTCTAAACTAAAATATAATTCCTATTATTTATATACATTACAATAATTTCCTAACTTTTAATTATTTTAACTTCACAATCGATGATCTTTGAAGTATTGTTATCTCAGTTTTACAGACTAGGAAAGCAACCCAATATATAACAACTGTTATATATGTAAGCAGTATGTAACTGGCCTAAAGTCCAAAGTCTAGTTTGTAATCCACAGCCCTCAATAATTTTCCTTCACTAAACTCCATCATAGATTACCTTATGCAATTACTTACACCATAATGTGCTTATTTATGCCTATTTCTCCAACAAGAACATAGTAAGCTCTTTTGGGGCAGAAATCCAGTCCCTTCCATATCAAGCCACCATGACTTGAATATAGTCAATCAAGAAATCAAATTTGCTACCTAAACAACTAAATTGAATTTGCCTCATATTCTTGTCTTCCCATAGACTCTGTAGGACATAAACACACACAGTGGCAGGCATCAACTCCAACCTGGAGAAACCTTTGGCTGCACTGTAAGTGTGAACAACATCAAAGAAACCCACCTACTCAATTCTAGACACAACCAGGTATTGTCATTCACGAGGGCAGATCCTCAAACAAACTGATTTTGTGCCCCAGTAGCAAAAATATATAAGCACACATCTCTAATGTACAGATATTTATTTACAAATTATAAATAAATATGCATATCTATTAGTATGTATATATATATTTCAAAACATATTCAAAATAGAAAAACAAATATGATGAAATAAAAATATGTTTTGGGGATTATATTTCCTTTATAATGACACAAAAATATTTTTGAGCTCCCTAAATATTATTATACCAATATGATTGAAGTCTCACTTTCATGTTTATATTTATAAATTACAAATATTTGAAAACATTTCAAAACACATACACAAAAACTGAACTTTAAAATGAGGTAAAGATATCATAAAATATTTTAAATTATTCTGTATCTTCTTTTTAAAGCTACAAAGACACATTTTTGTTCCAGTATCATTTTTTCTTAGCTTACCTCAATTCAGAGGTTTGAGTTTATTTGGATACTTGGTTTAATGGCTATATAAGCTAGAAAGGTAACCCCACAAAACCATGTCATATATGCATCCATCCATATATCAAATAATGTTTAATAATTTTGGATTTTATTATGTGAGATTATATTGTCAATTTTTAATCTCATAATGTGCAAAAGCTCGCACCAATAAAAAATATCAGCACTACTATTTTCTTTATAAGTTTATTTATTTGGGCAGGGGTGTGCACGAGCAGGGGAAGGATAGGGGGAAGGGGGAGTCCCACACAGGCTCCACTCTGTCACTGTGGAGCCAGATGTGGGGCTCAATCTCACAAACCATGAGATCATAACCTGAGCCAAAATTGAGTCTGGTGCTTACCTGATTGAGCCACCCAGGTTCCCCAGCACTACCATTTTCTTGTAGATTACTTATGCTTGCACTATTATCTTCTCATTTCTTACATTCTTTGTAAGAATCTCTTTAAGCTGTTGATCCATTGGAGATTATCCTACATAAGCTAGATAAAATAACACTTGATTACCCTGCACTATTATATGTCACAAAGCACTGAAAGTGAAGGAAGGAAGAGGGCCACTGCTAACCTCATTCAATGACTCCCACACTGCTTTAGAAGAACCCATCTACATCCACAATTTGTGGTCCTATGACATGTGAATTGAACCAAGTGAGTGTCATTCTAAATACTGAATATTCTGAATGCCTAAATGCCCTCCTATAATTTTAGAAAAAATAAAATTTTCTTTTCATATGCCAATGGATCATTCTGCCCACTTAAGGCTGATACCATCCCCTCATCTGTCCTCTGCTTTGCTGATCACTGCTAGAAAAGGGTTCCAAATAAATATAGGAACTCCACAACATGGACGTGTGGGTCCATAATAGAACCAGGTCCAACTTCTGAAAAAGTCACTGTGTTTATTTTCTATTGCTACATAACAATAGTAGCTTGAAACAACACAAATGTATTATCTCACACTTCCTGGGATAGAAGTCTGCGCATGGCTTAGCCTGGAGTCTTCTGCTTAGGGTTCTACAAGGTTGCAACTGAGGTATTGGCCAGGGCTGTGTTGTAATCTGGAAGTTTGGCTGTGGAAGGATCCACCTCCCCACATGTTTATTGATAGCATTCAGGTCCCTGTTGATTGTAGGACTGAGAGCTTTGAGGGTTTGCTGCCCACTAGCCAGAGGCTCATGGTTTCTTGCCATATGGGGTTCCTCAACATGTCTCTTCCTCAGATCCAGATAGGGACAGAATCCAGCAAGACTACAGCTACTCATTTATGTAATCTAATTGCATGACCATGAACTCATAATCATACCTTTATTGCCTTTGCCCCATCACTTAAAAGCAAGTCACAAGTATGCCTAAACTTAAGAGGAGTGGAACTGTGCAAGTAAGTGAATACCAGGAAGGGGGGATCATGGGACTACTTTCAGAGTCTGTCTTGCTATATCACTATTTGCTGTCAAAGGGGAAAAGAGGCAAAAATTAATACGAAAAATTGCCAGTTTTTTTCTTAAGAGCTTAAGCTTAAAATCTACACCTCTATCAATGAGTTATCAGCTAAAGCAATTTTCAATTATGTACACTTTAGAAGGCTAGAAGTTCACAGCTTTTTCAGAGTATCTTCTTCTGTCGGCATCTGAGCACAATCTCCTACATTCTCTGTGCTGTATTTCCCAGAACCCCTTGCCAACAGGATTCTGGGTTAAATCTCATCAAAGGGAGGCAGTCAGTCAAGGTTTGGAAGGCAGAAGGGAGACAGACTCATCTTTGCTCCCAGGCTGTGTGGCCAAATAGCCCATGGCTGTGAGGTTTAGACACAGCCTCTAAATATTTCCTTCCAGTTCCCAGCAGAGGGGACCATCCCAAGTTCTTTCCTGCAATTCTTGCAACTTCCTGACCTCTGAAAGTTAGTGGCACACATGAACACACGAGCATTGATGTCAGCTGTCCCTTACTTTCTCTTCTGCTCTTTTTGCAAACATCTAGTTACTTGAATTCAATACCTTCTACTTGAATCCAAATGGTAATTTCTGTTTTCCCGACTGAACCCTGACTCTACATAAAGTTCCTTATAAGAATCAACATAGAATCTTGCTTCACTTCTTTAACCCACTCATAAATACTGTCATCAGTTTAGTGTTTGCCTTTCTAGATCACACACGCACATGCACACCAACATCTGGTATTGTGTAGTATTTTTTTCTAATGCACAATGTCATTATTAAGAGTGTTCTGGTCATCTATTGGTGTGTACCAAAACACATGAAAGCTTACTGGCATAAAATAACATTTATTAGGCTCACAATTCTGAGTCAGAAATTAGGGCAGAGCACAGAAGAGTTGGCTCATTTTTGTTCCATATGTCTGGGGTCTCAGCTAGGGTGGCTTAAAAGGCTAGGTAGGAATGGCTGGGATGGTTTGACTGGGCCATATGCCTAGGACTTTGGTTATTCTCCACACAGCATCTGCTGGGATGGTGATATCCCACATGGCAGCTTCCCTTACAACTCTGTCATCTCAGCTGGCTTGGCTAGACTGGTGAGAATAGCCAGTGCTGGCTGGCATCTTCGTCTCTCCATGCACAACATTCTCAGGACAACTATACTTCTTACATGGCACCTGACTTCTCTCCAAAACAAGAGTTGTGGCAACTCATCCCAAGAAGAGGCAATAATACTTCTTATAATCTAACCTCAGAAGTCCCAGAATCACTTCTGCCACATTCCATCATTTAAGGAAGTCATTAAGACCAGCCCAGATTCAAGAGGAGTGCAGGATGAGACTCATTCTCTTGCTGGAGTAGTAGCAAGTATATACAGAAGAAAGGCATTGATGATGCCACCATGAATACAAGTTACCACAGTGAATAACATTCTGTAACTAGGTTTTAACTGTGCAATAAGTCTGAAGAGCTACTCAAATTAGTCCATATAGATCTACTCAATTTCTTCCCATTGTTGCATAATATTTACTATTATAATTGATTTAGACATTTACTCCCTTGGGGACATTTAGGTGCTTCCCATTTTTTCTATTTATTTTTTTAATGTTTTATTTATTTCTGAGAGAGAGACAGAATGAGCAGGGGAGGGTCAGAGAGAGAGGGAGACACACAATCTGAAACAGTCTCCAGGCTCTAAGCTAGCTGTCAGCACAGAGCCCAATGCAGGGCTCGAACCCACGAACCGTGAGATCATGACTTGAGCCGAAGTCAGATGCTTAACCGACTGAGCCACCCAGGCACCCCTTTTCTATTTTAAATCATTCAAATATACTTACTTTTGCTTATGTTCCAGTGTTTCTAAGGATAATACTGAGAAGTAAAATTACATTTTTAGTATTGTAGGGCATAACATATTTAATAGATACTCTCAAAGTGCCCTCTAAACTGGCTCATCCAGTTTATATTCCCCCACAAATGCCTGACAGTACTAGTTTCCCTAACAGTCACTTGATACTATCAAATATTTGTGTGCCAATGTGTGCCAATTTGACTGGTAGAAAATGATGTCTCACCCTTTCATTAATTTTTATTTCTCTGATATTATGATGCTACTATTGGGTTTGTTCTCCTGTGAGTTGCCCATTCATACCTTTTGCCCATTTTTGTCTTATTTTTTATACATCTATTATATTTCTATTAATTATAGAAATTATTTGTCTGTTCTGGATTCTAATCCTCTTTCTCTTACCCATTCAGAGAAGGTTTTGATGAAAGTCAGGATCCTGGCTATAGGACTGGAGCTCAAATGAAGAGGAAGGCTTAGGGTCTTGAGTCATTGTATCTACTTCATAATTAGGTTGCAAATTATATGCCCAGAGTGAACCAGAGTTGCAAAGACACCCCAGGCAAAACCCTGTTCTTGAAGTTACAAATTATATTCTTCATAGAGTTTCTTAAAGTGTGGTTTTCAACCAATTATCTCAGAGTCACCTAGGTTTTTATTAAAATCGTAGATTCCTAGGGAGTGCCCTAGGTCAGCTTCCTCAGAATTTCATGGGGTGTGTCCTAGGAATCTGCATTTTTTAACTAGCTATCTACTACTACTCACCACGAAAGTCTGAAAATTACTACTCTAAAAGTAGGCCAGAAAGTTATTCTAAGCATAAAGAGCGAAATGTGGAATAATATGCCACCTCATGGTTTGCTATGGAAAGAAAAATAGAACCACATTGTCCTAGAATCTGAAAGCTAGAGGTATCTTGGAGGCCACTGAACCCAGTGGTTCTTAAACCTGCTTGGTGTCAGCACCACTTGCAGAGATTCACCCAGATCAATTAAGTAAGAATCTCTGGAGGTCGGTTTGAACACCAGCATTTGTAAAAAGCTATATTCTGGGTTATGCACCCTGAATCCAGAACCATTAGCCTAAGCTAAACCCCTCATTTTACAGAAATGGAAGCCCAGGCCAGTAAGTTTACATCATTTATCTAGGGTCTCCCAGTTGCTAGTGGCCAAGTACTTACCTTTCTGACAAATCCTCTTTCTATTATTTGAATTCCTCTTGAAGGGTAGATTTTAGTTGGAAAGAGTTAGTTCTGGAAATACTTACTTTGAGAGTAGAGTGTTTTCATAATATTGGCAAGTGTTCTTTTCTAGAAATCAATTCTGTACTTAGGTCTATTTTTCTATAAGAACTAAGAGGAAAGGCTGCCAGACCTCTGATTATAGCAGTATTATTGCAGGAAGCACAGCTATAATTAAACACAAAGCCCTTCCCATTACTTAATTTTTCCTCCAGTGGTTTTAAAAACCAAGCATTACACATCTATACATGAGTAACTGATCCAAACTTGAATATTTGTACTATTTTTTGGAAAACATTTGTACTTTTTTACAGCCTCAAACTAATGTGTGCTCAGAGACAGGAAGTAATATAAAATGTAATCAAGCATTTCAATTTTCATTCATCCTTACTGTCTTTTTTCATTTTTTACTTTCTCTTTTATCTGTGTTTTTGTTTATGTTACAAGATATCCTTAAAATTCTCTGCACAGTAGAGGTGAATAAACCAAGATATGGGACCAAAGAGTCTAGATTCTTTGTTCTAGTTGTGGTATATAAGATAATTCATTTAATGTTCCCAACTTCTTTGCCTATTCTGCAAGACAGAGAAGATAATCCATGCCCTGTTTATCTAATGGGCTCATAAGAACTTTCAAAGTACTTTACAAAATAAACATTGTAGAAATATGATCTATCACTATCATGATGTACTTGTGTTAGTGTAGATCTAAGTGTAAGGCATGTCCATGAGAAGCCACATCCAAAGGATTCTGAAATTGTAACCTTCACGAGGTGTGTGTGGTCTCACCCAAAAGGTGCCCCAAAGCCATAATCATAGAAAGGCTATGCACAACTGGAAAAACAAAATTTTCAAAGAAATATACAAATAAAGTGTCAAAACGCCTTCCTGTTTCTTGTTAATTCTATATCTAAATAATCACCACTCCATTCTCAAGATCTATACCTTTGTTCCAGATCTTATCAGCTTCAAATTTTCTTTCTCTTACTCTGCCTTATTGCCCTTTTTTCACTTTTTTCAATCCTACCCTTCCCTACACACATAAAAATATTACCCAAAAGGAAATATAGTACTACAAAAAAATGTCTTATCAATACCTAAGGCACTTATTTTTAAATTTT